>OY390720.1:17189307-17789307 GCA_959613375.1 Heteropelma amictum | reverse complement strand
TTCTTGATAAACATTGGTTCCTTGAGATTTCCATTCAGGTGAAAGAGTCTGTGCAGTGTTTTCAATCTTTGCTTCTGATTCTACCAAATCAATTTTTTCGTCTCCTGCTGTCATGTTTTCATTCACCATAGATTTATCTCTTGATTCCTTTGGATTATTCAATAATTGTTTTTTCAAATGGGAGTTGGTTCCGTCCTGTGAGCTTTCCACAAAATCCTTGTCGTGCATTTGCAGAAAGATGGAATTGTCAGGGCGTAAGAGGGAAATTTTCTCAGCCTAAACATACATCAATTAAAAGATGACAAATGTGTAGAGTTGTAAAAATAAAATTGCTGCAGCTAGCCATCTGGTTATCTCGAACAAATGAGCAAATGTTATTTGTCCGGATAGAGGCTCAATTCATCCTATATTTCTAGTAGGTGTACACGTTATTATGATTCGTATCATTTTTAAAACTATGTTTAGTGTCTTTGGAGAGGCTCGTGCCCCCTCAACCTCCCTGGTTATTTACAAATTTTTCGCGCGGATACCTTGTTTAATATTAATACAAATTTTATCCAGATGAGCGTACTCACAGTATTTGACACCTACTACCTAATGTTAAAAAGATTGTATTCGGACAAATATGCTCCAATTATTCATTCGGATATCAGTGACACGAATCACAATATGCTTTTGTACTAGAAACACAAGATGAACTGAGCCGCTAACCCGGTAAATAACATATGCTTATTCATCTGATAAAGGTCGATATTTGGAAATAAACTTGCAAAGCATGCTTGTTAATATTAATTTTTTCAATTGTTATTAACAGAATCAGTTTTTCTATTTGCCACAGAAGTTCTGAAAATTCAATATGGATTGTTCAAATTGTTGCATATTTTCAGAATTTTGTATAAAGATATGAAAAATTTTCCATACAAAACATTTGTAGATATTACCATTTATAATTGACATAACTGGCAATCATTGGATTGCCAAATCATCTATCATCGAGACACAATTGCACACAATTGTCGGTGATTAATCTTCTAATCTTTATGTACTTACCGAGTTTGGTTTTTCCAAATTTGTAACGAGCCGTCTCGATTCTTTTGTTTGTTCAATAAACTGAGTTGTTTCTTCCTTGCAAGCTGATTTCTGCGCTTCACCATCCCCTTTTATGACAAAGCTCATCTGCTCGATGACGCTAACTCCCATTCCATCGTTACGTTCTGTTATTCCTCCATTTTCGAAATTTTTATTTGTTAACTCGACTTTATCAATTTTTCTGTTATCCAAGACCAATGACGTTTCGCAAAATTGAGGAATGCAATAACGATCGATTCTGGGACATCGCCAATAGCTTCTGCCAGGTTTAACGGCGCCGAGTGTTCTCCTTCTGGCAAAATTATTCAAATGTTCATTTTTCTGCCGTTTCAAATACCCTTTCTTCAACCAGCATCCTCGAATTTCTCGTTTCAATAAAGATTTCCTTCTGTTTGGCGATGACTTTAATGTACTTTCGTCGTATGTGGACCTTGAATAACCTTTCTTAACCTCGGAATAAGAACACTTGTCAAATTTTTGCGATTCATTCTCATCTTCCATTCCTTCTATGTTAATTCCTTTCTTCACGAGGTTAAATATTGATTGATAGTTTTCTGAATATTTCAAGGAGCAAGTAACAATCGTAACATTCCCCAAGGTGCTCAGGTTCAATTTGTTCTCGGCCATCGCTTTTCAATTTGGAACGGTGTCAAAGCCATATGTCCATCATGTCCATGGGGAGACTAGGAGACTACACCTCCGTAAAGTTAGCCGTACCACTTGAGAATGTCAATTATTGAATTTGCCTAATCGTTTGGTGGTCGATTGGTAGCATACGCAAAACATTTGGTAGTCAACAGTTTGTGAATAAATAAATGATTAAAAATTTATGTAAAGTTGGTCGGACCATCTTTTTTTTCAACTCAAATGGGTTTCTAAAATGCTTAATTGATGTAAAATCGTTTGGTGGTGATTGGTAGTGCAATTTAAACATTTGGTAGTCATTTGTTTTTGTGTAAATCAATTATTAAAATTTGTAAAGCTGGCCAGAACATTTTTTTTTCAACTCAAATGGATTCCTAAAATGCTTAATCGATGTAAAATCGTTTGGTGGTGATTGGTAGTTCAATTTAAACATTTGGTACTCATTTGTTTATGAGTAAATAAATTATTTAAAATTTATAAAGTTGGCCGGACCATCTTTTTTTTCAACTCAAATGGATCCTTCAAATGCTTAATTGATGTAAAATTGATTGGTGGTGATTGGTAGTTCAATTTAAACATTTGGTAGTCATTTGTTTTTGAGTAAATAAATTATTTACAATTTATAAAGTTGGCCGGATCATCTTTTTTTTCAACGCGAATGGATTCCTAAAATGCTTAATCGATGTAAAATCGTTTCGTGGTAAATGGTAGTGCGATTAAAACAGTTGGTAGTCATTTGTTTTTCGTCAATAAATCATTCAAATTTATGTAAAGCTGGCCGGACCATCTTTTTTTTCAACTTAAATGGATTCCTAAAATGCTTAATCGGTGTAAAATCGTTTGGTGGTGATTGGTAGTCTAATGCCGGGATTCAATAGTTACTAGTTAATTGTAACGATAAAAAAACTGCATGTCAAACAATGGTGTGTTACGTCCCAGCTCTCACGCTCGAACTCTTTTTTTAGCCCCCATTAAAAAAAACACGCAATACCCACAGTAGGTACTTGCAGGGCACGCATCTATTGGTATCTTCTTTCGGCGAAGCATATGTAGTCACTAAGTGCACCCAAATTTACGACAACCGTAAAATACCCCTCTTTCAAAAACTCGAAGCACGTGCAGCGTTCTACTTTTTACTGTTAGACTCTTCTCAATATAAAAAACCACTGCATACAAATTCTTTTACAAATTTAGTAACAAGCCTCCTCTGAGATTGACAGTGGACATTTCCTCGAAAAGTCGTAAAAGTTAAAACAGGACACGGGAAAAACTCTTCAAGTGTTTTCCCACAAGCAGCATCTTTTCCTCCTTTTCTAATTATCTTTCGAAACACGCATAGGGTACAACATAAACTCTAAAATATACCGCCTTTTATTTTCGAACTGCGACAACTCCTATCCAAAGTCATAAAACGCTCGAGCTCCAAAAACAAAAGTCAGGAAGCCCCCTCGAAAAGGGTCAACGACTCCTAGACGCAACGCGTGCGTCTATGCGTCGCCACGATAAAAACTCGTAAAACGAAATCTCTATACGCTGCAATGAAATATCCAAATGCAGCTCAACAACTTTGTAACATTCAAAATAGAGAGGGCTGTTTCCTCCCACCGGGTAACGGGTGAATGCCCTTTTCTGTTAATCCGTGGGAGACGCGAATCATCTCCCACTACCTAGATCAAAACTTACTATATAAACTCCGTATAAGTTACAACAAGCGCTTCACTTCGATAAAAGTTTACTCTGTTCACGTCGTCGTAACGTCCGTTAAAATCCAGACCAAATTTACTTTGAAATTATCCGGACTTCGACCGAATTATTAAAACTCGATTGACGAGACTGAGATCTCTCAATCCGCGATAATCCGAACTATTATCGACAAACAATACATTGTACCGAACTTGTAAGACAATAGTGATTGAAATATTAAATAAAACTCTGTTAATTTGTTAAATCGGCTAATATTTTATTCGGGAAATTACTCAAAGATTTCTCCGATCTAAAAACCTCCAAAACATCTCCGAAGAGTATCGGGTATAAAAACCCACATTGATAATAAATTTGTATTTCGCGAGTTGCGGACCAACCAACAGACTCTCCGGCGAAAGATATTCAAATCTTCGCGCTCCAAATCCGGTGGTCACAAAACTCGTTCTCGATCCCTCTCTCGGGACGTAACAGGTGAACCGAGGAGCCGCGTGATTGGCCAGAGTGTGTATCCAGCGGAAATGTTAGAGGAAATCTTGCATTATATTTATATTTATACACATTATATTTATAGACAAAATATGTTCTAATGGGCATCGAATAAAAGATAATCGGTTTGTCGATTATAATAATTCGTTCTCCTGTAACAATAAAAAAACCGTTCACGCAAAGAACTCGCGGAGCAAAAGTATGTGATAGGATAGCGGAAGGATCTAAAAGAAATAGGATCATTGGCTAGTAACAAGGTCCAACAGAAATATGAAGAAAGTATTACATTTGTCGTACATATTTGTTTAGAAGAGCCTAGAACGCAGCGACGAAAGCTGCGCGATATTTTAGCTAATTACTATACATATTTGTTAACAACAAGAGCCTACGAAGTGACAACGAAATGAACTATGCGATACTTTAGTTCAGACGGCATCCGCGTCGTGGCGCTAATGGCGATTACCAGATTCGCGGTGGGAGTTGTATGCAGCTTGATTTCGTGGATCCGAAATCGATAATTACAAAATTTTCAAACTTTTATAACCTTATAAAAAAAGTTAAATAAATCTTTATTTTCAGCATTATTGAATACGATGAGTTTAAAATGCACTTCTCCATACCTGGATTACGAACACTTTTTTAAGGTGTATCGACCATGTTGGTTTCCCGTCACCTTCGCGTTTTATTTATTTTTATTATTATTATTATTATTATTATTATTTTTATTATTATTATTATTATTTTATTATTATTATTATTTTATCCATCTGAGCCGAAAAAAGGTGGTCCCGCCAACTTTACAAATTTTAAATAATTTATTTACCCACAAATAAACGACTACCAATTGTTTAAATTGTACTACCAATCAGCACCGAACGATTTTATATCGATTAAGCATTTTGGTAATCGATTTGAGTCCAAAAAAGATGGTCCGGCCAACTTTACATAAATTTTGAATAATTTATTTACCGAAAAACAAATGACTACCAAATGTTTTAATTGCACAATTGCACTACCATTTACTACCAAACGATTTTACATCGATTAAGCATTTTAGGAATCCATTCGAGTTGAAAAAAAAGACGGTCCGGCCAACTTTACAAATTTTAAATAATTTATTTACTCATAAAGAAATGACTACCAAATGTTTGAATTGAACTACCAATCACCACCAAACGATTTTACATCGATAAAGCATTTTAGGAATTCATTTGAGTTGAAAAAAAGATGGTCCGGCCAACTTTACAAATTTTAAATAATTTATTTACACAAAAACAAATGACTACAAAATGTTTAAATTGTACTACCAAGCACCACCAAACGATTTTACATCAATTAAGCATTTTAGAAATCCATTTGAGTTGAAAAAAAAATGGTCCGGCCAACTTTACATAAATTTTTAATCATTTATTTATTCACAAACTGTTGACTACCAAATGTTTTGCGTACGCTACCAATCACCACCAATCGACCACCAAACTATTAGGTAATTTCAATAACTGACATTCTCAAGTGGTACGGCTAACTTTACGAAGGTGGAGACTACATAAAGGAGTCCGAACTCATGTGGAGGGTGTTAGGGAAAATGGTTACAAAACATGGTCCCTGAATGGGTTTCACAATGGCGACACATGCGGCATGCGGCGCTGACTACATTTGGCACCTTTGAGGTGAAGTTATCTGTGTGTAAGAGAGATGACATGAGATATTTTCTTTTTCATTCCAAAAAGTAGTCACATACAAATGATATGATTTAATTATTATTGCTGTAATAAACAATACATAGAAAGCATGCGAAGAACAATTATAATGTGAATATCTCTAAATATCTGATGTGAAACTCAAGCAAGGCCGCAATTTAACGGGCATCAAGCGATAGCATACGAAGCGCCAAGTGGCAAATCCACGAACTAAAAAACTTTCTTGACGGATTTCTCGCACAATATGCTTTTATTGAATGAATAACAATAAAAAGTAAATTTTCTTCCCCGAGAAGAATGGTGCTCTGGTTGTTTTTTTTTGTGGCAATTTTTTCGTTTATTAGCAATCAATCATGGAAAAACCGAGGCAATTTTCGTCCTCCATGACAGTATTGTCGATCCCAAAAATATTCTTTTTATTTCGAATTCTACGCACATTTCCCACTACTTTGTAGAGCAGAGCACCGTGCATACCACATCGGGAAGGGAAGTGCAGAGCGGAAAGACAGCCTCTCCGGGCCAGCGTCGAGCGGTAACACCGCGCCTGCGAGACTGTTTACCCGCCCGACATTGCTATAGAGCGGAAAGATAGCCTCTCCGGACCAGCGTCGAGCGGTAGTATTGCGCCTGCGAGACTGTTTTCCCGCTCGACGCTGCAGTAGAGCGGAAAGAAAGCCTCGCAGGCGTCAACGCAAAGGTTCTTCCGAATCGTGGCTTCAACCGAGTTTTTCTTTTCGATCATAATTTTCCTTCAAAGTAGTGGCAGATGAAAAGAACGATCGACAACTCCATCAAAATTGAACCAAGCATAGAGGAAACAACTCTGAACAAGTTGCTTCATTTCCGGTTTCCGGAAAATTGTGTTCCGTTTTTTTATAGAATGTATTCCTTCAAATTAGTGGCAAATGAAAAGAACGATCGACAACTCCATCAAAATTTTACCACGCATAGAGGAAACAACTCTGAACAAGATGCTTCATTTCCGGTTTTCGGAAAGTTGTGTTGAGTTTTTTATAGAATTTACATGGCAGATGGAAAGAACGATCGACAATTCGATGAAAATTTAACCACGCATAGAGGAAACGATCCCGAGCAAGATGCTTCATTTCCGGTCGTCGGAAATTTAGTTTCAGTTTTCCACCCTAAGGTTTACGGCAGATGAAAAGAACGATCGACAACTCGATGAAAATTTAACCACGCATAGAGGAAACGATCCCGAGCAAGATGCTTCATTTCCGGTCGTCGGAAATTTAGTTTCAGTTTTCCACCCTAAGGTTTACGGCAGATGAAAAGAACGATCGACAACTCGATGAAAATTTAACCACGCATAGAGGAAACGATCCCGAGCAAGATGCTTCATTTCCGGTCGTCGGAAATTTAGTTTCAGTTTTCCACCCTAAGGTTTACGGCAGATGAAAAGAACGATCGACAACTCGATGAAAATTTAACCACGCATAGAGGAAACGATCCCGAGCAAGATGCTTCATTTCCGGTCGTCGGAAATTTAGTTTCAGTTTTCCACCCTAAGGTTTACGGCAGATGAAAAGAACGATCGACAACTCGATGAAAATTTAACCACGCATAGAGGAAACGATCCCGAGCAAGATGCTTCATTTCCTGTCGTCGGAAATTTAGTTTCAGTTTTCCACCCTAAGGTTTACGGCAGATGGAAAGAACGATCGACAACTCGATGAAAATTTAACCACGCATAGAGGAAACGATCCCGAGCAAGATGCTTCATTTCCGGTCGTCGGTAATTTAGTTTCAGTTTACCACCCTAAGGTTCACGGCAGATGGAAAGAACGATCGACAACTCGATGAAAATTTAACCACGCATAGAGGAAACGATCCCGAGCAAGATGCTTCATTTCCGGTCGTCGGTAATTTAGTTTCAGTTTACCACCCTAAGGTTTACGGCAGATGGAAAGAACGATCGACAACTCGATGAAAATTTAACCACGCATAGAGGAAACGATCCCGAGCAAGATGCTTCATTTCCGGTCGTCGGTAATTTAGTTTCAGTCTACCACCCTAAGGTTTACGGCAGATGGAAAGAACGATCGACAACTCCATGAAAATTGAACCATGCATAGAGGAAACGACTCTGAACAAGATGCTTCATTTCCGGTTTTCGGAAAATTGTGTTGAGTTTTTTTTATAGAATTTACATGGCAGACAAAAAGAATGATCGACAACTCCATGAAATCTTAACCACACATAGAGGAAACAACTCTGAACAAGTTGCTTCATTTCCGGTTTCCGGAAAATTGTGTTCAGTTTTTTTTATAGAATGTATTCCTTCAATGTAGTGGCAAATGAAATGAACGATCGACAACTCCATCAAAATTTAACCACGCATAGAGAAAAGATAGCCTCTCCGGGCCAACGTCGAGCAGTAGTGCGCCTGCGAGACTGTTCACCCGCCCGACATTGCTGTAGAGCGGAAAGATAGCCTCTCCGGGCCAGCGTCGAGCGGTAGTACTGCACCTGCGAGACCGTTTACCCGCCCGACATTGCTGTAGAGCGGAAAGATAACCTCTCCAGGCCAGCGTCGAGCGGTAGTACTGCGCCTGCGAGACCGTTTACCGGCCCGATATTGCTGTAGAGCGGAAAGATAGCCTCGTTACCTAGGCGCTCGTTACTAGTGGCACAGAATTGCGCTCTGCTACCGCGAGAGGCGATACCCTCGATTCTGAGTCGAACAGCTGAGCTTGATGCCCGTTAATTTTCTTCCCCGAGAAGAATGGTGCTCTGGTTGTTTTTTTTGTGGCAATTATTTCGTTAATTAGTATTGAATCATAGAAAAACCGAAGCGACTTTCGTCCTCCATGACAGTATTGTCGGTCCCAGAAGTATTCTTATTATTATGAATTCTACGCACATTTCCCACGTCTTTTCAGACCAGAGCACCGTGCATACCACATCACTCCATGTTTCAAAACACTTCGCGATCTATTTTATTGCGAAATAAAAGAAAAATCCGTCAAGAAAACTCCGAGGCGTCAAACGTACGGCAGCGGCCATTTTTCTACTCTCGACCTGTCATTTTTAGTTAGAGCATTTTTCGTCAGGTTCGCTAGTGGTAAATCAGTGCGCTCCCCAGTAACGTGTTATGCGATCACCAGAACCCCGAGTCTCAAATCCATGCAAAGTGACATTCGCAGTATTATATGTAGTGGATTGTGTTTTTCTACTGCGGATGATGTATTATTACTGCAAATTGCAATAGAATGCATGTGAATTTAATATATAGCTGTATTTTGCAATAAGTATGTATTCGAAATAAGGTGATAAATAAAAGATTTTGAGATGACAATCATTAGACAGAAGAATTTTGTTTATACATTTGAAATCTTTTGTTTCGAGTTTTTTTCTGCCCGCGCGAGACTCTTCTGATAAATTGTTCATGCTTCACTCACACCCGGCCTAATGCCAGATGAATTATAATCTCTATAAGTAAGCGGAAATATATTTATATTTGTATTATTATATTAATTCTCATACTTTCATCAAACGATAAAGCATTATCCCCGAAAACAAGCCAATCATCCATCCGGCCGCGAATCACGAGTACCAGACGGTGCACCTATTTTACAATCGATTAGGTGGTCCAGTTGGTAGCGTTCCTGACTTCGGTCCGCAGGGGCGCGGGATCGTTCCCCGCGCTCAGTATTTTTTTAATTTTTTAATTTAATTTTTTTTTTAGGGCGAATTGTTCATTCGTGATACACGCTTATTGAAAGAACAATTGTGTAATCGTATGATAATACATCTGAAATTTAGATGTATTATTATATTATACTTCATAATACTTTCATACTTTCTCTACTTATTCATACTTTCATCAAGCGATAAAACATTCTCCCCGGAAAACAAGCCAATCATCAAACCGGCCGCGAATCACAAGTACCAGAAGGTGCACTCAGTTCACAAGCGATGAGATGGTCCCGTTGGTAGCGTCCCTGACTTCTGTCCGGAGGAGCGCGGGATCGATGCCGCGTTCAGTATTTAAAATTTTTTTTTGTTATGGGGCAAATTGTTCATTCGTGAAACACTCTCAAACAAATTTCAAAAGAATATATATATCACATTCGTCATGACGCGAAGTTGGCAAAACACCGAAAAATCAAAGCGTTAGTGCTGAATGTCAAAGTATTTTAACATTTTCCGATGTCAGTCTTCACGCTCGAAGAATTTTGTTGTTGTTTTTTTTACTTACATGATTGAATTAGGTGGTTTCCTACAAAAAGAAGTGAAATCCACATTTAAAACTTCATAAAGTAAAAAATGTACACCAAGTAATAAAATAAAATCTACATTAAAAAAAAAAATTAAACTTGACGTGCATGCAACCTCTTTTTCTTAACCATGCACCCCAAGTTTGATTTTTTTTTTTTGAAAAATGTTGATTCTATTTTTCACACTATTTGAAAAAAATACTTTTCGACGAAAACTACTATTTTTATTACTTGGTATACAATTTTACTTCATAAAGTTTTAAATGTGGATTTCACTTCTTTTTGTGGGAAACTACCGAATTTAATCATGTAAGTAAAAGAAACAACAACAAAAAATTCTTCAAGCGTAAAGACTGACATCGGAAAAGGTTAAAATACTTTGACATTCAGCACTAACGCTTTGATTTTTCGGTGTTTTGCCTACTTCGCGTCATGACGAATGTGATATATATATTCTTTTAAAATTTGCTTGAGCGTGTTTCATGAATGAACAATCTGTCCCATAAAAAATTTTTTTTTTAAATACTGATCACGGGGGTCGATCCCGCGCCCCTCCGGACCGAAGTCAGGCACGCTACCAACGGGACCATCTCATCGCTTGAGAACTGAGTGCACCTTTTGTTACTTGTGCTTCGCGGCCGGATGGATGATTGGCTTGTTTTCAGGTATAATGTTTAATCGCTTGATGAAAGTATGAATAAGTAGAGAAAGTATGGAAGTATTATAACGTATAATATGTAATACGAAATAATATAATACGAAATATGTATTGTGACGTTGCGCCACAGATCGCCCCGATCTGCCCTCGCAAGTCCACCACGCACGCCCCCCCTCCACTTCCTTCCCCCCGCGTTACGTTCCCCTCGCGATCCCCGTATACGCGTCGTAGAATTTAAGCCGTCCCTCAATGTCGCGAAATCATAAGTACCATTGTAATTAGTTGTAAGCAAAGCGAATTCGCGAAAACAGATACGCAGAAAATTCCGCTCTCGTTCTCGCCCCCTCAACCCCCCCTCCCTCCTGCCCCCCCAGCGCATCATCACCGGTGGACCTCAGCGCCCACACAGATCATCGCCGAAGCGGGCCCTATCTCGTCGACGCCACCCCGGGGGTGCATCAAAGTAGTGGTGGAGGATATTGCTTCCTCGCTCCCGCGATCGTCGGGAAAGCAAGTCGAAACACGGAGGAGAAGGCCCATCCTCCGTGGGCTTATCAAACATGGGGCAATCGGGCCGTCGCCAGTATCACCGGCCGGCAACAGCGAACACAAACTGGAATTATGCATCGACCCCCGGGGTCGGAATATCCCACGACACCTCGCTCCCGCGGCGCACCTTGAAGGATCTACGATCGATGCAGAGTCACCGTGCTGCCATCCCTCCCCTTTCCTACGAACTAGCCCCCCGAAAATTTCTCCCACTTTCCCTCATTAGCCCAGAACCCGAAAAGCAAGTGACGAGCTCGTCACTTGCGAGCGGAGCGTTGAGCGGCGGTAATCGATAGATTTTCTTTTCTTTTGCGTTTCGAGCCTTCTGGATTTTCTTTTTTTTTGCGTTGCGTTAATTTCTTTTTTGTTGAGAGTCATTTTCTGTTGCGGTAGAATGCGTGCGTGAGAGAGAGTGTGAGAGTAAAAAGTTGTGTATGAAAGAAGTTGTGTGTGAGAGTAAATTGTGTGTGATAAACTGCGAGTGAAGAGTGCGGGAGAGGCGATAGGTAAAGAGACGTGGCGGAAAGGACGAAAGAGTAAGGAAAGACGTGGAAAGGACGAGTGTGAAGGAAAAGACGTGGAAAGGACGATAGAGAAAGGCGTGGAAAGGACGTTTATACGAAAATTGGCGTGGAGAGGACGACGAAGAAGGACAGAGTGTAGGGCGAGATTGTGAAGGAGACGGCCGTAAAGCGTGAGTTCTTTCTTCTACTTATCGGTCCGATCATTTTCTTTTCTATTTTATTCTCTCTACTTCTGCGAGATTGCGTGCGAGCGGCCACGAGGCCCCGTTTTCTCGGATCCCTGCGTTTTCCCTGCGATAAGTGGGTGGTGTTTCCCCCTGCGTTCCTCCCTCATATTCCCCCGCGCCCGTTTAGCCTGTTTTCCTCCGTACTATCCCCCCGTCGCTATTCCGCGCTCGAGAGTCGTTTTTTTTTGTGTTTCGCGAGGATCACGCTTTTCCTCATTCTTTTTTTCTTTTTTTGTTTCTTCGGTGACTCGGCGGTTAAGAGTGGGAGGCGTATTAGCGTTCGGGAACCCTCCCCCTGAGATCCCCTTCCCCAGCCCCTGCGCGTGTCTCAATATTTTACCTTGTTTTTTTGGTTTTCGTTGTTTCTTTTCTTTTGTAGTCGTTGCGAGTTCGCGATAAACTCGCTGGCGCCCAAATCGTAGACCTTTTAAAATTTTTTTTAATTATACAATAGTCTTTTCTTTTTTTAATATATTATTTCTCGTTCATTTTTCGGTTTTCTTTTTTTCCTCCCCTTTCTCCTCGTTCCCCGCATTGTTTCGCCTTCCCCCGCGGAAAGCGTCACAGTATATGAAGGGGGGTATTTTCGACTCCCGATTATGTGAGCGAATAATTTCGGAACGGCGAGACGAGGAAGGCAGTTCCTCTCCAGATGGGTGTAAGTTAGGATGTATAAATGAGACAATGAAAGAATAAAGTGAGATAATGTGAAGGGATGAGTACTATTTGAAATTTATTCAATTCTCTAACAAATATAATAATACATCTAAATTATAGATGTATTATCATACGATTACAAAATTATTCTTTCAATGAGCGTGTTTCACGAATGAACCCTTGCCCCATAAAAAAATTTTTTTTTAAATACTGGGCGCGGGGAACGATCCCGCGCCCCCGGGGACCGAAGTCAGGAACGCTACCAACTGGACCATCTCATTGCTTATGAAATAGGTGCACCTTCTGGTACTTATGATTCGCGGCCGGATGGATGATTGGCTTGTTTTCGGGGGTAATGCTTTATCGTTTGATGAAAGTATGAGAATTAATATAATAATACAAATATAAATATATTTCCGCTTACTTATAGGGATTATAATTCATTTGGCATTAGGACGGGTGTGAGTGAAGCATGAACAATTTATTAGAAGACTCGCGCGGGCCGTCGGGTGACGTCACGCGCGAGTCGTGTTCTCAGGGTCCTTCTTCGCAGCACGGCACTGAATGTATGTACCTACTTTGATTAACAATATTGCCGCTGAAGGCGCTGGTTACTAGTGGCACGGAGTTGCGCTCTGCTACCGCGAGAGGCGGTACCCTCAATTCTGAGTTGAACAGCTGAGCTTGATGCCCGTTAAGTACATGAATTTTAGTCTGAACTGACGATAACGAAGCTAGCCTCGTGGGGAGAACGCCGGCTACGAAAACGAAGCAGTGGGTCGAGTCTACACCGGCAAATTTTTTTTTTCCAAAAGACGAACTTTATTAATTAAATAACACTATTCAATTATTAATTTTAATCAATATTTAATAATACGCGCCATGAAATTTTCACTATTAATTTTTCATTGTACATTGTACAGTACTTTAACAATTCTGGTTTTCAAAAATGATTGTTAATTTTAATTTTATTAGAAATATTATATTTTCAAGTACCGCTTCTTGTAACCCCTTGTAAGATTTGTGATAGGTCTGTTACGTCCTAGCCGGTACAATCAAATCCATACACATCAATATAGCGCTCGGTCGGTATCTCGCTTTCGACGACGGATAATGTACCAACACTTTTCTCATGCACCTCTTACCATCACTCGTCGATCACAAACTCTTAAGTATTTTATAATATAATTTATTCTCGGGTATCAAGTAGATTAACAGGGAAGCCCCTAACTTTTACCAACACAACCAAGCTACAGAATCCGAAACTGTAACCACGTACAAACATCCTGTCAACTTATAAATATCCTGCCTGGCGATATTTTCTTTTAATTTCTTTTATTCACATCTCATTTCAACGAACGTCTTGTGCGACATCGCCGCTCAAAAAACATAGTCATAAACAGAATTATTATTATTCTCCGAATCGTAACCTGAAACCATACTTCCTTTCTCACAAGTATTCTCCACGCGAGGCGACGATCTCACGTCATCCTCGCGTGATCGAGATAATCCCCTCTACATAAAACAAAAGGTCTCGCAAAAATCAGACTAATCAAATCAACTAAAATTAGCAAACTCCGCCTTGCAGAAGCATAATGGTTAACCCTCTGCAAGACTCAGCAGAGTCCTGGTTCAACCTTCATAGAGTCAAAATCTCGAAATACTAAATCTCCGTACAACTTGAAACTCTTGTGAAAATCAAACTCTGTAAAATATGTACTCTGTAAAAACTACAAACGCAGTCCTGAAACCGTCGAAACAAACGTAATCAATATTCAACAAGTGAAGAAATCTCAATAAAGCTTATGTTATTGGTTTTTATATAAAAACCCAAGTTTTATTTCTCTCACCGAAGAGAACTACGTTCACCTTATCGACATCCATACATCTCCTCATTAAATATAAATTGTGTTCGGAATTCGGAATTCCCAAAATCATGGGAAAATCTTCCCACTACTAAATCCAGCATCAACGGTATATACTTGGTCATCCAACTCCAGTTCAACAAATCAAGGCCAACGGTCAACAATCAGCATCCAAGTCTGCAATATTCCAATTATAACAAACGTATCATTGAGTAAGTTAATAGTTACCAAATCATCATGCAAAACAATACAGTCGATGGGGACTTCACAAACCCTCATCCGTCAGCCTCACATATTAACACAACAATCAATCACGAACTCGCTTAATTAAATGCACGATATCGAGATTACGTTAGATATGTACCCGAATTCGACGGGACATCAAAAACATGTGGCTTAAACACATTTATCAATCTTTGCGAAAAAGGGCGAGAGTTCTTCCCAATTGTTGGAGAAGAAGGCGTATGCACATTCTTCTATAGTAAATGTAAAGGTGAAGTTAGCGAGGCAGTCCCTCTCGAAACCAAACTCGACGATCTAATTTCGGGATTAAAATGTACATTTACAGCGTCAAAACCAATAAAACAATGGTTCGAGGAAATGGGCAAATATCAACAATTGCGTAACGAATCTGTGTCAAAATTCTATGGTAGAACGCGTAATTTCTTCCTCGCGGCAGAACAATCAATTCGCGGTATGGACTTGCCAGAAGTAGAAGGTCTCATACTTTCTTTGAAACGTATCGCTATCGACCAATTTCGACAAGGTCTCACTATCGATTATCGTACACAAGTACCACTTCAGCGATACGACACACTCAAAGACATTTACACAAAAGCGCTAAAAGTCGAGGAAACTATCGGTCCACTCGCAGTAAATAGCACAACTTGTCTTCCGATCACACAAAAACCAAAAATAAATCTAAATCAATCACATCAGGGAACCGACAAAAAGTTCTGCACTCATTGCAAAAAATCGAATCACAATTACACGGAGTGTTTCGCTCTAGCTAAACATTTCAGTCAAAATCAATCAAAAGGGAACGAAACGAAAAATGAAAATGCTCAACAAAAAACCTGTCATTATTGCAAAAAAAAGATCATTTGATCAACGACTGCCGAAAAAGAGCTTTTAATAACGGAAGAAAACAACCAACTGAAGAAATCACAAACGATCAGGGAAACTCGATGTCGACCTCTCGAGACGGCGTAACGAGTGGTCAGACATACCAAGAACGCCAAGAGTAAATACTGAACCAAAACCAGTCGAGATTCGCACGGCGAAGTGTAGATTAAGTTCGAATACCTTTTTCGCCTGCTATCTTATTATCCTCTGAGGATTTAATCAAAGTCAATACAATCTTTTTCGCGAATTCAGGATCTGAGCTCAATCTCATTAAACTAGAATGCATCCGGAAACCCGATTTAATTAATCACACAATTGTCTTTGAATTACACGGAATCTCGGCAACGGATTTGCCTATGACTCTTGGACACGTCAAAATAAACAACGATTTTCCTGTAGAATTCGACGCAATAATCGGACAAGAACTACTATGTTTGAGTGGTGGCGCGATAGATTGGGAATCGAGATCAGTACGTATCAGGGGAGAGCAAATCCCATTTGCTAGTCCAGAATCGTTTCTTTTGAGGGCCCGTCAAAAGACGATGATGTTCGTAAAAGTGGGAAACGCACTCGAAACCGGATATTTACCAAAACTCTCTTTTCCTGACGGCGTATACGCAGGCGAAGCCTTAGTCACGAACGACAACGGTAAAGCTTATATTTACGCAATCAACACCCTGGATAAAGGTATTAGAGTGGATGTTCCCGTAATTTCGCTGTATTCTTTCGATATAAGCACAGATGAGAACGATCAAACGAACGAAAGTTCCGCGAAAAATCAGACCCTAGAAAACACAAACGCATCTCGAATGCGAGATAGCCGTTGAGTACGCAGACCTCTTTCACATTCCAGGAGAACCTCTCAGATCGACAAACGCTTGTACACATCGTATTACAACAACTGACGACACACCTATACACACGAGACAGTATCGTTTCCCATATCAACAAAAATCGGAACTCGAAAAACAAATCGATAGTCTATTGAACCTCGATATTATTGAACCATCCAACTCTCCTTACAATTTTCCTGTTTGGATACTGCCGAAAAGAACCGACTCTCAAGGTAACAAAAAATGGCGACGCGTAATCGATTTTAGAAAATTAAACGACAAAACAATTGGAGACGCATATCCTCTGCCTCTAATAACCGATATACTCGATCAATTGGGCGGAGCCAGATACTTTTCTATTTTCGACGTAGCATCAGGGTTTCACCAAATCCCTATGGATTCTCGAGACAAACATAAAACAGCTTTCACAACTCCTCATGGGCATTATGAGTTCACTCGCATGCTTTTTGGACTAAAAAACGCTCCCGCGACTTTTCAACGTCTAATGGACGTCGTGTTAAAAGGCCTCCAAGGCAACGAACTATTTGTGTACTTAGACGATATAGTCATCTATTCCACAAATATCGAGGAACATCAAAGAAAATTTCGAAAACTTGCCGAAAAACTGCGCACAGCCAGTTTAACTTTACAAACCGACAAATGCGAATTTTTGCGAACGGAAGTCCGATATTTGGGACATTTAATATCAGCCGACTTATTAAAACCAGACCCGAAAAATATCGAGGCAATACAAAAATTCCAGGTTCCAAAAACCCCGAAAAATGTCAGAGAATTCCTCGGTCTCGCCGGTTATTACAGACGTTTCATCGAAAACTTCGCAAAAATTGCAAAATCCTTGTGCGATCTCACAAGTAAAAACATTGATTTTAAATGGACTCCTGTACACCAGGAGGCATTCGAAATATTGCGCGATAAACTCTGCACAGCTCCAATTTTACAATATCCCGACTTTTCCGAACCATTCATAGTCACTACCGACGCATCGAACATCGCGCTCGGAGCTATCCTTTCTCAGGGAAAAATCGGAGAAGACCATATAATTTCAGCAGCCTCCAGAGTATTGAACAAAGCCGAGAAAAACTATTCTACAATCGAGAAAGAGATGGCAGCAGTAGTTTTCGCGCTCAAAACTTTCAGACCGTACATCTACGGCCGTTAATTCACGCTGTTCACAGATCACCGACCTCTCGTATGGGTGAATTCAGTGAATGATCCTACATCACGAGCACTCAGGTGGCGGGAAAGGCTGAAAGAATTCGATTTCAAAACTGAGTATAAACCGGGAAAAATCAACACCAACGCAGACGCTCTTTCCCGAAATCCCTACGTACTCCCAATTCATTTTAAATGGAAAACTCTAGCACCTCCGTACCAAAAAGACGGGTATACACACGCGTTACCTCTCAGTATAAGTGCAAGCGCGGCTGAACTCAGTCCACATGACGACAATTCAAAGAAAACGAGAGTCACAGAACCTCAAATTCAGGAAACTCCTATAGGAGCGATTCCCTCAATATCTGACACAATTCAAACTCCTATATCAATTCAACCTCTAGAACAATCGTCGCAAAGTCAATCAAATCTCGAAAAACTTGCAATAACGCAAGAAACACTGAATCCCGAAAATCTCGAAATAATACAAAAACAAAAAAACCTCGAAATCTCACGAAATCAATCAAATCTCGAAATCTCACAAAATCAATCAAATTTCAAAATCTCACAAAATCAATTAAATCTCGACAATCCACAATATCAACCAAATCTCGACAATCCACAAAATCAACCAAATCTCGAAAATTCACTAAATCAGCCAAGTCTCGATAATCCAGTAATTTCACGAATCCAACAAAATCCCGAAAATCTAGTAACTTCATTAAGCCAACAGATCACGCAAAATTAACTAAGTTCAAGTTCCTCCCGAAATCAATCGAACGCAAAGGGTCAAGAAGATCCAAATTCCTCCAGAAATCAAGGAAATTCGTTGAATCCAGCAAACTCAGAGAATCAAGTTATTCTCTCAGAGTCTCTAAAATCCATAAATCCAGTAGACACACAAATCTCGAAAGATCCAGTAATCTCGCAAAGTCCAGAAAATCCTTTAAAGCCTCGAAACCTCAAAAACGTAATTCCGTAATTCCAGAAAGCCAACCAAATCTAGAAAAACAAAAATATCCAGTGAATTCAGATAATCTCGTAAATCTCACTACCTACTTAAATCAAGAAAAGCACGTTATTAAACCTCGTCGTAAAACTCGCAAACCCTTCAGAAATCGATCTTTAATGTTGCAATCCATGATTCTGAATTCGACAACATCATCCTCCACCTCCTCGTCGTCCTCGGCGAGATCATCATCTTCCTCCAAAAGTGAAGATGACCCTAATTCAAACAGGATGATCGTAGATACCTCAATCTCCTCGTCAGAAGGGGACGAAAATATGAAAATAGCGACCTCGACTCCTCTCCAGCCTCGAGCAAGATTCTACTCCCCGATGAAATCTAAAAGTAGAAAGATACGTTACTTCACAGGTTCCTCACCATATCCTAGAAAACGTAAAAACCCAATATCAAAATCAGGGATGCTTCTCGATAAAATCCTTCGAAACAAAAATCCAGATAATAACGAATACAATTCAATCGCTAAACAGGAAGTACATACGGAAGTAATGGAACTTTCCACAATAAACGAAAACGCGACTATGGCAAAAGACCTGGCCGCAACGCTCGATAGAAGCATGCAATTCAAAACCTCCGACGCAAAAGACACTCAGGAAACACAAAATCGCGAACAAATTCTCGAGACATCACCTCTCATTATAGCACATTGTTCAGAACCTACCAAAACGGTTCCACGAATTCCTCTTATCAGAAGATCCGAACGAACCAAAAAGAAAAAGACTTGCTTTTGTTGTCCAGACGATGAAACACACCTCAAAAAACAGAGCAAACAAAACGCCCGTTTTGTCGAAAAAAATCGAAACTCCCGTAGAACCAGAAATCATCTCAGAACCTCCTGCAATCCCGTCAACTTCTTCGTTACCACAGGACCAAGAACAAAGTATTGCAAATCCGCCAATAATATCTTCGATCTCGCAGGAACCAGCACCAAATATCTCGAACGTCCAACCAACTTTCTCGACTTCACAGATTCAACTATCGAACGTCGCGAGTTCCAATCCAATGTATTCCATATTGCAAGACAAAGGGCCCAACACCTCAAACCCTAAAAACACAAAATCTATATTAATGGACGGAACTCAGAATAGCCCAAACTCCTCAGTACAAACGGTGAACGAAACGCAGCGTACCACCCAGTCCAATTCTCCCACAACTCGAAAATTGAGCGAAAACGTAATCGAGACAAGGGACAACATCGAAATGGTACAAGATCATTATATTTGCTTTATATCCGCGAACGGAACAGTCTCAAACGAATTTGGCAAAATAATGATCGAGCTCGGACTACTGAAAAATCTATCCCCTTCAGAACGTTTCGAAGTGGGTCAAGTTTTAGTAACAGGCACGCCAAAAAGACGAGTTTTTGCACTCGTCATACAGGAAAACGATACAACTCTCATAACTCTAGATAACTTCTCTAAAGCAGTACAAAATCTAAAAGTTAAACTAGAAAAACTCGATATCAAAAACGTAGCAATCTCAGTAAAACGAAAGAACTTACAAGAAGCTAGCTGGCCAAAAATCAAAGAAATCCTTTCCGAAATCCTGAAAAATACAGACATTCAAATTAAAATTTGTAAAGACAAAATCACCATCCCTCCGGAAGAAGATAGAGAAGGGATAATCAAAGAAAATCACGGATCTCCTATCCTAACACAAGGGTGTTACCAAAACGTACAATCGAATCAGGCAAAAATATTTTTGGGAAAATCTGAAAAAACAAGTCGAAAATTACATCAGAAAATACGAAAGCTGTCAGAGACGAAAACTCGTGCGAATAAAAACCAAACAACCCATGATAATCACTGATACGCCTCTTTCGGCTTTTGACAAAATTTCCATGGATATAGTCGGTCCAATCAATCCTCCGTCATCACTCGGACACAGATATATGACAATTCATTGTAATTTGTCTAAATTCTCGTTTGCGATACCTCTAGTCTACGCTACAGCCAAAGACATCGCTCATGGTTTTATCACAGGTTTCCTCGGTACTTTCGGCGTTCCCAAAGCTATCCTCACCGATCAAGGAGCAGCATTCACGGGAAAAATAATGCAATAACTCGCGAAAAGTTTTAAATTCAAACACATAAAAACCACTGCTTTTCATCCCCAATCCAACGGATCTCTAGAGCGAAGTCACTAAGTTCTCGCGGACTATCTTAAACACTACACTAACAAAAAAGATTGGCATTTACCTCTCGCAACACTTGCTTATAACACCAGCGTTCACGAAGGAACAAGAGTAATCCCACATCAATGTGTACTAGGAAAATTAGGTCGTGTACCGTCTGAATATTCCTATCGTGACGAACTCCTCACATACGAAGATCACGTGAAAAAAGTAAAAAAACAAATAGAAGATGTCCAGAAATTGGCAAAACAAAATATAGAACTCGCAATACTAAAATAAAAAATCCGTTACGATAAAAAGATCAACCCAGTTGCTTTCAATGTAGGCGAAAAAATATATCTAGTAAAAAACCAGAAATCCGGAAAGCTAGACGACAATTACCAAGGCCCTTATACGATCACTGCAGTTATCCCGGATAAACCCGATATCGAAATCGAACTTGAAAATGGTAAACGTAAAATTGTACACTGTAACCGAGCCAAAATCGCGCATTAACGTCGAAAACATATTTCAGGTACCCATCGAGCACCTGAACATGAGGTTTGTCCTGGTCATCTTACTCTCTCAATTGCAAGCAGGATGCTCACTGATCGCATACGATTGTGGAGCACCGGCAACGAACATCACGACTCTATCTCTGCTCGAAATCACAGAATGCGACATCCCCATTAAACATCCGGAAATCATTAACACTCCTGTACAATTACTGCAACGAGTCGAATTAAAAAACGTCAGAGCAATACAATGCAAAATCGAAGTCAAACGTAGAGTAAAACATTGTGGGCTTCACTCACACGCGTCAGAAGTGCTAGGTGGATATGAGGAATACATTCGCGTAATCCCCGAAAACACTTGTAGACGAATCCACTTTCTTTCTTTCTTCTTCTTCTTTCGAACTGTGGGATATCCATTTTGACCAAATCACCATCAATTCCTCTAATCGTCGAAGCCTAATCCTTGCCGGCACAGTCGACAAAGACGGTTATTGTACGGGAGGTCAGTATTCCGACTCTTACGGCACCTGGAAAGACGTACTGGTTACAGCTCTAGTATCGATTGATGTTTACGAACAGCTAGCCAAAGTTAATTTGGACAAAAACGAAGTTATTTTACATTCAGGCATCCGCTGTAAACTTACCCAAAGCAACTGTTTAGATGCTGTTGGAGGTTATATTTACTGGGATCCTATTCCCAAAAATCAATGCAAATTTCACAATTACGAAGTCCTTTACGAGGGATCCGCCGAACGAGTACGTAGCGGAATACGTGAGGACTCGAATGTTGAGATGTACACAATTACCTCGTCCGAAGTCACTTTCGCGCTTTCTGCAAAACGAGAAACCAATTTATGCGGATATAAATTAATCGAGACAGAACATCCCAAACTTTTTATTATGGATCAAGCCGATGGTGAATTCTTTGCAAAAAACAAAATCTCGGTAATGAACATGGACATATTTGCTTACGTAAACTCAAAATTTGTTTACATGGTCAAATATTTTGCAACTCAAATCACAAATCTTTATAACGATGTCATCAGACAAGAATGCGAAATCGAAAAACAAGTATTAAAAAATACCTTATCCTTCGCGTCATTTGCGCCAACGGACTTTGCGTATTCTTATATGAAAAGTCCGGGCTACATGGCTCATGTAGCTGGCGAAGTCATCCGTATCATAAAATGCATCCCCGTTAGCGTGACAACTCGAGAAACGGACGAATGCTATCAAGAAATTCCAGTAAAAAGAAATAACGAATCATTATTTATGACACCAAAAACTCACATTTTGGTAAAAACGGGACATCAAATCGAGTGCAACCATTTTCTTCCTCCTATGTACTATATCGATAACGAATGGTATCAAGCGCTTCCACACTTGTCATTAACCAAATCTCCGGGAACAATCAGTGCTGGAACAAAACAAACATGGAAATTTTCAACTCCCGCACATCTCGCAAAATCCGGAATTTACACCGAAAAAGGTTTAGATAGCTTACGTACAAGCTTGATGTTCCCTGTAGAAAAAACAGCGGTTTTAAACACTTTAGCCAGGGGAGCATCGGGACAAAAACTCACGGATCAAGGAATATCAATCAAACACTGGGTTAATGAAAATATTATTCAGGAAGCCGTTGAAAAAACTTGGGGAAAAATCTGCTCTTTCTTTAATACGGTTGGAACATTTAGCACAACCCGGCTAGGAGCATGGGTAACGATTCGAGCAATTAAACTTATTATCGACACTATAGTTCACGGTTACGCTTTACACACGATTTACGGTTGGAGCATATGGCTGGTTGGAGCTATTTGGGATTCAATTACAAATTTGCTCATTCATCTCGGAAAACGCGATGTAACCAACTTAACTCAGAATAACACAGAAATCTTTCAATTACCATCGGAAAAACCTTTCAATTACCATCAGGGAATCTTCTTCAGGATACCACCGAATTTTACCGACCGTCAAATCCTATTACCATCAAATTTTTACCGACGGCGGAATCCTTTTTATTCATATATCATCAAATTTTTTTTACCAAAGGTCGGAATCGTTCGGCTACCACCAAATTTTACCGACGGTCAAACCATGTACGAGTAATCATAAAGTCCTTTTTTTTTACCATCGAATATTACCGCGGTTCGCGCTCGACAAACGCGAGGCCACGGCCAACACTAAAAATAAAGACACCACCACGGGTTGTGCTCCACATCGCAAGCCCGCGGGAACAAAATAATATCTTAAAATATAAGGGAACTAAATGGGAATGACACGTTCTTTTACAGTTAAGAGAAAAACGAATTCACAACATTTATTCACTTTTCCCTTAATTCTAATACAAAGAAAACGGATAAATATACAGGGTGATTCGGTATAGGTAGTGCATCCGACACCTACGTATTCCAGGCTATATTCTGAACAAAATTACTTAGGCGTTTAAAAAAATACTAAATAGCTTTTAAATAGGAAGCAATAGAATTCTAGAATTCTCGACCAATCAGAGTTGCTGTTTCATTCATGATCGGAGACGCCTTAGGACCGGGTAATCAAGGCTCCGATTCGAAAAATTCGAAAGAGCGACAGAGTTCAGGCAGAATTTCGTTTCGCGAGCCCGGAAGTCTTTTGTTCCAACCGAAGTTTGCTGTCTCTCTCGATCGAATCATGTATCATACGACCGGTCGGCGTTTGTCATTTATTCAATGAATTATGCTGCGAAGTCCATTTATTTAATGTCGAAAACATTTTTCTTATGCAAGCATAGATCATTGATGATTCGTGCGTCTAATGCTTCGCCTCTTTCTCACGAGTAATTTTATTTATACTGGAAGTCTACAGTACTCTGCAAAAAATGTTTGATAATTGTAAATGATTACAGAATCAAAGGTAACGACGCTCGATTCTCATGTGGCACAGCTTCCACGAAAAAATCTATTTCGCGTGTCTCATGCATCCGGCTTCATCCCACATGCTTTTTGTGTACTGAGACTCTGCAGTACTCGGTAAAAAACATGAGATATCCGTGGACAATTAGAGGAAACGAATCAACAATGCTCGATTCTCATGTGGCATAGCTTTCACGAAAAAAACTATTTCGCAAGTCTCATGCTTCCTGCTTCTTTCCACATGCATTTTTGTGTGTACTGAGGCTCTGCAGTACTCGGTAAGAAACGATAGACAACCGTGGACGATTAAAGGAAGAGAGTCAACAATGCTTGATTCTGATGTGGCACAGCGTGCACAAAAATAATTATTTCGTGCGTCTAAAGCTTCAGGCTCTTTCTCACGAGTTACTTTATTTATGCTGGAACTTTGCAGTACTCTGAAAAAAATGCTGGTCAATCGTAATCGATAAAAGGATCATAGGTAACGATGCTCGATTTTCATGTGTCATAGCTTCAACGAAGATAATGTTTCCACATGTCTGAAGCTTCCGGCTACTTCTCACACGTATTTTCATATACACTAGAACTCTCTGGTACTTGGAAAAAATAATAGACAATCACAGCTGCTCGACAGATCGGAACTAACGATGCTCGATTCTTATGTGACGCCGCTTCCAGGGATTAAACTATTTCGCGAGTATCATGCTTCCGGCTCCTTCCCACATGTACTTTCGTGTGATCTGAGACGCTACAGTGCTCGGAAAAATCGTGAGATATCCGTGGACAATTAGAGGAAAAGAATCAACAATGCTCGATTCTCATGTGGCATAGCTTCCACGAAAAAAACTATTTCGCAAGTCTCATGCTTCCTGCTTTTTTCCACATGCATTTTTGTGTGTACTGAGGATCTGCAGTACTCGGTAAGAAACGATAGACAACCGTGGACGATTAAAGGAAGAGAGTCAACAATGCTTGATTCTGATGTGTCACAGCGTGCACAAAAAGAATTATTTCGTGCGTCCAAAGCTTCAGGCTCTTTCTCACGAGTTATTTTATTTATGCTGGAACTTTGCAGTACTCTGAAAAAACAATCCACTAGAACTCTCTGGTACTTGGAAAAAAATAATAGATAACCATAGCTGCTCGACAGATCGGAATTAACGATGCTCGATTCTTTTCTGACGCAGCTTCCAGGGATTAAACTATTTCGCGAGTCTCATGCTTCCGGCTCCTTCCCACATGTATTTTCGTGCGATCTGAGACGCTACAGTGCTCGGAAAAAACGTGAGATATCCGTGGACGATTAAAGAAAGACAGTCAACAATGCTCGACTCTCATGTGACACAGTGTCCATAAAAATAATTATTTCGTGCGTCTAATCTCTCTCACAAGTATTTTTATTTATCCTGTAACTCTGCAGTACTCAAAAAAACCTTAGACAACTGTAAACGATTAAAGGATCACAGGTAACGATGCTCAATTCTCATGTGTCACAGCTTCAACGAAAATATTAATTCCACGAGTCTGACGCTTCCGGCTTCTTCTCACATGTATTTTCATGTATACTGAAACTCTGCAGTACTCGGAAAAAAACGTTGGACAACCGTGGACGATTGAAGGAAGAGAGTCAGCAATGTTCGATTCTCATGTGGCACAGCGTCCATTAAAATAATTATTTCGTGCGTCTGATGCTTCAGGCTCTTTCTCACGAGTAATTTTATTTATACTGGAACTCTGCAGTACTCCGAAAAAAATGCTGGACAATCGTAAACGATAAAAGGATCATAGGTAACGATGCTCGATTTTCATGTGTCCTAGCTTCAACGAAGATTATGATTCCACATGTCTGAAGCTTCCGGCTACTTCTCACATGTATTTTTATGTACACTAGAACTCTCTGGTACTTGGAAAAAAATAATAGATAACATAGCTGCTCGACAGATCGGAACTAACGATGCTCGATTCTTATGTGACGCAGCTTCCAAGAAATAAACTATTTCGCGAGTCTCATGCTTCCGGCTCCTTCCCACATGTATTTTTGTGTGATCTGAGGCTCTACAGAGCTCAGAAAAAACGTTAGATAACCGTGGACAATTAAAGGAAAAGAGTCAACAATGCTCGATTCTCATGTGGCACAGCGTCCATTAAAACAATTATTTTGTGCGTCTGATGCTTCAGGCTTTTTCTCACGAGTACTTTTATTTATACTGGAACTTGGAGTACTCTGAAAAAAATGTTGATCAATTGTAAACGATTAAAGAATCACAGGTAACGATGCTCGATTCTCATGTGCCACAGCTTCAACGAAGATAATACTTCCACGAGTCTGAAGCTTCCGGCTTCTTCTCACATGTATTTTCATGTGTACTGAAACTCTGCAGTACTCGGAAAAAAATGTTAGACAACTGTAGACGATTAAAGTATAAGAGGCTCGATTTTCATGTAGCATATTTTTCACAATTACAATTATTCCGCCTGTCCGAAGCTTTTCTTAGTTGTTCTCGTCACTGTTCAAAAAAAATATTTCGTGTTTCTGAAGCTTCAGGCTCCTTCGGTACATATGCTTCTAAAGGTACTGGAAATTTTCAGTACGGGAAAAGAAATTAAACTATGGTAAATAAATGATAGATGTGAAACGATACTACTTGACTGTTGTACAGTTTAGTTTTGAGAAATACGAATATTTCGTATGTTTAAAGCTCCGAGCTAGTTTTCACATATGCTTCTAGATGTACTTTTCAGCACGGGAAAAAATATTCGACGACAAGTCATCAAAAGCTGGGAGATGGCATTGCTTGATATCTGTCCGGTACAGCTTCGAGAAAAGAAATGATTTTCTGTTTCTGAAGCTTCTAGCCTCTTCTCACGTGTATTTTTTTGTATATTGAAACTCTCTCTTTGAAAAATATATCAGACAACCATGGATGGTTAGAGGGTGTGATGTAGCAATGCTCGATTACTTATTATTAGTGTGCTTAATATCTCCCTTATGAATCTTATTCTTTTATTCTTGCAGCATTTTTAAGTATTTGAGTCTCATTCGACCTCATTATTGCTGCGATATTGCATTTCATCCTTTCGTAAATATAATTTTCATTCCATCAAATAAATTACCCAATTATAATGCTTACTCTTCGTATTTTTTTGTGAAAAAACCGCTTGTGAGCGTGTATGACAGCATGAGACGATATATTATTTCAGTTGTTAGAGTTTCCATGGAAACCGTACTATAAGACTCCGTAAACGCATCGTGATTTTTTAATTAAGTTTCTTCCGTGTTCTCATCAGCAGCTTTTGTTGAGCCGTAAGTAAATTATATAAAGGTTACAGATACATTTATTGGTTTTTTACAACTTTTCTTCTATATTATTATTCGGGTTTTACTTTTTTTCACATTGCATTTTTTAAGGATGTATGGCATGCAACGTCCCAACGTAACTTTGATTAACCCTTTAACGTCACAAAGACACATTTCAGAAGTCCTCTTTTCGACGTGATGGCTTACCATGAAAATATCAGCGAAAAAATTCCTAAAGTACTTTTTCAACTATTTTGAAGGGTGCTCTTTCGAATGGCGCGACTTAAATTTCGGCAACATTTTTTTTTTATATCGTATTCTTGCAAAATAAGTTTAAAAGACACGAATTTTTGAGTGACATTTTTTTTCATTTCCAATTTGGGAAGTCTTATCGGATTATTTTCGGACCATAAAGTGCTCTAAAGGTGTCCTCGATAGTTGTACTTTCGAAATATGTAAAAAAAAAATTTTCTCCGACGTTATACCCGCAAAATAACAACAAATAGACTAATAAATATTCTCTGTTTTGGAGTTCTCAAATATTGTGATCGGAACGATTCTTTTATGGTCACATGTAAATTGGCTCTCATTCGTGGGTTTTTCGGGTCGCTGATCAACAATTTGACATTATTTTTCCAACATTAACTTGTTTAAACGAATTACTTGACCAGTTAATGTCACTATGTAAGTTGCATATGTTTTCTGATGTTTTTCGGGTCGCTCGTCACGAATTTGGCATTATTTTTGCAAAATTTTCATTCTATTTCATTTTTGTTCAGGTTGTACGTGCCATACGTCTTTGAATTTAGTCCTATGTTTAATTTTTTACAAAGAAATGGTAATTTACTAGATCATAATTGAGTGGAACCAAATTGAAAAACAATTTATAATAAAATATTACAGACAAATCATAATGGAAGAAATTGAAAGTAAAATGTCGGAACTCGTTATCGACAATAAATTTATGGCCGCAACCATAAATCGGCAAAGGGCGGAAATTGAGGCCTTGGTAGAAGAAAATAGTGACCTGAAACGCCAACTGAAAAAACAACAGCAACAGCAACAAGAACAACAACAGCAACATCAACATCAACATCAAGAGCAACAACAGCAACGACAACAGCAACAGCAGCAGCAACAGCAACAACAGCAACAACAACAACAGCAACGACAACAACGACAACGGGAGCAAAAAAAAAGAAACCAGCAGCAGATAAAAAGCCAACGCCGTCAGCAAAGATCAAAGTTAAAAGTGTGTATTTACTTTAAAATCGTATCGGTAATAACACCATTGCCGCTTACACCCAGAAAAAAATATATTTTCTTCAAATAAAACCTATTTAATTTGAATAGATTTTTTGCTTGGCTCCTGGCAGAATAGACTTTTATTCAAATTCAACATATAAATTTATTTGATTCAACTAGTGATATTAGTGTTATTTAAAAAGTATTGGAATTAGCTTGGAGTTAGTATTGGAAGTAGTTGTATAGGATGTGATGACTCGAACGGTCTTGCAGTGGTGGGGACGGTCCAGTGACGATGAGTGAATGGAATGGTGGCGGCGGCTGGATGGGCTCGAACCCGGGTCCTCCCGATGGGAGCGATGAGCGCTAACCACTGCGCTACGGCTACTTATGTTTCTTTCCACTCGAATCGTCTAGCTCAGTAATGCTGGACCGTCACAAGGAACTGAATGAACAAATAAAAATCCATGAATAAATGAAATCATGAAACGAAAAACATTTATTTATTCGTGATGGTGTTACTTATTGATTCAGTTCCGATGCATATCGTTAAATAAAGAATGGAACGCCATTCTTTATTTCATTCCGAAATGCATCGGAACTGAATGAGTGAATCAAATCATCACGAATAAATAGATACTTTTGATTTCATAATTTTATTTATTCATGGTATTATTTTTATTTGTTCATTCGGTTCCTATTCATAATAAAATTGTGGATATATTGAATTACTACTTCGAATAGTTTTTTATGATACACATCAATTTTCAATAGAAGTTCGCGAGCGCGCTTCGGTCGCTGTGTTACGTCCCAGCTCTCACGCTCGAACTCTTTTTTTTAGCCCCCATTAAAAAAACACGCAATACCCACAGTAGGTACTTGCAGGGTACGCGTCTATTGGTATCTTCTTTCGGCGAAGCATATGTAGTCACTAAGTGCACCCAAATTTACGACAAGTCGTAAAATACCCCTCGTTCAAAAACTCACGGCACGTGTAACGTCCTACTTTTCACTATTAGACTCTTCTTAATAAAAAAACCACTGCATACAAATTCTTTTATTAATTTGGTAGCAAACCTCCTCTGAGATTGACAGTGGACACTTCCTCGAAAAGTCGTAAAAGTTAAAATAGGGCACGGGAAAAACTCTTCAAGTGTTTTCCCACAGCAAACATCTTTTCCTCCTTTTCTAATTATCTTTCGATACATGCACGCAGTACGACATAAACTTTATAACGTACTGCCTTTTATTTTTGAACTACGATAACCCCTACCCAAAGTAACGAATGCTCGAAATCAAAAAGCAAACACCCGGAAGCCAAAAATGGGTTAACGACTGCGAGACGCAATGCGTGCGTCTATGCACCACTGTTATAAAAAATTCTGTAAACGAAACCTCTGTGTACAAACTTTAAATAACAACTTTGTAACATTTAAAAATAGGGAGACCTCCTCCCATACCAAATCTGACCTACATCTTATAGCGTATGGATACGTTTTTGTTAATCCGTGGGAGACGCGAATCATCTCCCACTACCTCGATCAAAACTTACTATATAAACTCTGTTCAATTCTATTCTATATACACACTTCGATAAAAAGTTTACTCTGTTCACGTCGTCGTAACGTCCGTTAAAATCCAGACCAAATTTACTTTGAAATTATCCGGACTTCGACCGAATTATTAAAACTCGATTGACGAGACTGAGATCTCTCAATCCGCGATAATCCGAACTATTATCGACAAACTATACATTGTACCGAACTTGTAAAACAATAGTGATTGAAATATTAAATAAAACTCTGTTAATTTGTTAAATCGGCTAATATTTTATTCGGGAAATTACTCAAAGATTTCTCCGATCTAAAAACTTCCAAAACATCTCCGAAGAGTATCGGGTATAAAAACCCACATTGATAATAAATTTGTATTTCGCGAGTTGCGGACCAACCAACAGACTCTCCGGCGAAAGATATTCAAATCTTCGCGCTCCAAATCCGGTGGTCACAAAACTCGTTCTCGATCCCTCTCTCGGGACGTAACACTGCCACGCCGAATAAAGTTTATTTGTATTTAATATAGTCACGCCTTGCGTGGATTAAGATTTTATATTTTGTGGCACAAAGTTTAATGGTATTTCGGTTATTAATAACGATGCTTGATATCAGCATTCAAGCACTATACGAAAAATATTTCTTATAGTATCATTTATATTCGTGTAATTTAGTGATTAAGTATATCTCAATGTTAAATAAATCTATATGTTAGAAGCGAATACATAGGCAAATCAAATCAAATAAAAATTTATTTAATCCAACAAAAAATCTATTTAATTGTAATAAATGAAGATTGAATAGACGAATCTATTCAATCATAATAGCTCTTTTCTCTGGGTGTATAAGTGTAACCTCAGTATTTCGTAATAACTATTTTTGCAGTTCGAGAAAGCTGTCACCGCTGCAGTACAGCAGCTGTTGCCCCCTACAGGCGTTCCTCCCACCCCACAGTTATTGGCACCGGCGTCAATGGCAATGCCCTGGCCGGTGTCCGTGACGCCGCAGGCACCGGTGTACGGGTTGCCGTCATTGGTGCCGATGCCAATGCCCAATTGTTATATGGGTGCTGTTTGGCCACGGCCATTTTAATTAATATAATATCAATTTGTCGATCCATTGCTCTGTTTGTGGTAAAATAAAACATATTATTCACTTCAGCTTTTAATACTTCTTTTTTTTTCAGTTATTTTATTTTACTTTAATTTATTTCCAATGCTACGCACAGCGAGATGCAAAAAGCGAACATTTTGATCTCATTCCGTCTCAGGGTTCAAGTATTGCTCGTCGACTTTAATCGACAGAAACACGTTATCAAAATTCTCAAGGTCGAATGGCGATGAAACCAGGATTAAAATTATGGCAAAAATATCCCGAGTTTTACGCACATCTTTCGATGCAAACCTCGAACATTTTTATCTCATACCTTCAGGTGGTCGCGCCCTTCTCGTAGATTTTTATCGGCCGGAAAACGTCAAAATTTTCAAGGTCGAACGAGGATTAAAGCGGGGTTGGAACTATGGCAAAAATGTTCTGCAGTACTCGGAAAAAAATAATAGACCATAGGTGCTCGACAGATGAGAGCTAACGATGCTCGATTCTCATGTGGCAAAGCTTCCACGAAAAAAAATAATTCCGCTCATCTCATGATTCGTCCAAATTCTCACATGTGTTCGTATCACTGTGGGACTCTTCTATTACTTCAAAAAAAATAATACATGAAAATACATCGGGAAAATCAGATTCTAATTCTCTCGCATCCTTGCAGGTTGTTTGTCGAACGACAAAACATAATTTCGCACATCTGATGATTCGTTCAACTTCTCACATGTCTTCTTATCACTGCGGAACTCGTTTATTGCTTTAAGAAAAATAATTGACGAATACCGATCGAGAAAACCCCATGGAAACGTCGTCGCATTATTGCAGGTTGTTTATCCGATAAAAAAAATAATGTAGCCCATCTAATGATTCGTCCGAATTCTCAAATATGTTCTTATCACTGTAGGACTCTTCTACTACATAAAAAAAAATAATACATGAAAATACATCGGGAAAATCAGATTCTAATTCTCTCGCATCCTTGCAGGTTGTTTGTCGAGCGAAAATACATAATTTCGCACATCTGATGGTTTGTACGACTTCTCACATATGTTATTTATCACTGTAGAACTCTTCTATTACTATAAAAACAAATTTCATGAAAATCGATCGGAAAATCCGATCCAAACTCCCTCGCATTCTTGCAGGTTGTTTATCGAGCGAAAAAAAATAATTTCGCACTTCTGATGATTCGTACAACTTCTCACATGTGTTCTCATCACTGTGGAACTCGTAAATTAATTCAAGAAAAATAATTGACGAATACCGATCGAGAAAAACCGATGGAAACCTCGCCGCATTATTGCAGGTTTTTTATCCGATGGAAAAAAAAAATTTAGCCCACCTAATGATTCGTCCAAATTCTCAAATGTGTTCTTATCACTGTAGGACTCTTCTACTATGTGAAAAAAAATAATACATGAAAATACATCGGGAAAATCAGATTCTAATTCTCTCACATCTTTGCAGGTTGTTTGTCGAGCGAATATACATAATTTCGCACATCTGATGGTTTGTACGACTTCTCACATATGTTATTTATCACTGTAGAACTCTTCTATTACTTAAAAAAACAAATTTCATGAAAATCGATCGGAAAATCCGATCCAAACTCCCTCGCATTCTTGCAGGTTGTTTATCGAGCGAAAAAAAATAATTCCGCTCATCTCATGATTCGTCCGAGTCCTTACATGTGTTCGTATCACTGTGGGACTCTTTTATTGCTTAAAAAAAAAGTAATACATGAAAATACATCGGGAAAATCCGATTGCAATTCTCTCGCATCCCTGCAGGTTGTTTGTCGAGCGAAAAACCATAATTTCGCACTTCTGATGATTCGTACAACTTCTCACATGTGTTCTCATCACTGTGGAACTCGTAAATTAATTCAAGAAAAATAATTGACGAATACCGATCGAGAAAAACCGATGGAAACCTTGGATTCCGTATATAATAATTCCGCTCATCTCATGATTCGTCCGAATTCTTACATGTGTTCGTATCACTGTGGGACTCTTCTATTGCTTCAAAAAAAGTAATACATGAAAATACATCGGGAAAATCCGATTGCAATTCTTTCGCATCCCTGCAGGTTGTTTGTCGAGCGAAAAAACATAATTTCGCACTTCTGATGATTCGTTCAACTTCTCACATGTGTTCTTATCACTGTGGAACTCGTTTATTGCTTTACGGAAAATAATTTACGAATACCGATCGGGAAAAACCGATGGAAACGTCGCCGCATTATTGCAGGTTGTTTATCTGATGAAAAAAAAATAATTTAGCGCATCTAAGGATTCGTCCGAATCTTTACATATGTTTTATCACTGTGGGACTCTTCTAGTACTTCGAAAAAAAAATTACATAGAAATAGATCGGGACCATCCGATTTGAATTCTCTCACATCCTTGCAGGTCGGTTATCGAAATAAAGAAAACCATTTCTCCCATCTAATGATTCGTCCGAATTCTCAAATGTGTTCTTATCACTGTAGAACTCGTCTACTACATAAAAAAAAATAATACATGAAAATACATCGGGAAAATCCGATTCCAATTCTCTCGCATCCTTGCAGGTTGTTTGCCGAGCGAAAAAACACAATTTCGCACATGTGGATTCTCTCGCACACCTGCAGGGATGCGAGAGAATTGCAATCGGATTTTCCCGATGTATTTTCATGTATTATTTTTTTTGAATTAATAGAAAAGTCCCACGGTGATAAGAACACATGCGAGAATTCGGACGAATCACGAGATGAGCGAAATTATTTATTTTCGCTAGCTAAACAACCTGCAAGAATGCGAGGGAGTTTGTATCGGATTTTCCGACCGATTTTCATGTATTCTTTTTTTCAAAGCAATAAAAGAGTTTTACAGTGATAAACTACACATGTGAGAGGTTGCACGAATCATTAGATGTGCGAAATTAAATTTTTTGTCGGATGAATAACCTACAAGACATTTCAGCCAGTTTTTCCAAATCGATCTTTTTCAATTACTTTTTTCAAAGTATCAAATGAGTTCCATTACGATAAGAACGCATGTTAGAATTCGAACGAATCATTGGATGGGAGAAATTGTTTTTTTTTCTTTCGATAAACGACCTGCAAGGATGTGAGAGAATTTAAATCGAATGGCCCCAATCTATTTCCATGTAATTTTTTTTCGAAGTAGCAGAAGAGTCCCACAGTCATAAAACACATGTGAGGATTCAGACGAATCCTTAGATGGGCTGAATTTTTTTTTTTCATCAGATAAACAACCTGCAATAATGCGGCGACATTTCCATCAGTTTTTCCCGATCGATATTCGTCAATTATTTTCCTTAAAGTAATAAACGAGTTCCACAGTGATAAGAACACATGTGAGAAGTTGAACGAATCATCAGATGTGCGAAATTATGTTTTTTCGCTCTACAAACAACCTGCAAGGATGCGAGAGAATTGGAATCGGATTTTCCCGATGTATTTTCATGTATTATTTTTTTTGAAGCAATCGAAGAGTCCCACAGTGATACGAACACATGTAAGAATTCGGACGAATCATGAGATGAGCGGAATTATTTTTTTTCGCTCGATAAACAACCTGCAAGAATGCGGGGGAGTTTGGATCGGATTTTCCAATCGATTTTCATGAAATTTATTTTTTTAAGTAATAGAATAGTTCTACAGTGATAAACAACATATATATGAGGAGTCGTACGAACCATCAGATGTGCGAAATTGTTTTTTTTTGTTCGATAAACGACCTGCAAGGATGTGAGAGAATTCCAATCGGATGGTTCCGATCTATTTTCATGTAATTTTTTTTTGGAAGTATTAGAAGAGTCCCACAGTGATGAGAACATATGTGACAATTCGGACGAATCATTAGATGGGCTAAATTTTTTTTTTCAACGGATGAACAACTTGCAATAACGCGGCGACGTTTCCATGGGGTTTTCTCGATTGGTATTCGTGAAGGATTCTTCTTTGAGTGAATAAAGAGTTTCATAATGATGAGAAGATGTGTAATAAGTTTCGCGATTCATTACATACGCGAAATAATTTCTTATCGTCTCACGAATTCGCAGTAACAATGCAGTGACGTTCGGATCACTTTTCCCCCTCTGATTTTCATCGAAAAGTTTTTTCAAGTAATAAACGAGTTCCACTGCCTTGAGAATTCATGCGAGTATTGGCACGAATCGTTAGATGGGCGAAATTATTGTTACTCACTCAAAACACAACCTTCAAGAACGCGACGGAGTTTCAATCGGATTTTCCGATCGAATTTCATGTATTACTTTTTTTCAAGTGACAGAAGAGTTCCACTGCTATGTAAACGCATGAGAAAATTCGCACGAATCATTACATGGGCTATATTATTCTATTTCATCGGATAAACAACCCGCAATAATGCGGTGACCTTTCCATCGATTTTTCCCGATCGGTATTCTCCAATTATATTTCTTGAAGTAATATATACGAGTTCCACAGTGATAAGACCACATGTGAGAATTCGGACGAATCATGAGATCGCACTAAAGAGTTTCATAGTGATAAGAACACGTGTAGGAAATCGAGGAAATCATGAGATGTGCGAAATTTTTTTTTTTGTGGAATAAATACCTGCGTGGATGCGAGGACGATTGAATCGGCCTTTTCGATCGATTTTCGATAATTTTTTTTTAATAATAAACGAATTCTCCATTGTTATGAACACATGTGAGAAGTTGCACGAAAATTCTACCAGGGAATGGATGATTACAATACATGATTTGATCAAAAGCCTTATAAATTATTCTTCTATTATTGAATAGATCAAATCAGAACAATGTTTCTTAAAATAGTGAAAAGTTTGAAGCTTAAGAAATAGATCCTCAGTATCGAAACTCAGCACAATCCATCCATCGCTTGTTTTCAAACGCATTTTTTGTACATTGTTTTGAATGCATTATTTTTTTGGAGAATTGTAACAAGTATATGAAAAACATTCAATTCGTTCAGTCCTTTATTCATGTAGCATACGAAAACAAATTTTTGAAACTTCAAGTTATTATTAACACTTCATTTTGTTCTAACCTTATTAATCCGTTATTTCTTCCTTAATCCTTAGTTCTTCCATCCTCCGGCATGTTCTCTTCTTCATTTGAAATCTGTTTGTAATATGTACTTACTAATTTCCACACCACCGAAGAGGTATAGTAAATGGCGCGTTTTTTTTCAGTGGTGTCCCCTATAGGCCTAATCCACTAGCTGTCTTTTTATTATAAAGTCCTATTGAAATCATAATAAAATAAACAGCTGCTACATCAAAACCTGCCATCGGTTGATGGACTTGCCGTTCTAAGAAAAGCAATGCTGACTGTAACGATACTACGTCATAAGACCCTGTGAGCTAATCTACAGTGCTCTTATTATCAACTTGATGTCTGTACTTACTATCAGGACGCTGTCAAAGTTTGTTGTTGTTGTGTACACGACAACTAGGATATGTGGCCGGATTGGGGCTCCGATTACATTCCTGGACTGATACAGAAACTACAGTAAATTACAGGAAGCAAAGCGGTTTTGGTAATGCTCAGAACTGAATGCTCTTGATATCAGCGGGCAAACGAGAATACCTGTCCAAGTCGACATTCTACTATTCTCTGAACAAAGTGCCCGCAAAATACTAAAAACTGAGCAGCACTATTGCAGCTTAAGGGCTTCTGAAAAGCATGCTTCAGAGGCGCGAATACACAAATTACTGCTCAGAAATGTTCGCAAAGAATGCGAAAACTTTATACCCGTTCTATCGCTGGATACCGTTTTTGCTTGTCGACTGTAACGACTTTCGCAAGTTTCCGGATATATCCACAATAATCATCAATTTTGTGTGTCAAATGCCGTTTCGATAACTCTTTAGGTAGAATGTGAAAAAATGTTCAATCGTTCATTCGTACTCAAGATCAATAATGTTGGCATGCATTTGACTCAAAATTCAGATCTATGTTACGGGTTGAACGGAGGTTTAAGACTACCTTAATGAATGTTGGAGCTAATAATATCTCCTGTCGGTGGGATTTTCACTGACTCAATTCAGTAGGTGCTCGAAATGACCTCCGTCCATCTCAATACAGCAGCGGGCGCGGCTGATAAAACTACGAACACAGCGCTGTAACATTCCTTGCGTTACAGATTGTATCGCTCTTTCCATTCGTTGTTGCAATTCTGCACGACTATTTACAGGTGTGCGATACACCTGCGACTTAATAGGCCCCACAAGAAAAAATCTAAGGGGTTTAAGTCGGGTGATCGCGGGGGCCAGTCGCGCATCCCGCCTTTGCCAATAAAGCGACCCCCAAACATGGTGTGCAGCTTGCGTTGAACAAGATGGCTCGTGTGAGCTGGTGCACCATCATGCTGGTACATCGCCCGGCTGAATTCTTCTCGCGACATTCCTGATCGCACGTAAATTCGCCGTAGTCGTTGTAGCAATTCGACATATTTCGGCGTCGTTAAATTGCCTTCTATTTCGTACGGCCCAATCTGCAAGCGATTCAGAGATTTGTTAATTCATAATGCAATGATACGATGTATACAATGCAAAAAAGGGAAGTGATAAAAATAATTTTCAACATTTCTTGATGATTCTTAATAGGCTATATTTCAACGAACAATGGTCGTAAAACAATAGCAAAATAAACATTCGGAAGTATAAAGAAGTACGAATGAAGATGCCTGTTAAAATTTGTTATGTTATGTTTGAAAAACATACGTGAAAAAATGATTGTGGTGTCGAAATTTTTTTCAAAAATTGACTCTATATTTGGGAGTCATTAAGAAAGTGGTTTTTCATTTCTTATACTCGCAAGTATTTGGGGAAAATCGCTATTTAATTATAATTTAATAATAACCTCTTATAGGACACATCTGCCATTTTCCTTCCAATTTTATGCAAAAAAAATGCAAAACGTCGTTAAAATTGAACAAAACAACCATTTTTTTTTCAATTTTCTTTGGTCGTATAAAAAAAAAAACAGTACTCACCAGACATCCACTACAGATTCCAGCCCAAAGATTGAAGGACTGAAATCTGTGCTGGAAGGATCCCTCAATAGTTTGATGAGGATTATCATCCTTGTCAGACCACCAATGAAAGTTGTGGCTATTCCACGTTCCATTTCGGCCAAAAGTCGATTCGTCGGAGAAAATGATCGTTTCGACAAATCTCTCGTCAGCTTCGTGTTGTTGTATCAGCCAACGACAAAACTCGAGTCGTTTCGGGTAATCATCAGCAGTGAGTTTCTGAACTCGAGTATAATGAAAAGCGTGTTTTTTTTCCGCTTTCATTGTTTTTTGAACAGCGCTATATGAAAGTCCAAGCATTCGTGCAACGCCACGAATACTGTACGTAGGATTTTGGGCAAATGTATCCAGTATTCGATTTTCGTTTCGCACAGTGCGTGCCGTCCGTGGAGCACCCCGATTCGTATGATCTGGTAGAACGCTCCCGGTTTCAGTTAATCGTTGATAGGCCTGAGATCGATCAGGCCACGATAACCGATATTGTTCAGCTGCGGCACGAGCACTATGATTACACTCCATATAGGCACTGATCATGTCTGTATACTCGCGAGGAGTATAATCTGCCATCGTCGAGGTGGATGCACGAAATCACGCACGTGGACAAGGTCACTCACACAAATTCATAAACACGTCTAATCACACGCAAACATTGACCGACTCAAACTACACATACGCGACCCAGTTTAAATAATGAAGAAAAATGAAATTAGCAAATTCAGAATAACGCGCAAACCACATTCACTGAACGCTACAGGAGGCCGCGATAGCTGTCATGTATTGAATCGACATTCATTTATTTTTTATGGACAAAATTTTCTTTGTGAAGGGTGAGTCGATCGGTCAAGGAATAGAAAGATGCATATGGATGACAATTGAATGTTCATGCCATCTTGCTGAATGTAATCTATACTTACATGTATCATTGGAGATTTCACTGTTAAAAAGTTTCACGCAATAACTTATTTTGAGTATGGTTGTTTCGAACTTTTGGTACGTGGCTATCATCTTAGTTATAAGAACATATAAATAAAGTAGTCTGGTGGTTCAGAAAAATGAAACAATTGTAATAATAATTATTGTAATAATAAAAAAAAATTATCGCTAGCTATCATCTGTCGGGCACCTACGGTTGATTATTTTTCCTCCGAGTACTGCAGAGTTCCAGTACACATAAAAAAACATGTGAGAAGAAGCCAGAGCTTCAGACGCAAGAAATACCTTTTTTTGTGGAAGCTGTGCCACATGAGAGTCGAGCATTGTTGACTGTCTTTCTTTAATCGTCCGCGGTTGTCTAACGTATTTTACCAAGTACTGCAGAGTCTCAGTACACATAAAGATGGATGTGAGAAAGAGCCATAAGCTTCAGACGCACGAAAAAACTTTTTTTGTGGCAGCTGTGTCACATAAAAATCGAGCATCGTTAGCTCTCATCTGTCGAACACCTATGGTTGTCTATTTTTTCTCCGAGTACTGCAGAGTTTCAGTACATACAAAAATACATGTGGGAAGAAACCGGAAGCTTTAGACACGCGAAATAGTTTATTTCCTGGAAGCTGCGTCACATAAGAATCGAGCATCGTTAGTTCCAATCTGTCGAGCAGCTATGGTTATTTATTTTTTTTTTCCAAGTACCAGAGAGTTCTAGTGTACATAAAAATGCATGTGAGAAGTAGCCGGAAGAGGAAATAGTTCTAATTGTCCACGGATATCTCACATTTTTTCCGAGCACTGTAGCGTCTCAGATCACACGAAAATACATGTGGGAAGGAGCCGGAAGCATGATACTCGCGAAATAGTTTAATCCCTGGAAGCTGCGTCAGATAAGAATCGAGCATCGTTAGTTCCGATCTGTCGAGCAGCTATGGTTGTCTATTATTTTTTTCCAAGTACCAGAGAGTTCTAGTGTATATGAAAATACGTGTGAGAAGTAGCCGGAAGCTTCAGACATGTGAAATCATTATCGTCGTTGAAGCTGTGACACATGAGAATCGAGCATCGTTACCTGTGATCCTTTAATCGTTTACAGTTGTCTAAGGTTTTTTTTCAGAGTACTGCAAAGTTCCAGCATAAATAAAATAACTCGTGAGAAAGAGCCTGAAGCTTTGGACGCCCGAAATAATTTTTTTTGTGCACGCTGTGACACATCAGAATCAAGCATTGTTGACTCTCTTCCTTTAATCGTCCACGGTTGTCTATCGTTTCTTACCGAGTACTGCAGAGCCTCAGTACACACAAAAATGCATGTGGAAAGAAGCAGGAAGCATGAGACTTGCGAAATAGTTTTTTTCGTGAAAGCTATGCCACATGAGAATCGAGCATTGTTGATTCTTTTCCTCTAATTGTCCACGGATATCTCACGTTTTTTCCGAGCACTGTAGCGTCTCAGATCACACGAAAATACATGTGGGAAGGAGCCGGAAGCATGATACTCGCGAAATAGTTTAATCCCTGGAAGCTGCGTCAGATAAGAATCGAGCATCGTTAGTTTCGATCTGTCGAGCAGCTATGGTTGTCTATTATTTTTTTCCAAGTACCAGAGAGTTCTAGTGTATATGAAAATACGTGTGAGAAGTAGCCGGAAGCTTCAGACATGTGGAAACATTATCTTCGTTGAAGCTATGACACATGAAAATCGAGCATCGTTACCTATGATCCTTTTATCGATTACGATTGTCCAGCATTTTTTTCAGAGTACTGCAAAGTTCCAGCATAAATAAAGTAACTCGTGAGAAAGAGCCTGATGCTTTAGACGCACGAAATAATTCTTTTTGTGCACGCTGTGCCACATCAGAATCAAGCATTGTTGACTCTCTTCCTTTAATCGTCCACGGTTGTCTATCGTTTCTTACCGAGTACTGCAGAGCCTCAGTACACACAAAAATGCATGTGGAAAGAAGCAGGAAGCATGAGACTTGCGAAACAGTGTTTTTCGTGGAAGCTATGCCCCATGAGAATCGAGCATTGTTGATTCGTTTCCTCTAATTGTCCACGGATATCTCATGTTCTTTACCGAGTACTGCAGAGTCTCAGTACACAAAAAGCATGTGGGATGAAGCCGGATGCATGAGACACGCGAAATAGTTTTTTTCGTGGAAGCTGTGCCACATGAGAATCGAGCGTCGTTACCTTTGATTCTTTGATCATTTACAATTATCAAACATTTTTTGCAGAGTACTGTAGACTTCCAGTATAAATAAAATTACTCGTGAGAAAGAGGCAAAGCATTAGACGCACGAATCATCAATGATCTATGCTTGCATAAGAAAAATGTTTTCGACATTAAATAAATGGACTTCGCAGCATAATTCATTGAATAAATGACAAACGCCGACCGGTCGTATGATACATGATTCGATCGAGAGGGACAGCAAACTTCGGTTGGAGCAAAAGACTTCCGGGCTCGCGAAACGATATTCTGCCTGAACTCTGTCGCTCTTTCGAATTTTTCGAATCGGAGCCTTGATTACCCGGTCCTGAGGCGTCTCCGATCATGAATGAAACAGCAACTCTGATTGGTCGAGAATTCTAGAATTCTATTGCTTCCTATTTAAAAGCTATTTAGTATTTTTTAAAACGCCTAAGTAATTTTGTTCAGAATATAGCCTGGAATACGTAGGTGTCGGATGCAGTACCTATACTGCATCACCGTGTATATATATTGTAACGTTGCGTCACAGGTCGCCCCGACCTGCCCCTCGTAAGTCCGCCACGCACGTCCCCCCATTCCCTTCCCTCGCGATTTTCCCCCTTGAGATCCCCGTATTAGCTTAAGTCATCCAAAAATGTCGCGAAATTCAAGAAATGTGAGTAGTTTTAGTTACATGTAAGTTCCACAATTATATCGCCGTTAATACCGCCCAAAAAAGCACCAAGAGCGTCGTTCTCCCCCCCCCCCTGCGCAGCATCAACGGTGAACCGCAGCCACAATACAGATCATCGCCGAAGCGGGCCCTATCTCGTTGTCACCACCCCGGGGGTGCATCAAGAAAAAGCGGCGGAGGACATTGCGTCCCCGCCCAGCGATCGTCGCGAAACCAAGTCAAAACACGGAGGAGAAGGCCCATCCTCCGTGGACTTATCGATGGGACAACCGTGCCGTCGCCACTATCACCGGCCGGCATCAGCGAATACGAACTCGACTTATGCATCGATCCCCGGGGTCGGAATATCCCACGACATCTCGTTCCCGCGGCGCACCTTTGAAGGATCTACGATCGATGCAGAGTCACCGTGCTGCCATCCCTCTCCCGTCCCAAGTATCACCTATTAGAAATTTCTCCCATCCTGCGTATTAGCCCCCCCAAAAATCTCACCCACTTTCCCTAATTGCGCGAAGAACCCGGAAGCCGCAAGAAATTCGGTACTTGCGACCGAGGCGTCGTAGCGTAGAGTAGCGAATAATCCCCTTTTGAGTTTTCCTTTTTTTGTATTGCGATCCCCCTTTTGCGTAGTTCCTTTTTATTAAGTTTTCTTTGAGTGTGAATGAGTGCGGCGAAAGGAAAGTATTGTGTTTGAGAGAAGTAGTGAGAGAGTGGAGGAGATAAGAGTTTTGTGAAGGAGTGTTGCGTGTGTAAAGTTGGTGTGAGAGCGGAAAGAAATTGTGAAGGAGAGAGGAGACTATCTACGGCCGTAAAGCGTGAGTTTTCTTTTCTCTTCCATACCGGTCCGATTATTTTCTTTTATATTTGCGAAACTGCGTGCGCGAGCGGCCACATGGTCACGTTCTTACGATTTTTCCCGAGTTCCCTTGCGTATTGTGCGTGGTGCTTTCCCTGCGTTCCCTATTCTCCCCCTCGCCCCCTTTGTGGCCTTGCCCTTCCCTGTCTTCCCACCCCCGTCGTTATTTCGCGTTCGAGAGCCTTGTTTTTCTTTCGTATTTTCTCTTTTTATTAATTATCACGTTTTTTTTTCTTTTCGCATTCGTTGACTCGGCGGTCAAGAGTAAGAGGCGTCATAGCGTTCGGGTACCTCCCCCCTTTTCCCCCGTCACCCCTTCGCGTAGTTAATAGTACATTTTTTAATTTTTTTTTGTTGTCATTTAGTAAGCGATCGTTGCGAATTCGGCGTAAAACTCGCTGGCGCCCAAACTGTTGTTTTCTTTTTTCTTTCTCTAAATAATATAGAATATATTTCGTTTTTTTTCTTTACTCGTTTCTTTTATTTTTCTTATTTTTTTTTCATTCTCGTTCCCTGTATTGTTTCGCCTTTTCCCGAAAAAGGCGTCACAATATATAAAAAAAAAGTATAAAAATATATATAAAAATACATATATATATAGTTTATTTTTGCTTCCTCCACGTATCAGAGAAAAAAAGAGGGGGGCTCGCCATTCAATCCAAATTGTACGCCGCGATGGCTCCCCAAGGGGTCAACCAAATCGGATGACCCCAGTTGTCCTCGGGGTGGTCCTGCCCCCATCACCCTTCCATCATCCAGCGGACCCCATAATAATCAAACTGTCCATGGCCCCCATCTTGAAGCCAGGAGTTTAGATAGGGGCGCCAATAACGCTCGCGCCGCACCTCCTTCATTATGGCATAAAACGCCCGCAAACACTATATAAAGAAAAAAGAGAGAGAGAAGAACAAATAATTAATTATTAAATCAAAATATATATAAAATAAAATAAATATATATATACAATGCATTCCAATTGAAGTGGAACACTTTGATTTTTGTCGATCTCCGGCGCAAATCGATCGATTTCGAAAAACCAAAAAAAACACTTTCTTGCAAATTTTATTTGCTTTCGAATGAGCCTAGTTCGAATCCGATCGGATTAGAATTGGCCGAGCACCAGGAGTCGACGTAAAAACATGAAAATCGGGTCCCGACGCTCGGCTCGAAATTTCGTATTTCCGGGAAGGGCGCTATGATTTGTCATACACCGTTGGAAAGGGCATTTCACCCCTAGAAAAATGCGCACAAGCTGGAGTCTGTGCGATCATCCCAGAGGGAGATATAGCACTAGGAAGCGAAAACGGTTTATCGACGATAACTCGAGTACCGTCCGGCCGAATTCGCACAGCTTTCGCATGAGCTATTCTTTTTCCATCCCCCAGAACTAAGTGAAGTCGTTTTTCCCGTGGATGCTCCCTCAGCCGAGAACCAGAGATCATCGCGGTGCACCGTGAGCTTCCGACGCCATTTTGAACATGAAAATGTTCGCGCATTGGGACAATATCTATTCCATTGAATAGCTGATGATTTTCCCTTTAAAATGCACCCTTGAAAGTCCCAAAAATCTCATTTTTAAGGGATGATATTTCTATTTGAAAATGCATGAAAATTTAGCAGCTTTCGGTCTCGACGGGAGCGCGAGACCGCGGACCGCAGGCGGTGCACAGTGCGTGAGGGGAATCGATCGAGGGCGCCCCCACCACATGCCCGGAGTCTCATAACGCGAGCTCACGTATTATCGCAGGATCGCAAATTTTTTCAAAATTTCTTTTTGTACCGGCGTTCTTTTTATATCTCAATATTATTGTTAAATTAACAAAACTATTATTGTTAAATTAACAAAGCTATTATTGTTAAATTAACAAAACTATTATTGTTAAATTAACAAAGCTATTATTGTTAAATTAACAAAACTGTTATTGTTAAATTAACAAAACCATTATTGTTATTAATTATTTTTTTTGTTATTAAATATTCTTCTAATAAAAAGTTGATAGGGTTCCGAAGTTGATCCTTTATCGAAAAAATATCGCGGGATTGTTGTCATTTTATTCGTTTCTGCTTGAATTTGGCTGTTTTTTATGTATTTTCTTACTGATATTTCGAATTTTCGCGAAAAACTCGATCAGTTTTGCGATCGGCGGAATATTTGCGATGGAACAGCCTGTTTAACTATCGAAAATTCGAAAAAAAATGTTTCCTTTATTTTGGCTAATTTTTCAGAATCGTCGAAATGCCAAAATTTTGAAAAGGCTATAACTACGTTAAAAATCACGCTGCAAAGATTTGTCGGGAGTGTTTTGAGACGCTCTCGAGGAGACTTCACCCTCAAAATCGATGTCAGAAATTGCCGAAAAATTTCAATTTCAAATTGAAATTTCGGTTCAAAAATAATTTTTAATGGTTCATATCGATGTATTTTTTTCCCGCTGATTACGAAACACACCGGTATTTCATCGAGAACCCAATATTAAAGACAAAAAAATTGAAAAAAAAATCTCGACTCGTTTTTCGCCACTTCTCAAAAAACCTTAAGGGAACCGTATGGTCTAGAGCACGAAAATTTCACCTATTTTCACGATTTTTTTTTTGCCATAAAAAATTAAAAAATCGATGTTTTAACTTTTCGGGTTTATTACTACCTTTATTAAGTATACAAAAAATTTTTTTTTTAATTTTAAAAACAGTGTTTATTATCATATAATTGGCATTGAAGACGACCCTCTCGAAAAATCCGACCCGGACGGTGAAGATCGATCCGAGACTTCTACTCATCTGAAACACAAAATTCAAGAAGATTCTTAATCAGAAAGAGTGCAGTTATGGTCGGGGCTGGAACAAATCGAAAAAATTAAAAATTGACAAAATGGCGCGCTTTTGAAAAAAAAATTCGTAAAATCGGGTTTTTTTCACTAGTTTTTTAGTATAAACAATAAGAAATTATTTAAATAAAATTATGATTGCAGCCCCGACGATAGCCATACATGTTGTGAACAACATATCCAAATTTCAAGTGATTCGGTGGAATAGTTTTTTTGTTTTCACCTGCGCGGTGCCGAAAAAAGTCGTTTCGAGATAAATGAGTTTAAAGTTTGAGGTACAGATATTTTCAAAAATTGAGCAAATTTTGAATACTTACAGTTAATCCGCGATTCCGGCACCATATAGGATTCCTTCGGAACGTTCATAATTCAAGATTTCCTCACTCCTTTCATTTCTTCGAGCTGTCCGAGCCTCTTTGGAGTTGTCCGTGCTCCTACGGTTGGCGCTCGATACTCGCAGCTCGTCTCGGTTTTGCGCTAGTTGCTCCGCTTGTGGCCCGATTGTTATGCCCATGGTCTCCATTATTTTCAATAGGGATGCGAATCCTTCATTGAATATGCAAGCGGAAATGTGAGTGGCAATATCAATGATTTTTTTTCCGGCAAACAGATGTTTCGGCGCAAGGTGCCACACGCAAGCATTGAAACTTTCGTTATTGTTCTGCGTATTACTGCCAATACACCTTTCCAATAAAGTCTCTGCTGTCAATTCTTCATAAATTGGTTTTAATATCTCTTGTGCTTCATCGCACAGAGCAGGTGGGTGCTCGTAGGTGTCTAAAGTACCTGCAGCCTCACTTTGACGCCACTTGCACCACGATTCGGAACCTGGAGGACAGTACGAGTGTTGCGGATTTTCATCTGTTGAAATTTTGTGATAATATGCTGCCCATATTTCACTTCTCATCCCTTCAGTCGAATCTGAATTACGTCTAATTGCTAGACCGTAATAAGTTGACAGCTCTTGCAATAATTTATTCGTCAATTGTTGACGCTTCGGTGTTTTATTTATCGATTTCCGCTGTGTCTTTTTTCCCTCTTCTTTTTCTGTCAATTTCTTTGTTGCTTTCTTTATTTGTGCATGTTTTTTTTCGCATCAACAGCACGTTTGTACAAACGTTTTTTAACATGCAAAACACATTCTTTTTTGCAAACTAAAAAATCATCCCCGTAAGGCTTTGTGTCCAATAAGGCTTTGAACGTTTTCGTGTCGCCGTCTCCGATATAGTTCGCGTATTTTACGTTGTACAACTCTTCCGATCTCTTGAACATTTCCACGATGCCGTCTACCTCCATTTTGCCAGCACTTCCGGTATGATTTGCGTCACAGTGATCTTCATGCTCTCGATACCACGCTTCATATTCAATCGTATCCTCTTGGCCTTTCCATTGAGAGCAGGCTTGACATATACTGCATTTGACGACAACATCTAAAATTTTATTACTGTATTTCCCTATTAACGAGGCAATACCGAGAAGCGATGAGAATCCACGTTTCGCCCACGATCCATCACCAGACACAGAAAGTTCATCCGCGGGACGCCCAGCTTTTACATTCAACTCGACTTCTTCTTTCAATGCTCTTTGGAAAACGATTTTCGCGACGGCTTCAGCTGCAATTTTTATATTGTCCACGATGCCGTAATATGTACTCTTACAAATTCCTTGTCCAAGATCCATGAGACCGCACAAATTTTTCAAGCCTTCAAATCCTACTCCAAGCATTCTCAGGGCGAGAACAAGTCGACGGTTGATTTCAAATGCCTTATCAATTAACGGCGAAGACAAAATAAAAGTTTCTTTACACTCACACTTCACAGAGAGTTTGAATCCTAGACCACGTTGTCCGTTTTTGCTAAAAGTGACCGCACCGTTACAATCTTTACACTTCAACAACTGTTGCAACGTTAAAAATATCATGCTGAATTCGATGATGCAATAATTGAAAGTAGGATTAACGTTTACTTCCAATTCCTCATTGCCTTTTAATTTTTTCGCAGACGTGCTCGTAAAATCAGTAGTATTTTCGATAGTGAATCGATTGCCCTTGAAATATCTTTTGCGACCTACAGAAGATGGTCGTCTAGAAGAGTTACGGCCTTGCTTTCTATCCATATTTTCTGATATTTTATTTCAAAATTTTCGATGTTGGTTCGTCAAAACGTAACGTTGTACTGATCAAGTCAGGGGAAAGCGAAATGACCGTTTCCCTCACAAATGTTCGACAATAGGTATATTTCGGGGAAGGGAAAAGTATATATAGGTATATAGTATGTACTATATACAGGTATATATTTTCGGAGAAGGATTGGGACAGCTGCTGTGCTCCGATTAGGTTACCGGTTAGCGCTAGACCCGTTAGGAGCGCGCGGACCGCTCTCTACCTGCGTTATGGGCTGTAGAAGCTGTAATATTGAGAATTTCTGCATGAAAATTTCACAGTATATCCTTGAGATACTATACTTTCGACATATCGAAAAAAAAAAAAATCGATTTTTTCAAATTTCTAGACCATACGGTTCCCTTAAAAATTCGAAACTTCGGAGGCTCGCAACACTTTTTGCTTTTTGGTGTGCGCGTTTGTTTTGTTTTAATTATTGAATGCGTATGATAAGTCAGTCTTGATATTTTTTTTTAATTACCATAGCATTCTCAAAACGCCAAACAAATTTACAAACATTTCACGAGTATTGAAAAATGAAGGAGTTAATTGGATACGGGAAGAAAGAAAGTTTTGCAAATATTTTCAGAATGGTTTTTTATATTCAAAATGTTTTTACTTTTCCATATTATCATTTCTACAATCCATATGCTTGACATCATTTAACGGGCATCAAGCGATAGCATACGAAGCGCCAAGTGGCAAATCCACGAACTAAACAGCTTTCTTGACAGATTTCTCGCACAATATGCTTTTATTGAATGAATAACAATGACAAGTTAATTTTCTTCCCCGAGAAGAACGGTGCTTCGGTTGTTTTTTTTGTCGTAGTTTTTTCGATAATCAGTATTCAATCATGGAAAAACCGAGGCGACTGTCGTCCTCCATGACAGTATTGTCGATCCCAAAAGTATTCTTTTTATTATAAATTCTACGCACATTTTCCACGTCTTCGCGGACCAGAGCACCGTGCATACCACATCACTCCATATGTTAAAGCACTTCCCGATCTATTTTATTGCGAAAGAAAAGAAAAATCCGTCAAGAAAACTCCGAGGCGTCAAACGTATGGCAGCGGCCATTTTTCTACTCTCGACCTATCATTTATAGTTCGAACATTTTTCGTCAGGTTCGCTAGTGGTGAATCATTGAGCTCCCCAGTAACGTGTTATGCGATCACAGGAACCCCGAGTCTCAAATCCATGCAAAGTGACATTCGCGGTATTATATGTAGTGGATTGTGTTTTTCTGCTGCGGATGATGTGTTTCACAAGCAATGAGATGGTCCAGTTGGTAGCGTTCCTGACTTCGGTCCGCAGGGGCGCGGGATCGTTTTCCGCTCTCAGTATTTTTTTAATTTTTTAATTTTTTAATATTTTTTTTATGGGGCGAATTGTTCATTCGTGAAACACGCTCAAGCAAATTTCAAAATAATATATATATCGCATTCGCCATGACGCGAAGTAGGCAAAACACCGAAAAATCAAAGCGTCAGTGCTGAATGTTAAAGTATTTTAACCTTTTCCGATGTAAAAGTCTTTACGCTCGAAGAATTTTGTTGTTGTTGTTTTTTTTACTTACATGATTAAATTCGGTGGTTTCCTACAAAAAGAAGTGAAATCCACATTTAAAACTTTATAAAGTAAAATTGTACAGCAAGTAATAAAAATAGTAGTTTTCGTCGAAAAGTATTTTTTTGAAATAGTGGGAAAAATAGAATCAACATTTCAATTTAAAAAAAAATCAAACTTGGGATGCATGGTTAAGAAAAAGAGGTTGCATGCACGTCAAGTTTTATTTTTTTTTAAATGTTGATTTTATTTTTCACACTATTTGAAAAAAATACTTTTCGACGAAAACTACTATTTTTATTACTTGGTGTACATTTTTTACTTTATAAAGTTTTAAATGTGGATTTCACTTCTTTTTGTAGGAAACCACCGAATTTAATCATGTAAAAAAAAACAAAAAATTCTCCACGCGTTAAGACTTTGACATCGGTAAAGGTTAAAATACTTTGACATTCAGCACTGACGCTTTGATTTATCGGTGTTTTGTCTACTTCGCGACATGCCGAATGTGATATATATATTATTTTGAAATTTGCTTGAGCGTGTTTCACGAATGAACAATTTGCCCCATAAAAAAAAATAAAAATAAATACTGAGCGCGGGGATCGATCCAGCGCACCTCCGTACCGATGTCAGGCACGCTACCAACGGGACCGTTCCATCGCTTGTGAAATAAGTGCACCTTCTGGTACTGGTGATTCGCGGCCGGATGGATGATTGGCTTGTTTTCGGGGATAATGATTTATCATTTGATGAAAGTATGAGAATTAATATAATAATACAAATATAAATATATTTCCGCTTACGTATAGAGATTATAATTCATTTGGCAATAGGACGGGTGTGAGTGTAAAGGTTACCCTCTCTCTAGTCCCTCACGCCCCACATGACCGTGCCCAGCGTCCCCATGTATTAGTGTAGCTGCCGAAAGCGTCCGAGCGTCGCTTGCTCACGGACACGCGCTTCTATGATTGTGTGATGGGCGCGTAAGGGACTAGAGAGAGGGTAACTTTTACGCGCGATCTGGCTTCACTGACTCAGGGTCCTTCTTCGCAGCACGGCAATGAATATATGTACCTACTTTAATTAACAATATTGCCGCTGAAGGCGCTCGATATTAGTGACGCGGAGCAGTGAAGCCAGATCGCGTGTAGAACTTACCCTCTCTCTAGTCCCCTACGCGCCCATCACACAATCAGAGAAGAGCGTGTCCGTGAGCAAGCGACGCTCGGACGCCGTCGGAAAGAGCCGAGCGCGGTCGAGAAACTTCGACCGCGCCTTCGGCAGCTCCACTCATACATGGGAACGCTGAGCACGTTCATGTGGCGCGTTAGAGGACTAGAGAGAGGGTAGCCTCTACACGCGATCTGGCTGCTGGCTTCTGGCTGTACGGCTCGCGCGTGACGTCACCCGACGGCCCGCGCGAATTCTTCTAATAAATTGCTCCCGCTTCACTCACACCCGTCCTAATGCCAAATGTATTATAATCCCTATAAATAAGCGGAAATATATTTATATTATTAATATTATATTAATTCTCATACTTTTATCGAGGGATAAAGCAACAAAAGAGCAAACGAATACAAGCCAATGATCTATCCAGCCGCGAATCACAAGTACGAAAATGTGCGCCTATTCCTCAAGCGATCAGATGGTCCAGTCGGTAGCGTGCCTGACTACGGTCCGAAGGGGCGCGCGATCGATCCCCGCTCTAATAACTTTTTTTTATTTTTTTGGCGAATTGTTCATTCGTGACACACGCTCATTCAAAGAACAACAATTTTGTAATCGTATGATAATACATCTAAAATTTAGATGTATTATTATATTATACTTCGCTTACGATTGATACGATAATAATACATCCAAAATTTAGATGTATTATTATATTATACTTCGCTTACGATTGATACGATAATAATACATCTAAAATTTAGATGTATAATTACATTATACTTCATCATATTTCCATACTTTCTCCATTTATACAAACTTTCATCAAGCGATCAAACATTATCCCCGAAAACAAGCCAATCATCATTCATCCGGCCGCGAATCACAAGTACCAGAAGGTGCACTTATTCTACAAGCGATAGGATGGTCCCATTAGTAGCGTGTCAGGCTCCGGACCGCAGAGGCGTGGGATCGATTCCCACGCTCAGTATTTTTTTTTTTTTTTATGGGGCGAGTTGTTCATTCGTAAAACACGCTGAAATAAATTGCAAAATAATATATATATCACATTCGTCAAGTGGCGAAGTAGGCAAAACACCGAAAAATCAAAGCGTCAGTGCTGAATGTCGAAGTATTTTAACCTTTACCGATGTCAAAGTTTTAACGCTTGAAGAATTGTTTTGTTGTTGTTTTGTTTCACACCATTTGAAAAAAATACTTTTCGATTAAAGCTTCTATTTTTATTACTTGGTGTACATTTTTTACTTTTTAAAGTTTTAAATGTGGATTTCACTTCTTTTTGTACGAAACCACCGAATGTAATCATGTAAGTAAAAAAAAACAACAACAAAATAATTCTTCAAGCGTTAAAACTTTGACATCGGAAAAGGTTAAAATACTTTGACATTCAGCACTGACGCCTTGATTTTTCGGTGTTTTGCCTACTTCGCCACTTGACGAATGTGATATATATATTATTTTGCAATTTATTTTAGCGTGTTTTACGAATGAACAACTCGCCCCATAAAAAAAAAAAAAAAAAAAATACTGAGCGTGGGAATCGATCCCACGCCCTTGTGGTCCGGAGTCCGACGCGCTACCACGGGACCATCCCATTGCTTGTAGAGTTAGTGCATCTTCTGGTACTTGTGATTCGCGGCCGGATGGATGATGATGACTTGTTTTCGGGGATAATGTTTTATTGCTGGATAAAAGTTTGTATAAATAAATAGAGAAAGTATGGAAATATGATGTCACGGACACGCGCTTCTCTGATTGTGTGATGGGCACGTAGGGGACTAGAGAGAGGGTAAGTTCTACACGCGATCTGGCTTCACTGGCGCGGAGTTGTGCTCTGCTACCGCGAGAGGCGATACCCTCGATTCTGAGTTGGACAGCTGAGTTTGATGCCCGTTAATTGATAATATTCTTTTTCCAAATTTTCATTGGCTGTTGGAAAGTATTTGGAAATTCAATATATTAATGTATTTGATTACCTATGAAGAACGGCTGCAGTGATTTGTACTGAAAATTTAATAACGCATGTTAGTATATATTGGTTATAAATAATAATGTAATTGTGCCATTTCGTTCGTGCAGTTCGTCTTTTGGGAAAAAAAATATTGCGTTTGGGGATTCGAACCCGAGGCTTCGTTGTTATAGCCGGCTCCCTTTCCACGAGGCTAATTTCGCTATCTTCGGTCGAGTTAAAATTTATATATGTAGATCGATCCCCGCTTGAGTTTTACATTAGATGCTTGGAAATATTTACATAATTATTGCTATTTCCGTGCTCTCTATTGTTAACTGTAGCAACTGTAATTGATTCTTGTTTTCTCGCTCCCGCTACCTAGTTTTTGGGAAAAAAATAAACATATCGGCAAGTGCGAATGCGTGAGATGAAGTAACCCGATCTAGCCCCACCACATCAGGTGCTAAGTCCAAACAGCGCTACGCACGGCTGTTCTAGGAACCCGGTTCAGGGTCCAGTTTTAGTAACCATTTCCTTCATACACAGTTCGGGCTCCTTTATGTAGTCTACATGGCCATTTCAAAGCCATGGAGCATGGAGACTACATAAAGGACATGGAGACTGGTGTCTATTGGTGTATGATCGGAAGGTCCTTCAACGCGAAGTTCCCCCGTAGTTTCGTATATACAGCCTGTCCCAAAAGGGTCGAAGGCTCTCTGAAGGGGTGGTAAATCTCGAAATTCTGAATCGAAAAGTCCTCAGCGGTTTTTCGATCCGATGCACCCCTGATGAGTTATTAATAATTAATGACAGCCAATAATACGCGTGGGCTGGGCGGCGCGTGGTGGTGTGCGTGTGACGGTGTGCCCGGCTGCACTGTGAGAGGCAGGGCTACGCCGCGCGACGTGGATGTGTGTGTGCATGGGTGTGAGGGCCCAAGCTAGGCAGCGAGCGTTGATTGTATTGAAGGAGAATGCGAAAACAATAAGTAGCGCCCCGCGATGATACATTTTTATATGAAATGGATGATAAATTAATTAAATTAAATGAATGCATATGGAATTGTAAATACTGAATGGAAAGCGAAATCTCTACTGAAGATGTTAACACTCCACTTATTTATTTACTTAAACTAAAAATAAACATCAGCTTGGCGTTTTCTCATACGATATTTTTTCATTATTGATTGAAAACAAAAAAAAATTATACGCATTAATGGTCGAATTTTACGCATGCTAATTAATTTATTTTCATGATTGTCCGACTAAGTTAATTGATGAGTGATATCATCGACTCCATCAATGACTCTTCCTCCTTACTTCTCGAACGAATCGTCTCGAGATAATTGAATTTAAGGTGTTTTTCTGAAGAGGGAAATAGCGAATATCCCGAGAGGTAAAGATTTTCAAAACTGTCGACACGGAGAAATAGAAATTTCAACATATCAGTCTGCGAATATTTCACAAAATGTATTTAGTTTCAACAAATCATAATTTGCCGACATTTTTAGGGTTGAGGAGAGGATAAAATCCTCTCGTAAAAATTCAAGCGTCCCTTCGAACGTTAAGTATGTATACATGTAAAAAATGTTACAAATATATTTTTTTTGCAATTATTCATTATCATTTATTGTTATTCGTGTTATGTAAGTATTATACAACACAAAAAATGTCAATACAAAGATTTCAACACAACATCTCCTAATTATTATTTTCGGGATCCTCGGAGGTGTCGGGTACATTTTTATAACTTTTGAATCCTTCTATTATTCTTAATTCTATTTGAATTCTCAACAATCGTTGGAAAAAAATTATTCTAACAATTGTTGAAACACTGGTATGAATTTTTGACATTTTTCAATTTTTAGTCTTACAGTTTTAGCAGTTCGTTGTAATTTTTTTCTTTTTGTTTTTGCATAAGAATTTTTTAAAATGATTGTTGTGAAATTAAATAAAATTATGAACACAATTTTGTTTGCCGTGCAGATGTTTTTGAAGTATTATGTATTTCGAAGGATTCAAAAGTTATAAAATCACACCCGACACCTCCCAGGATCCCGAAGAATAATAATTACGAGATGTTGTGATAAAATGTTTGACGTTTGACAAATACTGACGTTGTTTGTGTTGTACAATAACTACACAACACGAATAACAATAAATGATGATCAATCATTGCAAAAAAATGTATTTCAAATATTTTTTACATGTACATACTCACCGTTCGAAGGGATGCTTGAATTTTTAAGGAGAGGATTTCATCAACTTCTCAATCCTAGAAATGTCTGCAAATTATGATTTGTTGAAATTAAATACATTCTGTGAAATAATCACAGACTGAAATGTTGAAATTTCTATTTCTCCGTGTCGAGAGTTTTGAAAATCTTTACCTCTCGGGATATTCGCTATTTCCCTGTTCAGGAACACCTTAAATTCAATTATCTCGAGACGATTCGTTCGAGAAGTAAGGAGGAAGAGTCATTTCGAGTTGATTATCTCACTCATCAATTAACTAAGTCGGACAATCATGAAAATAAATTAATTAGCATGCGTTAACTTCGACCATTAAAGCGCATATTTTTTTTTTGTTTTCAATCAATAATGTAAAAATATTGTATGACAAAACGCCAAGCTGATGTTTATTTTTAGTTCAAGTAATTAAAGAAATGGAATTTTAACGGCTTTAGTAGAAATTTCGCTCTCCATTAAGGATTTACAATTCCACATGAATTCATTTAATTCATTTATCATCCATTTATGAAAATGTATTATCGCGGGGCGCTACTTATTTTTTTCACGTTCTCCTTCAATACAATCAACGCGTGCTGCCTAGCTTGGGCCCTCACACCCATGCACACACACGTCCACGTCGCGCGGCGTAGCCCTATCTCTCGCGGTGCGGCCGGGCACACCGTCACACGCACACCACCACGCGCCGCCCAGCCCACGCGTATTATTGGCTGTCATTAATTATTAATAACTCATCAGGGGTGCATCGGATCGAAAAACCGCTGAGAACTTTTCGATTCAGAATTTCGAGATCTACCACCCCTTCAGAGATCCTTCGACCCTTTTGGGACAGGCTGTATATAAATTTCTTAGGAAAGGATGAGGTTGAGTAAATGAATTGAAACGTGATTGAGCCTCAAACAATTGATTTGTTTGTTGGCTCGTGTGGGAAAAGCCGTCTCGGCATAAAACCCCACGTTGATTTGAGTGTATAATGATGTGGTTGTTGTTTTGGATTTATGAATTTTCATGAATTGACACGCGATCGCGCCATTGTGAATGTGTATGTGTGTGAACGTACGTGTTGGTTTGGTAGGGAACACGGTCCCAAATCGTCAACCCCGTTGGGTTGGATGTGTGAGTTTTTGCAGGGGACACGGTCCCATATCGTCAACCCTGTTAGGTTGGAATTTGTCTCGTATATGCGTAGACACCCGACACGAGAGACCGTGTGTCTCGTCGCGCGCCTCAGAGGCAATAGTTCGTGTGTTGAATGCGCACACACGCGCGCACGTCGACCGCGTCGGCATGAACCCCGGCGTTCATGCACGAGCACGGGAGCGCACACCGCGCCCCCTTGTATCGTATCGTGTGAAAGCGTGTATGCAATAACAACACTAATTCTCGGCACCTACACCATACAATTGGTCTCCACATACATAAAGGACTCCGAATTCCCGGGGGTGGGGGGTTAGGGAAAAAAGGTTACAAAACATGGACCCTGAATGGGTTTCACAATTGCGCCACATGCGACGATGACTACATTTGGCACCTTCAAAGTGAAGTTATCTGTGTGTAAGAGAGATGACATGAGATATTTCCTTTTTCATTCCAAAAAGTAGTGAGATACAAATGATATGATTTAATTATTATTGCTGTAATAAACAATACATAGAAAGCATACGAAGAACAATTATATTGTGAATATCTCTAAATATCTGATGTGAAACTCAAGCAAGGCCGCAATGTAAGTACATAAATTTTAGTCTAAACTGGCGATAACGAAACTAGCCTCGTGGAAAGAGCGCCGGCTACAAAAATGCAGCAGCGTGTTCGAGTCTACACCGGCAATTTTTATTTTTCCGAAAGACGACCTTTATTAACTAAATAACACTATTCAATTATTATTTTTAATCAATATTTAATAATACGCGCCATAAAATGGTCAATATTAATTTTTCATCGCACACTGCAGTGGATTCTCGTTAGTACCCGAGTGCATTAATATATTGGAATTCCGAATGCTTTGCAATTGCACTAAAAATCTGAAAAAATACTATACAGCTTATCCCAAAAGGGTCGAAGGATCTCTGAAGGGGTGGTAGATCTCCGAATTCTGGATCGAAAAGTCCTTAGCGGTTTTCCCATCCGATGAATCCCTGATGAGTTATTAATAATTAATGACAGCCAATAATACGCGTGGGCTGGGCGGCACGTAGAGGTGTGCGTGTGACGGTGTCCCCGGTGGCACCGCGAGAGACAGGGCTACGCCGCGCGACGTGGACGTGTGTGTAGCATGAGTGTGAGGGCCGAAGCAAGGCAGCATTACAGCATGCGTTGATTGTATTAAGGCGTCTTCTCACTTTGGAAATTTAAAAAAATCGATTTTTTTTTTTTTTAAATTTTGAAAGTACATATCTTCAAAAATGTCATCTCGAAATTTCATAAAGATCGGACGAGTCTAACTACATTTTTTGGCGACCGTTAGGTGACTACCTGAGAGTACCCGGCGATCCCTTTGACGCCGCTCGGACGGTCCCTGTATATCTGACTCTATACAATTGAATAGCCGTGTTCTTTTGTTAATGTAGTACCCCTTGCTTAGGTATATTCTGTTTTCGGGTCTATACTCATGTAATAAGACCTTAACACGTGCATTTTTCAAAAGAAAATCACTCGGCAACGATGCTAAACTGTTATTTCATCAGTCTAATTTGAAACTTCGTAACGGCAACATCTCTGCGCTCAGGATTGTTATAATGGATAAAAAGACTTCACAACAAAGTGCCACGTGGCGACGTCCAAGTTCGAAATCTAAAAAAAGAAAATTTCGTGGAGTGCTTCCACACCAGTCTGAAGCAGATACGAGTCATGCTAGTGCGAGTGCAGCAAAATTAAAAAAATCGGACGATACAAGTTTCGATGTACACATCGATCCAACGGCTGGATATAGTATTATTCAGTTTTTTCTTGTTTTTTCTACATTACAACAATATGTGAAGTGTAAAGTTTGTAACAAAGATGTTTCTTTTACAAAGTACGGTCAGCGAGGACTCGGTTTCAAAATTTGTGTGACTTGTGATTGCGGAGAAAAATATATTAACTCATGCCCATTAATCTCAACTGGGTACGAAATCAATCGTCGTTTAGTGTACGTTATGCGTTTGATTGGTGTTGGATTGAGTGGTATCAATACGTTTTGTGGGCTCATGGAACTGGGACATGGAATCAATTCCACCGTTTATTATCAAATACTCAATTCGATCGCCATCGCAGTGCAAAGTGTGTTCGATATAGTGACGAGCAAGTCTGTCAAAGAAGAAAAACTGTTGAACGCTCAACACGGAGAACCCGAAGACGTTTTAACCGTTTCAGGTGACGGTTCCTGGCAGAAAAGAGGATTTTCTTCTCTTATTGGAATCGTGTCATTAATATATAAACACAGTAAAAAAATTGCAGACGTCGTTGTGAAGTCGAGTCACTGCAAAAGCTGTGAATCGAAAAAAGGTATGAAAGACACGATCGAATATGCACAGTGGTATGAAAAGCACAAACTAGTTTGTAGTGCTAATCATTCAGGTAGTTCTGGAAAAATGGAGGTTGACGGTATATGTGAGATGTTTTTGCGATCACTCGAAAAATTTGCTGTGCACTACGGTTTTTACATCGGTGATGGCGACACTAAAACTTTTAAAATATTGTTCGATACAGCACCGTATGGTGAAGACTTTGTGGTTAAGAAGTTGGAGTGCGTATTACACGTTGCGAAAAGAATTTTCAAGCGTGCTAAGGACGCTAAGAAAATTCTTACACAAAAGAGAAAAGCTGCAAAGAAAGACGCTGAAAAACCTTCACCAAAGAAAAAAGCAGCCAAGAAAGTTGTAGTAAAAAAAAAAAAAGTTGTTATAAAAAAAGTTCCTGTCGTAAAAACCCAAGATTTAACAATAAAATTGATGACAGAATTATCAACAAATTACTCATTGGCAATTCGAAGAAACCTGAATTCTGTCGAAGATATGCGCAGGGAGATCTGGGCAGGATACTATCATAAAATTTCAACCGACAGCAACCCACAGCATACGTATTGTTCAGACTCATGGTGCAAGTACAAGAAAGCAGTGAAAAACAATCAGATAGAAACTTTTAAACATCCTCCTGCTCTAGCTGATGATGTTCAAGAGGTTTTGAAACCGATCTATGAAGAACTGACGAAGGACGAGTTACTGGAACGATGCCTCGGAGGAAATACCCAAAATAACAACGAGTGTTTCAACAGCTGTGTCTGGGCAATGGCGCCGAAACACGTTTTTACGGGAAGAAAAACCGTGGAAATTGCTTGCCAAACAGCGGCATGCATTTATAACGAAGAGCTACAACCTGTTTTAAAAATTTTGGAGGTGATGGGTGTCAAACTAGGCCCTATCGCCGTTCAATACGCCGAGAAACGCGACAGTGATCGCGTACGCGTAGGGAACCGCCGCAGCTCTAACGCTTCAAAAGAGACTAGGTCGAGACGAAGGGAAGCTATTTTGGACGAACACACCTTCTACGAAGAATCGGAAGGTCCATTGTATGGAGCAGGCATCGCTGATTAACCCGAGGTAAGGTTTTTTCATGATTTTTCTGCAACCAAAACTTTAAACGCAGTTATCTCAAAACAAGGTTTTTCGGTGCTTTGTTGATGAAATTTCGGAAACTATCCGGCCGATTGTCATGAAATTTGAATGACATATGCTTCATAGTTATGGCTATAGCGCATATCATCAGATTTTTGAAATTTTGATTTTAAGAATTTTTTTTTTACAAAAAACTGCAAAAAAATCGTGGTTTTTTTTTACTTTTTCGAAAAACGTGCGCCATTTTGTTATTTTCGCGAATATCAAAAATCTGATGATATGCGCTGTAGCCACTGACATACTGAATCTAAAACAGTTTTATTTTTTTGTTTCAGACGACCCGTCTCGGAGATACCATCAACAAGCCACGACCATAACATTTTTACACGGGTTTTTCGATGCTACTGATGTATTATAATAATTGTTTAAAAAAATAAAAATAAAATTTTTTCATGTACTTGAAAGATGTGTTTATTACATAGGATCCGTTTTATCCCATAATTTTAAGCAAAAATCCTCGAAAAAAAATCGCAAAAACAGCCTATTTTTGAGGCGCTTAAAGTGAGAAGATGCCTTAAAGGAAAACGCAAAAACAATAAGTAGCGCTCCGCGATGAAACATTTTTATATGAAATGGATGATAAATGAATTAAATGAATTCATGTGTAATTCTAAATCCCTAATGGAAAGCGAAATCTCTACTGAAGAAGTTAAAATTCCATTTATTTATTTACTAAAATAAACATCAGCTTGGCGTTTTCTCATACGATACTTTTTCATTATTCATTGAAAAACACAACAAAATTATACGCATCAATGGTCGAATTTTACGCATGCTCATTAATTTATTTACATGATTGTCCGACTAAGTTAATTGATGAGTGATATAATCAACGCGATAAATGACTCTTTGTCCTTACTTTTCGAACGAATAGTCTCGAAATAATTGAATTTAGGGTGTTTTTCCAGAGGCAAATAGTGAATATCCTGAGAGGTAAAGATTTTCAAAACTCTCGATACAGAGAAATAGAAATTTGAACATTTCAGTCTGTGAATATTTCCCAGAATGTATTTAGTTTCAACGAATCATAATTTGCAGACATTTTTAGGGGTGAAAAGAGCATAAAATCCTCTACTTAAAAATTCAAGCATCCCTTCAAACGGTGAGTATGTACATGTAAGAAATGTTACAAGTATATTTTTTTGCAATGATTGATCATCATTTATTGTTATTCGTGTTATGTAATTATTATACAACAGAAACCTGACTTCCGGTTGTGGCAACGTAGAGAGTACACGCGAGCTAGGAAGGGTGGTGTGAATTTAGGGAAAAATACAGTGAATAAAGAAAAAGACGAGTGCGGCAAAGGTGAGAAAGTGAGGGTGAAGTGATTAGAAAAGCGAGGATAATGAAAGAAGTAGGAGGCGAAGTGGTGGGAATGAGAGAAGTGGATGGAAAGCAGGTAGTAATAGAAGAGGTTATGTGCGAGACGGAGGAAGAGGAAAGGGGAAAGGGCAAAAGAGGAGGCATGGACGGCGGGATAGAGCAGATAGAGCAGCAGCAGCGCGGCGGCAAAGGTGAGAAGGAGAAAAAGGAAGCGGTCGGTAAAGAAGAGGATAGAGTAAGGAAGGTAAAAAAGAGAGGGCGTCCGAAAAAGATAGAGAATAACAGGGATGTCAGAGAATTCTTATGGAAAAAGGGAATGGAGGAAGAGGAGGATCTGCAGTCGCCACCGATGAAGAGGATGATGAAAAAAATGAACAAAAGCAAAGAAAAAAGACTAAGGATTGCAGAGAGATCGATAACACGAGAAATGGCAGAGGAAGAGAATGGCGAAAGCGAAAGCGAAGGGAATGTATTTTCATGGATAACAGGATTACAGGAGACGGAAATAAGGATGAGAAGAGTCTTGAAGAACGGTTTGGCAGAATTAGAAAGAAAAATAAGGAAGGAAAGGGATCAGTGGTGGAGGGAGGAAATGGAAAGGCTGAAGAAAATAAGCCAGGAAAAAAGTGAAGAACAATGTGAGAGTTGCGAAGAAAGAAGAAAGGAGAAGCAAGAACAAAATGAAATAGTGCGGGAGCTCACAGAGAAAATAGAGAAGGAAAGAGAGCAATGGAGCAAGGAGCGAAGCAAGCTGATGGACGTAATAAGAATGCTACAAGACGAAATGGGTGGTGGGGGACAGGGTAAAGAACAGAGAAATAAGGAAAAAAACAGAGAAGGTGGAGAGAGAGAGGACGGCGAAGAGAGGAGAAGAATGATGGATAGCAGCAGCAGGCGAGAAAATCGCGAAGGGGGAAGAAGGGGAGAAAATGAGAGGTGGTGCAGAGAAATTGAAGATAGACGGAAGGAACGTGAGGAAGTGGACGATTGGCACGAGGCGAGAAGAAGAGGAGCAAGAGAGCTCGACGGAAACGTCATGAGAAGATTGGAAGAGAATGGGAGAAAGGAGGAAATAATATTGAAAGAAAGGCCGGCAGGATTGAGAGAGACAGAATGGAGAGACGAAAAGAGAGAGAGGGAATACAGGAAGAATAATGTTTACATCAGGTTCAGAGAAAGAGACGGATACACAGGAAGCAAAGCGGTAGAAGAGATAGAGAAAAGGTGCGGACAGGAAATAAGAAGGCAGGCGACGGTAAGTAGAGCGGGAAGAGAAGCGGTTGTTTTAAATTTTAGAAACTGGTCCGAAAAGATGGAGATAGTGAAAAAAAGGAGGGAGATGCGTGGAACAGGAATAAGGATTGAAGATGATATGACGAGAAGAGAAAGAGTCGTGCAGAGGTGGCTCGAAGACGTTAAGATGAACGAAGAGTGGCATGGAAGGAAAGCAGAGGTGAAATTTGGAAAAATTTGGCTGGAGGAAAGATGGTGGAGATGGAACGAGAGGAAAGGTGCAATTGAATCTTGGGGAGAACGAGGCGGAGGGATGCGGTCCTTTCGTGGAGACCGGGGAAGACAACGATGAGGAAGACGGAGGCAGCGACCGGACGAATGAAGAAAGAAGAGAAAAGAATGAGTGGCGGAAAGATTTAGAATATGGCGCGAGGGGAGAGGGGGGTGAGGTGCAAAGAGAAAATAGAGTGGTTATGTGGAATGTTGCGGGGGTACATATGATTGGGGATGCGTGGGAGTTTTTGGAAGAAGCAGGAGTAATAATCCTGCAAGAGACGTGGGTCGAGAAGAAAAACGAGAAAATGATCGAGCTAAAATTGAGTGGCAAATATAAATGGTTTTTTAAAGCGGCAAGTAGAGAACAGGGGACAAAAAAGGAAGAGCAAAAGGAGGTCAGGCGATTGGAATAAGAAAGGAGGAAGAGGCAGAATGGGAAGTAAAAGAGTGGGGGCATGGACTAATATTGAAAAATAGAGGTGGAAAGGGGGCAGTAACAATTATAACGGCATATAATAATGTAGGTTGGAGAAAAATGGAGAATGAAATGAAAGAAAAAATAGGGTAGGAAGCAGAATTGAGGAATAGAGTGATAATAGTAGGAGACATGAATGCGAGGATAGGGGAAGAGCAGGGAAGGAATGAGGGGGGTACAGAAGAGGGAGAAAATGAGCATAGAAGATCTCAGGACAAGACAGTTAACGCAGAGGGTAGAAGATTATTAGAAATGTGTGAGGAGTTAGGATTAAAGATAATAAACGGGAGGGTAAAAGGGGACAGGGAGGGAAGAATAACTTTCATAGGAGGGAATGAGGAATACTGTGGCTCTGTACTAGATTATGTGATAGTAGTGGATAGAGGGGAGGGAGGTGAGGTGAGTTAGTTAAAGGTGGAGAAAAGAATAGAGTCGGATCATTTGCCGATAGTATTTGGGATTGGGGAAAGTGAAAGAAAAGGAGAGGAAAGAGAAGAAATAGAAGGGAGAGAAAAGCAGGAGATGGGGAGGCTAATATGGAAAAAAGAAAAAGCGAAGGAATTCCAGGAGGAGCTGCAAAAGGAGATGTTAATGGATGGAGAAATAGAAGATTGGGAACAGCTGAAGGGAAAAATCATCAAAACAGCTGAGAGGATAGGGCTAAGGCATAAGATAAATAAGAAGCGAAAAAAGAGAGGGCTGCCAAGATGGTTCAATGAAGAGTGCAAGGCACAGAGAAGTAAAGTATGGGACAAGTTGAAAAGGTTTGTAAAAGAAAGAAATGCAGAAACAAAAGGGGAACTGACAAAAGAGCGAAAAAAGCTGAGGGAGACATATAGAGAGGCGAGGGAGGAATGGAGAAATGGAATTTGGGCAGAGGTGGGAAAGGCAAAGAATATGGCAAAATGGTGGGATGCGATAAACAAATTTAGAAATAAAAGAAGAGCGGGTCGGGGGAGACAATCACGAAAAAGCACTGGGAGAAAAAGAAAAGGTAGAAAATTATAGAGGGGTCTCGTTGCTGAACATCGGGTACAAGATCTTGACGAAAATGATGACGGAAAGGATATGTAGCTGGATAGAGAAAAACGGAAAATTAAGGGAGAGTCAGGCAGGATTCAGAAAGAAAAGGGGGGCAAGAGATCATATATTCACATTAAATTTAATAATAAATAATAAATTAAAGACAAAAGGGGTAAAGCTATATGTAGCATTTATCGACTTCAGGGCAGCATTTGATAAGGTGTGTAGGGAGAAAATGTTAAGCAAACTAGAAAAGATAGGGGTGGAGGGGAAGATGATGAGAATGATAAAGGAAATTTATAGAGAGACGACGGCGGAAGTGCAAGTAATGGGGAAAGTAACGGAAAGATTTGAAATTAATCAGGGAGTGAGGCAAGGGTGCGCGTTGAGTGGGGTGATATTCGACTTATATATCGACGATTTGGAGGATAGATGGGAAAGAAAAAATGAAGGAGGAGCAGTGATAGGAAAGGAAAAAATGTATGCAATAAAATATGCGGATGATGTAGCGGCGGTAGCGGAGACGAAGGAAGGATTACGGAGCATGCTGAGGGATTTAGAAAAGTGGACAGAGGAAAATAAGATGGAAGTGAATGTCAAGAAGACAAAAATAATGATTTTTAGAAACGGCGGGCGGCTAAAGAAGGAGAAGAAATGGATGATAAAGGGAGAAGAGGTGGAGGTTGTAAATGAATTCAAGTACTTAGGATACATTTTTACCTGCAAGAATGCGATATGGGCGCATGCGAAGTACAGCAAGGGAAAGGCACAGAAAGCAGCGAATGCGGTATGGGGAGTCTGGAAGAGAGCCGGAAGAAATGTGATGGAAGAAAGGTTGTATTTGATCGAGGCAATAGTGAGAGCGGGATTGTTGTATGGAGTAGAAGTATGGGGAATGGGAAAGATTGGAGTGATGGAGAGTGTGCAGAACAGGTGTTGTAAAACAGGCGTGGACAGAAGGACACCAAGGTACGTATGGAGAAAGGAAATCGGGGTAATAACGATGGAATACATCATTAGGGAAAGGGCTCTGAGATATGTACGAGAGGTTTTAAGGATGAAGGAGGAGGGATGGCCAAGAATTTGCTTGATGGAGGAAATTAGGGGTTTGGTAAATGGAAAGCCGAGTAAGTGGGGGAAGGATTTGAAGAAGGTGCTAGGGGAAATGGAAATAGCAGAGGTTATAAAAATGATCTGGGAAAAAAAGAGCGAGGAGGAAATTGATAGTTGGATAGAGAAAGGTTTGAATAACTTGAAGATAGAGACATTGAAAAAAGAGGAGGAGGCGGTCGAGAAATCAACGTACAATACGGTATATAAAGAAATAGTAGAAAATGTGGAGGAGCCATGGAGATATTGGTCAAAAGAAGGGGTGAAAGGAAGGGACAAAGAAACATGGGCAAGATTGAGATGTGGAAATGTAGGGAGAGCGGGAAAAAAAGGAGAGGCAGAGTGGGGATGCAGAATTTGTAGGAAAGACGACGAAACGATGGAGCATCTGCTAGTATGTAAAAAAGAAAGGGAACTAGTCAATGAAAAAAGCAGGAAAGGAGTAGAAATATGGATGAAGGGAAAGGAGGAAGAAGCAATTAAAGAAGAGTTGATTGCGGCACTAAGGGGGGAAGTGGACGGAGGATTGTGCGCATTTTTCAGAGAGGTAGAAAGAATATGTAAAGGTGGAGTGGAAAGAAGAGGCGCGGGGCGGGGTGAATAAAGTGGCAATTATGGTAGATAAGTAAGGAAAATAATATGTAAAAATTTGTAAAAAACCAAAAAGTTGTGCAAATAAAACTATATTATATAAAGATATACAACAGAAACACGTCAGTACAAAAATTTCAACACAACATCTCGTAATTATTATTCTTCGGAATCCTCGGAGGTATCAGGTGTATTTTTATAACTTTTGAATCCTTCGAAATACATAATGCTTTAAAAACATGTGCACGGCAAAATCAAATATGTTCATAATTTTATTTAAAGTCACAACAATCGTTGAAAAAGAAATTATTATGTAAAAACAAAAAGAAAAAAATTACAACTGTTGAGTCACGCGATTTCGTGATAAAGGAATTATCGCGAAAAAGGGATCAAGGTTCTGGGATTTCGCCAAACGAGTGAAACTCCAACTCAAACTTTACCAAAAAATAACTCAAATTTATTCGACTAGGTTGGTCAAAAATGATTAATACAAGGTGGTTTTTGCCTTCGGACCAAACTCATCGACGCCCAACCTCGGACTGCCTGATCCCCGGTGGATCGTTGGCAACTCCGGTGATTAATTTGTGTCGGCTTTTGCAATATTGGGCAATGCAATCACGCTGACAGTGTAATTGCCCAATATTGCCTACTTATTTTAGCAATTTGTATTAGCCTTTTGCAATATTGAACGGTGCAATCACGCAAACAGTGCAATTGTTCAATATTGCCTACTTATTTCGGCTACCTAAGGAAGTTGAACGACCTCTGCAGTTGAACGACCTTAATAGTTTATTAACCCTTGTGTAATGGAAGATTCCAGCATACAACACAATGAACTGCTAAAATTGTAAGACTAAAAATTGAAAAATGTCAAACATTTATAATAGCAGTGTTTCAAAAATTATTAGAATAATTTTTTTTCCAGCGATTGTTGTGAATTTGAATAAAATTAAAAACAATAGAAGGATTCAGAAGATATAAAAATACACCCGATACCTCCGAGGATCCCGAAGAATAATAATTACGAGATGTTGTGTTGAAATTTTTGTACTGACGTGTTTCTGTTGTATAATAATTACATAACCCGAATAACAATAAATGATGATGAATCATTGCAAAAAAATATACTTGTAACATTTTTTACATGTACATACTCATCGTTTGAAGGCATGCTTGAATTTTTAAGTAGAGGATTTTATCCTCTTTTCAACCCTAAAAATGTCTGCAAATTATGATTCGTTGAAATTACATACATTCTGTGAAATATTCACAGACTGAAATGTTCAAATTTCTATGTCGTCGTATCGAGAGTTTTGAAAATCTTTACCTCTCAGGATATTCGCTATTTGCCTCCTGGAAAACACCCTAAATTCAATTATTTTGAGACGATTCGTTCGAAAAGTAAGGAGAAAGAGTCACTTATCAAGTTGATTATATCACTCATCAATTAACTGACAAGGAAAGTATTCGAGGTGTCCTTCTCCGATTTCGACGAACATTTGATATGTCCATCGAAAAATAAGAGACACGTATTTTTTTTTTATCGGCGGTCACGGGATTTTAAGTGGTGAAATCAACCCTCAAAGCTGGGCATGTTAGAGGGTCGGTGAGCTGTTTCAAATAGAAAGAGTGTACGGATCGGAATAAAACCAGATCCATGACATTCCTTATGTCGAGTAATGAAAAATACACATTCACCTTTTCGAGCAACCCTGTCTTAAGGGGGCGAACCGCCCCGTGAGCGTTTTAATTTTCATGTACAAAGAAAAGTTATTGACCGATTTTGATGAAACAAAAACCAAATTGAAGAGCAACAAAAAAAAAGTTTACGTGTTTTTGGATTTTTCAAAAAAAAAGCTCAAGGGGTTAAACACCCCAAAAAGATGATTTTTGTTTTTGATATGGAAATCATTTTTTTTTATCTCGAAAACTATCTCATTACTTTTATGCACTTATTTTGAAGTCTCTGCCAATATTTCTATTAGCAGTTGAGAGATTAATTATTGTTGCTTTCATCTCACATGTGATACTTAATTTCTCTACACTGTCGGTTCTTGGCTATATTTAAGCTCGCTGGATGTTCGCTTGAAGCGTATTAGCAGTGTGAGAGTGTTATTTGGTATCCCCACATCGCGCAAATACAATAAACAGATCTAATCGTTATCGTATCGGGACGAATTTACGCATCACTCTCCAAAAAATGTTCAACGTTATTTTTACTTGGGCACATGTCCAAATGATGTTACTTACGCCCACATGAGATAACGAAACTCTAGCTCATCTATTTATAAAAAGAATGTTGAACAAGAGTTTCAGTTCCGTTCCATTTGTTGAGCTCTCATTATTATATTAGCCGTAGAGAGCTAAGTGAAATGAAAATAGTGAAGTTAAAATGTATGTCAATCCAATGAATGTAATAAGACTTTTACTCATCACCTTTCAAGCATTAGATCTTCCTGATAGTCCGGTTAACAACGATGAAGTAGAGTTGACAGAGAAAATCGAACAACGGTTAAAAGACACCATGAACGAGTTTAATCATCTGGAAATTATTGAAGATACTACATTAGACTTTCAAGAACCATACAAGGATTTAGTAGTGGAAGCTGTGGAGGACAATGACGAATGGACTTCTGGAGTAGCTCGACTTGATTCTATGACTTATTCCAACGATGAAGAAGATTTAAGCTATGACTACAAACGCAGAGCCGTTGAATATTGGAGAAGTGCTAAGACAACAAAAAATTAAAAAATAGAGATGGTCCAAAATAAATTAAAAAAAGTAACATCAGTGCGCCAGTTGCGACGTTGGGCTCACCAAATAAATCAAGGACGAACCTACAGGGAGAAATTATCACGCATTTCAGAACATACTATCAATAATCTAAAATATGCTATAGAGTCAGGTTTAATTGTTCACGATGTTGATATCCGAAGATAGGCTTTACGAGCAAAACAATTGATTGGAAATTAGGATATTCGTTTTCGGGCTTCACATGCATGGATGCATAAATTCAAAAAAATTCATCGTATAACTAGCAGGAAAATAAATAAATTTATTTCAAGAAGGACCCTTGAATCAAAAGAAACATTGCAAAATGATGCAGATAAATTTATTTCTGAAGTTCAATTAAAAATCGGATAGTACGGTTTAAAAAATATTTATAATTCTGACCAAAGTGGATTCCAATTAGAAATACATTCAGGACGAACATTAGCGGAAGAAGGTACGAAACAAATAGAATGCCTCGTACAATCCGTTTCGGCGTGTTCAGGAATTACGAGGTTTTCGTAATTCCTGAATTATTCATAATTATCGCGGGGAATGCACGAGCGAGTCACGCCGGCCAATTTCTCGTGGCAGCCGCCGACGGCGCCACTTTTCGGGGCATTTCCTCTCATCGATCGCGTGATCGCTCGGCTTTTCCCTTTCTCTTCCTCATTCTTTCTTCATCGATCTCACGAATCACACGCATCGTCTCACGTCAATCTCGGGCTCGTCGCACGTGGGCGACGGTTCTCACCGGGTTTCGGGCAACTTCCTCACATTTATTAGCTACCTTCTTTTCTGTATCGTTGAACTTTATAGAATATATCTTTTGTTAACATTTTCCTGAACCGTTGAGCTTGTGCCCTTTACTTCCCACCTACACCAGATTCCTTCACAAACACGGCGACAACACATAGTTACACGATTCAGCCGACAATATCAGGAGATGGAAAACTCCTATCCCCGCTTTTGATAGTCTTGAAAGAACCATCTGGACGATTGGGGCAGATAGGAGAAAAAAATATTTTTCGACCAGCGAATGTCTTCATAAGTGTTTCCAAATCTGGCAAACTCACATCTGGTTGCTATCAGGTATATTGCAATGTTGTATTTTTGAGATATCAAAAGGGATCTTGAATATGGAAAAAATTGTATATATGATATGTTGAATTCAAATTCCCTTGCAGAACACTTCAAAGTATGGCTTACAGAAGTTTTCTTTCCGAACGTTAGCGAGAAGAGTATTCTTTCGATCGATTCTTGGAATGGACATCGCCCCGAAGCTGTTAGCGAAGTCACACCACGTGATAAGCAAGTTATCACAATGATTATACCAAAAGGCACAACAGGAATAATTCAACCACTCGACGTCTACAGATTTAAAATCTGGAAAAATTATGTTAAACACTTTTTGGACAGTATCATGTTGATGGACTATGATTTAGATTTGCACTTAAGGAACAATATAATCAAATTACAATCCCTTGCACATAATCAATTATCTTCTCCGAGGTACGAAAATTTGTTTCGATATGTTTGGTTCAAAAGTGGTTGCATAAAAGAACGACCGGAACGTTTTGAAAATCCGGTCGAATTTGCTTATGGGACGTTATCGCAATCCCAATGTGAAATTGAAGGCTGTATAAATGTAGCTGTAGTGAGATCTTCTTGGTGCAAAAAATCACTTTGTTTCAAACATTTTTTCGAAGAACACCACTTCTGTTCTACATTTAACCATTAAATTTAGCAATAAACGAGTAAAGTAAAAATAAACCCAATAAAACAAATTTATATATGTATCATGATTCGATTGTATGTGCTATGCTTAAAATTTGTATTCCAAATGGAATAAAACAAAATTCTGATGTATAAAAATTTCAATTTGTTTCATATTAAGCCCGAAATGCAAACAAATTTAAATATAGCCAATAACCGACAGTGTAACGAAATGAAGTATTACATGTGAGATGAAAGCAACAATAATTAATCTCTCAACTGCTAATAGAAAAATTGTCAGAGACTTGAAAACCAGCGTATAAAAGTAATGAGATCGTTCTCGGGATACAAAAAAATGGTTTCCATATCAAAAATAAAAATCATCTTTTTGGGGTGTTTAACCCCTTAAGCTTTTTTTTTTGAAAAATCCATAAACACGTAAACTTTATTTTTTGTTACTCTTCAATTTGGTTTTTGTTTCATCAAAATCGGTTAAAAACTTTTCTTTGTACATGAAAATTAAAACGCTCACGAGGCGGTTCACCGCCTTAAGACAAAGTTGCTCGAAAAGGTGAACGTGTATTTTTCATTACTCGACATAAGGAATGTTATGGATCTGGTTTTATTCTGATTCGTAAACTCTTTCTATTTGAAACAGCTCACCGACCCTGTAACATGCCCAACTTTGAGGGTTGATTTCACCCCTTAAAACGACGTGACCGCCGATTAAAAAAAATACGGGTCTCTTATTTTTCGATGGACTATAACATTTCGTTCGTCGAAATCGGAGGGGTACACCTCGCATACTTTCCTTGTTAGTTGGATAATCATGTAAATAAATAAATAAGCATGCGTAAAGTTCGACAATTGATGCTGTTGTGTCCCGATATTTCGAGATAGAAACTATCGCGAAATTGGGATGAAGGTTTTGGGGATCTTCGCCAAATGAGTTAAACTCCAACTCAAGCAGCTACAAAATACTTGTAAAGTTTATTGACTAGGTTGGCTTAAAAAGGTTTTAACAAGAAGTTCAAAGTGATGGTTTTGCCTTCGAACCAAACCCGTCGCTGCCCTGATCAAGACTGACCTTTGGGATCGATACGTCGTCGCTCGAAAGGCGATGGCTATCGATCTGTTGCAATAGTCTGAAGAAGCATTATTGCAATTATTTGCTTTCGATTGCCCAATTCTGCTGCGATAAGCAGTTGAATACTCTTTCATTCGGATGGTGATTGACCGCAGTTCGGTCGCTGACCGATGTTGTGAAATAGGGAAATCCCGGGTCACAACATCCCTCCCCCCTTGGAAGAACAAATCTCTCCTGAGATTGGCATTGCGACTTTGTGTTTGGTCCTTGGGCTTACAAATGTTGTTTTTTACATGTTTTCCGTGATTTTAGAATATATAATCCCCATATAATTTCATCTTTGCACCCATTGCACGATTAATTATTTTGTGTCCCCGATACAAAGTGGGACATGCGTATCTCTATAATCTAGGTCGGTTATGTATGTATGTATGTCTCATGTCGAATTTGTGCGTTGTGTTTTTCGTATTACCTTACCATTAAGCGAGGGTAGAGGCAACTTGCGTTTTGATGATTTAGCTGTTTGCGGCTCGGTCGCGCAGCTGATGACGGCCGGCTCGCTGTAAATCGCCACTGCGGGTGTGCGTTCTCGCTTCCGCATATAGAGGTATATACAAGGCGCTCCGATTATTATCGGCACGATTGCCCCTATAGAGTAGCTTCCAATTGCGATTTGTCGTGTTACCTCTGCCTCACGAATTCCTTTTATTTTTGTTTTCAACGTTTGTAAACGTTCCCCAATTTTGTTTATTTCTGCTGGCTTATCTGACAATTTGTGAGGTAATTTGGGTACAACTAACGTATACTTTAATAATTGTATATCCTCATTTAGCAGTGTCAAATTTGCTCGCGGTAAAAATTCGTTGTGTACAGTTTGTTTTATTTCCCCTATGGTTTCGATCCTAAAATTAGGGGTGGTGACGGAACATTTTCCGTCCAAAGCCAGAGTCACTGTCCCTATTAATGTCGCATGTTCCAATGGTCGCGTTCCGCAATGTATTAATAAGGTTTCAGGTTCCGGCGCTACATATAACCATTTACCACGGTGTTCTAACGGAATTATTAGCGTGTTGTTTAGTTGTACGAGGCGCTGATGGCATTCCGCGTTTTTAACATTATGCGTGATATACATCGTTGTTTCGCACGACGTGCAAGTGTGCGCGGCTAATATAGCGCGTCTAGGTCTACATAGATAATGAGATTTTAATTTTTTGCACAATCGCAGCTCGCTCTCGTCTATCATTAAACATGATCTTCGCGTTTTTTCAAATGATTCCCTTCGATCCTCGCGGGTAATGGATACGCTCTATTTACTATGTATTCCTCGTAATTTATTAGTGGAATTTTGATGACAAGGACGAGTTCCGTCCCTACGCAATATGCACCTACTCCGCTAATTTCCAATGATTTTGGCATTTCCTCCGGCCACACGGGTGTCGGAAACGACAGACCTCTCGGCAAGTATGTAATGGCATTTTTCAAGTAGTTCGCCATTTGCCCCGGAGGCAATATGCTCGGATTAACTAACCCCTTTGATAACCCTGCTACAGAATCTGTTAGTTGTCTGACCTCGCCCAATAGAGATTCGGTGATCATTCCCATTGTTGTTAGTTTTTCATCTATTTGTTGTCGTTCATCTAACCTGTCCAGACGGCTTGTCAGGCTGTCCCGTACGCTCACGACGAGTGATTGTAATGGTTTTTGATTTTTCTCCAACCGCGTTGTTGATTTGTTGAACAGGTGTAATATCGACTCGAGAATTTGAACGTTTTCGTTTAGGGCGTTTTCCAAAGCGTTTTGATTGGTCTCCAATTTGTCAAGTTGTTCATTAATTTCCGCAGCATCCTGTGCGTCCATATTTCCCGTGACTGCCTTGATAATCGAGCCAAGGCCGTTAATTATGCCTATACGGTGACGTGTTAATTTGCCACCTGTTATATCATGGATCGCTCGTAGCTCTTGCTCGGTCCTCTGTAGCATTTTTGTTGCCGTGTCGGCGATCGTATTGGACAGCATGTCCTTCGTAGCTGCCCAAGTACAAAGCCCTGTTAGGTGTTTAAATGTCTTTTTCATTTCCTTTTCTTGATTTTCTAAGGATCCGAGGCCCATTTTTATGACTAATTTCCATGTATCGCTGGTTACGGATAAAGTTCCTATTTCCTCATAATAAATCCCTGGGCTGGTTGAAAATTTGTCCACCCGGTATGTTTTCTTACCCCCCTCGGCGGCGATCGCGACGAGGGGTAATAACCTGCGGACAATATCACTCGGTTATTGTTCTGTCTTTGTTCCACTCGTTCCGCGAAATGTTTCATTTTCTAACTCGCTTAATAGTCGTTGGAATTTATATTTTTTCGCGAATTTTGTTGACTACGCGCTTTTACCCCACCGGGGTACCACGCTCGGTGTAATTCTTACCTCGACGGATTTGATCGTCGAGGCGTCGCCTCATTTAGCAGCGAGACTTTGACGACACGAAATCGTAAGTATTAGAGCGTTTCTGCGTATTTCTACATGTTTGATTGATTATTGATTTTTTAATGGGTTTTTTATTTTTCTCTGTTTCAGATGAATAACTGGAACTTCGAGGGAAGCGCGGTTGTTTTCGCCGATAAGGAGTCGGAGATGGAGTTTGTCCTCGTAAGTATATATTTTATATATGTTATTTTATTTATATAGCAACATTAATACGGTTGTGCATTAATTTATTTATTTTTTCTCTCCTTTTTTTTTCAGACTCCTGGTCTGAAAAAAAGGGCCGCCGTGGACGAGTTGTGAAGGGACAACCAGCTGCCCGAGAGGAGGCAAGGTGGGGGTGCGACCCCGGGGATATTTTGGGTTTATGTTGTGACGGATTTTTACTCCCGCGCACAATCTTCTCGGCCTGGAGGCCGATGCGCGGGCCCGGTTCACCCCCGAGGAGGTTGGGCGCCAGGTACCATGGTACCGCCGACAAACCGGCTTTCATATTTTCCTCCTCGAAGGCGAACCCGCCCGCCGAGATGGTTTATCATCGGCGTGGCCGAGGCTATGCCGACTAACTCGACTCGAATACATCGGTAGAGGGGCGGGGTGATGGGATAGAGACGGGCGACATTACCAGGCAGGGAAAAGAAAAGAAACGCCATGTTCACAATAATTCGTTTAATCGCATTTTCCTTAACTCGGGCGTGTAATCTCGAAATAACGGCCCCAACTTAATAACGAACATAGTATAAACCGGCGGATAAGGGACGACGTTCACGATGGTAACGAAATACTACTGGAATTAACAACGGCCGTATTAGACGCTAAATAAATGGCCACGAAATAATGAAGGCCTTTTCAACAAACTAAGAAAAGCCTTTGCTGAGGTAAATAAATGATAACGAACTAGGTAAGGCAGTTCCCTAGCTAAATAACCGATAATAAAATAAGAAAGGCAGTTTCTGAGTTAAATAAACGATAACAAAATAATAAAGGCAGTGACTGAGTTAAAGAAACGATAATAACCGAGGTAAGGCAGTTCCCTGGCTAAATAAACGATAACAAATTAGTAACGGCATTGACCGAATTAAATAAATAATAATAACCGAGGTAAGGCAGTTCCCTGGCTAAAAAACGATAATAAAATAATAACGGTAGTTATTGAGCTAAATAAACGATAAGAAAACAGGTAAGGCAGTTCCCTAACTAAATGAACGATAATGAAATAATAACGGTATTTATTGAGTTAAATAACTGATAACAAAATAGGTAAGGTATTTCCCTGGCTAAATAGATGATAATAAAGTAGTAACGGCATTTACTGAATTAAACAAATGATAATAACCGAGGTAAGGCAGTTCCCTAGCTAAATAACGATAATTAATTAGTAACGGCATTGACTGAATTAAATAAATGATAATAACCGAGGCAAGGCAGTTCCCTGGCTAAAAAACGATAATAAAATAATAACGGTAGTTATTGAGCTAAATAAACGATAAGAAAACAGGTAAGGCAGTTCCCTGGCTAAATAAACGATAATAAACTAGTAACGGCATTGACCGAATTAAATGAAGGATAATAACCGAGGTAAGGCAGTTCCCTGGCTAAATAAACGATAATAAATTAGTAACGGCATTGACCGAAGTAAATAAAGGATAATAACCGAGGTAAGGCAGTTCCCTGGCTAAATAAACGATAATGAATTAGTAACGGCATTGACCGAATTCAATAAACGATAATAACCGAGGTAAGGCAGTTCCCTGGCTAAATAAACGATAATAAGATAATAACAAAATAGGTAAGGCAGTTTTCCTAGCTAAATAAACGATAATAAATTAGTAACGGCATTGACCGAATTAAATAAACGATAATAACCGAGGTAAGGCAGTTCCCTGGCTAAATAAACGATAATAAGATAATAACAAAATAGGTAAGGCAGTTTTCCTAGCTAAATAAACGATAATAAAATAATAACGGTATTTATTGAGTTAAATTTATTGCGTTAAATTTATTGAGTTAAACAAACTGATAACAAAATAGGTAAGGCAGTTCCCTAGCTAAATAAACAATAATAAAATAATAACAAAATAGGTAAGGCAGTTCCCTAGCTAAATAAACGATGATAAAATAATAGAGGCATTCATTGAGTTAAACAAACGATAATAAAAGAATAAAGGCCTGTCCTACGCTGACTAAATGATACGAAAATAACAAAGGCAGTTTTCTCCTAAATTTACATGAAATCCGTTTGAAACGATAATACATAAATGGTATGCCCGATACATGAACGCCGAGGTAGCAACACTCCCGAGGAATTCGCCGCAAAACTCGAAGACGGCCGCGATGTGACAATAAGGTGTTCGACGAAATAATCGCGATTTCCCAAAATAATACAAGACGATAGGCGCGACGAAAAGGTAAGGCAAACACAACGCTCGTCGCCGAGGACCGAGTCGGCGCGTGGCGTAAACACGCGAGAGAGAGACAGACAAACAACAAGACGCGAGCGAGTGCGACCCTGAGCGCGAGAGCAGCGAGTACGAGGCCTGGGTAATAGCCCCAAAAATTTAACACAGTAGAATGTTTCGCGATTAAAACTTATTTTTCGCGATCCCACACACATTATTTCGACTAATAAAAATCATTTTACACGATCAAATATTATACCTCACACCGTGCCACGGCACGGGGATTCAAACCATCATACAATAAGTCGAATATACGCGAGAAGGCATGGCAAGTTTTCGGAAGGCAGTTTATACAGGCCAGGGATAAGGGACGAGACGCGAGGCTTCAACTCGATGTTTTATTACTGATCGGGGCTGTCACTAAACAAAACTAATACATCCCGTGATGCAACCAAATTAACCCAGCCCCCGATCAGTCCTAATTATACGAAGGCCCGTCGCCTCTCAGCCCGAATCTCCTGCCGCCGTCGTAATAGAGGAAAAGGACTTACCCCATCGAAGCGAAGCACACTCACTGAGGTTCGGCTCGCCGGCAGCGAGCGCGCGGACCCCAGCGCGCCCCACCACCTGTCGCCGGCCAGCGGCGCACCGCGTTTTCGGCTGTGCCCGCGCGAATTTTGGGGAGAATAGCGTGCCCCCCCGGATCACGTCCGATGGCAAGGCAATCGCTACTGTAATTTTTCCGATACGTCGCGCCACGTCGGGCGAGTTTCGCGCCTCACCATGTGGCCGTCCCGTTGACTCTTTCCCCGAGGATACTGCCGGTAATTCCGGACGATGGGTGGAGGCCTCCCTCACCCTGCGAGGAGCGACCTCGACCAGGGTGGTGGGCCCACCAAAATATCTCCACATCGCCCCGGAACACCCGTATCCCACGATAGGGGCGCCGTTATTCAACGAACCTCGAGTCCGGGAATGCGGCGTTGGGAACGATGATAATCCCGAGGCGTCGAAAACTCGCCCAAAGCCACGCAGGACCATTCATGACGTGGCGACGACTCCCCAAACATTCTCATGCACCTCGCCGGCATGCAAGGCAAGGTACAAAACACACGGCTGATAGTAAAGGCACGTTGAGCGCACAGAGTGGCAGGCGACACCGGGAATACACGCTCCCACGCGACACTCGTCGAAAACTCCCTCAAACGGGCGTAGAGATCGAATTTTCCCGATTATTCCTTTCCCAAAACTCAACGACAAATTGATGGTCGAATCCCGACCGCGGCAAGGTGGCCTCACAATCATACCTAACCTTCTCACGATTAAGAAAAATAGATAAAACAATTACGCTTAACTCGCGTCTCCCGCCTCTCGCGATCCTCGCAACAATCTCCACGCGCTCTCTCTCTCTCTCATCCACCGCCACCATCACCGACAGCTCGCCTACTCACGGCCAAGCCGTAATTTTCCGCGACTGTTGGGACCGCGCGTCGTCCCAGGGTCGTCGATCCGACCCTCTCGTCGACACTCATTCGTCCAGGTGACGGGAGACGAAATGTCACGTCACAAAGCCCCCTCCCAAAGATGTTAGCCGGTGCTCGCCAGGTCCCACGACGCACGTGCTAGCTTTCATCCCTCGGCGGTTCCTCTGCTGCTGTCCCGACGACGACGTCCCGCCTCCGTGCAAGCCTTCTATAGTAAGTAATCGGCGAGATTAAAGATTGCCCATAACGTTCTTTCCTCAGAGGACGAGGACTCGACAAGGCCTACACCGGTCCCGGGGACCCAATACACCAGGACCGCCGAGAAAGGGAGTGCAAGGAATGGGTATTAACAGTAATGCATGGTTAACTAAGGCCCTTGGCGGAAAATTTATTGCTGGGCGAGCACTTATCGCCCCCGTAAACAATAAAACAAAGAGGAGGAATGAAAGGAAAGAAAACAAAACAGTAACCAACCAATAGAAAAAGAAAAAAAATATATCTAAGGGAAAAATTACGCCACCACATTGCAAGGTAGAGCCGAGCCCCCCCGTAAACTGAACCCGTTATTGAAGGTAAGGCAGTAGCGAAGGTAAGGTAATTCAAGAAAAATTAACGGCCATAAGGGCAAAATGCGACTTCGAGCCTTAAGGGCTAACTACAAATAGAAAAAAAAACGGCGCGTGGCCCGAGCGTCCGTGGCCTAACGTTCTCCCCTTCTTGCCTCTCGGTAGGCGCGGGCCTTCTCCGCTTGCCCCTCCTGTACGTACTCGATTCCGTGCTCAGGGCAGGTGCGAACAGTTACTCCCGGACGCCCACACCGGTAACAGGCGATTCGTCGCGGTTTCGGGCAGTCCTGCCGAACGTGGTTTGGGTCGCCGCAATTAAAGCATACCCCAACGCGCGACGGTCCAGGCGCGGGGGTAGCGGCTGCGGGCGTCGACACGTACGCGGAGCCATACGGGTCCGGGCATCGACGCTCGCTCCCCCGTATAGTCGGCGCTGGGGCGCGCTCCTCCACCGGTGGTCGTGGGTCGAGCGCGACGAGCCCTGCCGGCGAAGGACGTACCATAGGCTGCTCGCGGGGCACGAGTGGCGATCCCTCGCGTGGAGCCCCCGCTGTTGGATGGGTCGTCGCTCCTTCCACCTGGGTCCCCGCATCCCGGGTTCGAGGCCGGTCCGGAGTTTGCGTCGTAGCGTCGGTCGCCTCTCCCTCCGTCTGCGTTGTGGCGGTGAGAGTCTCCCCCACAGTCTGTGTACTCGTGGTGGCGAACGAGGGGGCGGCGGAGGTCTGGGTCTCCGCGTCGTGAGGCGGCGGGACCTCTCGGACTTCTGCCGAGGTGGCGTTGCGGCACGGCTTCTCCAGCCCCTCGTAAATAGGGCAGCGGCTCCCCTCGCCATGCGCCAGCCGGCAGACCTGCCGGGCCATGGCGCGGAAGAATCCGGCCTTAAGAAATTCGGCGGCCGTAAGCAGCGGCACGTAGGGCCGAATGGGGTCCCAGAACGGGTTGGGATCCACCTCGAACTCCCCCAAGTCCGCGCGCATCTCGTCCAACCGCTCCGCCCAGGCTGGGGGGCTACGGCTACGGCTCCGCGAACGGCGCTCGGGCTTGTGGGACCGCTCCCACTCCCGCATCACGTCCTCATCCCCTTCCGAGTCGTCCGGGTCGCTGATGACCTCCACGGACGGCGAGCGCGATCTGGTGCGGCTCGAGCGATCGACCGCTTCGGCCGGCGGGTCCCCGACCGGTAGGCCCTCTGATCCGGGTGATCCTGGGGCGGATAACGTCTCCCAGTCCCCGATGTCGTCCGCCGACGAGTCGTCTTCTCTGCGCGGCATCCGGTGGTTTGGCTCGCCACGCGGCTCGGCGGGTAGCGGCGTCAGCTGGGTGGTTTCGAGGAGTAGGAAGGAGGCCGGGTCTAGGTGGATGACGCACCTCCGCGAGGTAGAGGCAAATAACCAGATGGTTGGATCGATATAAGGCCACGGCGAAAGATAAGGGAAGGTAGGGCACGTTAGCAAGGCAACAAAGAGAATTCTGAAAACATAGCCAAGCGATAGAACGGGTTACGGCGGGTACGGTAGAAACCATTATCACCCCCTCAGGTTACGTATGATTTGAGATCTTTAACGTGGACTTTCCCCGTCCACGAGCTGTTTAGATCGGCCAACTCCACGACTACTGGGGAGATCAAGCGTATGACTCGAAAGGGCCCATGAAACTTGGTGCATAATTTCGCAGCGATATGTTGTGCGGCTGAGGACAGAACTCTCTGTCGTTTTAGCACGAGCTCGCCGACCTGGTAGTCTCGCTCCCGATGTTTCTGGTTGTAATATTGTGACTGCTTGCGATTTGCTTCCTCCAGGGCGATTTTAACGGTCTCTCGCAAGTCCGTGAGCCGCTCCATACGGGTTTTCCATGCTCGCGGCGTATTGGGGACTATTTCGGCGCCGGCCGAACCCGAAACTAAGGCAGTAGGCAGGGGCTCTCGGCCAAAATTTAAATAGGCCGGGCTCGATTGTATCGACCCGTGGAAGGCAGTGTTAAACGCGAAACGCAGCTCCGGTAAATGTGCGTCCCATTCGCGATGGTCCGGACCCAAATAGGCAACGATCATAGTTTTTATCACGCGGTTTACGCGTTCAACCGGATTGGCTTGCGGATGGTAAGGCGCCAACGTATGGTGGCGTATCCCTATTCGGTCGGTTATAGCCTGCATATCGCGATTCACAAATTCCGTCCCGTTATCTGTCAATAATATTCGCGGCGCGCCCCAACGCGAGATGACTAAGTCGCTCAGAGCTTCTACAATTTTCTTCCCCGTCGCTTTTCGCAAAGGTACGCATTCGATCCATTTCGTGAACAGATCTTGTATGACCAAGACATAGGCAAACCCTGATTTACTCGTCGGTAGGGGCCCCATCACGTCGGCAGCTACGATATCCCACGGTTGTTCGAGTACTCGCTTTCCCATCAACCCTGCTGGGCGGGTCTGCTCCACCTTACAACGCTGACACATCTCGCATTTGCGAATATAGCGAACTACGTCGCGAAACAGGTTCGGCCAAAAATAACGCGTAGCTACCCGACGAAACGTTTTCTCCACCCCCATATGGCCGGATTGAGGCAAGTCATGGGATTCCAACAAGGCTTGAGCTCGCGATTCTAACGGGATCACCAGTTTCCAGGCATCCATATCTCCCACTTCCAAGGCAGGTAGTTGGGCCCTACGGTGGTAATAAAGGGTGTTCCCTTCGACTTTCCAGTCTGGCCACCGGTCGGGATCTCGCGTCACCTCGCGCCACTTACGATTATACCACCGATCCGAGCTATTCTTAGCTACGATGATCAAGGCACAGGTGACTTCTGGGATTCGCGAGAGAGCATCAGGCACGTGATGCAAGGCACCTTTTCGATGTACGACCTCGTAATCGTACTCCTGTAGCTCTAACGACCAGCGACCCAACCTGCCGGCGGGGTTTTTGAGGTTATGGAGCCAGCGAAGACTAGCATGATCGGTAATCACGGTGAAGTGATACCCTTCGAGGTAGCAGCGGAACTTGCGAATAGCCCAGACTACAGCGAGGCATTCTTGTTCGGTAGTGGTGTAGTTTTTCTCGGCCGGATTGAGTGCGCGACTCGCGTACGCGATGACGTGCTCGTGCCCCTCGGCCAACTGAGTTAGTACGGCCCCCAGTCCCACACCACTGGCGTCCGTTTGCAGGGTGAAGGGCAGCTCGAAATTTGGACAAATTAAGGTAGGTGAGGTAGTGAGTGATTCGCGGATTGAATCAAAGGCAAGCGTTTGGGTTTCTCCCCAGGCCCACTAGGCATTTTTCTTCAACAGCGCGGTCAGCGGGCTAGCGTGCGTCGCGAACGCGGGTATAAACCGACGGTACCATGAAGCCATCCCCAAGAACCGACGAAGCTGTTTTATATGTCTCGGCGCGGGGTATTCTAACACCGGCGCGGTCTTCTCCGGATCTACCTGTAGACCGTGGCGATTCACGAGGAACCCTAAATACTTCACCTCTTTGCAGCAAAACTCGCTCTTTTCGGCGTTGATCGTTAATCCGGCCTTGCGTATAGTTCGCAATACGCGTCGCAACCAATCGAGGTGCTCGTCGAAGGTGGGCGTGACTATAATAATATCGTCGAGGTACACGTAAACGTAGGGCTGCATCTCGGGCCCGAGTAACCGGTCTAAGAGGCGCTGAAAAGTCGCGGGCGCGTTGGTGAGGCCAAAAGGCATGCGGCGAAATTGAAATAGACCCATCCCCGGTACGGTAAACGCGGTTATCTCGCGACTCCCTTCTTCGAGCGGTATTTGAAAATAAGCCTGACTAAGATCAAGGGTGGTGATGTAATTCGCTCGACGTAGCCGGTCGAGTATGCTGTTCATGAGGGGAATCGGGTACGCGTCCTTTTTCGTGACGCTATTCACGCGACGGAAGTCAAGGCAAAAACGGAGCTTTCCGTTAGGCTTTTTCACCATTACGATCGGGTTGGACCAGTCACTTTTCGAGCGCTCAATAATCCCTTCGTCGAGCATTTGCTTCACCGCGTCGTGAATGGCCTTTTCGATCGCCGGCGATACCGCGTATCGCAGGGTGACCGCCAACATCGATGCGGTGTTCCGCGAGGGTCGTGCATCCGGGCTTTTCCGGCGGTGAGGGTATTTCTTGGCGGATCAACTGTTGTAACGCTCGGTCCTGCTCGGAGCCGAGGTCTTGTAAGCCGCAGCACTGACTGGCTCGACTACCACCGGGAGAAATCTCGAAGGCATGGCGATTCTCGGGTTCGAAGCGCGTATACCAGCTCGCGGCTGCGAAATCCACCACCCATTGAGCAGCTTGAAGAAAATCTAGCCCCAAGATACACGGCAAAACTAGGACAGGCAAGAGATAGGCATTTAGGTCGAAAGCACGAGCATGGAGCGTCACCGGCAGCGTTACCCTTTCATAAGCGGTCGCCTTCTGGCCCCCTGCCAGCTCGACCCCGCGTGGCTGGCACGGTCGTCGGGGAACGCGAAATTGATCTAGGTACGAAAAGGCAGAATGTCCCAAGAATGTGCAGCTCGATCCTGAGTCGACTAACGCGCGGAGGGTGAAGCCCTGGATAGCAAACGTGACGAAAAAGGCGTTAGCGCTGGTCTCGGTTTGAACGTTGCCGAGCCAGAGAGGCATTTCGAACGGGTCGGGTGACCAGGTAGTAGGGAAGGTAGGTCGCGGCGATGGCCTCGCGGGTTGACCGATTCGGACCCGCGCTTAACGGTTTCCCGCGCACGAACAATCCGGTTTTCGCACCCCTGCTCGGCCGCAACGATAACAGAACAAGGTACGGGGCTGCGCGCAGTTGTTGAAACGATGGCCCGGCTGACGGCAATTCGAACAGTTCGGTGCCCTCGCGGGCCTGTCCGTGCCCCTCGTAGGACCGACTTCCGGTTGGGGAGTCAATTCGGAGGGGTTGAGATCTCGAAATGGATTGGAGGCAGCTAATGGGGGTGTTACATTGGTAGTAGCAAAGTCCCTCGGAGGTAAGGCAGGTTTCCGGTAGGCGTTACGGTTGTTTTGAACTGCGTTGATCGCTCCACCGTTAGTCGCGTTCCCCTCCCCGGTCGAGATCCCTAACGGGGGATGGATTTGATTCGCGAGACTATCCCCGTATCGCTGCGGGGAGGTGAAGTCATCGATCGGTGAATCGATGGCCGTCAAGAAATTACGCGCGGCGGGTCCCGAGCGCGCACGCGAACCGCGATAAGCAAGTTCGGGGCAGAGAGATTGATCCGGTGTTGGTGGGGCCTGATATAGGCGCGCCGACAGGAAACTTTTCTCCGCGCGCACGGCGATGTGCTCGAACGAATCGAAATCGAATAGGTCATCGCGACAGATCGTAACTTGTAAGCGAGGCAGCATATTACGGTGAGCACACTGGACTTGCTCGGACTCCCCCCAGGCGGGAATTAAACGCGCGAAAAACCCTCGCAAACACGTGAGATAATCGGCCACCGGTTCGTCAAGCCCCTGAGTGCGGCGCATGATTTCTTGACGAAGCGCATGCTGATAATCGGGGTCCCCGAATCGAGCGCGACACGCGGCCTCGAATTGCCGCCAAGAGGTCCAGCGGCTCCGATCGTTTCGGAACCACTGTAGCGCGACCCCAGTCATGAAGAAAGGTATACAACGGATCAAATCCCCATCCGATACAGGTAATAAGGCACGGCCCTCCGAGATACGAATTAAAAAGGTCTCGATATCCTCCCCCTTCCGGCCCGAGAACGAGATGTTCCATTTGCGCATAACGTGCAAGACCGAGGACGCGGAGGCATTAAAATGGTGCGACGCCGAGGGCTCGTTCACCGAAAGGTCGGGTCCCGGATAGTGCGAATGATGGGGTCGCTCACTTACCTGTGGTGGCGGCGCTCCTGCCCGCTCCGCGTGAGCAAAGAATGGTGGTGTCTCGGTGCTATGGGGGATGCCTGGACCCGACGTCCATTCCATCGTACTCGCCCGGTACGGTCGAGGAAAAACTCGCGTCGGCACTCCCCCGTACCCGTAGGAAGGCTCCGACAACCGCGGGTCCTCCACCCCAGATGGGGCCGCTATCGCGGAAGGGACCGGAGCCCTCACACTCCCTACCGTATGTGTGTGAGGGGCCGGTGCAGGGCCCGCAGGCGGGCTCCACACGTGAGACTCGGAAGCTCCCCAGCCCGAATCCCAAGCCCCCGGAGGGGGATATGGGGCCGTTTCGGTCCTTCCGTCGGACTCCCGTCCCAATGAGTGGGTGGTTTGCCCACTCGTAGTGGCGGGGTCACGTCTCTCCCCGGCAGGCGGGGAATCCGCGGTGGGATTCACCATAACTCGGGAGCGCGACACCGGAAAACCCCAACGACAACACGACGAAACGTGGTAACAGGCAAACGCACCAGCGAGGAAAAAGGCAAGCGCAAAACAAAACGATGAGAAGGCAAACGTACAGGCTACGACCGCGACTCAATATTTTACTAGCTAGAACAGCACTCAACCCCTTTTCAGAGGTACTAGGTAATTAACAGAACTGATGCGAATGACGGCTTATCGTCTGATCAAATGGTTTCTCCCTCGACTTGCACCCCGGTTTTATTTCCCGTTCCTTTGTTCCCTTTCTTCACCCTAACTCTCAAGGCTATCTTTTCCCCCCTCAGGTAAGGCACGGCACGAAATTCGGCGAATTATACGCAAAAACGATCAACAACGCGGCGCGGCTTAATACGGCGGTCGTCCCGCGTTCCAGGTAATGTGAAAAAAAAACTATTGGACTCAGTACAGGTCGCGAGCTCGGCTATTTATCTCGATTTCGCGAAAGCTATAAATCCATCATACGTAACCCAGAGGTGACGACATCGCGCGGTAAATATACACAAATTGAAGTATGAAAAACAAGGCAAGGGCAAATGAAAACAAGTATCGTCGACGAGAGTCATAAATCGAGACCGCCCTCGGGTGACAGCAGTACACAAACCAAGCGATTCCCCGAAATCAGAGAATAATATAAATGAAAAACAAAGCGTTTCTTCGAAATGGTTACCTTGGTATCACTAATAATAATACAAAAGTCTCATATAAAAGCATGTAGGCAGGTTACAATAGAGACGTGAATTCGTGACCGGGCACACACAGAAAAAAAAAACATACACCATAGTCAAATTACAAAAATACAAACCAGCGGCACTTAATCTTATTTCCCTTACTTACACGGCGGCGAGGATTGTTTTGCCCAGGATTCGTGTTTATATTCCGGCTTTCCTCGATTCCGAGAATTATCCTCACCTGGTTGTTAACGCTTTTGCCTTCTCGCGCATTTTGATTCGAAATATTTTAATCCTCTACTCTCGCTCAGGATCGCAACTCGTGCGGCTAAATAATAGCCCTCGTCTCCTCTCTTACAACGACAAAAAAAAATTTACCTACTACCGAACGACGCTATACTCTGTCGCTCACGGTCTCACCCCAGTCGTGCCCCACGTTGGGCGCCAATTTTGTGACGGATTTTTACTCCCGCGCACAATCTTCTCGGCCTGGAGGCCGATGCGCGGGCCCGGTTCACCCCCGAGGAGGTTGGGCGCCAGGTACCATGGTACCGCCGACAAACCGGCTTTCATATTTTCCTCCTCGAAGGCGAACCCGCCCGCCGAGATGGTTTATCATCGGCGTGGCCGAGGCTATGCCGACTAACTCGACTCGAATACATCGGTAGAGGGGCGGGGTGATGGGATAGAGACGGGCGACATTACGAGGCAGGGAAAAGAAAAGAAACGCCATGTTCACAATAATTCGTTTAATCGCATTTTCCTTAACTCGGGCGTGTAATCTCGAAATAACGGCCCCAACTTAATAACGAACATAGTATAAACCGGCGGATAAGGGACGACGTTCACGACGGTAACGAAATACTACTGGAATTAACAACGGCCGTATTAGACGCTAAATAAATGGCCACGAAATAATGAAGGCCTTTTCAACAAACTAAGAAAGGCCTTTGCTGAGGTAAATAAATGATAACGAACTAGGTAAGGCAGTTTCCCTAGCTAAATAACCGATAATAAAATAAGAAAGGCAGTTTCTGAGTTAAATAAACGATAACAAAATAATAAAGGCAGTGACTGAGTTAAAGAAACGATAATAACCGAGGTAAGGCAGTTCCCTGGCTAAATAAACGATAACAAATTAGTAACGGCATTGACCGAATTAAATAAACGATAATAACCGAGGTAAGGCAGTTCCCTGGCTAAATAAACGATAATAAGATAATAACAAAATAGGTAAGGCAGTTTTCCTAGCTAAATAAACGATAATAAATTAGTAACGGCATTGACCGAATTAAATAAACGATAATAACCGAGGTAAGGCAGTTCCCTGGCTAAATAAACGATAATAAGATAATAACAAAATAGGTAAGGCAGTTTTCCTAGCTAAATAAACGATAATAAAATAATAACGGTATTTATTGAGTTAAATTTATTGCGTTAAATTTATTGAGTTAAACAAACTGATAACAAAATAGGTAAGGCAGTTCCCTAGCTAAATAAACAATAATAAAATAATAACAAAATAGGTAAGGCAGTTCCCTAGCTAAATAAACGATGATAAAATAATAGAGGCATTCATTGAGTTAAACAAACGATAATAAAAGAATAAAGGCCTGTCCTACGCTGACTAAATGATACGAAAATAACAAAGGCAGTTTTCTCCTAAATTTACATGAAATCCGTTTGAAACGATAATACATAAATGGTATGCCCGATACATGAACGCCGAGGTAGCAACACTCCCGAGGAATTCGCCGCAAAACTCGAAGACGGCCGCGATGTGACAATAAGGTGTTCGACGAAATAATCGCGATTTCCCAAAATAATACAAGACGATAGGCGCGACGAAAAGGTAAGGCAAACACAACGCTCGTCGCCGAGGACCGAGTCGGCGCGTGGCGTAAACACGCGAGAGAGAGACAGACAAACAACAAGACGCGAGCGAGTGCGACCCTGAGCGCGAGAGCAGCGAGTACGAGGCCTGGGTAATAGCCCCAAAAATTTAACACAGTAGAATGTTTCGCGATTAAAACTTATTTTTCGCGATCCCACACACATTATTTCGACTAATAAAAATCATTTTACACGATCAAATATTATACCTCACGCCGTGCCACGGCACGGGGATTCAAACCATCATACAATAAGTCGAATATACGCGAGAAGGCATGGCAAGTTTTCGGAAGGCAGTTTATACAGGCCAGGGATAAGGGACGAGACGCGAGGCTTCAACTCGATGTTTTATTACTGATCGGGGCTGTCACTAAACAAAACTAATACATCCCGTGATGCAACCAAATTAACCCAGCCCCCGATCAGTCCTAATTATACGAAGGCCCGTCGCCTCTCAGCCCGAATCTCCTGCCGCCGTCGTAATAGAGGAAAAGGACTTACCCCATCGAAGCGAAGCACACTCACTGAGGTTCGGCTCGCCGGCAGCGAGCGCGCGGACCCCAGCGCGCCCCACCACCTGTCGCCGGCCAGCGGCGCACCGCGTTTTCGGCTGTGCCCGCGCGAATTTTGGGGAGAATAGCGTGCCCCCCCGGATCACGTCCGATGGCAAGGCAATCGCTACTGTAATTTTTCCGATACGTCGCGCCACGTCGGGCGAGTTTCGCGCCTCACCATGTGGCCGTCCCGTTGACTCTTTCCCCGAGGATACTGCCGGTAATTCCGGACGATGGGTGGAGGCCTCCCTCACCCTGCGAGGAGCGACCTCGACCAGGGTGGTGGGCCCACCAAAATATCTCCACATCGCCCCGGAACACCCGTATCCCACGATAGGGGCGCCGTTATTCAACGAACCTCGAGTCCGGGAATGCGGCGTTGGGAACGATGATAATCCCGAGACGTCGAAAACTCGCCCAAAGCCACGCAGGACCATTCATGACGTGGCGACGACTCCCCAAACATTCTCATGCACCTCGCCGGCATGCAAGGCAAGGTACAAAACACACGGCTGATAGTAAAGGCACGTTGAGCGCACAGAGTGGCAGGCGACACCGGGAATACACGCTCCCACGCGACACTCGTCGAAAACTCCCTCAAACGGGCGTAGAGATCGAATTTTCCCGATTATTCCTTTCCCAAAACTCAACGACAAATTGATGGTCGAATCCCGACCGCGGCAAGGTGGCCTCACAATCATACCTAACCTTCTCACGATTAAGAAAAATAGATAAAACAATTACGCTTAACTCGCGTCTCCCGCCTCTCGCGATCGTCGCAACAATCTCCACGCGCTCTCTCTCTCTCTCATCCACCGCCACCATCACCGACAGCTCGCCTACTCACGGCCAAGCCGTAATTTTCCGCGACTGCTGGGACCGCGCGTCGTCCCAGGGTCGTCGATCCGACCCTCTCGTCGACACTCATTCGTCCAGGTGACGGGAGACGAAATGTCACGTCACAATGTATATTGTTCTATCCCGACCTTCTCCCGGAGGAGGGATGGTGGCTCAGCCGGCCACAAATGTGGTGGCTGGTTGCCCTATCCCCTGGGACCGAGCAGCCAGTCCCTTGGTTTTTTAAATTTAAATTTAAATTTTTTATATTTTTTTTCCTTAGGGCTCAATTTGTAACAATATATGTATGAAAAGAAATTATTTGTTTATTTATTTCAAGCCCTCTCATCTCCTTACTTATTTCAGAGCGCATGCATGGGGATGCCTCCGTAGGCTCCCCTTCTAATGTTAAAAATTTTTTTTTTTGCTGAGCCGTGCGAGGCTCTCCGTGGCGTGATGATTTCCGCGGCGGCGTGTGTGTGTGTGTTGGCGCGTACGTTACCCTCGCTAGTGGGTACCGTACGCTTTGATACGGTTCGCGTGCGCGCCCGTCGTTTTCCGCCCACGGCCGATAATATAGGTTTCGCCCGACTATCGGCTTTTGACCATATAAGGCCCACTTGGGTGTGAGTTTGGCCGAGCGTCCTCGCCTGACCGTCTCGTCGAGCAGGAGGACGGTGTCGCCTGGGCGGTACTCTACCACCGCTGCATCTCTGCCGTAGCGTTCTTTGGCTTTTTCCTTTGCTCCCTTCACGTTCTCTCGCGCCTGCTGCCATGCTGCCCGCAGGCATTCCCGCAATTCTCCGGCATAGTCCTCGTACGAATAGGTCGTTCGCGGGGCCTGCTGCAAAGCCGTCGGTAACTCTGCTCTCTCTCCGAAAACCAATTCGTGTGGTGTGAGCTTGGTCACCGAATGAGGCGTGTTGTACGTAAACATTGCGTACGGCAACCATTCGTCCCAATCCTTTTGGTCCTCTCCGATGAAATTTTTCAGATATTCTGCGAGAGTCCTGTGGGATCTTTCCAAGGCTCCGTTCGATTGCGGATGATATGCGGTCGTTTGGATTTTTTCTATTCCGAGTAATTCGCATATTCCCTTGAAGGTCGCGCCCAAAAAATTCGTCTCTTGATCTGACAGAATTATTGACAGAGCGCCAAATTTACAAATATTTTCGGTGGTCATGGCTTTTGCGACTGTATTCGCCTCTTGATTTTCCAAAGGCAACGCTAGGCTGTACTTTGTGAGTAAATCGTGAAAGGTAAGTATATACCTATTCCCTTTTCCCGTGATCGGTAGGGGTCCTACTATATCAACGGCACATTTTTCAAAAGCACGCGTCGGTGTGTCTGTGGTGACCATCGGGGCCTTCGCTGTTTTCCCTACCTTGTTCCTCTGACATTTGTCGCACCGTTGTATATAGGTAGCGACGTCCTTTTTCATTCCAAGCCAATTATGCTTACTCCGTATCCTCTGCAGCGTTCGCTTGATGCCCTGGTGCCCACCTAGAGGGGCATCGTGGTATTCCCTCATGATTTCGATGCGCTCACGCTCGTCGGGGCATGGTACGCCTATGCTGCAGCCATCCTTCTCGCTCTCACTGCGGGTGCCGTCGCTGGGCCCGCGCGATGCACACAGAGTTTCCCCCGGCACCGTGCTTCCCCGGGCCGTCTCACCGGCACGAGGGGCCTCGCTAGCCGTGCGAGAGCGCTCTCTCCGTCTTTCTTCCTCTTGTGGCTCGGCCCTGTTCTCTTTTTCCTCCCTTTCTTTTGCTTGCGCTCGAGTGAGCGCGTAGATGCGACTTAGCGCATCAGCGTTTGTATTTATTTTTCCAGCTTTATGCTGTATTTCGTAGTCGTATTCTTCCCATTTAATTGTCCATCTCATTAACCTTGATCCAGGATCTTTGACCCCGAACAACCATGTTAATGGCTTGTGGTCCGTTACGATTGTAAATTTCGTTCCGTAAATATACGGTCGAATCTGATTAACAGCCCATTAACAATTGCAAGTAGCTCTTTTTCGGTACTGGAGTAATTTGTTTCGGCCTTGTTGAACGTTCTACTAGCGTAACAAATCGGCAAATCTTCACCGATCTTCCCTTGAGACAATATCGTTCCGATCGCTTTATCCGATGGGTCTGTTGTAACAACGAAACGCTTCGAAAAATCGGGATATTGTAGTGTTGGGGCGGTGGTTAAAGCCTCCTTCAGGCGTTCGAACGCGGCCTCACATTGTTCCATCCACGCGAATTTAGCCTCTTTTTTTGTTAAGTCGGTCAGAGACTTCGCAATACTGGAGAAATGTTTGATAAATCGGCGATAATATCCCGCCAATCCCAGGAACGATTGTACGTCTTTCATAGTTTTCGGTGTTGGGAAATTTTTTACTGCCTCGATTTTGCTTTCATCGGGCTTTACTCCGACCTCAGTTATTATGTGACCGAGATATTGCGTTTCCTTACGCATAAATTTACATTTTCTCGGTTGTATGCGTAAATTCGCTGTCCTCAGCCTCGCTAACACTTCTCTCAGGCGATTATTGTGCTCGGCGAGTGAGGTTCCGTATAACATGTCCATCAGTCGCTGAAAAGTCGGAGGTGCATTTTTTAATCCGAATAGCATACGGTTGTGCTCGTAGTGGCCCACGGGCGTGGAAAAAGCAATTTTTGCTTTATCCTTCTCAGCCATCGGGATCTGGTGAAATCTTGAGGCGAGATCCATGGTCGTGAAGTATTTAGCCTTTCTCAACTGATCCAATATCTCGTTGATATTGGGCAGTGGATAAGAGTCACCTTCTGTCGCGAGATTTAGTTTGCGGAAGTCGACGACGACCCTTTTCCGAATTGTGCCATCGGTATCTGCCTTTTTGGGCACGACGAGCAACGGAGCGTTCCATTGGCTCGTACTGGGCCGGATTACTCCATCCTCTAGCATTTGTTGTGCCTGTTTCTGCACTTCTTTCCGGTGCTCCTCTGGCAATCGCTACGGACGTACTTTGATCGGCGTTGTTCCAGGTTTCACAGATATTTGATGCTCGACTGCATCGGTGTAGCCTAGTTTTTCTCCTTCTAGGTGAAATACGTCGGAGAATTCCTCGCTAATTTATCGGAGTTTCTCTTCTTCTTCCGAGTTTAAATGCGAGTCCCCTCTGACCTCCAGTCAGATTTTTTCCTATCGCTCCTTGCTATATTTCCCTTTACTGTGCGATACCTCGCAAATTTCCTTTTGCTCGCATTTTTTCGCGGGCTACTCTTCGATCCAGTCGAGTTCCTCGATCTCGACGGTCAGTCGTTTTATTATTTGCGCCTCTTCTAGGGCGTTTATTATCAGGAAAGGACAAGAGTGCGTCTCTGGCCTCACTATCCCTTCACCAAGTTTTATTCATGGGCGGATTTCTTGTTTTCCTACATAACCAGCGCCTTCTCCTGGCGTCCTGGCTCACAATATATATTCTGATCGGGCAGGTATCTTTATCTGCTTCGATCTGCGTATGAAGCGTAATTTTTCCTTAAAAATTTGGAATATCCTGCCGCCCAATATAGTCACTTTGTATTTCACGATGAGGTCCATTCCCAGCAGCATGTCGACCTCCAGAGGTACGTCCTTGCTGACTACGTGGAAGTCGTGTTTGATGACGGACGCAGGGGTCTTTATCTCCAGTTCCGCTTTGCCCAGTGAGCGGAAGGCCGTTCCTCCGAGGCTGTGGAGTTCGATCACTTCATCGACGATAGGAGTATCGTCGCGCAGTTCGTTGACTCGTACTATGCAGCATTGTGCACCTGAATCGCAGCGTAACGTGAGAAGTCCCTCACGCGCTTGCGACGAGCGAAAATGCAGGTCACTAGGGTGGATGCTCGGGCCTGAAGCGCTGACTTGGCAAATTCTTGCCGGGGCGTTAACGCGCCGTGCCTCGGCTTTGCCGTGCTGTAGATCCTCGATCGCTTAACATCGCCGAGGTCCCTGTTTTTTATCTTGAACTTTCTCTCGCGTATCGACCTTTGTCGCGGTTAGCGTTCCCACTGCGAGAGAGCTTATTGTCCTCTGATTTTCGGAGCTTGAATTTTTCTCTGGTGTCCCTTGTACGGGCACCTTCCATTTTGTCCCTGTGTCATTGGTTGACCCGATCCTCCTCGATCCTTGATACTTTTTCGGCATTCTCTAATTTTGTGGCCTTTCTTTTTACAATAATGGCACACAATATCCAACTGTTGGATCGTTTTCGTCTGCGCGGGCAGGCTCTGCCACCCTTGCCCTGACGACTGGCCCTGAGCGGCCTGTGCTGCCTGTGTACCTCCCCAGGACTTTCGTTTGTCGCTGAACGGAGATTCGAGTAGCCCCGAGACCTTACTAAGAGCTGGAGGTCCCTGCGTAACCCTCGCTCGAAGTTGTTAAGGGCGAACTGACGGAGCAACTGTTCGACGGCCTTTTTCCCAATTTCGTGGGTGATTTCTGCCGTACAGCCGGCAATTACCTTCATAGTTATAGTTTCTACACGATGCGCGTATGCTTGCACCGATTCCTTGGGCTGTTGTCGACAAGTATTGAACTCGACCTGTAGCGCGGGAACCGTACGTTGTTTTTCGTATAACGTTCGTAACTCTTCTAATAGGTCCTCTACGGTTTGGAGATCGCGAAAGCGTAAATCTGCGGCCGCTCGGCCTTGTATTTTCAAACTTAATATGGCACTGAGGAGGTTCGGACGGTTCGCGGGATCCACTGAATCTGCAGCGTACTTTGCCGCCCTAATGAAGTCTGTAACGAGCTCCGGTTTGGAGGCGTCGAATACAGGGAGACTGTTTCTCTCATTCTTTATTGTCATGTACTCTACTGTATTTGGCATGTTTGTTGTATGCGGATTCAGCAGTGAAAAATCGTCGAGATTTATTTCACGCGCGCGCTCGGTATCTACGGGGCTAAAAGACTCGTCCCCGTCGGTCGTAGATTCGTCCGGATTGGAAAAACGTACGCGTTTCGGAAATTTAAGTTTCGCTAAAGTTTCCGGTGATAGATACAAACTTTCCGCGCTGCTAGTTTCGCGTCTGCGTTTTTTGGGCTGCTCTTCGTCGTCTGAGAGCTCATATACTACCCGTGACTCGAAGAATGAATCTAAGGACCGTGATAAATGACGGTTACCTCGCAAACATAAACGGTTATACTGTTCGTCTTCCGACATACGCGTTAACTAATTTCTCTGGCTTTGGAGGGTCTCAGAAAAATAAAATGTTCCGTCACTTACAGGTAGATGATCGCAAGTTGCATGACGATCCTCGTGACGTTTCTCGTACAGGATCTTCGTCCTCGTCGCGTTCCTTTGCTTGACGCGGCTGTCCTTGTTGAGTCCTTGATGCAGTTGGGCCTTCCGGTGATCCTCGGGATCCGGGATTTCTCGTACGTGGCTCGACTCGGTCGCAGCACGTTCCGTGGGTAATTTTTCGACTCGGTCGATGCAGGCACTCTCACACGCGAGGTGACTCGGTCACTCCGTTCGCGATATACGAGTGTGCACTCGTATTTTGTGATTTAAAGCGATAATTGAGTTGTAGCGATCCCACCGCTGCCACCAATGTTGTGTCCGGATATTTCGAGATATAAACTATCGCGAAATTGGGATGAAGGTTTTGGGATCTTCGCCAAATGAGTTAAACTCCAACTCAAGCATCTACAAAATACTTGTAAAGTTTATTGACTAGGTTGGTTTAAAAAGGTTTTAACAAGAAGTACAAAGTGATGGTTTTGCCTTCGAACCAAACCCGTCGCTGCCCTGATCAAGACTGACTTTTGGGATCGATACGTCGTCGCTCGAAAGGCGACGGCTATCGATCTGTTGCAATAGTCTGCAGAAGCATTATTGCAATTATTTGCTTTCGATTGCCCAATTCTGCTGCGATAAGCAGTTGAATACTCTTTTATTCGATCGGTGATTGACCGCAGTTCGGTTGCTGACCGATGTTGTGAAATGGGGAAATTCCGGGTCACAACAATGCGTATAATTTTTTTTTGCTTTTCAATGAATAATGAAAAAATATTGTATGAGAAAACGCCAAGCTGATGTTTATTTTTAATTTAAGTAAATAAATAAATGGAATTTCAACTTCTTCAGTAGAGATTTCGCTTTCCATTAGAGATTTACAATTACACATGAATTCATTTAATTTATTTATCATCTATTTCATTTCAAAATGTTTCATCGCGGAGCACTACTTATTGTTTTTGCGTTCTTCTTTAATACAATCAACGCGTGCTGTGTTGTAGCCTTGCTTGGGCTCTCACACCCATGCTACACACACGTCCACGTTGCGCGGCGTAGCCCTGTCTCTCAGGTATGTGAACTGGGAACCCCACTTCTCTAAAACATAAAAATAAAATGTGTTTTCTCTGCTATTAAAGATGCAGTTAAATGTAGTAGAATTTATTTTATTTGTAGTTCGGAAATAAAACGAGTTTCGGCACTACTCTCATTGTCACATTAAAGAAATTTCAATTCTGTGACCCTGTGTCACCCGAAATATTATTTCATTTTAAACTACATTCACTGTAGTTAATTGTAGTAAAGTTTTTATCTCAATCGGCTCGTTGTACGTAGGAGAAAATGTTACCGATTTGGGGAATCTCCGTAGAAATTGTTATTCATTTTTTATTTTAATTTAAATTTTTAAAGGAAAAAATGGCTGCATCCAATGTAGGCAAAATAGGCGACCAAAAAAACATCCAAGATCACATTTGACAGAATGTGAACAAGATCAAGTAACGGGAGCCTTCTACAATGTTCTTGGGCACAGTAACACCTAAACGGATCAATCAACCACCAACTACATTCTTTGAAATTTATTGTAGTATCGATTATTTACAAGTATTGGGCTAATTATGATATCGTTACGTTTTTTAATCATTTTGAAATTTTGTAACTTATAGGGGAACCCCACTTTACTGCATAAAAAAATGTCACGTGTTTTCCCACTAATTGAAAATGTAGTTTAGCACAGTAAGAGTCAATTTATACGTAGTTCGCACATCAGATTAATCTGAATCGAATTTATTTCACGAATCATAAATTTTTGACTATCGAGCATTTAGTTTTAATCATCTTTTGAATTAAAAAATTTGATTAGTACGTTTCTGCAATATGTTTTCTCCGTTATTGAAGATGTAGTTAAATGTAGTAGAATTTATTTTATTTGTAGTTCGGGAATAAAACGAGTTTCGGCACTACTCTCATTGTCACATTGAAGAAATTTCAATTCTGTGACCTTGTGTCACCCGAAATATTATTTCATTTTAAACTACATTCACTGTAGTTAATTGTAGTAAAGTTTTTATCTCAATCGGCTCGTTGTACGTAGGAGAAAATGTTACCGATTTGGTGAGTCTCCGTAGAAATTGTTATTCATTTTTTATTTAAATTTAAATTTTTAAGGGAAAAAATGGCTGCATCCAATGTAGCCAAAATCGGCGACCAAAAAAACATCCAAGATCACATTTGACAGAATGTGAACAAGATCAAGTAACGGGAGACTTGATGTAGTGTAGGGTTTAGCGTAGTAAAAGTCAATGTATTTGTAGTTCGCGCATCAGATGAATCTGAATCAAATTAATTATACAAACCATGATTTTTTTACTATCGAGCCTTTAGTTCTAATAATCTTTTGAATTAGGACGTTCTATTTATACGTTTCTACACACACTTATGAGACAATCGGTAAAACTTAACCCAATTTCTTTCCAAGCATTCTACTTGCTACATAAAATTCCTGTACGATTATCATTTGTATCGAATAATGCATTCCTTTAATCGCGGACTGAGAAAAAATTGCTATGCCAATCGTATATTTTCTTTTTTTTCAATCTTCACTTTTTTAATAATTCTGCCATGTAAGATCTGTATGAATGTCAACATTAAATATTGAATGCGAGCTCAGCAGTATTTATAACCAGTTTGTATATTAACATGGAAAGGTGAATCCCAAATAAAATCTTTCTATTCAAAGCGTGTTTACTGTGACTTTCATATTGTCTACCTTGGGATCATTGTGTTCTAGATTTTCTACATGAATATAAGCCGTGAACGAATCGAACAAGCTGACCGAGAGTCGAACCGCAAGCGCCGCTCCGACTTAAATACCAAAAGAATAGCTTCTAGCCAAATGGACTCTTGTTTTTTTTCTAAGCTTGCCATTATAACCCAACTAAATCCGACCTTCTAATTTACATGAATACAGCTGCGCTTGGGCTTTGATTGGAGGCACTACGCTTGATTCAGTATCGCCTATGTCCAAAAAACCGATTAGAATAAAAAAGTGACTACAATTGACTACATCGAATGTAGTTACACGTGGAGCAATGTTTCAACTGGTTTAAGGTTATTGAATGCGAATTCAATCCCATGGAAATGGAATTACGGCAGAAATCCACCCTAATCGAAAACTATAAGTGCAAAGAGTTTCACTACACAAAACTACATTCCGAACAATGAAAGAAAGAAGAAACAGCACGAATAAAAAGTGTTTATGAATTTTATATGTCGAAACATCGTGCCCATGGACGTTTTTAGGGGATAATTAACCTATTACAATATAAATTCAAATGCAATTAACTTTCTGGACTGTAGTTTCTCGTCAAACATTCGTTTGGAGGGTTCAACGTCACTAACCCGACTGTCATAATGACATAACTTCTATTCAGCCACTTTGAACGAGCCGCAGAAATGTTTTTCGTGAATCTGCATTCGATGTAGTTGATCACTGTCTCAGTTTCCGCTTTCTTTGTGAACAATGTCACGTGTGTCCCATGCCGAAACGTTGATATTAAGCCCATTGTCGGTAGGGGCTGTCTCACTATAGAGGTGAATATCGGCATTGCACTCGCCGCAATGGCCTTTAATAGTGAGGTACGGCCCAACCTCATTCGTGTTGATTCGGCATTTAAAAGCGAAAGGACACGGTAGTTCGATTTCTTTCCAAATTTTGTAATGAATCTTGTCGGCCTAACCCGGCTCCAGTACCTCATCAGAACGAGCATTATACGTTTTGAGGTGAGCTCCTAGAGCGTTCCAGTCTTTTTTGGATAGATGGAACGAATGCCGTATTGATTTCAATTTTTTTTCCGGTTTTCATACCTGTATGATGAAGTAAAGATTCACCAGTACAAAAACTTGTACACGGCAACGTCAGCAGCCAGTGAGAGTTACTTTAGAACACTCAAACACTGCATTTTTGCTGGAGGTCCTGAACGGGCGGATAAAGTGATGATACAACATTTAAAAGTATTGTCGGGCACTGTCAAACTACGAGGGGTGGAGCAGGAATCGATTCGACGTGCGAAGAACAAGGCAAATATTGTTTTCAACGAATCCAGCGCGTTAGAAGACTCTTTGGACTTTTCGGAAAAACCACAGTACACATCATTGTCTCCAGAGTTGGAGTTTCAACAAGTAACTGCAGAGAAAACGAACGTTTTACCGGAATTGCAGCCAGGATCGATCTACTTAACAAATGTCCCTGAAAAAATAAATGACTTCGGTGATTATTTCTAATAATTTTCCGTCACACGCACCCACAATTAACGGGGAGGCTGTAATTCTCCATTCGATAACGTTTTACAACCAAAACATACACACTGCACACATGCACGCACAGATTTACACACAAGTATACATCGACGCGCACAAGCTCAAATGTACGCAAGAATGTTCACACAAATACAGACACGCCCACACGTACTTACACATTTGACAACGTTTTACGAATAAAATACATATACACGCACGCATGCAAGTACAAGACTCACACTACCATATTATTCAATAGTGATATTCGAGTCATGGAATACCAATTTTTTTTCTCTCAGGTGAGTCAATCGAAGTCCTGGAGCTATCAGCATTAAGCGAAACCGAAATGTTACTGGTGAAACCTCAAGTTGATGCCGAGAATAACAGTGAGAATCTCCTTTGTTCGTTTGACACCACTATTCCTTCATCAGCTGCGCCTGCGCGAGTGCAAATTGAAAATAATTCAGAGAATATAGAGAACACGCCTGAGTTTGAATCAACAAGGATTGAGATACCACGGTTCCCAGCGAACCAAAAAAGAAAAGCATCTGAAGTGGCCAGTAAACCTTCCAGTTCTAAGTCTCGAAAAGTTTTAAGCGATCTTACGCTGGATGCACATACCTATTTACAGGAAGAGGAAGAATGGATGGGTTTGAATAAAAGAAATAAGCAGAACGAGCAAGAAAAGGGAGAATCGTTGAAAAAAAGAGGTTTGTATATTAGATCCTGTCCCGACATCGATCATAGAGTTAAAAATCCAAAGATTGCTCGGAAATTGTCTCTTTTAACCAATGGAAACAGTTTAACCTACGTTAAAACTGACTGGGGCCTTCGTGAAATAAAAAATACGTGCGCGTTTGATGCATTAGCACATAGTGTTCGCTGTGCAATGGCTGATTGGCCCCAATACATCGCTCGAATAAAGGACGATGGCTCCCCATTCATGGATTTTATGCGAGATTTTGCAGAGAAAGGTCCTTGTGGCAAAGTGTATCAGCGGCGGGCAAACATGCTAATCCCAATGACTCGATATGTACGCAATACTAATAACAACGCGGCTGTTGAATGTGGCATCAATATTGGTCAATTGGCGACCGCTCTATTTGACAAAGAGCCAAGCGCAATACGCAATTTTGAATGTGACATGTGCCAGGATCGGGAAAACGTGAAGGTTGTTGTGCTAACTCCTGATTTGGGACCACTCTACAACAATGGATTAGTTGGGCTGCAAGAGTCTCTTAATACAGTCGATGACAATTTCAAACGGACATGTTCCAAATGTAAGCGTCCAAAACATATTTGGAGTGCAGGAGGCTCTCATCTGATCGTAGACATCGAAGCACTGCAGTGGAGTCTAGTTGCGCATCGTAGCGGATATAAACGATCCTATAAAAAGAAATTTGCTTTGGAAGATATTCCAGTAGACATTAAATTCAAAAACTCTGCCTACCGGTTAATAAGTGCAATCGAGTTCATTGGAGTGGGAAGCGGTCACTATAAACCTTTCGTCAGAAGACTGACTGGTCACTGGGAAGACCACGATGGGCTGATGACTACATCAGTAACAAAAAAAGTTTCGAAAGCCACTCGTTTTGAAACAAGAAAATTCCACGTACTTTTTTTTATAAAACTTTGAATACTTTGCATCCATTGAATACGTATTGCCCCATTCTCAGTGGCGATTTTTTTACCATTTTTTATTTTATGATACTAAAAGTATATGTTTAAGTACAGAGAACAAAAATGTTAACATGAACATTAATAAAAAATAAAAACGTTGCTAAGCAAAATCGAAGTTTGAAAAAAAATTATTGCACATTTTTACAGACTGACCAAATTGCATCATCACCCTCCTATGTTCAGAGAACATACGTTCATTCAACTATGATCAACTACATCGAATGCAGATTTACGAAAAAAATTTCTGCGGCTCGTTCAAAGTGCCTGGATAGAAGTTATGTCATTATGACAGTCGGATTAGTGACCTTGAACCTTCCAAACGAATGTTTGACGAGAAACTACAGTCCAGAAAGTTAATTGCAGTTGAATTTATATTGTAATAGGTTAATTATCCCCTAAAAACGTCCATGGGCACGATGTATCGACATATAAAATTCATAAACACTTTTTATTCGTGCTGTTTCTTCTTTCTTTCATTGTTCGGAATGTAGTTTTGTGTAGTGAAACTCTTTGCACTTATAGTTTTCGATTAGGGTGGATTTCTGCCGTAATTCCATTTCCATGGGATTGAATTCGCATTCAATAACCTTAAACCAGTTGAAACATTGCTCCACGTGTAACTACATTCGATGTAGTCAATTGTAGTCACTTTTTTATTCTAATCGGTTCTTTGGACATAGGCGATACTGAATCAAGCGTAGTGCCTCCAATCAAAGCCCAAGCGCAGCTGTATTCATGTAAATTAGAAGGTCGGATTTAGTTGGGTTATAATGGCAAGCTTAGAAAAAAAACAAGAGTCCATTTGGCTAGAAGCTATTCTTTTGGTATTTAAGTCGGAGCGGGGCTTGCGGTTCGACTCTCGGTCAGCTTGTTCGATTCGTTCACGGCTTATATTCATGTAGAAAATCTAGAACACAATGATCCCAAGGTAGACAATATGAAAGTCACAGTAAACACGCTTTGAATAGAAAGATTTTATTTGGGATTCACCTTTCCATGTTAATATACAAACTGGTTATAAATACTGCTGAGCTCGCATTCAATATTTAATGTTGACATTCATACAGATCTTACATGGCAGAATTATTAAAAAAGTGAAGATTGAAAAAAAAGAAAATATACGATTGGCATAGCAATTTTTTCTCAGTCCGCGATTAAAGGAATGCATTATTCGATACAAATGATAATCGTACAGGAATTTTATGTAGCAAGTAGAATGCTTGGAAAGAAATTGGGTTAAGTTTTACCGATTGTCTCATAAGTGTGTGTAGAAACGTATAAATAGAACGTCCTAATTCAAAAGATTATTAGAACTAAAGGCTCGATAGTAAAAAAATCATGGTTTGTATAATTAATTTGATTCAGATTCATCTGATGCGCGAACTACAAATACATTGACTTTTACTACGCTAAACCCTACACTACATCAAGTCTCCCGTTACTTGATCTTGTTCACATTCTGTCAAATGTGATCTTGGATGTTTTTTTGGTCGCCGATTTTGGCTACATTGGATGCAGCCATTTTTTCCCTTAAAAATTTAAATTTAAATAAAAAATGAATAACAATTTCTACGGAGACTCACCAAATCGGTAACATTTTCTCCTACGTACAACGAGCCGATTGAGATAAAAACTTTACTACAATTAACTACAGTGAATGTAGTTTAAAATGAAATAATATTTCGGGTGACACAAGGTCACAGAATTGAAATTTCTTCAATGTGACAATGAGAGTAGTGCCGAAACTCGTTTTATTCCCGAACTACAAATAAAATAAATTCTACTACATTTAACTACATCTTCAATAACGGAGAAAACATATTGCAGAAACGTACTAATCAAATTTTTTAATTCAAAAGATGATTAAAACTAAATGCTCGATAGTCAAAAATTTATGATTCGTGAAATAAATTCGATTCAGATTAATCTGATGTGCGAACTACGTATAAATTGACTCTTACTGTGCTAAACTACATTTTCAATTAGTGGGAAAACACGTGACATTTTTTTATGCAGTAAAGTGGGGTTCCCCTATAAGTTACAAAATTTCAAAATGATTAAAAAACGTAACGATATCATAATTAGCCCAATACTTGTAAATAATCGATACTACAATAAATTTCAAAGAATGTAGTTGGTGGTTGATTGATCCGTTTAGGTGTTACTGTGCCCAAGAACATTGTAGAAGGCTCCCGTTACTTGATCTTGTTCACATTCTGTCAAATGTGATCTTGGATGTTTTTTTGGTCGCCTATTTTGGCTACATTGGATGCAGCCATTTTTTCCTTTAAAAATTTAAATTAAAATAAAAAATGAATAACAATTTCTACGGAGATTCCCCAAATCGGTAACATTTTCTCCTACGTACAACGAGCCGATTGAGATAAAAACTTTACTACAATTAACTACAGTGAATGTAGTTTAAAATGAAATAATATTTCGGGTGACACAGGGTCACAGAATTGAAATTTCTTTAATGTGACAATGACAGTAGTGCCGAAACTCGTTTTATTTCCGAACTACAAATAAAATAAATTCTACTACATTTAACTGCATCTTTAATAGCAGAGAAAACACATTTTATTTTTATGTTTTAGAGAAGTGGGGTTCCCAGTTCACATACCTGACAGAAGGACGTATAATTTTCCTCCCATAAGAGCGAGGCTGCTCTTGGTGCACAGCATGCACGACAACGGTCGTCTTCTTTGCGGAAGGTCTTGTTAACCGTATTGCAAACGCGGGATACAGGACTTTCTTTCGATTCATCCCCTCGCATATTGGCATATTCCACAATTTTATAATATTTTTATATCGTGTTTGTTTAACAATAATAAAGTTTGAAATTATGAAACCGGGTTAGCGATCTTCTAAAGAACAGGTGAGCCTGCTCTCGGTGTAGTTGCATGCACGACAGCGGTTATCCTCCTTGCAGAATTTCTATTAACCGTATTACAAACACGAGGGAACAGGCCTTTCTTTTGAATGTACTCCTCACATGCTCAAAATGTTATTATTAAAATTAAAATAATAAAACCGGTAAATTTCATATTCATTCCGAAATTTCCCTGGATCATCGCATGCTGCGATCGTCACCTGAAAATAAAAAGGAATATTGTACAGAACTTCTGTAATGAAAAAGAAATCATAAATTAACATCATACCTTACTCTTAATCCTTCGCCGAGTATCGACATCGGAAGAATCCACCTGAAAAACAAAAAGTCATTCAGAAGCCTGAATAGAAATAAATTGAACTTGAAGATGAAATAAATTTCTAAAAAATAAAATTCTAGAAATGAAATTGGTAAATTTGGTTCGGTTTGTTGCTGTATATTGGTCTCTGTCATATACATTGACGAGTGTACCGGTGCACGTAACCTTGCACTGGGCCCTGTATTAAAACCCCGTGAAGTGAGTTATTCGTAAACTTATTTATTTTTTCACTTGCAAAAATCAACCATTCTCGACAAGGAGAGTACTGGTGCATATAACCTTGCACTGGTCCCCCTTTTTGGATGGTGAATTCACTTCCGACAGTTTTTATTTAATTAAAATATTTTTGAAAAAAATTAATTAAATTTTATTTAATCAAAGTATTAACTCATTTGCATTACACTATTATAGAGAGCAGCCATCCGTTCATTTTGAACCCTCGCAAGCGGTGCAGTAACCCTGCACTGGGTTACTGGAATTCATCATATCCAAGCAAATATTCCGATTTGTCAACGGTGCCTACAAAAGGGACACACTGCTAACCAATGTTATAAATTTCTAAAAAAACCCTGAACCACCATTTAACCTACGAGAAAGTAATTTTTCACCACAAAATCAAAACGCAGAGATAAATGGAAAGCAATTTCAAAGAAATTACCCACGATCAGGAACTAGTAACTCCCGCTATAATAGGAATTTGCCTAATTAGAGTACGCGATAACTTTTTTGTTAAACCTGCCGTTATTTGTCGCTACTGTAAAAATGCGGGACATGTGATAGAAGAATGCCGCAGAAGGGAATACATCTGTTGGCTATATAGCATAAATGTTTTAATCTTGAGACTGGTAACGACATCTGTCGATACGGAAGTAATTAGAAGTCGCGAGATATAAATTTGTAAGAGGGGAGCGATCACCGAGTGAGCGTGTGCCTTTTTCGTTCTCGCGCTTCTTCCTTCGAATGTTGTCGAGGCAACATGCAGTCGCTCAAACCAATAAAAGATTAATAAAACCACCCTCGAACGAGCTCTAATTTTAACATGGTAGCAGAGCGTGGTTGTATGTGCATTAGTGAAAAGTAATCGACACAAGTGATGCGGATAGATTAAAATTGTGTGTAAAACACGTCGTGGAATACACGATTGGAGCACGTGGCAACAGCCGAGGTTAAACCGACGCGTCAATGAGTGACCAGGAACAGACAGACTTTGAACAAGAATTGAAAAGCGCAGAGATTACTAAATGAATCCGAAAACAGTTAAGGAAATGTTTGGTCAACGGAATTGAGAGAGTTCTAGTATTGAAGAATTATTGTTATCAAGAAACATTCGAGATGGCTAGACAAGCAAAAATTGAAAATATTATGATACCCATATTCGATGGCGTGAATTTTTTAAGCTGGAAAATAAGACTGATGACTTGATTGGAGTATAAAGAGTGCAAAGATCCAGCGGTGAAAGAAAAACCAGACACCGACAGTCAAGCCGATTGGAATAAAAGGGATTTAAAAGCGAGAACTATACTGATAAGCACTATTGGTGATAACCAACTAGAGTATGTTGGTGAGTGTAAAACAGCTCTCGAAATGATGACCAAACTCAACGAGATGTACTCGACGAAATCTACAGCTCTGCAAATAATTTGTAGAGGAAAACTCGAAGAAATAAAACTAAAAGACTACAGTGAGGTAGAAGAATTGTTCATCGACTTCGAAAAGGCCATTAACGAGTTCAAAACGGCTGGCGGACATCTGGATGAAGCAGGGAAGATGAGATATCTGCTCAGAGCATTGCCACCCAACCATAGTCATATTGGTGATTTTATCGATATTGTTCCTGAAGCTCAAAGAACCGTGGAGTATGCGAAGTCCAAAATAAAAGAGAAAAACATGAATGAAAATGGCAATGAGAGAAGGAGCAACGTGAGTACATTCGCAGCAAAAACAAATGCTACCTGCTTCACGTGTTCAACGAGAAACCAAGAAGCAGTCCGACAATCCCCGTCTCCAGGAAATTTCACCTCAACGCAGAATTCGCCAAAAGTCAAATTCTAAGGCGAGAATGAACTTCATTTGTGCGCAACATCAGACATGTCGGACTAGACGAAAATCAAGAATGACCTCGACGAGTACCCGTCGTTCTTTTAAATCCCACTAGTAATGTACCAGTAATTAGATGTGGAAACCCCGGATTTCTTAGGGGCGACACTTTTGATGATCGACACCGGTTCCGCGTTAAATCTGATAAAAGGGTGTAAAATTTCATCCAGAGTTGAAGTAGACAGAAACGACATTATTCGAATCAGCGGTATAACGAGAAATTATGTGCATACATTGGGAAAAGCCCAAATTCAAATTTTTCATTCAACGGTGACGTTTCACCTCGTCGCCGACGATTTTTCAATCGAAGATGACGGTGTAATCAGAAGCGAATTCTTTAATACACATCACGCTGATGTATCTTATTTCGAATAATGTCTCAAATGGGGCATTAATACTGAGACGGGATTTCTTTTTCGTAGAATTTCTTTTCCATCACCTACCGCGGCCGGGGTCCTTCGGCTGGTAGGGCTCTGGATTATTACGGGTGAAATAGTAATTGTTGAATTATATTTGGGCGCCAGCTAGCTTTTTACGAGGCTAACGACTCGCCTTTACGATTGAAATATTACTTTATTGACTGTCGCGTTCTCGCGACCAAGACTGATTAACAGGGAGGATTCCGTTGGGGACCCAGAAATTGCGAGACTTGACTGCTCATGCAGAGGAAAATATAATTTATTAATGACTTACAATTTAGTCGACTTTTCCAACAATTGGCCGAAATCGCGGCCTTCTCGATATCTCAATAATATGTCGAATCGATCACGCTGCCGTACAAGGACGAGATTCCAGACGTACTCGTCTCTGTATCGTAGTATACGACCGCCACTCGATTTTGGGACAAACACTTAGTCGAATAATACACAGTGACAATATACAAATTATCGACTGGTTCGTCGGGATGCCAGGACAGGAGTTCTTGTCCTTCTTTTCGCGTTACGCACGATCCCGTTCGATATCCCTTCTTACCGTCGATCATCGTGACGCATGCGTATTAGCTATTCGTCATTAGGTATTGCCCTATGCATACGCAGATGCTCGCGCTCCTTTTCGCTGATCTACGCATCGACCGTTCGACAGTCCTTTTACCCGGTCGATATGTAGGGTAATACGGAAAAGATGATCGACTCTCTGGTATTCATGAGTCGACCACGTCGAGAGTAACTATTTTACCTTACTCAGGATTTTCCTGTCTCAATACTTTCCCTTTTGTCAAACTCGAAACTATAATAATTCCCGCGAACACCAAGGGATATTTCTATGTACGCGTATCCAATTCCGAAGTTAAGGAAAGGTATCTGCCCAAGTTGAAGGTATCAGAAGGAATTTACTTGGGGAACCCATTGGTCACCAATAACAAAGGGAAGGCACATCTTTACCTAATCAATACTACGGAGAAAGAAATCCAGGTCGCTGTCCCAGTCTTAGAGTTACTACTGTACGACCTAGCATCTAACACCCCGCCGCAACAGGTCAAAAGGGAAATAAATTCCCCTTCCACAAAGGGGAGTTTATGACCCACAATGACATAAGGGTGGACAGAAATCAATACTCACCAAAACACGTTGAGCCTAATCCCAGACCTACCACAAGGTCATCGAATCAAGCTACGCGCTCTACGCATCTATTCAAAATTGATGGTCAAAATATTGCTACGAGCGAATCTACTAATTCCACTGAATCTCCTAACTCCATTGTATCTACTAATTCCACTGTATCTACTAATTCCACTGTATCTACTAATTCCACTGTATCTACTGTGACGGATTTTTACTCCCGCGCACAATCTTCTCGGCCTGGAGGCCGATGCGCGGGCCCGGTTCACCCCCGAGGAGGTTGGGCGCCAGGTACCATGGTACCGCCGACAAACCGGCTTTCATATTTTCCTCCTCGAAGGCGAACCCGCCCGCCGAGATGGATTATCATCGGCGTGGCCGAGGCTATGCCGACTAACTCGACTCGAATACATCGGTAGAGGGGCGGGGTGATGGGATAGAGACGGGCGACATTACCAGGCAGGGAAAAGAAAAGAAACGCCATGTTCACAATAATTCGTTTAATCGCATTGTCCTTAACTCGGGCGTGTAATCTCGAAATAACGGCCCCAAACTTAATAACGAACATAATATAAACCGGCGGATAAGGGACGACGTTCACGACGGTAACGAAATACTACTGGAATTAACAAAGGCCGTAGTAGACGCTAAATAAATGGCCACGAAATAATAAAATAAGACAGGCAGTCAGTTAAATAAACGATAACCAAATAATAAAGGCATTGACTGAGTTAAAGAAACGATAACAAAATAGGTAAGGCAGTTCCCTAGCTAAATAACGATAATAAAATAATAACGGTATTTATTGAGTTAAATAAACAATAACAAAATAGGTAAGGCAGTTCCCTGGCTAAATAAACGATAATAAAATAATAACGGTATTTATTGAGTTAAATAAACAATAACAAAATAGGTAAGGCAGTTTCCCTAGCTAAATAAACGATAATAAAATAATAGAGGCATTTATTGAGTTAAACAAACGATAATAAAAGAATAAAGGCCTGTCCTACGCTGACTAAATGATACGAAAATAACAAAGGCAGTTTTCTCCTAAATTTACATGAAATCCGTTTGAAACGATAATACATAAATGGTATGCCCGATACATGAACGCCGAGGTAGCAACACTCCCGAGGAATTCGCCGCAAAACTCGAAGACGGCCGCGATGTGACAATAAGGTGTTCGACGAAATAATCGCGATTTCCCAAAATAATACAAGACGATAGGCGCGACGAAAAGGTAAGGCAAACACAACGCTCGTCGCCGAGGACCGAGTCGGCGCGTGGCGTAAACACGCGAGAGAGAGACAGACAAACCAACAAGACGCAAGCGAGTGCGACCCTGAGCGCGAGAGCAGCGAGTACGAGGCCTTTGTAATAGCCCCAAAAATTTAACACAGCAGAATGTTTCGCGATTAATACTTATTTCTCGCGATCCCACACACATTATTTCGACTAATAAAAATCATTTCACACGATCAAATAGTATACCTCACACCGTGCCACGGCACGGGGATTCAAACCATCACACAATAAATTGAATATACGCGAGAAGGCATGGCAAGTTTTCGGAAGGCAGTTTATATAGGCCAGGGATACGGGACGAGACGCGAGGCTTCAACTCGATGTTTTATTACTGATCGGGGCTGTCACTAAACAAAACTAATACATCCCGTGATGCAACCAAATTAACCCAGCCCCCGATCAGTCCTAATTTTACGAAGGCCCGTCGCCTCTCAGCCCGAATCTCCTGCCGCCGTCGTAATAGAGGAAAAGGACCCACCCCATCGAAGCGAAGCACACTCACCACCGTTCGACTCGCCGGCAGCAAGCGCGCGGACCCCAGCGCGCCCCACCACCTGTCGCCGGCCAGCGGCGCACCGCGTTTTCGGCCGTGCCCGCGCGAATTTTGGGGAAAACAGCGTGCCCCCCGGACCCCGTCCGTTGGCAAGGCAATCGCTACTGTAATTTTTCCGATATGCCGCGCCACGTCGGGCGAGTTTCGCGCCTCACCATGGTGCCGTCCCGTTAACTCTCTCCCCGAGGATACTGCCGGTAATTCCGGACGATGGGTGGAGGCCTCCCTCACCCTGCGAGGAGCGACCTCGACCAGGGTGGTGGGCCCACCAAAATATCTCCACACCGCCCCGGAACACCCGTATCCCACGATAGGGGTGCCGTTATTAAACGGACCTTGAGTCCGGGAATGCGGCGTTGGGAATGATGATAATCCCGAGGCGCCGAAACCTCGCCCAAAGCCCCGCAGGACCCTCCATGACGTGGCGACGACTCCCCAAATATTCTCCTGCACCTCGCCTGCATGCAAGGCAAGGCACATTGAGGCCGCCGATGATAGACAAGGCACCCGATTATACAGAGTGGTAGGCTACGCTGAGACCGCACGCCCCCCACGCGACACTCATCGAAACCTCCCTCAAACGGGCTCAAATATCGAATTTCCCCGATTATTTCTTTCCCAAAAATAAATGACAACTTGATGGTCGAATCCCGACCGCGGCAAAGTGGCATCCCCATAGTCATACATAACATTCTCACGATCAAAAAAAATAGATAACACAATTACGCTTAGCTCGCGTCTCTCGCCTCTCGCGAATTTCGCCAAAATCTCCACGCACTCTCTCCCTCACGTCCACCGCCACCGCCTCCGTCAACCCGCCTACTCACGGCCAAGCCGTAATTTTCCCGCCACAATTGGGCCGCAAGTCGTCCCAGGGTCGTTAATCCGACCCCTTCGTCGACACCGATTCGTACTGGGGACGGGGCGCCAAATGTCACGTCACACTACTAATTCCACTGTATCTACTAAATTCCACTGTATCTGCTAATTCCACTGTATCTACTAATTCCACTGTATCTAATAATTCCACTGTATCTACTAATTCCACTGTATCTACTAAATTCCACTGTATCTACTAATTCCACTGTATCTACTAATTCCACTGTATCTACTAAATTCCACTGTATCTACTAATTCCACTGTATCTACTAATTCCACTGTATCTACTAATTCCACTGAGTCTCGAAATCGAATTCGAGAAATATTGAAATGATTGCGCTTAAACGACCTTAATGAAGAAGAAAGAGAAAGTACTGAGCGTCACATAGAGGAATTCCACGATCGTTACTATATAATAGGAAAAAAACTCACGGCAACAAACCTCATTAAGCATCGTATTCCTACAATAGATAACCTACCTATCAACACTCCTAATATCGCTATCCTCCCACTTTGAAAAAAGAAATTAATCGACAGGTAGATGATCTACTCGATAATAAAACTATCCCAATCGCCATATAACTCACCCGTCTGGATCGTGCCAAAGAAGGCAGATTCCCAGGGAAATAAACGCTGGCGCATTTTGGACTATCGCGCGTTAAACGAAAAAACTATTGCAGATGCATATCCACTTCCACTAATCAACGAAATTCTAGATCAATTCGGAGGAGCTATATATTTCTCTACTTTCGATCTCGCTTTTGGATTTCACCAAATCGAAATGGATCCGGAAGATCGGCATAAAACTGCTTTTTCAACACCATACGGTCATTACAAATTTGCTAAGATGCCATTCGGATTGAAGAACGCACCAGCAACATTTCAACGCCTCATCAATCAAGTCTTAACAGGAATACAAGGTTTGGACTCATTTGTATATTTGGATGACATAGTCATAAATGCCTCGACGTTGGAGGAACGCAAATCAAGAATCGAAAGGTTGATGAAAAGGCTCCGAGATGAACAGCTCAAACTGCAACCTGACAAATGCGAGTTTCTTCGACCAGAAATTATCCTAGGGCATGTTATCGGTAAAGCAGGGGTGCGACCGGACCCGTCCAAATTAGTAGCAGTCAAGGAATTAGCACAGCCGAAAAATGCTAAGAATGTACGACAATTCCTAGGACTCGCTGATTACTACATGAGATTCATAAAAAATTTCTCTCAAATTGCTAAACCACTTACGACGCTACTGAAAAAGGAATGCATCTTTCAATGGGACGCACCACAGCAAACAGCGTTCGAAACTCTACGAAATCTACTTTGTGAAGAACCAATCCTACAATATTCAGATTTTACGCAACAATTGATCGTCACGACGGACGCCTCGGGATCTAAGTCAAGGTGTGCTGGAAAGGGATCGTCCTACTGCCTACACATCACGCGTTTTAAACGATACGGAGCAAAAATATAGTACGTATGAGAAAAAAGCCGTGGCGATACTACATTCAGTGTCACAGTTTCGACCGTATTTATATGGAAGACACTTCAAACTCGTAACGGACCATAAACCACTCGTATGGCTGCACACCTCAAAGGATCCTACATCACGACTCACTCGTTGGTGACTACGACTAGAGGAATATGATTACGAGGTAGTTTACAAGGCCGTCAAAACGAACGTAAACGCAGACGTACTATCTCGAAAGCCGCCGAAAATCGCAACTAAACAGATCCATCCTATTCGCCGAAGAGAGGAATCTACCACCGAGAGAGAGGAGGAAGAAGAAGAAGAAGACGTACCTTTGATTAAGCGATTAAGGAAATATTTCACATGAAGGCCAAATAAAAAGGAAGAAGGAAAAGAAGATGCACAGTTCAATCACATTTAGACGATGGACCGATAGCCAAGCGCTTGCATAGCGCAAGGAAGAAAGAAGGATACTATAGATGCTATATCAACAAGGGAGACTACACGGCGAATAACCAAGAAATCGAAAGGGCAAATGCCCTATACTAAAGGAGGGGGGTTAATCGACACTACCCAAATTCAGGAAGAAGAATTACTTCCCGAACTAAGATGTGACGAAATGCTCAGCATATCGGGGGATGAATCGGAAGATTATTTGTTTGATTAAGTGATGGACCAGCGGAATTAAGCATACTAAATACATCAAGTGACGAAGATGCTTCGGAACCAGAGGAAAAAGATCCCTCCACTATCGTGGAGGGATCTTCCCTCGTCCACCGAAATAAGAGAACAACTGGTTATGAAAAAAGAAAATTACTTGTATTTCATTTCTGAAACAGGAGAACCCTGCGATGAAGGATCTAAAGCTTTATTCGACAGACTAGCTCTGTCAAAATTTCCATGCGCAACAATTGGATGTCTCCAATTTGATGATCTCTCAGGGTCATAAAAAGTAACTCCAAGTTCCACGTCACTATAGTAGTGATCAAGGATGGAAATGGAAGAACACTAGGACTACAGGAATTGCTAGAAACTTGCAACAATATCAGGAAAACGCTAAAAAAAATTCGACTTGGTAGTCGAATAAGCATTGCCAAAATGAAAGAAATTAACGGAGTCAGCTGAGAAAATATCATCGAAACTGTACGGAGATCCATCCACACAACGTCAACTAAGTTAACAATTTGTCTAGGACAAATCATATATCCAACAAAAGATCAAAGGGAGGAAATTATGGAAGAAGCGCATAATTCAGCATTGGGAGGACATAAAGAAGTGACCAAAACTTACATTCGAATTAGTCAACGCTATTACTGGGAAAACATGAAAGAAAATATTCAACAATTCGACCGTCGCTGTCTCAAATGTCATTTAAAGAAATTAGTCCGGGTGAAAACAAAACAACCAATGACGATTACTTACACACCGGATTCACCATTCGACAAGATCGCAATGTATATAGTCTGACCACTGCCTGTTACAAAGAAGGGCAACGAGTATATACGCACCATTCAAGACTTGCTGACTGAATACTGCATAGTAATACCTTTAGGAAGAGCTACTTCAACAAACATCGCAGATGCACTCTTCAAAAATTTGGAGCACCGAAAATAATACTGACCGATCAGGGAGCGAATTTCTTAAGCAATCTGGTCAGAGGAGTGGCAAGAAGATTTAAAATCAATCAATGCCGTACTACAGCATATCATCCTCAATCAAACGGATCACTGGAACGATCACGAAACAACGAATGGGATGAATCAGTGCAGCCAGATCGCGCGGAAATCTTACCCTCTCTCTAGTCCCTTCCGCGCCTACCACACAACCAGAGAAGCGCGTGTCCGTGAGCAAGCGACGCTCGGACGCCGTCGGAAATAGCCGAGCGCGGTCGAGAAACTTCGACCGCGCCTTCGGCATCTACACTCATACATGGGGACGCTGAACACGTTCATGTGGCGCGTAAGAGGACTAGAGAAAGGGTAGCCTTTCCGCGCGATCTGGCTGCTGGCGTCTGGCTGCGCGCTTAGCACGGCTCGCGCGTGACGTCACCCGACGGCCCGCGCGAGACTCTTCTAATAAATTGTTCCCGCTTCACTCACACCCGTTCTAATGCTAAATGCATTATAATCTCTATAAATAAGCGGAAATATATTTATGTTACTAATATTATATTAATTCTCATACTTTTATCGAGGGATAAAGCAACAAAATAGCGACCGAATACAAGCCAATTATCTATCCGGCCGCGAATAATAAGTACGAGAATGTGCACCTATTCCTCAAGTGATTAGATGGTCCAGTCGGTAGCGTGCCTGACTTCGGTCCGAAGGGGCGCCGGATCGATCCCCGCTCTAGGTATTTTTTTTCTTTTTTTGGGCGAATTGTTCATTCGTGACACACGCTCATTGAAAGAACAACAATTTTGTAATCGTATGATAATACATCTAAAATTTAGATACAATATTATATTATACTTCCCTTACGATTGATACGATAATAATTCATCTAAAGTTTAGATGTATTATTATATTATACTTCATCATATTTCCATACTTTCTCTATTTATACAAACTTTTATCAAGCAATAAAACATTATCCCCGAAAACAAGCCAATCATCATCCATCCGGCCACGAATCACAAGTACCAGAAGATGCACTGATTCTACAAGCGATGGGATTGGCAGTTTTTTTTTTTATGGGGCGAGTTGTTCATTCGTAAAACACGCTGAAATAAATTGCAAAATAATATATATATCACATTCGTCAAGTGGCGAAGTAGGCAAAACACCGAAAAATCAAAGCGTCCGTGCTGAATGTCGAAGTATTTTAACCTTTTCCGATGTCAAAGTTTTAACAATTGAAGAATTGTTTTGTTGTTGTTTTTTTTTACTTACATGATTACTTTCGGTGGTTTCGTACAAAAAAAAGTGAAATCCATATTTAAAACTTTAAAAAGTAAAAAATGTACACCAAGTAATAAAAATAGTAGTTTTCGTCGAAAAGTATTTTTTTCAAATAGTGTGAAAAATAAAAATAACATTTAAAAAAAAAAATCAAACTTGGCATGCATGGTTAAGGAAAAGAGGTGCATGCACGTCAAGCTTGATTTTTTTTGTTGATAATATTGATTTTTTTTCACACCATTTGAAAAAAATACTTTTCGATGAAAACTTGTATTTTTATTACTTGGTGTACATTTTTTACTTTTTAAAGTTTTAAATGTGGATTTCACTTTTTTTTGTACGAAACCACCGAATGTAGTCATGTAAGTAAAAAAAAACAACAACAAAACAATTCTTCAAGCATTAAAACTTTGACATCGGAAAAGGTTAAAATACTTCGACATTCAGCACTGACGCTTTGATTTTTCGGTGTTTTGCCTACTTCGCCACTTGACGAATGTGATATATATTTTATTTTGCAATTTATTTCAGCGCGTTTTACGAATGAACAACTCGCCCCATAAAAAAAAAAAAAAAAAATACTGAGCGCTGGAATCGATCCCACGCCCCTGTGGTCCGGAGTCCGACGCGCTACCACGGGACCATCCCATCGCTTGTAGAATCAGTGCATCTTCTGGTACTTGTGATTCGTGGCCGGATGGATGATGATTGGCTTGTTTTCGGGGATAATGTTTTATTGCTTGATAAAAGTTTGTATAAATAGAGAAAGTATGGAAATATGATGAAGTATAATATAATAATACATCTAAACTTTAGATGTATTATTTTCGTGTCAATCGTAAGCGAAGTGTAATATAATAATATATCTAAATTTTAGATGTATTATCATACGATTACAAAATTGTTGTTCTTCCAATGAGCGTGTGTCACGAATGAACAATTCGCCCAAAAAAAGAAAAAAAAATACCTAGAGCGGGGATCGATCCGGCGCCCCTTCGGACCGAAGTCAGGCACGCTACCGACTGGACCATCTAATCGCTTGAGGAATAGGTGCACATTCTCGTACTTATTATTCGCGGTCGGACAGATAATTGGCTTGTATTCGGTCGCTGTTTTGTTGCTTCATCCCTCGATAAAAGTATGAGAATTAATATAATATTAGTAATATAAATATATTTCCGCTCATTTATAGGGATTATAATGCATTTAGCATTAGGACGGGTGTGAGTGAAGCGGGAACAATTTATTAGAAGAGTCTCGCGCGGGCCGTCGGGTGACGTCACGAGCAAGCCGTGCTAAGCGCGCAGCCAGAAGCCAGCAGCCAGATCGCGCGGAAAGGCTACCCTCTCTCTAGTCCTCTTACGCGCCACATGAACGTGCTCAGCGTCCCCATGTATGAGTGTAGCTGCCGAAGGCGCGGTCGAAGTTTCTCGACCACGCTCGGCAGTAGTATGTGGACCACTATGGCGAATCCCCACTCCTACCCCCACTCCTATCTCCACTCCTTGGAGTGGGTAGAGTAGGGGCGGCCGGGAGAGTCGCCATAGAGGTCCACTCATTATTATTATTCAGAAATAATAATAATTTTTGTTTTATTGATAAAAATATGATACAGATAATATTTTTACAAGATACAGATAATATTTTACAAGGTACATATTTTATAATGTATAGATTATGATCGCCAGTGATGATGGAATATGTTTTTTCGGAGAGAAAACGGTTTAAGATAGCATTGTATTTTTTTGACATTTTGTAAGGCGCAATGATAAATTATAGGATAGTTTAGGGTGAATTCGTTAGGTGCTTTGCCATGCCAGAAGCACACGATTGGTGATGGTGATGGATCGGCGCTCGATGGGAATTGTTCGCTGCTGTCGATATTGATGATTTCGTAGCCCGTTGTGTCTTTCAAGAAGTCGACAGCATCGTGACCTCTCGCGTAGAGGAGAACATCGTCACTTGGTCCGTTGGCGATTTCACACAGCACGTCACGTAGTTTGTCGATGGAGACGCCATCCTCAGACCAATGTATGCCGTGATAATTAGCGGTCAGCCAATTATTTTCTGAACGCACTTGCGCCGGTAATTCACTGGCGTCATAGGGCGGTGCAACAATCCATAACATTAGATGTCGTAGATTACGCAAAGAACTCACTGCAACTTCTTTCGGTAGAAAACAGCCGTGCTTATCTTTGAAGCCGAGAATATCAAACACGATGGAGCAGGAAGTGGTGGTGGTGGTGGTGATGGTGGTCATGCTAGTATACTATCGCGTCGCGTATACTATTGCTGGGCCGGTTTGAATTCCACATTATTAAATTTTGTGCCGAGGTACCGCATGAGCAGATTATTGTCGCGAGTTGCAGCCTGAACCTCGGAGAATAGAGCAGCGTCTTCTTCGAAAAACTTGACGAATCGCATCGGTAGAAAACACGTGAACTTATCCTCAATATCGATAATTATACGAGGGCCCCACTTGGTCTGAACACGGTTTAGATTCGAAATTTTGTAATCCGTCGCGAGCTCGAGCTCGTGCAGTTTTTTCGTTGGCAGGAATTCCGCAGCTTTTCCAACTTTGTTGATTCGTGTGAAATCCATTGGAGATTTGTAGACGCTGGAGCAGACGCGTTGACTGAGATAATTCGGATTGTACGCGTATTAGCTGTTTAATAGCAGCAATGTTTTGCAAATGTTTTTCCAGGCGCCCTTTGAAGGCGTATCGCTGCTCGGCGCTCATGTGCTTGATTTCACAAGAAGAAGAAGAAGAAGACTGTGGTTTGAGCGAGATTCCAGCAGCTACTGATCTTCTTATCCTTAGCGAACATATTAATTTCAAAAAACTGCGATGCACGCACTTTGACGAGTCTGCAAAATTCTGCGGATACCCCTACCACCACCACCACCACCACCACCACTTCTCGCGACGTCTGTGTTTTTGCAATTCAGCAAAAATTCTCGACCGAGCTAGAGGGATGAAACATAGCTGGATATTAAGAATACACGTTAAAATATAACAATAATAGGTTTTATAATTTTATTTCACCACACACACACACACACACACACACACACACACGCGCGTGTATGGATAATTAGCGATTGCGAGAACAAGACTTTTGTATACAACATATCAGCTCGTTACTGAATTTATCATGATTATTGGCGTTGTGTTTATTGGCATATGCATAATAATAATCATACGCTATGCGATCGTTTCTCGACAAGTTATCTGCAAATAGGCTTCTAAACTCGTCAATACCGAGACCAGCACACATATAATGAAGAAACATAATGCAATACTGTCCGCAACACTGCGAATCCGGACCTTGAAGTTGAACAGTGTTGAACCGAAGAACCTGCAGTTTTTTCGGAGTCGTGCGAGATGCTGGGGGATGATTGGCGGTAGTCCGTAGCTGTCGAAGAACCATCCACATCCATCTCGATTGACGTACATGGCGTTCCATCCAGTGCGTTCCTGGGCGTTTGTGTCCATCGGTATTAACTACGAAGGCTACGGGTTTAGCCCACACCTTTGAAATACGATCTGCCGGGTATACACCTATAGTATGACCCTTCATACCGCGCAGAGCGTGCAGAATTTGGAGACTGTTCATGATAAACCACCGGGGGGGGGGGGGCTTCTTCTTCTTTTGTTATCCTTATCCGCTGAAGTCTACGATAACTTGACGCGATGAGTCGATTTCCAATACATTGTCATACTCGGCATACACAATACAGTTAACGGTTGAGGCTAAAGCTTCCTCAAAACGTACCTCTATTCTGACACTACCGTGTCTCACGAGATTCCAATGGCTATTACTGTTTGCCGACAGATCGGGCGTAAGGTCAAATGCAAAGAGACAATAGCCCCAAGGGTAGGCCGTACGTGGAATACAATTACCCTGATTAAGAAAGTGAATACCCGTGCCGGAAAATAACGTATGATAGGCGTCTACTGTGCCGTTGCGTCACAGGTCGCCCCGACCTGCCCCTCGTAAGTCCACCACGCACGTCCCCCCATTCCTTTCCCTCGCGATTTTCCCCCTTGAGATCCCCGTAATAGCTTAAGTCGTCCAAAAATGTCGCGAAATTCAAAAAATGTGAGTAGTTTTAGTTACGTTTAAGTTTCGTAATTATATCGCCGTTAATGCGCCCAAAACAGCACCAAAAGCGTCGTTCTCGCTTTTCCCCCCTCCCCCCCCCCCCCCTTCTTCCCCCCCAAAGCAGTGTTACGTCTCAGCCGGTACAATCAAAACCACGCGCATCAACATAACGTGTTCGGTCGGTATCTCACTCTCAACAATCGATAAAGTACCAACACATTTCATATACACCTCTTACCATCACTCATCGATCATAAACGCTTATGTAAAGCTACAATACCATATATGCTCGAGTATCGGGTAAATTAACCTAATATAGATGCGGAATTTGAAACTACAGCCACGCATAAACAGATAGATACCCTGTCTGGCAACATTTTTTCAAATTCCATTTATTCATATTCCAACAAAAGACTTAAGCAATACCCCTGCTCGAATAACCCTAGTTATAAGCAAGCTCATTATTATTCTCCAAATATTAACTCGAAACCATCCCCCTTTTTACAGGCATTATCCACGCAAGGTGACGATCTCACGTCACCTTCGCGTGATCGAGATAATCCCCTCTACTAAAACAAACAGTTTTACAAAAACCAAAACCAATCAAAATTAAACGGAGTGGGAAAACTCCGCCTTACAGAAGCGGGATGGTTAACCCTGGAGTAGACTCGACAGAGTTCACGTCGAACCTTCTTAGAGTCGTCATCTCGAAGTACTAACTCTCCGCAATTCTCGAACTTCTTGCGAAAACCCGAACTCTGTTAAAATCCACTCTCTGTAAACTAATAACGAAGGTTTGAACCGACAGAACTCCATATTCTACAAGTGAACTAATACAAATAAACTTATGTTATCTAATGTTTAAATATACACCAACCAAGTTTATTTCATTTCCATCAATCAAAAGAACCTAGTTCACCTCATCAATATCCGAACTTCTCCTCATTAAATATATATTGTGCTCGGAATTCGCGAGTGATCCACCAAAGACTCATTCGTGCGAAACCTCTACTGTAATTCAAAGGTTCGCGCCCTATCTCGGATCGCTTCGTGTCTTCATCCAATATCTCCCTCTCGGGACGTAACAATTCATATATTTAATAAAATTGGTGGCAGCGGAAACAAACAAAATCCGTGGGGGACGCAGATCATTCACCACTACTTCAAATAGAAGCACCAATAACAAAATTGGTGACAGCGGAAAATAACAAACAACAAAAATCTAAATCACGCCAGAAAAGTGGAAGTGGTAACAACTTCAAAAACAAAACCACCCAACAAACAATATAGGTGGCAGTGTGAAACTTTCAAAACTCTCTCGTTATCCGGACAATTAGTGACAACGAGAATTTATCTTCGACAAAACTCCGCTATATCTGAAAAGTTAGTGAAAAACACAAACTGATCTGCATTATCTCACGAACCAGTGGCTTTATTCAACACTCGAGCAACACGACTACACACATATATTTAATAAAATTTCAATCATCAAGGGCTCAAGAAGAGCTCAACAACAACAAAATCATGGGAAAATCTTCCGACTACTAGATTCAACATCAACTATAAATACATGGTCAGCCAAATCCAGTTCTACAATTCAAGGCCAACGGTCAACAACCAGCACCCAAGTCGGCAATCTGCAAATCATAACAAAAGTATCAATTAGTAAGTCAATAATTACCAAATCAACATGCAAAACAATTCAGTCGATGGGGACTTCACAAACCCTCATCCGTCAACCTCACGTACAAACACTACAATCAATCACGAACTCGCTTCACTAAACGCACGATATCGAGATTATGTTAGATATGTACCCGAATTCGACGGGACATCAAAAACATGTGGTTTAAATACATTTATCAACCTTTGCGAAAAAGGGCGAGAATTCTTCCCAATTGTTGGAGAAGAAGGCGTATGCACATTTTTATACAGTAAATGCAAAGGCGAAGTTAGCGAGGCAGTCCCTCTCGAAACCAAACTCGACGATCTCATTTCGGGATTAAAACGCACATTCACAGCGTCAAAACCAATAAAACAATGGTTCGAGGAAATGGGCAAATATCAACAACTGCGTAACGAATCCGTATCAAAATTCTATGGTAGAACGCGTAATTTCCTACTTGCAGCAGAACAATCAATTCGCGGTATGGACTTGCCGGAAATCGAAGGTCTCATACTTTCTCTAAAACGTATCGCCATTGACCAATTTCGACAAGGTCTCACTATCGATTATCGCACCCAAGTACCACTTCAGCGATATGACACACTCAAAGACATTTACACCAAAGCGCTAAAAGTTGAGGAAACTATTGGTCCAGTCGCAGTAAATAGCACAACTTGTCTTCCAATCACACAAAAACCAAAAATAAATATAAATCAATCGCATCAAAGTAATGACAAAAAGTTCTGCACTCATTGCAAAAAATCAAATCACAATTACACGGAGTGTTTCGCTCTAGCTAAACATTTCAATCAAAATCGATCAAAAGAAAGCGAAACGAAAAACGAAAATGCTCAACAAAAAACCTGTCATTATTGCAAAAAACCAGGTCACGTGATTAACGATTGCCGAAAACGAGCTTTCAATAACGGCAGAAAACAAACAAACCCCGAAAACACAAGCGATCAGGGAAACTCTATGTCGACCTCTCGAGACGGCGTCACGAGTGGTCAGACATACCAGGAACGCCAAGAGTAAATACTGAAATAAAATCAGTCGAGATTCGCACGGCAAGGTGCAGATTAAGTTCAAATACTTTAACGTACCTTTCGCCTGCTATATTAATATCCTCTAAGGATTTAATCAAAGTCAATACAATATTTTTCGCGGATTCAGGATCTGAGCTCAACCTCATTAAACTAGAATGCATCCGGAAACCCGATTTAATTAACCACACCATTGTCTTTGAATTACACGGAATCTCGGCAACGGATTTGCCTATGACTCTTGGACATGTCAAAATAGATATCAAAACAAAACTCGAAAATTTTCACGTCGTAAACAACAATTTTCCTGTAGAATTCGACGCCATAATCGGACAGGAATTACTCGGTTTGAGTGGTGGCGCAATTGATTGGGAATCGAGATCAGTACGTATCAGGGGAGAGCAAATCCCATTTGCTAGTCCAGAATCGTTTCTTTTGAGGGCCCGTCAAAAGACGATGATGTTCGTAAAAGTGGGAAACGCACTCGAAACCGGATATCTACCAAAACTCGCTTTTCCTGACGGCGTATACGCAGGCGAAGCCTTAGTCACGAACGACAAAGGTAAAGCTTATATTTACGCAATCAATACCCTGGATAAAGACATTAGAGTGGATGTTCCCGTAATTTCGCTGTATCCTTTCGATATGAGCACAGACGAGAACGATCAAACGAACGAAAGTTCCGCGAAAAATCAGACCCTAGAAAACACAAACGCTTCTCGGACGCGAGATAGCCGTGTTAACGGAGTAATAAACCTTTTGCGTCTTGACCACTTAAATGTTGAAGAGCGTAATGCCGTACTAGAACTTGTTGTTGAGTACGCAGACCTCTTCCACATCCCAGGCGAACCTCTCAGATCAACAAACGCTTGTACACATTGTATCACGACAACTGACGAAATACCGATACACACTAGACAGTATCGTTTTCCACACCAACAAAAATCCGAACTCGACAAACAAATAGACAGTCTACTGAACCTCGACATAATTGAACCATCCAACTCTCCTTACAATTCTCCTGTTTGGATAGTACCAAAGAGAGACGACTCTCATGGTAACAAAAAATGGCGACTCGTCATCGACTTTAGAAAACTAAACGACAAAACAATTGGAGACGCGTATCCTTTGCCTCTGATAACCGATATACTCGATCAATTAGGCGGAGCCAGATACTTCTCTATTTTTGACTTGGCGTCAGGTTTTCACCAAATCCCTATGGATTCTCGAGACAAGCATAAAACGGCTTTCACGACTCCTCATGGGCATTATGAGTTTACTCGCATGCCTTTTGGACTGAAAAACGCTCCCGCGACTTTCCAACGTCTAATGGACGTCGTGTTAAAAGGTCTCCAAGGGAACGAACTATTTGTGTATTTAGATGATATAGTTATCTACTCCACAGATATGGACGAACATCAAAGAAAATTTCGAAAACTTGCGGAAAAACTGCGCACAGCCAGGTTAACGTTACAAACCGACAAATGTGAATTTTTGCGAAAGGAAGTCCGATATTTGGGACATTTAATATCAGCCGACGGATTGAAACCAGACCCTAAGAATATCGAAGCAATACAAAAATTCCAGGTTCCAAAAACCCCGAAAAACGTCAGAGAATTTCTCGGTCTCGCCGGTTATTACAGACGTTTCATCAAAAACTTCGCAAAAATCGCAAAACCCTTGTGCGATCTCACAAGTAAAACATTGATTTTAAATGGACTCCTGTACACCAGGAGGCATTCGAAATATTGCGCGATAAACTCTGCACCGCTCCAATTCTACAATACCCGGACTTTTCCGAACCATTCCTTGTTACTACCGACGCATCAAACATCGCGCTCGGAGCTATCCTTTCCCAGGGAAAAATCGGAGAAGACCATATAGTTTCGGCAGCTTCTAGAGTCTTGAACAAAGCCGAGAAAAACTATTCTACTATCGAGAAAGAGATGGCAGCAGTAGTTTTCGCGCTCAAAACTTTCAGACCGTACCTCTACGGCCGCCAATTCACGATGTTCACAGATCACCGACCTCTCGTATGGGTGAATTCAATGAATGATCCTACATCTCGAGTACTCAGGTGGCGGGAAAGGCTGAAAGAATTCGATTTCAAAACTGAGTATAAACCGGGAAAAATCAACACTAACGCAGACGCTCTCTCGCGTAATCCCTACGTACTCCCAATCCATTTCAAATGGAAAACTCTAACACCTCCGTACCAAAACGACAGGTATACACACCCGTTACCTCTCAGTAGAAGCGTAAGCGCGGCTGAACTCAGTCCTCATAATGACAATTCAAAGAAACCAAGAGTCACAGAACTCCAAATTCAAGAACCTCCTACAGGAGCGATTCCCACAGGATCTAACACCATCCCAAATCCAGTATCAATTCAACCTCGGGAACAATCGCCACAAAGGCAACCAAATCTCGAAACACCAGAAACACCGAATCCCGAGAATCTCGAAATAATACGGAAACAACAAAAACCCGAAATCTCAATACATCAAACAAATCTCGACAACCCCATAAGTCAAACAAAGCTCGAAACCTCATCAAATCAACCAAAGCTCGATCTCCCCGTAAGTTCACGAAGCCAACAAAATTCCGAAAATCTAGAAACCTCAGGGAAGTCAGCAAACTCAGAAAATCCAGTTAGTCCCTCGGAGTCTCACAAATCCACAAATTCAGTAAACACGCAAATCTCGGAAGATCCAATAATCTCGCAAGGTCCAGAAACTCCGTTAAGATCGCTAAACCTCGAAAACTCTTCAAGCTCGCAAAATCCCGGAAGAGCAGAAGGTCAACCAAATCTAGAAAAACAAAAAGACCCAGTGAATTCAGATAATATAGTAAATCTTAATACTAACTTAAAGCAAGGAAAAATCGATAATAAACCTCATCGTAAAACTCGCAAACCCTTCAGAAATCGATCGTTAAGAATGCAATCCATGAACCTGAAGTCGACAACGTCATCCTCCAACCCTTCGTCTTCATCGGCGAAGTCCTCATCTTCTTCCGAAAGTGAAGATGATCCAAATTCAAACAGGTGGATCATTAATATCTCTACCTCATCGTCAGAGGAGGACGAAAAGGTGAAAATAGTAACCTCCACGCCTCTCCAACCTCGAGCGAGATTCTATTCACCGATGAAATCTAAAGGTAAAGGAAAACGGTACTTCACCGGTTCCTCACCATATCCTAGAAAACGAAAAAACCCAAAATCAAAATCAGGAACAACTCTCGATAACCAAAACAGTTCAATCACGAAACAAAAAGTACATACGGAAGTAATGGAACTGTCCACTATAAACGAAAACGAGACTAGGGCAAAAGACCTAGCCTCAACGGCCAATAAAAGCATGCAATCCAAAACCTCCGACGCAGAAGATATTCAGAAAACACGAAATCGCGAACAAATTCTCGAGACATCACCTCTCATTATAGCACATTGTTCAGAACCTACCAAAATGGGTCCACCAATTCCTATAATCAGAAGATCCGAACGAACCAAAAAGAAAAAAACCTGCTTTTGTTGCCCAGACGACGAAACGCACATCAAAACCCAGAACAAACCAAACGCCCGTAAAGATAGAAAACGGATCACACCTCCAAACATCGTAACTCCTGTAGAACCGGAAAACATCCCAGAACCTCCTGCAATACCGTCGACTTCTGCGTTACCACAAGATCAGGAACAAAGCATCGTAAAACCATCAACAATATCTTCAATCTCACAGGAACCAGCACCAAATATTTCTAACGTCCAACCAACGTTCTCGACTCCACAGATGCAAGTATCAAACGCCTCAAGTTCCAATCCAATGTATTCCATATTGCAAGATAAAGAGTACACCTCGACCCCTGAAAACACAAAATCTATATTAACAAACGAAACTCAGAATAACACCAACTCCACAGTACAAACGGTTAACGAAACCCTGCGTACCACCCAGTCCAATTCACTCACAACGCAAATTTTAAACGAAAACGTAATAGAAACAAGAGACAACATCGAAATGGTACAAGATCATTATATTTGCTTTATATCCGCAGACGGAACAGTCTCAAACGAATTTGGCAAAAGAATGATTGAGCTCGGACTACTAAAAAACATATCCCCTTCAGAACAATTCGAAATGGGGCAAGTTTTAGTAACAGGTACGTCCAAAAGACGGGTTTTTGCACTTGTCATACAGGAAAACGACAAAACTCTCGTAACTCTAGATAACTTTTCTAAAGCAATTCAAAACCTCAAAATTAAACTGGAAGAACTCAATATCAAAAACGTTGCAATCTCAATAAAAAGAAACAACTTACAAGAAGCCAGCTGGCCGAAAATCAAAGAAATCCTTTCCGAAATCCTGAAAAATACAGACATCCAAATAAAAATTTGTAAAGACAAAATCACTATCCCTCCGGAAGAAGATAGGGAAGGAATAATCAAAGAAAATCATGGATCTCCTATCGCCGGACACAAGGGTGTTACCAAAACGTACAATCGAATCAGGCAAAAATATTTCTGGGAAAATCTGAAAAAACAGGTCGAAAACTACATCAGAAAATGCGAAAGCTGTCAAAAACGAAAACTTGTGCGAATAAAAACCAAACAACCCATGTTAATCACTGATACGCCTCTTTCGGCTTTCGACAAAATCTCTATGGATATAGTAGGCCCAATTAATCCTCCGTCATCACTCGGACACCGATACATACTGACAATTCAGTGTAATCTGTCCAAATTCTCGTTCGCAATACCTCTAGTCCACGCTACAGCCAAAGAAATTGCTCAGGGATTTATCACCGGGTTCCTCGGTACTTTCGGCGTTCCCAAAGCTATCCTTACCGACCAAGGAACAGCTTTCACGGGAAAAATAATGCAACAACTCGCAAAAAGTTTTAAATTCAAACACATCAAAACCACTGCGTTCCATCCTCAATCTAACGGATCTCTAGAGAGAAGTCACCCAGTTCTTGCAGACTACCTCAAACACTACACTCACAAAAAAGATTGGCATTTATGGTTACCTCTCGCAACACTCGCTTATAACACCAGCGTTCACGAAGGAACAAGAGTAACCCCACATCAATGTGTATTAGGCAAACTAGGTCGTGTACCGTCTGAATATTCCTATCTTGACGAGCTTCTCACATACGAAGATCACGTGAAAAACGTCACAAAACAAATAGAAGATGTCCAGAAGTTGGCAAAACAAAATCTTGAGCTCGCAAAACAAAAATCAAAAATCCGTTACGATAAAAAGATCAACCCGGTTGTTTTTAAAGTAGGTGAAAAAATATATCTAGTCAAAAACCAGAAAACCGGAAAGCTAGATGACAATTACCAAGGCCCGTATACTATTACCGCAGTTATCCCAGATAAACCTGATATCGAAATCGAACTTGAAAATGGTAAACGTAAAATTGTACACTGCAACCGGGCCAAAATCGCGCATTAACAGCAAAAACACATTTCAGGTACCCATGGAGCCCCTGAACATGAGGTTTGTCCTGGTCATCTTACTCTCTCTTTTGCAAGCAGGATGCTCACTGATCGCATATGATTGTGGAGCACCGGCAACAAACATCACAACTCTATCTCTGCTCGAAATCACAGAATGCGACATCCCCATTAAACATCCGAAAATAGTAAATACTCGCGTACAATTACTGCAACGAGTCGAATTGAAAAACGTTAGAGCAATACAATGTAAAATTGAAATTAAACGTAGAGTAAAATATTGTGGTCTCCACTCACACACGTCCGAAGTGCTAGGTGGTTACGAGGAATACATTCGCGTAATCCCCGAAAATACTTGTAGGCGAATACACGAATTCGGCTCTTTCGAACTTTGGGATATCCGTTTTGAACAAATCACCATCAATTCCTCTAATCGTCGAAGCCTGACCCTTGCTGGCACAGTCGATAAAGATGGTTATTGTACGGGAGGTCAATATTCGGATCCTTATGGCACCTGGAAAAACGTTCTCGTTACAGCTCTAGTATCCATCGATGTTTACGAACAATTAGCCAAAGTTAATTTGGACAAAAACGAAGTTATTTTACATTCAGGCGTTCGCTGTAAACTTACCAAAGGCAACTGTTTAGATGCTGTTCGAGGGTTTACTTACTGGGGTCCTATTCCCAAGGATCAATGCAAATTTCACAATTACGAAGTCCTTTACGAAGGTCCCGCAGAACGAGTGAGAAGCGGAATAACAGAAGACTCGAATGTTGAAATTTATACAATTACATCGTCCGAAGTCACTTTCGCCCTTTCGGCTAAACGAGAAACAAATTTATGCGGATATAAATTAATCGAAACAGAACATCCCAAACTCTTTATTATGGATCGAGACTATGGCGAATTCTTTGCAAAAAATAAAATCTCGGTAATGAATATGGACATATTCGCTTACGTTAATTCAAAATTCGTTTATATGGTAAAATATTTCGCAACTCAAATCACAAACCTTTATAACGATGTCATAAGACAAGAATGCGAAATCGAAAAACAAGTTTTAAAGAACACTTTATCTTTCGCGTCATTTGCACCAACGGACTTCGCTTACTTTTACATAAAAAGCCCAGGTTACATGGCTCACGTTGCAGGCGAAGTTATCCGAATCATAAAATGCATCCCAGTTAGCGTAACAACTCGAGAAACAAACGAATGTTATCAAGAAATTCCAGTAAAAAGAAATAACGAATCATTATTTATGACACCGAAAACTCACATTTTGGTAAACACGGGACACCAAATTGAATGCAACCATTTTCTCCCTCCGATGTACTATATCAATAACGACTGGTATCAAGCTCTTCCACACTTGTCATTAACGAAATCCCCAGGAACAATAAGTGCCGGAACAAAACAAACATGGAAATTTTCAACTCCCGCACATCTCGCAAAATCCGGAATTTACACCGAAAAAGATTTAGATAGCTTACGTACAAGCTTGATGTTCCCTGTAGAAAAAACAGCGGTTTTAAACACTTTAGCTAGGGGAGCATCGGGACAAAAACTCACGGACCAAGGAATATCAATTAAACACTGGATTAATGAAAATATTATTCAAGAAGCTGTTGAAAAAACTTGGGGAAAAATGTACTCCTTTTTTAATACGGTAGGAACATTTAGCACAACCTTGCTAGGAGCATGGGTAACAATTCGCGCAATTAAACTCATTATAGACACTTTAGTTCACGGTTACGCCTTACACACCATTTACGGTTGGAGCATATGGCTGGTCGGAGCTATATGGGATTCAATTACAAACTTGCTCCTGCATCTCGGAAAACGCGACGTAAACAAGTTAATTCAGAGTAACACGGAAAACACACTCACTCAAGTAAACTCGCTCCCCGTAAACGTAAATAACGACACGAAAACCGAAAATTCTACGCAAGCATCGGTGGAAACCAACACAATCACAATCCCTGTCGCACGAGCTCCCGAACCAGCTGTGCAAGCAGCCGCATACTTCCCCCTGTATCCACTTATCGACTCTCTGAATACTCCCGTATGTGCTCCACGCATGAACACGAACGAGCAAAAAGGATAAGTTACCATCAACGCAATTACCATCAAAAACTTTCAGTTATCATAAAAGGTTACCAGCGGTCAAAGCTTTCTTACCATCAAAAGGTTACCAACGGTCAAATCTTTCTTACCATCAAAAGTTATCGACGGTCGACTGTTACGGTTACCATCAAATGTACCTACGGTCAGCATTTTCGGATTAACATCAAAGCTTACCGACGGTGTCCTTACCACCAGATTTTACAGACGGTCAAGCCATTCCTTTTCGCAACACATATTACAACGGCCGCTCTAGAAAACAAGACACGACTAACAACAAAATAACCCCTGAAATAGGGAAAAAGGGCTAATAAAAGAAAACAAAAAAATAAAAAACACAACAATATAAAAGAAAAACAGAAAATACATATTTATTAAAAATAAAATACACAAAATTCATAAGATAAAATTCTCCTTTTTTTACATCCTCTTACATAAAATGGAGGAAAAGGAGAAAAAAAAGGGGGGGGCTCGAGACAATCAGTCACGATCATAAGCCCCCAAAACCCCCCAAGGGGTCTGCCAAACGGGATGACCCCAATTGTCTTCGGGGTGGTCCATCCCCCACCTTCCCTCCAACATCCACCGAATCCCATAAAAATCGAATTCTCCCAGACCCCCATCCTGCAGCCAAGAGTTCATCCAACGGCACCAATACCGTTGGCGACGAACCTCCCGCATCGCAGCATAGAACGCCCGCAAACACTAGAAAAAGAAAAACAAAACAAATATTAATAATAATAATAAATAATACCTAAATACCTAATACATAAATACATAAATAAATACATAAATAAAATAAATACATAAAACTCACCAAGCAATTTCGTCGTAAACCATTAGCACAATCCATGTTTTCTCAGCCACAAAATTGACACACAGAACGCTTTAAAATCTCAATCGAGAATGAACTCCTACCTCCCACATAAGAATTGAAACACGTAAAGAAAGATCCCCACCTGTCTTGAGCGATAGCAAAAATTCTAAGGGAATCAAGTAACAGAAAAATAAGAATGACCGCGCGCGGACAACGAAACGCGCGAAGACCTCTTATCAAATGTTAAACAACACCGCGAAACAAGCAGAGCAGTGCATACAGGTGACATGCAACTCATGCAAAACATTACACAAGTATTAAAATATTATTCAGACAATACTCTTGGCGATCTTCGGTACTACATATTATAATCATTTATATTATTAAAATAATATCAGTAATATATATCACCTATCATTAATCAAAGGATGCAAAACATGCATAAAACACATGTATTTCATTATAAAACAGATACACTTACCTCTGTATTACAGTTAATAAACCATTTGTAATCACTATCATAAAAAATAGAACCACATGTAAATGGGTGAGTCATGGTATACAGGTGGTTGTAAGGGTCGTAAATTGAGCGGGACGCTCAATCTTCATGGTTGGGAGGTGTTACGTCTCAGCCGGTACAATCAAAACCACGCGCATCAACATAACGTGTTCGGTCGGTATCTCACTCTCAACAATCGATAAAGTACCAACACATTTCATATACACCTCTTACCATCACTCATCGATCATAAACGCTTATGTAAAGCTACAATACCATATATGCTCGAGTATCGGGTAAATTAACCTAATATAGATGCGGAATTTGAAACTACAGCCACGCATAAACAGATAGATACCCTGTCTGGCAACATTTTTTCAAATTCCATTTATTCGTATTCCAACAAAAGACTTAAGCAATACCCCTGCTCGAATAACCCTAGTTATAAGCAAGCTCATTATTATTCTCCAAATATTAACTCGAAACCATCCCCCTTTTTACAGGCATTATCCACGCAAGGTAACGATCTCATGTCACCTTCGCGTGATCGAGATAATCCCCTCTACTAAAACAAACAGTTTTACAAAAACCAAAACCAATCAAAATTAAACGGAGTGGGAAAACTCCGCCTTACAGAAGCGGGATGGTTAACCCTGGAGTAGACTCGACAGAGTTCACGTCGAACCTTCTTAGAGTCGTCATCTCGAAGTACTAACTCTCCGCAATTCTCGAACTTCTTGCGAAAACCCGAACTCTGTAAAAATCCACTCTCTGTAAACTAATAACGAAGGTTTGAACCGACAGAACTCCATATTCTACAAGTGAACTAATACAAATAAACTTATGTTATCTAATGTTTAAATATACACCAACCAAGTTTATTTCATTTCCATCAATCAAAAGAACCTAGTTCACCTCATCAATATCCGAACTTCTCCTCATTAAATATATATTGTGCTCGGAATTCGCGAGTGATCCACCAAAGACTCATTCGTGCGAAACCTCTACTGTAATTCAAAGGTTCGCGCCCTATCTCGGATCGCTTCGTGTCTTCATCCAATATCTCCCTCTCGGGACGTAACAGCAGCATCAGCGGTGGACCGCAGCCCCTGAGCAGATCATCGCCGAAGCGGACCCTATCTCGTCGTCTCCACCCCGGGGGTGCATCAAAGTATCGGCGGAGGACCTTGCTTCCCCGCCCCAGCGATCGTCGCTGAACCCCGTCAGAACACGGAGGAGAAGGCCCATCCTCCGTGGACATATCGAACCTGGGGCAACCGAGCCGCGCCACCATCACCGGCCGGCAACACCGGAGCAAACCCAGATGAATGCATCGACCCCCGGGGTCGGAATATCCCACGACATCCCGTTCCCGCGGCGCACCTTTGGAGGATCTACGATCGACGCAGAGTCACCGTGCTGCCATCCCTCTCCCGTCCCAAGTATTACCTATTAGAAATTTCTCCCATCCTGAGTATTAGCCCCCCAAAAATCTCTCCCACTTTCCCTAATTGCGCGAAGAACCCGGAAGCCGCAAGAAATTCGGCACTTGCGAGCGAGGCGTTAAACCGAGCGTATAGTCATTTTTGGTTTTTTTTTCCTTTCGTTTTTTTTTTGCGATTGCGGTAAAGTCCTTTTGCGTGCCCCCCTTTTGGTTTCTAACGTCATTTTTATATTTTTTTTGAGTGAGTGAGAGAGTGAGTGAGGTAGAGGAATTGTGAAGAAAGTGAAGGAAATTGTTATTGAGAGTGTGAGGAAAGCGAGGCGGACCGAGGATAACCCAGCGTGAGTTTTTTTCTTCTCTCTTTACCGGTCCGAAATTATTAGTTTTGTTATTGCGTTGCGAGTGGCCCCGAGGCCCACGTTTTTTTTTTGCCGATTTCCCTGCGTCCCCCTTTGCGTGTGCGTGGTGCTTTCCCTGCGCTCCCGGATTTCCCTGCGTTCCCTATTCTCCCCCTCGCCCCTTCGTGACCTTGCCATTCCCTGCCTTCCCACCCCCCGTCGTTATTTCGCGTTCGAGAGCCTTGATTTTTTTGTATTTTCTCTTTTAGTAATTATTACGTTCTTTTTCTTTTCACATTCGTAGACTCGGCGGTCAAGAGTAAGAGGCGTCATAGCGTTCGGGAACCTAGCCCCTGAGATCCCCCCTTTCCCCCCGTCACCCCGTCGCGTAGTTTATAGTACATTTTCTTTATTCTTTTTTTTTGCTTTTTTTGTTCATAGAAATCGTTGCGAGTTCGGCGATACACTCGCTGGCGCCCAAACCGTTGTTTTCTTTTTTTCTTTTTTTTTATAACATAGAATATATTTCGTTTTTTCTTTTTACTCGTTTCAGTTATTTTTCTTATTTTTTTTGTTTGCTCATTCCCGGTATTGTTTCGTCTTTCCCCGAAAAAGGCGTCACACTACATATAGAGAAGTATTCGCGAAATTCGGTTGTAGGGCCTTTGACGGTATCTGTACACCGTCGGCATATATAGAAAGGTAGTTTATTTTATAATTCTGAAAGTTGAAGGGGTTCAATGTACAATTGCCATTGAAAGCTTTATTATCGACGAAACCGATGATTATGCGTTTTGGTAGCTGCCCGAGTATTACATTATCCAAAGTATCGCCGTGTACGCCGGCGTACATTGATATTGCTTTTACCTCTACACGCGTCAGGGGATATTTAGCGGTGGATTTTGCGAGAGCTCTTGCATGGGCCAGGAGTATACCGGGAGCTATTTTGACACGTCGTACAAGGAGCGACGCCTCGCTTACATGTATCGTGTAATCTTTCGAGGTGGTCATGAGGCAAAACGCGTCATTGGTTCGCACGAGCCGTAAGCTCATTTCAACACCTTTTATCAAGAACCTCTCTTGATTGAAGATATCGCAGTGGAGATGGCCCAATAGATCAACCTCGCCGTTTCCATTGATAATTGCTCTACGACTGGTAAGCCCTGCATTAGCATCACCCAAATCATCCATTTTGCGGGGAGTATCGTTGCACCATAAAACGCTCGAAAGATGGGTGGTTTTTGCACCTTGTCCATAATTCAGCAGAGTTTCAATGTACGCTCCGTATGCATAGGCATTATTAGGGGGTGATACAAGTTTTTGATTCAAGAATACATCGACCTGATTGAATAACGAGTGTAGCAAATCATTGACAGGACCGACTTTTGCTGTTAGATCGGCTGCTTTCAGGGCTGTTGAGCGTATTTCAACGCGCACACTGAGCATAGTGTGGGCAAGATCAATGTATTCATCACCCTGTCCAGGTACGACGAATTCGATAGGTGAATCATCGGTCAGCGACGAGATTGGGTTGTAGTATACCCATTGTGTTCCTTCAATCGTCGTTTGGGTCGGTGGTAGTGTGAATAGCTCAAGCTCGGATTTTAGGCATTCGCACGAATGAGCATGTAAAAAGGCCATTTTGATCGCGAACGAGGATTAAGCGAAAATATCAGATACGGTTCTTGACTTCTTTTTCCGCTTCTTTATGTTTTTAAAGCCCACCTTTACCGAGGTTTTTCTTCTTTTTCTTCGGCCTCCTCCTCCCCCTCCTCCTCCACCGCTCTTCCTCTTCTTCTTCTTCTTCTTCTTCGTCGCGCGCCCGGGACTTTTTCTCGATGTTGCTGATCGTTTGCGCGTACCGCTGTTGCTGCGACGCACAACACCACCATCAACGGAATGCAACAGTTTTCGAATATTTTCAGCTTTATACCCCGAGCCATGCATAAGGGCATCAATTTTTTCCTCGGCTTTTCTCTTGAGATTTTGGCCCGATTCACGCAGTCGCGTATTGAACGCTTCTCTCGGATGCACACCGGTGTTAAGAATATCACCGGCTACATTGATACCCGAGTGTAATGCCTCCTTGCCGACAGCTTGTGCGCCCCGTTTCAAGAGAGGTATAATTCGCCGAAAGAGCCCACCGAGGAAACTGCCGATACCATGACCACGCTGATTCGGCGAACCTATGTAGTATACGTGGCTAATCCCTCCATATCCTGTTCTAGCCCCGCCCGATTGGACATCAAAATACTCGTCGTAATGAGACATTGTGTTTTGCACTGTCAATCCACACGTTTGAACTGTAGCGTCGCTGTTAGTGTCCCATACTCGAATGGTATCGGCTGTCCTAATTCGTCTCTTATATCGATGTCTATCGTTTGAAAGCTCGTGCGTAATAGAGGCACATAACGAGGTGGTGAAAAACTTCTTATCTTTACCGCGCCATAATTGTAATTATTGGCAGCATCGGATGGTACTACTCGTAGCAGAGGTGCATGCACATCACCAATGATATAAGGCTCGCAAATATCTGTATAAATAAAGAGCATGTTGGGAATACCGTTGGTCAGACTGGCAGGCCTGGGGGCAATATACGGCGTCTCGCTTTTGACCCCTAAACCATTTGAATGAGTAAATCCTAAAATTTTGTTCAGGGCATCGGAGAAGCAGAAGGAATGTTCCAAATTTTTACAGTCGTCGCAAATACGCGTCACCGTGACATACCCGTTACGCGCATATTGAAATTTTAAGTGCTCAGACATACCGGGAATATTGTTTATCGTTTCAAGCAATGACTCTACACTGCGATTTACGCCGGAAGGTACGTAAGCACGATCCTCCGTATAATCGAGGGCTGCTGCAGCAATACCCGGTATCACGACGTTCGTTACGATACTCAAAAAATTGTCTTTACCCTCAGGCGGCACGTGCAAAATTGTCATAGATATGTATATTTCGGCTAAAGAAACGGCCCACCTACCGAGCAAAGATACGGTCTGGGGTAATCTCGTGGTGTATCGTGTAGTCGTATTGTCCGGATAATACTTCATACTACTATTGCTAGGTAAAATAATATGGAATTCGTCTTTCATTTTTCTTCCTCGGGTTTTTCCGTTTGCGCTTGCGGCGAAACAAATGATCGGACTCGCGATAATTCAGCCTCGTAAAAAATACTGTCAATGTCCTCACCGTGAAGATCACGTAGAATGTATACTAAGGGTCTGCTGGTGAACGATATGCGGTGCATTCGAAATAACTCACTGCTCCAGCCACCCTCGTAACCTTTTGCAAACGCAGCCTTTGCCTTACTGACGCGCACAATATCGCCCACCCTGTATTTAGGAGCTCGCTGATATTTTGGCTCCCTGTAGCGTTGGACCAGATTGAATCACGCTTTAGCGGCTGTAAGAAATGGCACAGCAGCAGGAGCCATTTTTATGCTGCTATGCTGTGCATGATTGTACGCTGAAACAATATTTTGCAAAACGTCAATGTAGCGTTTCTCTCGAGAATACGTGAAATAACGCCGCATTCTCTCCTTGAGTGTTCTGTTGAATCGCTCAGCAATGGATGCTTTTATGTCCGGATTTCGGGCGGTACGAAATCAAATTTTTTTTGTCTTCATGAGCGCCGGAAATGCCGCTCCTATGAATTCTTTACCCTTGTCCGTTTGCGGACATACGGGTGATCTACCGTTGGAGCGCTTCAATGATAAAACTTGCGTAAAGGCTTTCGCCACTGTTGCAGCCGTCTTGTCGCGTAAAGGCTTGACCCATGCATATTTACTGAGAACATCTATAACCACTAGAAGATAGGCATGGCCATCATTGTAATTTTTGATCGAGCGTAAATCTACGAGATCAGCTTCCCACAGATCGTCAATATTCCCTACATTGTAGTGACGTCGCGGGAATCGTAATCTCACCGGTCTATGCTTCGTATAAGTATCCTGCGTCTCCAGCCACTGTACTGTTTTGTCATCGGGAATTTTTTTCTTCCGGCCAACAACCAGTAATTTCGCAACGCCTGAAAATGATGCTTCATGAGACGGATCGAAATACACTTTTTCCAATATTTTCATAATTATAATTTCAGAGAAGACCAAGTTACACGTCTTTTCTTATTACAATGACCTGAACCGCTCTGTACACCACGGTCCGATTTGCTGTGTCCGCTACCGCTGTAAAACTCGGAATGACCTATGTCGCTGATCATTGCTTCGTCGTCGCTGCTATCGCTGTCTTGTTGTTGTTGTAACGTTGAATTGGCTCTTGTCTCTCGCCACAGCTCGTCATTACCCACAAATTCTCGTGGTGCCTGCATAGATCTCAAAAATCTGGCAAAAGCTTTGCGACCAGCGGGCATGGTAGCTTTTCTCGCACGCATAGCATCATTAACGAGATCAACGATATTCGAGTACTTGATTGGTTTCCCCTCGATGGTGACAACACCCGCAGAATCCCATAAAAAATTTGGCGCTGGCGTGTCGTGAAAGCGCCGTAATAGAAGCTTTGCTTTGTTGCGATATTTCGCTGGGACGCTTTCAATTATAATTGAGTCGTTCATTTGTCCTTTTTTGTCGGACGATCGCTTCTCAGCCTCCTCCTCCTCCTCCTCCTTCGCCTTAACCGCATCGTCCGTCTTTTTCTTCACAAGGCCAAAGTGTTGCTGCTGCTGAGTTCGCTCGTAATCGGCAAAATGTAGATAATGCTGCAGCACAGCCAAATACGCTTCCCACTTTTCTCGCTCATCCTTGTACACGTTTGATAGCAAAATTCTATTCATTTCGGCATCCAAACGGCTCAAAGTTGTCGCTATCGCTTTTTCCGCTGGTCCGTTGGCTAACGAGCCGCCCATACCATGCTGGTGATATTGCGCACTCATTTGATGTAAATTCTCCTCTGGTATGAGAACCATTTTACAAGCGTGCTCCATTATTGACGATTGCCGAGTAAACTTGAGAGAAGGGTACCGAGTATCGGGGCCAGCAAAAGAGGTAAAAATCCACCGCTTCGAACCACAAAACGCTTCATAGCCCTCCAGCAGCCGGTTTTTGCCGTAAGCTTCCGGAGTAACGGTGCGTAACGTCGTAGTTTCGCCCGCTCGCCGGGCTTAAGAGGCATGTTGCCTCGAAGAACGTTTAATGCGCACTCACAAACACACCGAATCGTGCGAAAATCTGCTTTCTGCAAAACTGCCCCACGTTGTTCCTTACTCAGATATTGGAGAGCGTATAATATTGCAACGTGCTTCTTGCAGATTGGTGACCCTCTATGAGCCATTTCAAACGTTGTACTGACAACTTTCCACCGAAGCCCCCGTCTTTTTTACCGCTTGCGCTTGCTAGCCGGCACACTACCACGCAGAATATGTAAGGCGCACTCGCAAAAACAGCAAATAGCGTCAGGCGTCACATCGTTTGAATTAACGGCACGTCGACATGGATTAAATTGCTCAAGACTGTAAACTGCTGCTGCTGCTACTGCTGCCCGTTTTTTGTACCGCGAGGCACAATGCTATCCATTACAAACGTAAAACTGGCAACTCCCCCCCTCTACATCCTCTTTTTATCTTCTTTCGCGGCACATAGGCAAAGTGATGAGGATCATCGGGAAAAATACAGGTACGAAATCGACAATTATCGGGTGTTGCCTGCTTCAAATCTAATAACAAATAACCATGAGGTTTACTCGTGGCGTCATGATAAGCCTCTTGTAAAAAGAGAGGATTCTCAGGGTATACCTGACGGGCTAGATGCTGTATTTGTGCACGATAACGGGGGTTTTTGAAAACGACGATATAACTGGCATTGAGTGAAATATCACGCTGACCGTGACCCTGATGAAATAAATTTTGCGTAATAAAAATGACGCTCAGATTCTTGTGATGGCTGCCCTTCGTGAATAGATCGACAACACTGTTGTTCAACGCTTCGCGCATTAAATCATCGATAATTATTAGTTTCGGTCGGGGGTCATCAGCGTAATCCGCTGACTGTGGTAGACCTTCGTGAAATTCTAGCGATGAGCTATATTCCGTATAAGCCTGCTGCCATTCGGAATAATAAAAAATTATTCTGTCGAAAGGAGTGCTACTCATACACGCGATATACTTTAAAAAATTTTTCACAAAATATGTTTTACCGCAACTTGTGGGCCCGCAAATCATCGAGGTCCAGGGATGCTGCCACCGCGTGTCCATTATTACGAATGAACGAAATATCCTTCTGAAAGGGTAAATAAGGATTTTCCGCATGTAATCATTCTTTTTATGACTAATTTATTGATAACATATGTAGGTGTCGTTTGAAACTTGACAATTTTCAAACTTATAAGAGATAGCCGTAGGGTAGCGTGCCGTATGTCTCGTCGCGTCTCCGCTTGACGCTCGACGCTTTGCATGATTTACTTTTAGCACGCGTAACGACCTGATGGAATGCCGTACGACGAATCGCGTCATAATGGAGCACGAGCGGTTCCTCTATCTCATCAACAATAAACGAGCGCACCGAATTGTAATTTATTAATGAACTATTTTTAAAATTAAGCGTTATACCTTTTACTTTACAAACTTCTTTTTCCGAATTGTCGGGACATCGTACGATAAATGCATAAAATTTCGGGCCACCCGAAACGAAACTTCTGATATAGCTACCCTCTCCATAAGCGCTCAATTCGTCCGTCAAATCACCCAAAAGTTGACCGGTCGGTGGCTCGTATTCATTCGGATCTTTTTTCGTCACATAAATAACCGAGTCGGTGTCGCAGTCTAACGCTCGTCTGTCCAAACGCTCGAGATAACTGTACAGTTTTAAGCGAGCCTGAGCTGTCGTATATGCGGCTATTACGGCGTTCGCCTGATTCGACGGTATCACAGCCTCGTCGGTTTTTATGTAATTAACGTACAATACATGGTTGTTAACAGGGAGTACACCTGTGATTTCGTACTCTGCATTAGCGAGTAATTCGGTGAGTTTTTTTCGCGTCGAAACTATGGTTGTTTGTGGCAAATTTTCACGCTGACCAAACTTGCCCCAAAAAGAATTTAAACATAGCTTAGCAACGGAGCGTAAACCGGGATTTTTCGCGATAGCAGCGCGATCGAGCTGAATACCTTCGGATTTTTCAATGTCGCTGATGTAACGCTCACGCGCGGGATCATCATCTTGACAATTTTCCGGCCAGCCGCTAGCTTCTTGTTTGATTTTCAAAAAAGTGTTAATATACCCGGCAAAATGGCCGCCTTTTTGCGTATCGCGATTCAATTCCGTTACTTCGTACTGTTCGTTACTACTTCGTTACTACCGTTACACGACCGCTAGCGATAAACATATCGCGAAAAGCCATACACGAACGCCTCAAAATTGTCACGTCATCGGTGCAGTTCATTTGCAAAATTAAAGACATACCCCGATTCTACTAATTCACGATACCATATCAGAAATTGTGCTCGCGCAGCCGTATGCATTGTATCGGGCGAATAATTTTCGATAGGCGGCAGCTCACCGACATCATTTTGGTTTTCCGGCCGATTGAACAAATGCGGAAAAGTGCCTTTTGCGATAGTGCCTGAGAGGCCAAAAGCTTTCGGCAAAGCACTCAGCGGCATGTGAAAATAATTTAGACTATCGAGAAAGATGAGTTTTTCGAGACGCATGGAAATTATCTTTGTACCGTTCATAATTAAAGACGGAAGTTGCGTTTTTTTCTCCTCGATTAGATAGCGCAGGATGAATTGCGCGTCGAAACCCCCTGCATTATGAGCGATACATATTGTTCGCGTGAACCCCTTAATACGCTCCGAGGCTAATTCAACCAGCTGAGATACGGGGTTTTGTTTAAAAATAAACTCGTGCGGTCCGAAATGCTCGCACGGCTCGTCTATAGAGTCATTTGTACAGCAAAATGTACAAACGCTCTGAGCTACACATAAATTTGGCTCGTGCTTGAATGTGCTCGCATCACCGATCACCGGTGTACTCTGCTGTGTCTCAAAGTCATAAAAAAGGTGATCCTTTGGGTCGGCTTTGCGCGAATAAATCGGTCTCATGAAACATAAATGATTATTCGGTTGATCGCTTTTACATGTTTTACAAAATGTCACACCGCATACGTGTTTGTTTCTTTGATTTTTTTCCAATGGCCTTATCGTGCGGAAACAGTCGCGACAACGTTTAAGCGAATCGCATATGCTGACTGTTTTATGGCCGCGATACGCGTCAATTACGGTATTGTGCTTTTGGAAACATTCATCCCCATAAAAATCACGATAGCATACTGGGCATCTGAGTGTATTGTTTAGACGTCGTTCACACGGTGGTGAGCCGAAACAGCGAGAACATTTCTTTTTTTGCGAGCATCGATGGCCAAATCGACGATATCGCGTATTACAGGCTACGCAAAAATCTCTACTGCCAACTGCGCTCCTTAGATTCAAAATTGGCTGAAAGTGATGCGATCTTTCGTAATACAAGATGTACAAAGTATGCCTGATAATACCGACTGTGTTCAAAACTTGTAGCGCGCCGTCGAATAGCGGCTCAGACCTACGGCCGAGAGTGAGAAATTCACAAACTATGATAGCAATACCCTCAGGCGCTAAATAATTTTGATAAAAGGCAATTTTGCGTACACCACAGTCACGCGCGGATATGACAACATTTGCCGCTCTCGTGAGTTCAAGAGCAGCCTCTCGTTGCGCAGCACCGTTTATCTGCCGTATACGTTGCCAATTAGCGTGCAAGACACCCGATCGTATTTCACCGCGTTCCGCGTAAGCCCGACCGGCCACCAATGAGCGCGCCAAACAAAGCTTATCGTTGTTCCTAATCGTTAAGATACATTTTTTTGCTACACCCTCGTGTGTCAGACCTTTTCGACCCGCTCCCTCGACACCCCTGACAACGCATGTTTTTATACTGCACGCTTCATCGATATTCAAGGAGGCGGAACTCTGAGCAATGCTACTTATTAAATGCCACAAGTCGCGAAAAGTGTAATCCCTTGCAGGCCGAAAAGATAGCCATACGGGCCCGTGTGACAAGCCGCCGGCCGTAAAAGATACGCCGACATAATCGCAGCCCTCGCATGAGCTGGTGATATGCGTCAGGATGTCACGAAATGCTCCTTTGAGCCATTTTTTCGTACTGGTCCCAGACGGTGGTTGACGAACGCGCATTAACGTCTCTCTGCCACGCAGTTTAAAGCGTTTAAAATAACGCCTCGACTCCTCGATAATTTCAATGCGCTCTCCCGGCGGCTGTACATCTTGAAAAGTTTCCGACAGGCCTGTATCGCGCGGCCTGCCTTCGCCCACTTGTATCTCTGAAAAATCACAAAATAGTGAGCGTCGAGAATTTCTGAGTTTCAGGCAGACTCCATCAGTATAAACTATTACCATTTATTATTATTATTATTATTAGGGTCCCTGCTAGAAAGAAGCTTCATCGTCTTCAAAAAAACCCCATTCCGATGAATAACGTGTCATAAAATAACCAATCTTACTTACATTTTTCAAAAATTACATGTCAAATAAAGCTTTTACCTGAGTCGGTATTGCCAGAGGCCATGAGCTGTTCATACCACTCGTTAGCTCTGTCAAAATCATCGTCCGCGTCTGATTGATCCAGGTCGAGCTCCATCGGATATTCCCATGCCTGATTCTCCCGATGATCGAATTGTTGTTCAGCGTCATTCTGAATTTCACGAGCCCATTCCTCTAGCAGAATGTTACTCCTTCCGCTGGCGGTTTCTTTCTCTTCGTCTCCTTCATCCGCAATACGGTTCTCATCTATGAAAATCGGGTTTTGTTAGATAATTCCATTTTCGATTTTTTACTTTAAAAAAATGCTTACACGAGGGTCGTGATAAATCGGAGAATATTTGAGAGGGGTTAAAAACACTCGACGCTGCTGGTGCCGGCATAATATCGGAGTAGGTGGATGAATCGCTATCGGCACGCTCGTCTATTTCCCGGCCGGGTCGATATGCCTGCCCTATACCCGAAGGCCCAGCTACGCACATTTCTTCTTCTTCTTCTTTATCATCATCATCATAAGTGCGCTCCTCGACGGCCTTTGTCGCGTCAATAAGAGCCGCTTCTTCATCGCTCGATGCATCGAGAAGCTGCTGATAACCTGTAATCGGCCGCCCGCCACCGCTGTCGTTAAGCCTTATCCGTGTTTTGCGGAATGGCGATATGTTACAATTAAAACGGTACTTACCCTTAATTTCTTCAACGAGAGCTCTGATACACGATGAGTCATTAACACCGCAACGTTTTAATTCTTCATATACGCATGTAAGAATAGACAGCCCTTTCAACAGACCGCGCTTGTGCGCTTTCACAATGACGCGCAGAGGTGTCCACCATATTACATATTTTAAGCGCTTCAACAGTCTATCTCTGGATAAACACTGTAATTCACCGTACCAGCGTTCATTGCACCGTCGTCGAAGCTGCGCACTATGAAATTTTGCCAATCGCAAAATATCTATAATGCACTCGCGAATAAGCGTTACGTCTGACATTGTCGATTAATCGCGCGAGATAACTCTCTGATGCTCGGTTAAATGACAACTGAGTATCTCTCGCGTTTGAAATGAATATAAAATTTAATAAAATAGCTCTATGTGCGTGTGTGTGTGAGTGTGTGAGAAGGGCGCGTATGCAGTTTTCGCGACTTCGGCAAACTTGATGGAAAAAATTAACGGCCGAGCGATGGTAGAAAACATGGGTACGACGACGACGACGACGACGACGACGACGATCGTGATGTTCGCCTAAACATCGTATTATCTTACAAGAGCTCGAGCAAGCGCTCGCACACGTGCCATCACCATCTCCGTATTCCTCAGAGCAGATATTTCATATTATACACGTATATATAATAGCGTAGAAAAAATAACGAGCTGACCACGGCACATTAACAGTGCATTGAAGCATTTATTCATACTCAATTACAATTATTCATTGAAATTATAATTTGCAAAGTTCCTCCGTCCAGATCTCGTCAGGGGGATGTCGCGGAAAAGGCTCCATGTGATAGAAGTGACGGAGCCTCAAAATGTCTGCGGGAGCAGCCACGGGATCCCATACCCAACACTCCTCTGTATAATTAATGTCACTCCATAATCTCGCGAGATTTTCGCGGTTTTCTCTTCTACGTGTTCTCACGGCTTTAGCGACTTCAACGAAGGGACAAAGAGCCCTCTGTAACAATGCAAAAATTAGAAAAGAGCACGCACGCACACACACACACACACACACTTGAAATGTTTTTTACTCACCAGGACCAGGTCCGATCCTTCACGCTTGAAAATAATCTTGCTTCCCTTCACATAGAACTGCATCTATGAATAAATCAAAGCATGAAAAAGGTGCATTTGGCATGGAACGTCTCGTATACAAATCGTATTGTAACAAATAATTACTTCAAAGGTTTGACTGTGCAAATTCTTCTTCTTCTGCTGATGATATAAACGCGTTGGTTTCAAATTGCAAGAAACTTTAGATCGCGGAAAGTTTCTTCGAGCTGATCGTCAGACGATACGATACTCGAAACGACAAATAATAAACTGAAAGCGAAAAAGTAATACGCTATTGCGTCGACCATCACGATCATTTCACCCGCTCCCCCTTCTCCTTTTAATATTCTATGAACAAAATACACAATGATGAACATTAAACAATTCTACAATTCAGTTAAATTCGCCTTGTTTTGTGACGAATTTTTAGAAGGGTGTTTCTTTTTTCGTAATAGCGTAATTCGGGAAAAATCGCTGTATCTCGAGAACGGTGCGAGATACGAGAAAACGGACGAAATTTCAGGGGGAGTATCACAAGGGATTCGTACTCATCGTGTCGAAAAATGTTCATTCGAAAAAGAACGTAACTCGCGTCGTTATACGTGAGAGGTACGTCCTTATTTCTCGGCCTGCTGCTAAGGCGAACACACACCTTGTCGCTAATAACGCTTCGGCATATGAATCTCTCTCTCTCTCTCTTTCTCTCTCTCTCTCTTTCTCAACGTAACGTCGTAAGCCCGTATACTTGTACACCGCGGATACGTCCTTCTTATTTCGAGCGCGAAATATCGCGATATCTCGAGAACGGTGCGAGATACGCGAAAACGGACGAAATTTTGGGGGTTTTCTAAAGGGGTTTGTGCTCGATTAGACGAGTTCAGGCCCGTCGTCAAAATATTCAAAATCCTGAAAAAAAAACAAATTTTTTTCGTAAAAGCGTAGATCGGAAAAAATCGCGATATCTCGAGAACGGTGCGAGATACGCGAAAACGGACGAAATTTTGGGGGTTTCGCAAAGGGAGGCTGTGCTCGATGAGTCAAGTTCAGGCCCATTGTCGAAAATGTTCGTTCAAAAAAGGACGTAACTCGCGTCGTTATACGTGAGAGATACGTCCTTTTTATTTTCTAGGTCTGCTGTTAAGACGATACAGGCGCAATTTGTCGTGCGAGTATCGCCTATGCTTACGCAAAGGACATACGCCGTTCTTCTTCTTCTTCTTCTTCTTCTTCATCGAATAGTAGTACCGTGCTTTGCCCATTATAATATTTAATAATGTTCATCAAAAGGAATCTCTGTCTCTCTCGTGAGTAAACTTCGTGTGCTGTTGTTGCCTTCGCTGTGGACACGTGTCGATTCAAAAAGAGATGCATCGTTGTCCTCGCCCGGCAGGATTAGATTTCTTGGTGCGGTCATTGGCGCGACGACGTGCAATTTTGAAAGAATCTGCTCGCTCTCTCTTTCTTGCTGTCGCGAATGACCGCTTACCTCATGTACTTAAGAATCTATGTCTTCTTTCTTCTTCTACCAAAGTTTGCAGCAGTTATTCCCGCTGACATACGCTTTTCATGCAGTCGCGCGTGTCCAAAACAGATGCATCATTTGCCCCCTCGAACTGCGAGATCAAATTCCTTGGTACGTCTCGTAACTGCGACGATCCTCGATTTTGATGACTTTTCACGAGCAAATATGTTTCATACCGGAGAAAAGAATCATCCTCAGTCTTCTTCCAGCATCTGAAACGCGCGGGTCTTGTAAAACTGTGAAAATGTTTCCGCGATACAGCGCGTGTTTGGAAGCGGTATTTTGCCGCATTGTGGCTGTTTTAAGCGAGTGCGCCGTTTTTTTACGGAGTAACGAGGTGCAGGCGGCGTACGAGGCCCTCCAAATAACAATAAGGGCCTTCTACGAGGAGGACCCAAGGGGCTGGCGTCTGCCTCGGGAAGACGCCTTCGTAGGCGCCTCGTGCGTCGTTTTTCGCCACGGGGCGGTTTCGCGGGGTGAAATCACCCGTGGCGATGACGACGGCGATTACTTCGAAGTGTATCTCGTCGATTCCGGTGTCAGTGACTTTTTTTGGCTGCACGACCTCCGCACCCCACCACCTCTGGCCTCCGTGGTCCCCGCTTTGGGGGAGGAGGTCACGATTGCCGGACTGGATCGCCATGATATCCCGGGGGTGGAGGAGGCGTTGTGGGTCCTCTCACCAGAGGCCCTCTTCAGCCACGGTGTCGTTCACCACCCCGTCGGTCACCCACCAGCCGTGCATTTGTCAACAGCGGCGAACGTGGGTGTTGCGGTGTGGTTGATCCAATGGTTGGAGCTGGATCATTGGGAAGGATAACGACGACGACGACGCGCAGAGGAATGAATAGTGCGCGACGTGTGTGTGGGTGTGTGTGTGTGTGTGTGTGTGTGTGTGTGCGCGCGGAAAACGAACGTTTTTTACGTCGTTTTTCCAGCTCCCCCCTCACGAGTCAACAGGATGCGGCTCATCAAAGGTAAAAATTAAATATAGGATTTAAATATATATCATAAATAAAGGAAAAATGAGTGGACCGCTACAGCAACTCTCCCGGCCGCCCCCATTCTACCCACTCCAAGGAGTGGGGGTAGGAGTGGGGATTTGCTATAGTGGTCCACATACTACTTTCCTACGGCGTCCGAGCGTCGCTTGCTCACGGACACGCGCTTCTCTGGTTGTGTGGTAGGCGCGGAAGGGACTAGAGAGAGGGTAAGATTTCCGCGCGATCTGGCTGCACTGGGATGAATGGGTCAAATTGGCCATGTTCTCCTACAATACTAGCATCCACGAAGGAACCAAACATACACCCTACGAGTTGGTATTCGGAAAACTAGCTCGACAACCATCCTCCGAACGCGAACCTGATGAAGAAAAGCGAACATACGGAGACTATTTAGCAGATTTAGCTATTAAACTGCATGATGTTCAGAAGGCAGAAGGTTCAGGAAAAACCTAATCATATCAAAACAAAGGTCCAAAAGATATTTACGACCGGAAAATCAAACCTCAGGAATTCATTATAGGAGACAAGGTATTCTTACAAGGAGGACAAAGAAGGGAGGTTAAGGGACTATTATACCGTCCACATGAAGTTTGTGAAATCGATAGAGACGGGAATGTGAAAATAAAAGTGGGTCTCGAAAAACGAGTAGTCCATCCAAACCGACTCCGCTTATCACCTTTAAACCTAAGAGAAGACAGCAGTTGTTACGTCCTGAGAACTCCACCTGAACAAAAAACAGCTCAGCATGGGTTCTATACATTTTTTTTAATTTTTCAAATGAATTTTTTCTTTTTATTCAAACACCCTAAAGTCTGACCTACCCCCTAAGGGTCCAAAATCGCGTGACTTCTCAAGCATGTACAATTACAATCAGAAAATATCGGTAAAAAGCATAATATCCTGTAAATGAACGACATAATAATCTTAATAATAATGCTACAGGTTTGCAAAAATTACTGAAAAATGGAGCGTCAAAAACCGAGCCGAAAAGATATACAACATTTTTCCTGTAACTCTGTAAACAAACGAGATATCAGCTTTCCAGATTTCTTCAAAATTTTCCTTTGTTTGATTATACTTCGTTAATGATAGGGTTACCCCTATAGTGTCACCTGTCAAACGAAAGGGCATAAAAGTTGGAACGTTATGTTTTGCAACATTATGGATATTATTAACGGTAACCGAGGAAAATAACAATTTATGATTTTAACATTGTAAAGGCTTCTTGGGATACCTGTGGCCCCCTAAAATAGTTTGAAGGCCTGCCAAAGCATTTTTGAACACGTGAAGCACTATATTAATACATTTTTCTAATCACCCTGAGGCATTGCAAAGCCACATAATACATTTTATAACCACCCTAAGGCACCGCAAGCCACATAATACATTTTTATAATCACCCTAAGGTATTGCGAAGCCACATAATATATTTTACAACCACCCTAAATTACTACCATATATCTATATATATAATATACGACTCTCTTATATAAAATAGTACCCTAAGACATTGTAAATCCATACAACAGGCTAAAGCCGAAAGGCGTATGTACGAATACTCTTATTCTTATTACACTTACGACTCTTATTCACACAGATCCCAGAGAGGACTCAGAGAAATTTTTCTCATAGCATATAACTCTGTAAGAGGAACAAAGAGGTCCAGACACGCGTGCTGATAAATCCTATCCATCCAACGAGAAGGAAGAGGACAGCTAAAAACGTAAGACGGCGGCCGGTCAGCAAAGATAAGCGTTGGGTATCTCCAGACTAAACATCCTGGCAGGAGATCGAGATACTCACGAGCCGCTGACCATCCCCACCAGTTCAACATAGCCACGAGCCGCTGACCATCCCTACCAGTCAGCATATTTCCACGCCAACAACCGTCCCCACTCGCAAAGCTTCAACCATATATTCGGGGACAGTGGCATTGCCTCCTCAGTTCTTGTCCGGTCTCTCCAGCAGCGCGATCTGTAAAACCGACTCTCTTACAACGGGCCAAGTCCCAGTCTTAAAATTATACGGCGAAGACGAGTCTTCGTAATAAAACATAATAAATAGAAATCTTTGTTATTCAAGAATAGGTTGACGTCCGTTTTAAATTTCGAAATCACGACAATAAAATATTGTTACGTCGCAGATCGAGGGACGAGCGAGAAGACGGGTGAAACGCACGGATCAACACCAAACGAACGTTGGGACGTAGCGGGTGAGTACACGTTTTTAATATAATTTTTTGTTAGTTTACATTTTCTTATTTTGATTTAAATTTTAACATATTCAATTAAATTTTATATTATTTTTTTTTTCATTCGTTTTCAGGGTCTGAAGAAAGGACCTCTACGGTGTCGGCATCCGATTCGGATGTATGCATCGGAGAGGGAACGTACGGTCTGGGAAGAGGGTCGCCACGCAATTCAGGAGGAATCTCCTGAGGGGTCGGGGTGGGGCGACGGTACGGCGGTTGTCGGTCCGTGGATGATGATGATGGTGCAGGCGGGGGTTGAGGCTGAAGCTCTTCCGCTGTCGCCACAGAATAGTGGACCGCGTTGACCGGGCGAGGAGGAGGGGGGTCGCGATTGATTTTCCGCGTAGAGGTGTTATTCCCACGAGGCTCTACTCGGATAACCCCCCTGGCAATAGCCTCTTCGCGCCTCAGCTTAAATTTTTGGCCCGCCCTCCTTCGCGGCATCTGTTTAAGAAAACAATCGTTCCAATACATTTCGTGTCACCGAGGAAATTTGTTCAAATAGGGAGATAAAGTCGTGCAGGAGATCGATGCACTTCAACATACCTTCCGTTTTTGATGAAACCTTTCCCGATGACTGCCCAGCCTCAGTGCAGGTTTATTGCGCGGTCTGCTTGGAGCCGAAATGGACTTATAGCCGTCTTCTATAATAGTGTAATATGAATGAATTTAAATAAAATTTTATTTTTCTCAAAATATTTAAGACTATCAGGAATTAATTCACCATCCAAAAAGAGGGACCAGTGCAAGGTTACCTGCACCAGTGCTCTCCTTATCGAGAGTGGTTGAATTTTATAAATATGAAAATAAATAAATTTACGAATAAAATTTATTTGTCTGAAAAAAATATTAATTCACCATCCAAAAATGGAGGACCAGTGTTACGTGCACCAGTGCTCTCTTTATCGAGAATGGTTGAATTTTGTAAATGTCAAAATAAAAACATTTATGAATGACTCGATTCACGAGGTCTTAACACAGGGCCCAGTGCAAGGTTACGTGCACCGGACTTCCTGCCAGTGCCAAAACAGTTTATTATTAAACAGTACACCGAAAACCCACGATAAACCGAGCACATTCGTTTGTAGAAATAGGTTTGTTCTGCTGTAAACGAGGCCCAGTGCAATGGTACGTGCACCGGTACACTCGCCAATGTATATGGCAGAGTTTCCATATACAACAGCAGACCGTACCGAATTTACCAATTTATTTTTCAGGAATTTATTTTATTTTCAGATTTAATATATTTTATTTTCAGATTTAATTTATTTTATTTTCAGATTTAATTTATTTTATTTTCAGATGTAATTTATTTTATTTTCATATGTCATTTATTTTATTTTCAGATGTAATCCATTCTATTTTCAGATTTAATTTATTTCTATTCGGGCTTCTAAATGACTTTTATTTTTCAGGTGGACTGTCCCGATGTCGATGCCCGGGGAAGGATTAAGGATGAGTATGATGTAAATTGATTTTTCCTCTTGAACGATTTTTATACACCATTCCCTTTTTATTTTCAGGTAACGATTGCGCCATGCGATAATCCGGGGAAAATTCCGGAATAAATACGAAATTCACCGATATTATTATTTTAATTTCGATAATGAAATTTGAGCATGTGTGGGGTAGATTCGAAAGAAAGGCCTGTATCCTGCGTTTGCAATATAGTTAACAGGTCCTTCTGCAAGGAGGACGACCGCTGTCATGCAAGTAAATGCACCAAGAGCAGCCTCGCTCCAATGGGAGGAGAGTTGTACGGTCCTCTGTCGGAGGGAACACCGCTGTCGTGCACGTAGATGCACTAAGAGCAGGCTCACCTGGTCTTTAGACGAACGCTAACCCGGTTTCACAGTTTCAAACTTTATTATTGTAAAACAAACACGATATTTAAAATATAATAAAATGGTGGAATATGCCAATATGCGAGAAGATGAATCAAGAGAAAGTCCTGCATCCCGTGTTTGCAGTACGGTTAACAAGACCTTCCGCAAAGAGGATGACCGCTGTCGTGCACGTAGATGCACCAAGAGCAGGCTCGCCTAGTCTTTAGAAGGTCGCTAACTTAATTTCGCAAATTCACAATTCCACTGTATTTTATTATTCAGTTGAACAGGGTACGTAACACAATTGCCCCACAAAAACTCTATTTATTTCACGTTTCACAAACTCGAAATGTATTAAAGGAAATGAAGTGACACTAGGGAAGTGACACTTGTAGGATAAAGTAGCAGGATGTACGTTGTATTTTATTTTTCGCGGTTTCGAAGTTTCGAATTATGTGTGAATATCGTAGATTTCTTTTATTTTATGTTATAACGAAGGCTTGTATTCGCCGTACTATATGAAGACTGGGACTTGGCCCGTTGTAAGAGAGTCGGTTTTACAGATGGCGCTGCTGGAGAGACCGGACACGAACTGAGGATTCAATGCCTCTGTCCCCGAATATATGGTTGAAACTTTGCGAGTGGGGACGGTTGCTCGCGTGGGATTTTGATGACTGGTGGGGATGGTTAGCGGCGCGTGGCTATGTTGAACCGGTGGGGATGGTCAGCGGCTCGCGTGTCGATCTCGATCCTCTGTCAGGATGTTTAGTCTGGACTTCAGGATGTATAGTCTGGAGATATCTAACGCCTTCCTTTGGTGACCGTCCGTTATCATGCTTTTTTAGCTGTCCTCTTCTTTCTCATAGGACTGATAGGAATCATCGGCGCGTGTATCTGGACCTCTCTTTTCCCCTTACAGAATTATATGCTATGAGAAAAATTTCTTCAAGTCCTCTTTGGGAACTTAGTGAATAAGAGTCGTAAGTGTAATAAGAATAAGATTATTCGTACATACGCCTTTCGGCCTAAGCCTGTTGTATGGCTTTACAATGTCTCATGGTATCATAAGAGAGTCGTACATTATTATAAATCGATATATATAGTAGTAATTTAGGTTTGTTATAAAATGTATTACGTGGCTTGCGGTGCCTTAGGGTGATAATAATATAATAATATGGCGCTCTAGTTATCAAAAAATGCTTTGGTAGGCCTTAAAACTATTTTAGGGGGGCCACTGGTGTCCCAGGAGGCCTTTACAACAATAAAATAAAAAATTGTTTTTTATCTCGGTTACCGTTAACAATTTCCGGAATGTTGCAAACCATAACGTCTCAACTTTTTATACCCTCTCGTTAGACAGGTCACACTATAGGGGTAACTCTATTATTAACGAAGTGTAATCAAAGCAAAATTTTGAAAAAATCTGGAAAGCTGATATCTCGCTTGTTTGCAGAGCAACAGAAAGTAGTTATATATCTTTTCGACTTGGTTTTTGACGCTGGATTTGTTGGTAATTTTTTCGAACCTGTAGCATTGTTATTAACAATGTTATGTTGTAAATTTACAGAATATTATGCTTTTTACCGATATTTTTTCATTGTAATAGTACATGCTTGAGAAATCAAGCGATTTTGGACCCCTAGAGGGTCCGTCGGACCTTAGGGTGTTAATAAAAAATTTAATAAAAAAAATAAAAAGAATTTTAGAACCCATGTTGAGCTGTTTTTTGTTCAGGTGGAGTTCTCAGGACGTAACATAATACCTTTTATTATCACTCTAAGGCACCGCAAGCCACATAATACTGTTACGTCCTGAGAACTCCACCTGAACAAAAAACAGCTCAGCATGGGTTCTGGAATAAGAAAAAAAAAATTTTATTTAATTTTTAATCCACACCCCAAGGTCCGAAGGACCCCCTAAGGGTCCAAAATCGCTTGATTTTTCAAGCATATACTATTACAATAAAAAAAAGTTCGGTAAAAAGCATAATATTCCGTAAATTTACAACATAACATTGTTAATAACAATGCTACAGGTTTGCGAAAATTACCAAAAAATCCAGCGTCAAAAACCAAGTCGAAAAGATATATAACTTTTTTCTGTAGCTCTGCAAACAAGCGAGATATCAGCTTTCCAGATTTCTTCAAAATTTTACTTTGTTTGATTACACTTCGTTAATAATAGAGTTACCCGTATAGTGTGACCTGTCTAACGAGAGGGCATAAAAAGTTGAGACGTTATGGTTTCCAGCATTCCCGAAATTGTTAACGGTAACAGAGATAAATGACAATTTTTTATTTTATTGTTGTAAAGGCCTCCTGGGACACCAGTGGCCCCCCTTAAATAGTTTTAAGGCCTACCAAAGCATTTTTTGATAACTAGAGCGCCATATTATTATATTATTATCACCCTAAAGCACCGCAAGCTACATAATACCTTTTAACATCACCTTAAGGCACTGCGAAGCCACATAATACATTTTATTATCACCCTAAGGCACCGCAAGCTACATAATACCTTTTGATATCACCCGAAGGCACTGCGAAGCTACATAATATATTTTATTATCACCCTAAGGCACCGCAAGCCACGTAATACATTTTATAACCACCCTCAATTACTACTATATATCTATTTATAATAATGTACGACTCTCTTTTAATACCATGAGACATTGTAAAGCCACACAACAGGCTTGGGCCGAAAAGCGTATGTACGGGTAATCTTATTCTTATTACACTTACGACTCTTATTCACCAAGTTCCTAAAGAGGGCTTGAAGGGTTTTTTTATCATAGTATATTATTCTGTAAGGGGAACAGAGAGGTCCAGATACACGCGCCGATGATTCCTATGAGAGTCCTATGAGAAAGAAGAGGACAGCTAAGAAAGCATGATAACGGACGGTCACCAAAGGAAGGCGTTAGATATCTCCAGACTATACATCCTGAAGTCCAGACTAAACATCCTGACAGAGGATCGAGATCGACACGCGAGCCGCTGGCCATCCCCACCAGTCATCAAAATCCCACGCGAGCAACCGTCCCCACTCGCAAAGTTTCAACCATGTATTCGGGTACAGAGGCATTGAATCCTCAGTTCTTGTCCGGTCTCTCCAGCAGCGCGATCTGTAAAACCGACTCTCTTACAACGGGCCAAGTCCCGGTCTTAATATAGTACGTTGAATACAAGCCTTCGTTATAACAAATGATAAAAGAAATCTACGATATTCACACATAATTCGAAATTTCGAACCACCGAAAAATAAAATACAAGGTACATCCTGCTACTTTATCCTACAAATATTTCCCAAGTGTCACTTTATTTCTTTTAATACATTTCGAGTTTGTAAAATGTGAAATAAATAGAGTTTTTGTGGGGCTTATATGTTACGTACCCCGTTCAACTGAATAATAAAATACAGTGGAATTGTGAATTTGCGAAATTAAGTTTGCGACCTTCTAAAGACTAGGCGAGCCTGCTCTTGGTGCACAACCTGCACGACAGCGGTGTTTCCCTCCGACAGAAGGGCGTATAACTTTCCTCCCATAAGAGTGAGGCTGCTCTTGGTGCAGTTACATGCACGACAGCGGTTATTCTCCTTAGAAGGCCCTGTTAACCGTATTGCAAACGCGGGATACAGGATTTCCTTTCGAATCTACCCCACACATGCTCCAATTTTATTATCGAAATTAAAATAATAATATCGGTGAGTTTCGTATTCATTCCGGAATTTTCCCTGCATTATAACTAGAAAATAACAAGGGAATGGTGTATAAAAATCCTTTAAGAGGAAAAATCAATTTACATCATACTCATGCTTAATCCTTCCCCGGGCATCGACATCGGGACAGTCCACCTGAAAAATAAAAGTCATTTAGAAGCCCGAATAAAAATAAATTAAATCTGAAAATAGAATCGATTACATCTGAAAATAAAATAAATTACATATGAAAATGAAATAAATTACATATTGTGATGGTCGAATACGGAATGAATAAATGAATGATAATCGGAAATGAGAGTAAGAGTTGAGCGTTTATTAATTGGTCTTTACGGTTGAACGGGTGGAGATGAACTAAGGATTAGGGCTAGCGCTAATGAAGTGGAGGAAGTGTGAAGCGGAGGGGATGGTCAAGTTGCATTGTTCTGGACCGTGGGACCGTGGCCCAGGGATGCTGTGTGGCGAAATTGTAGGTGCTGATGTGTATGGGAACGAAGTGATAACAGGGTTGCTGTAGGTGTAAGGTGTCGTGTGGGAAAGAAATGGTTATAGGATAGGGCCGTTACCCTCCTCCTCTTTGAGGACGATGGTCTCCATCGTTTACAATTTTTGAACAAGAAATTTTCGGTATTGACGCTATATAATACAAATATTTTTACATTGATTTCTATTATTTGAATGACTCGATATAATCTATTGAATTGTATCTTGTGTGTTTTTGTTCTTCTTCCTGCTGTTGATCGAGATGTGGACCTTGGTGTGTGTATTTGGTCAGGGTACTGGGGCTGGAAAATGTTTATCCTATTGGTGTCTCCATGCTATTTGTTGATGTCTTGTCGTCTGGATGTTTCCGTTGGTTTTTATTGGACAGCTGATGTTTCTGAAACTAACTATTATTGATTACTTATTGTGTTAATGGGATGAGGTCTGTTAATCGTGATGGGTTTGGTTGTGAATAGCATTGAAAGTGAAGCGTTGGTTGTCTCATTTGTTTTGTTTTTCCGTGTTCCGAATTGTCGTTTCCGTGGGGCTGGGATCGGTACTTTTAGGTTTTTTTGGGGTTTTCGGGATCGTAGATTCTCGCCCAATAGGTTTGTTTTACTGATTTCAAATGGATGTCGCAAGTTTCGAGATTTTGAAAATATGGGTTAATCAATAGCTGTATCTCGCATTCAGCTCCATTACCTCTATTCGTTGTATTGGATTAATTTGTTTGCATATATACAAAGAATTCATCGGTTTGCAATTTACTAAGTTATGTAAGCTAAAGTCATTTCCGAAATTTTCGTTAATCGCTGTGAAAGATTATGCCGGTTTGATGAATGCGAAATGTGTAACTGACGGGGTCTGGGGGCGTTGGGACGCATGTGTTCGTACAATTTAAACGGGGTTCCGCAGAAACGGCGAGTTTTCCGCTGGGGTGTTAGCGTTCATAATAGCTGTGTAGTATCTGCAACATGTGCCATTTTGATTTTGTCTACGTGTACTACTTATTTTTTGTCGTTGTCGATTTGAAGTCTAATGTTATTATTGTTGAGTATTTCCAAAATGGTGTATGGCCCGATGTAATTGGGGTCTAATTTTCCTTTCCGAAGTTCTTTTAATAAAAATACTTGTTGTCCGGTTTTGAAGTTTTGGGTTTTTGTTTTCCTGTCATAATATCGTTTAATGCGTTCCTTTGCCGCTAACTGCTTTTCGCATGTCGATTGTCGGATTTCTTTTAAATTTCTGTGTAGTGTTAGCAGATAGTCGTCGTATGTCGCTATTTTTTCAGGAGGTGGGAATTCGGATGGTAGTGAGGCTGGTTTTCCGAAGACTAATTCATATGATGTGTGCCCTGTGCTTTCGTGGACACTTGTGTTGTGAGAAATTGCCGCGACTAGAATTTGTTCGTGCCAGTTCTTGTCCATGTCGATATAATGTTTGACGTATTCGACGAGACTGTGATGGCTTCGCTCTAACGCTCCGTTGGACTGTGGATGGTAGGTTGTCGTTCGGTACTGTTTGATTTTGAACAGTTCTGCGAAAGATGCGAATAGATCTGACATGAAGTTTGTACCCTGGTCGGAGAGTATCACGCGAGGTGCGCCGAATGTCGTTATGAAGCTTGTTGTTAATGCTGTTGTGACCCGGAATTTCCCTATTTCACAACATCGGTCAGCGACCGAACTGCGGTCAATCACCGACCGAATAAAAGAGCATTCAACTGCTTATCGCAGCAGAATTAGGCAATTTAGAGCAAATAATTGCCACAATGCTTCGTCAGATTATTGCAAAAGATCGATAGCCGTCACCTTTCGAGCGACGACGTATCGATCCCGAAAGTCAGTCTTGATCAGGGCAGCGACGGGTTTGGTTCGAAGGCAAAACCATCAACTTGTACTTCTTGTTAAACCTATTCAAACCAACCTAGTCAATAAACTTTACAAGTATTTTGTAGCTGCTTGAGTTGGAGTTTAACTCGTTTGGCGTAGATCCCAAAAACCTTCATCCCTATTTTCACGATAGTCTCTATCTTGAAATATCGGGACACAACATTGGTGGCAGCGGTGGGATCGCCACAACTCAATTATTGCTTTAAATCACAAAATACTATTGCACACTTGTGTATCGCGAACGGAGTGACCGAGTCACCTCGCGTGTGAAAGTGCCTGCATCGACCGAGTCGAAAAAATCACCCACGGAACGTGCTGCGACCGAGTCGAGCCACGTACGAGAAATCCCGGATCCCGAGGATCACCGGAAGGCCCAGCTGCATCAAGGACTCAACAAGGACAGCCGCGTCAAGCAAAGGAACGCGAAGAGGACGAAGATCCTGTACGAGAAACGTCACGAGAATCGTCATGCAACTTGCGATCATCTACCTGTAAGTGACGGAACATTTTATTTTTCTGAGATCCTCCAAAGCCAGAGAAATTAGTTAACTCGTATGTCGGACGACGAACAGTATAACCGCTTATGTTTGCGAGGTAACCGTCATTTATCGCGGTCCCTAGATTCATTTTTCGAGTCACGGGTAGTATATGAGCTCTCAGACGACGAAGAGCAGTCTAAAAAACGCAGACGCGAAACTAGCAGCGCAGAAAGTTTGTATCTGTCACCGGAAACTTTAGCGAAACTTAAATTTCCGAAACGCGTACGTTTTTCCAACCCGGACGAATCTACGACCGACGGGGACGAGTCTTTTAGCCCCGTAGATACAGAGCGCGCGCGTGAAATAAATCTCAACGATTTTTCATTGCTAAATCCGCATACAGCAAACATGCCAAATACAGTAGAGTACATGACAATAAAGGATGCGAGAAACAGTCTCCCTGTGTTCGACGCCTCCAAACCGGAGCTCGTCACAGACTTTATTAGAGCGGCAAAATACGCTGCAGATTCGGTGGATCCCGCGAACAGTTCAAACCTCCTCACAGCCATATTAAGTTTAAAAATACAGGGCCGAGCGGCCGCAGACTTGCGCTTTCGCGATCTCCAAACCGTAGAGGAGCTAATAGAAGAGCTACGTACGTTATACGAAAAACAACGTACGGTTCCCGCGCTACAGGTCGAGTTTAATACATGTCGACAACAGCCCGAGGAATCAGTGCAAGCATACGCACATCGTGTAGAAACTATAACTATGGAGTTAATTGCCGGCTGTACGGCAGAAATCACCCACGAAATTGGGAAAAAGGCCGTTGAACAGTTACTCCGTCAGTTCGCCCTTAACAACTTCGAGCGAGGGTTACGCAGGGACCTTCAGCTCCTAGTAAGGTCTCGAGGCTACACGAATCTCCCAGAAGCAATTAGAGGGGCGACAGAGGAGGAAAAAGGCATCGAAGGGACGCGAATAATCGCGAAGAGGTTCTCCCATGGAGGGGAGCGAACCCAACAAAAATATCAAGGGCCACCATACACCTCGTTCAGCGACAAACGGAAGTCCTGGGGAGGTACACAGGTAGCACAGGCCACTCAGGGCCAGTCGTCAGGGCAAGGGCGGCAGAGCCTGCCTGCGCAGACGAAAACAATCCAACAGTTGGACATTATGTGCCATTATTGTAAAAAGAAAGGCCACAAAATCAGAGACTGCCGAAAAAGGATCAAGGATCAAGGAGGATCGGGTCAACCAACGGCACCGGGACAAAATGGAAGGTTCCCGTACAAAGGGACACCGGAGAAAAATTCAAGCTCCGAAAATCAAAGGACGATAAGCTCTCTCGCGGTGGGAACGCTAACCGCAACAAAAGTCGTAACGCGACAGAAAGTCAAAAAGGAAAAACAGGGACCCCGGCAATGTAAAACAATCGGGGATCTACAGCACGGCAAAGCCGAGGCACAGTGCGTCAACGCCCCGGCAAGAATTTGCCAAGTCAGCGCTTCAGGCCCGAGCATCCACCCTAGTGACCTGCATTTTCGCTCGTCGCAAGCGCGTGAGGGACTTCTCACGTTACGCTGCGATACAGGTGCACAATGCTGCATAGTACGGGTCAACGAATTGCGCGACGATACTCCTATCGTCGATGAGGTAATTGAACTCCACGGTCTCGGAGGAACAGCCTTCCGCTCACTATGCAAAGCGGAACTAGAGATAAAGACCCCTGCATCCGTCATCAAACACGATTTCCACGTAGTCAGCAAGGACGTACCTCTGGAGGTCGACGGGCTGCTGGGAATGGACCTTATCGTAAAACACAAAGCGAATATATTGGGCGGCAGAATATTCCAAATTTTTAGGGAAAAGTTACGCTTCGTACGCGGATCGAAGCAAATAAAAATACCTGCCCGGTCAGAATACATATTATGGGCCAGGACGCCAGGGGAAGGCGCTGGTTATGTGAAAAAACAGGAAATCCGCCCGGGAATAACACTTGGCGAAGGGATAACGAGGTCAGAGACGCACTCTTGTCCTGTATTAATTATGAACGCTCTAGAAGAGGCGCAAATAATAAAACGACCGACCGTCGAAATCAAGGAACTCGACTGGATCGGAGAGGAGCCCGCAGAAAAATGCGAGCGAACGGAAATTCGCGAGATACCGCACAAGCAAGGGAAATATAGCAAGGAGCGATCGGAAAAAATCTGACTAGAGGTCAGCGGGGACTCGCATTTAAACTCGGAAGAAGAAAAGAAACTCCGAGAAATTTGCGAGGAATTCTCCGACGTATTTCACCTAGAAGGAGAAAAACTAGGCTACACCGATGCCGTCGAGCATCAAATATCCGTGAAACCTGGAACAACACCGATCAAAGTACGTCCGTACCGATTGCCAGAGGAGCACCGGAAGGAAGTGCAGAAACAGGCACAACAAATGCTAGAGGAGGGAGTGATCCGGCCCAGTACGAGCCAATGGAATGCTCCGTTGCTCGTCGTGCCCAAAAAGGCAGACACCGATGGCACAGTTCGGAAAAGAGTCGTCGTCGACTTTCGCAAACTAAATCTCGCGACAGAAGGCGACTCTTATCCACTGCCCAATATCAACGAGATATTGGATCAGTTGGGAAAGGCAAAATACTTCACGACCTTGGATCTCGCCTCAGGATTGCACCAGATCCCGATGGCTGAGAAGGATAAAGCAAAAACCGCTTTTTCCACACCTCTGGGTCACTACGAGTACAACCGTATGCCATTCGGATTAAAAAATGCACCACCGACTTTTCAGCGACTGATGGACACGGTATTAACCGGTTTACAGGGTATAAAATGCTACGTTTACCTCGACGACATCGTGATATACGGAACCTCACTCGCCGAGCACAATAATCGCTTGAGAGAAGTGTTAGCGAGGCTGAGGACAGCGAATTTACGCATACAACCGAGAAAATGCAAATTTATGCGTAAGGAAACGCAATATCTCGGTCACATAATAACCGAGGTCGGAGTAAAGCCCGATGAAAGCAAAATCGAGGCAGTAAAAAATTTCCCAACACCAAAAAATATGAAAGACGTACAATCGTTCCTGGGACTGGCGGGATATTATCGCCGATTCATCAAAAACTTCTCCAGTATTGCGAAGCCTTTGACCGATTTAACAAAAAAGGAGGTTAAATTCGCGTGGATGGAACAATGTGAGGCTGCGTTCGAACGCCTGAAAGAGGCTTTAACCACCGCCCCGATATTACAATATCCCGATTTCTCGAAGCGTTTCGTTATTACGACAGACGCATCGGATAAAGCGATCGGAGCGATATTGTCTCAAGGGAAGATCGGTGAAGATTTGCCGATTTGTTACGCTAGTAGAACGTTAAACAAGGCCGAAACAAATTACTCCACTACCGAAAAAGAGCTACTTGCAATTGTGTGGGCTGTTAATCAATTTCGACCGTATATTTACGGAACGAAATTTACAATCGTAACAGACCACAAGCCATTAACATGGTTATTCGGGGTAAAAGATCCTGGATCAAGGTTAATGAGATGGAGAATTAAATTAGAAGAATACGACTACGAAATACAGCATAAAGCTGGAAAAATAAATACAAACGCTGACGCGTTAAGTCGCATCTACGCGCTCACTCGAGCGCAAGCGAAAGAAAGAGAGGAAAAGAAGAACAGGCCCGAGCCACAAGAGGAAGAAGGACGGAGAGAGCGCTCTCGCACGGCTAGCGAGGCCCCTCGTGCTGGCGAGGCGGCCCGGGGAAGCGCGGTGCCGGGGGAAACTCCGCGTGCATCGCGCGGGCCGAGCGACGGCACCGACAGCGAGAGCGAGGAGGATGGCTGCAGCATAGGCGTACCATGCCCCGACGAGCATGAGCGCCTCGAAATTATGAGGGAATACCACGATGCCCCTCTAGGTGGGCACCAGGGCATCAAGCGAACACTGCAGAGGATACGAGATAAGCATAATTGGCCTGGAATGAAAAAGGACGTCGCTACCTATATACAACGGTGCGACAAATGCCAGAGGAACAAGGTAGGAAAAAAGGCAAAGGCCCCGATGGTCACCACAGACACACCGACGCGTGCTTTTGAAAAATGTGCCGTCGATATAGTAGGACCCCTACCGATCACGGGAAAAGGGAATAGGTATATACTTACCTTCCAGGATTTACTTACAAAGTACAGTCTAGCGTTGCCTTTGGAAAATCAAGAGGCGAACACAGTCGCAAAAGCCATGACCACCGAAATTATTTGCAAATTCGGCGCTCCGGCAATAATTCTGTCAGACCAAGGGACAAATTTTCTGAGCACGACTTTCAAAGGGATATGCGAATTACTCGGAATAGCGAAAATCCAAACAACCGCATATCATCCGCAATCAAACGGAGCCCTGGAAAGATCCCACAGGACCCTCTCAGAATACCTGAAAAATTTCATCGGAGAGGACCAAAAGGATTGGGACGAATGGTTGCCGTACGCTATGTTTACGTACAACACCACACCTCATTCGGTGACAAAGCTCACACCACACGAATTGGTTTTCGGAGAGAGAGCAGAGTTACCGACGGCTTTACAGCAGGCCCCGCGAATGACCTACTCGTATGAGGATTATGCCGCGGAATTACGGGAACGCCTGCGGGCAGCATGGCAGCAGGCACGGGAGAACGTAAAGGAAGCCAAGGAAAAGGCGAAACAACACTACGATAGACATGCATCAGTAGTAAAGTACCGCCCAGGCGACACCGTCCTCCTCCTCGATGAGACGGTCAGACGAGGACGCTCGGCCAAGCTCACACCCAAGTGGGTGGGACCTTATACGGTCAAAAGTGAGGAGTCGAGCGAAACCTACATTATCGGCCGCGGGCGGAAAACGATGCGCGTACACGCGAACCGCATCAAGGCGTACGTTACCCACTAGCGAGGGCAACGTACGCACCACACACACACATACACCGTCGCGGGAGCCATCGCGCCGCGAAGAGGCCCGCATGGCTCAGCAAAAAAAAAAAAAAAGAGAGAGAGAGAGAGAAAGAAACATATAAAAATAAAATAACGCGCAATATTATAAGGGGAGAGCCCACGGAGGCTCCCCAACGCACGCGCCCTGAAATAAGGAAGGAAAGGAGGAAAAATGATAAAATAAATAAACAAATGATTACGCTTAGCACATATATTGTTACATTTTTAAAACACGCATTTAAAACAACCACGGGGCCGACTGCGGGGCCCCCGGGAAAAGGGCCGCCAGCCACCACATTTGTGGCCGGCTGAGCCACCAGCCCTCCTCCGGGGGGAGGTCGGGGTAGAATAAGCGACACAACCCCAGGATATCCCCGGGGTCGTGCCCCCACTCGGCCTCCTCCCGGGCTGCCGAGGTGTCTCTCCACAGCTCGTCTACCGCGGCCCTGAGCCGCTCCCGGCGGCGGCGGACCGACACGGCGTGAGTTATGAACCCACGCCGCCACCACTGGGGCCACGAAACACGCGACAGCCGCCTTTTGCGTAGACGAGGAGTCTGAAACAGAAAAGAAAAAGAAAACAATGAATTACTATATAACACATATATTACAAAAATATAAATTAAAATGAACAAGTAAAAGCAACACTTACGAGGACAAATTCCATCGGCGAATCATCACCCCCGAAGACCACCGCGCCACCCTCAAAGTGCCAGTCATCCATCTGAAACAAAAAAAAAAAGGGGGCACAAGAAAATTGTTAATATTAAATAAAATAAAAAACAAATACACATTTTACAGAATTATTAATACTTACGTTATTACTTCGTTGAAGTCTCGCTGCTAAATGAAGCGACGCCTCGACGATCAAATCCGTCGAGGCAAGAATCACACCGAGTGTCGCACCCCGGTGGGGTAAAAACGCGTAATCAACAAAATTCGCGAAAAAATATAAATTCCAACGACTATTAAGCGAGTTAGAAAATGAAAAGTTTCTCGAAACGAGTGGAACAAAGACAGAAAAATAACCGAGCGATATTCTCCGCAGGTTAGTACCCCTCGTCGCTATCGCCGCCGAGAGGGACGAGAAAACATACCGGGTGGACAAATTTTCAACCAACCCAGGGATTTATTATGAGGAAATAGGAACTTTATCCGTAACCAGCGACACATGGAAATTAATCATAAAAATGGACCTCGGATCGTTAGAAAAACAAGAAAGGGAAATAAAAAATACATTTACAAATTTAACAGGGCTGTGTACTTGGGCAGCTACGAAAGACGTGCTGTGCAATACGATTGCCGACACAGCAGCAAAAATGCTACAGAGGACCGAGCAAGAGCTTCGAGCGATCCACGATATAACGGGTGGCAAATTAACACGCCGACGTAGAGGCATTATTAACGGCCTTGGCTCGATTATCAAGGCAGTCACGGGAAATATGGACGCACAGGATGCTGCGGAAATCAACGAACAACTCAACAAATTGGGGACCAATCAAAACGCTTTAGAAAACGCCCTTAGCGAAAACGTTCAAATTCTCGAGTCGACATTACACCTGTTCAACAAATCAACAACACGGTTGGAGGAAAACCAAAAACAATTACAATCACTCGTCGTGAGCGTACGGGACAGCCTGACAAACCGTCTGGACAGGTTAGATGAACGACAACAAATAGACGAGAAACTTACAACAATGGGAATGATCACCGAATCTCTATTGAGCGAAGTCAGACAACTGACAGATTTTATAGCAGGGTTATCAAAAGGATTAGTTAATCCAAGCATATTGCCCCCGGGGCAAATGGCAGAGTACTTAAAAAACGCCATTACGTACTTGCCGAGAGGTCTGTCGTTTCCGACGCCCGTGCGGCCGGAGGAAATGCCAAAATTATTAGAAATTAGCGAAATAGGTGCGTATTGCGTAGGGACGGAACTCGTCCTGGTAATCAAAATTCCATTAATAAATCACGAGGAATACATAATAAATAGAGCGTATCCATTGCCCGCGAAGATCGAAGGAAATCACTTTCAATTTATAGAGGTAACAAACGCAATCGTCATTGTTGAAAAAACGCGAAGATCTTGTTTAATGATGGACGAGAGCGAGCTGCGATCGTGCAAAAATGTAAAAACTCATTATCTATGTAGACCTAGACGCGCTATATTAGCCGCGCACACTTGCACATCATGCGAAACAACGATGTATATCACGCACAACGTTAAAAACGCGGAATGCCATCAGCGCATCGTACAGTTAAACAATACGCTAATAATTGCATTAGAACACCGTGGTAAATGGTTATACGTAGCGCCGGAACCTGAAACCTTATTAATACATTGCGGAACGCGACAATTGGAACATGCGGCATTAATAGGGACAGGGACTCTGGCTTTGGACGGAAAATGTTCCGTCACCACTCCTAATTTTAGAATCGAGACCATAGGAGAAATAAAACAAACTGTACACAACGAATTTTTACCGCGAACAAATTTGACAATGCTAAACGAGGATATACAATTATTAAAGTATACGTCAATTGTACCCGAATTACCTCACAAATTGCCAGATAATCCAGCAGAAATAAATAAAATCGGAGAACGTTTGAAAACGCTGAAAACAAAAATAAAAGGAATTCGCGAGGCAGAGGTAACACGACAAATCGCAATTGGAAGCTACTCTATAGGAGCAATCGTGCCGATAATAATCGGAGCGACTTGTATATATCTCTATATGCGGAAGCGAGGGCGCACACCCGCAGTGGCGATCTACAGCGAGCCGGCCATCATCAGCTGCGCGACCGAGCCGCAAACAGCTAAATCATCAAAACGCAAGTTACCTATACCCTCACTTAATGGTAAGGTAATACGAAAAACACAACGCACAAATTCGACATGAGACATACATAAATACATACATACATACATAACCGAACTGAATTATATAAATACGTATGTCCCACTTTGTATCGGGGACACAAAATAATTAATCATGCAATGGGTGCAAATATGTAATTATATGGGAATTATAGAATTTTAAATCGCTAAAAACATGTAAACAACGGCATTTGTAAGCCCAAGGACCAAACACAAAGTCGCAATGCCAATCTCGGGAGAGATTTGTTCTTCCAAGGGGGGAGGGATGTTGTGACCCGGAATTTCCCTATTTCACAACATCGGTCAGCGACCGAACTGCGGTCAATCACCGACCGAATAAAAGAGCATTCAACTGCTTATCGCAGCAGAATTAGGCAATTTAGAGCAAATAATTGCCACAATGCTTCGTCAGATTATTGCAAAAGATCGATAGCCGTCACCTTTCGAGCGACGACGTATCGATCCCGAAAGTCAGTCTTGATCAGGGCAGCGACGGGTTTGGTTCGAAGGCAAAACCATCAACTTGTACTTCTTGTTAAACCTATTCAAACCAACCTAGTCAATAAACTTTACAAGTATTTTGTAGCTGCTTGAGTTGGAGTTTAACTCGTTTGGCGTAGATCCCAAAAACCTTCATCCCTATTTTCACGATAGTCTCTATCTTGAAATATCGGGACACAACAATGCTTTGGATACATCGCGAGCTGTTGTTTGTTTAAGAGGTACCATGACGCTGAATCTGCTGAATAGGTCGATGATCGTGAGCATGTATTCGTGACCGTCTTTTGTTTTTGGAAGAGGTCCGACGATGTCTATTGCGATTTTTTCGAAAGGTTGAGTTGGCGTGTCTGTTATTATCATAGGTGCTCTATTTTTTACACGAACGAGTTTGTTCTTTTGGCACTTCTGGCAGGTTTTAATAAATTTCGCGACGTCTGCCTTCGTGTGTTTCCAATTCGTATCCAATTCGTATGTGTATCGAGCGCCTATGCGTTTGTGAGTTTTCGTGATGCCTTTATGTCCTCCGATTGTTGATTCATGCGCCTCCTTCATTATGGATTATCGATGTAATTTCGGCGGTACCGTGATAATTCGTTCGCACAACGTTATTCGTATTTTTGGCTCAACCGAGATTTGCTGGATGTAGGTTTTGATGGTGTCCCAGAGAAATTGATCCATGATCTCAGGATCTTTGGCCAGTGTGCATGATTCGAGTTTTTCCTTTGTCAGGATTTTGATGACTGTCTCGATGCATTTCTGGACCATATGCCAGTCGGTGTTATCTGTGCATTTTCCTTTACATATCATGGTGAAGATCCGTTTAGTTCCGCGGCGTGTTATAAATATGTGTCCAGCTCTTGGTTTCTCCTTGCGAAGGTCTTCGTAGTTGATTATGTTTTTCTCTACGAGGATTTGCGATATTGTTGTGTTCATGATACAATCCGCTGCGGGAAAATGAGCGATGTTATCCTTCTGTGTGAGAATACTTTTCCGGCTAATTATGACGTTGTTGTTCGATGTCCTGTGTCTCTGGTTTGTTTCCGGATCTTCGGATTGTCTTTCCCATTCCGAGGTTGTTACGTTATTTTCGTCTCATGTTTCTGGGTCTTCGGTGGACGATTGACGTTCGGTATCTTCGGTTTGAGTCATGTGTCTCGTTTGCGGTGCCGCCTTTGGTAATGCCGAGCGCTTTCTGTGGTACTACGATGGTTCGTAAGGTGGATCTCCGTCGGATTCGCTTTGGTGTATTTCGGCTGCGAGGTTGCCGTAATCGTTCGTTACTGCTGGCGAGGGTTTGTCCGTTGTCGTGTCATTTTTGCTCGATTTTGGTCTGCCAGGTCGTCGTTCTTTTGTTGATGTCGTGCTGTCTTCGTCAGTCGATTCTGGTGGTCGGATCAGTGGTTTCGGCGTATCGTTGTTGGTTTGATACTGGTCTGTTGACTGTTCTCGCGATTTCTCCGATATCTCGCGAGTCGGGTCATGAGTTGTTCGATTCTCGTCAATTCGTGGCGGCGAACGGAAATTTGGTTCAGTCGCCTTGTCGCCTGAAGTCGCCGGTGTTACTTCGCTAAATGTTTCTGGTGAGCGGAAGTTCGGTTCCACCTCAGGATGTTTCGTGGTAACCTGTTCGTTCGTTGTTTCCGTTGCTGATAGATGTGATTGGGACGTTGGCCTGATCTCCGATGCATCGGCTGTATTGTCTCCCCTATCCGGCCGGTTGACCGACTCGTGTGCCTTTAGCTTACTTCTTCCGTCGTTAATTTCTTTATCGCTTGCTGTGTGTTCGTTTTCTTTGCTTTGCTCGTTCGATTTTTCTTGTTTCCGTTGTTCCCTCATATTATATTCGTTGATTAATTTTGTCAATTTGTTTTCTTCGTTTGCACTCTGCTTCATTTGTTTTAGATTATATTCGTTGATTAGCTTTGTTAGCTTATTTTCGTTTGCCTTCGGTGGCCGCTCCTGTTTAGCGTTGTATTCGTCGATTAATTTACTCAGTTTGTTTTCTTCTTTGTTTGTTTCCACTCGTTTTCCTTTTTCATTGTTTGCCGGGTTCGTGGTTCCTTTAATCGCTGACCATTCGTTTGGTTGCCGAGTCGTTTTCCATTTGTCCGTCGTGAGTTCCTCCTCCTCCGTTACCGTATCGCAGTTGTTATCGTCAATAGATGGATTTACTTTTTTGTGTGTGTTTTCCTTCATCGTTCTCCGGAGTCTCCTATCTGAATCTTCGTTTTCGGTGTCGGTGCCTGATGGTTCCGAGTTGCTGTGTGTCGTGAGGCGTTTTTTCCTAGGTGATCGATTTCCTGATTGTTCGTCCGATGTTGACCTTCCGCGCGTATCCGGCTGGTGTGTGGTTTTGGCCTTTTTCGTGTCGTGATTTTCGTTGGCCGATGATTCGCTCCGTAATCGAATCGGTAGGATCTTTGATGGATTCCTTGACATGGCGTCCGCGACGACGTTGAGTTTTCCAGGTTTATGGTGGATGTCGTATTCGTAATCACTTAATAGGGCTTGTCAGCGTTGTAATTGTTGTGGTGGGTTGGGTTTGGTTGTAAGGTATACGAGTGCTCTATGGTCTGTCACTATTGTGAAATGTTTCCCGTAAAGATAATGTCTAAAATGTTCGACCGCTTTTACCACTGCTAACAGTTCTTTATGTGTGGTGTCGTACTTAATTTCGGCGTTCGTGAGGGCTCGAGAGTAAAATGCTACTGGGTGATCGAAATTTTCGTATTTTTGACTCAAAACTGCGCTGATGGCAGAGTTAGAAGCATCAGTTGTTAATGTAAATCGCTCGTTATGATCTGGGTATTGTAAAATGGGTTGGCTGATAATTTTATTTTTGATTGTTTCGAAAGCTTCCTGACATTCGGTTGTCCAATTGAATTTTTGGGATTGTTTTAATTGTTTCGTCAGAGGAGCCGATATTTTTGCGAAATTTCGAATGAACCTTCGGTAATAATTGGCTAATGCATGGAATTGTATGATTGTCTTTTTGTCCGTTGGGGTTGGAAAATTTTTGATCGCCTCGACTAAATCTTGTTTCGGTTGTACCCCTTTTTCGCTAATGACGTGACCCAAATATGCTACCTCTTTACAGAGAAATTTACATTTGTTTGTCTGCAGCGTCAAACCTGCGTCAGTCAATCGTTTCGCGAGTCGCCCAAATTTTTGCTCGTGTTGTTCGAGATCAGTTGCGTAAATAACAATATCATCCACATAAACGAAAAGATCTGCACCCTGGAGTCCGGATAGTATTAAATCCATTGCTCTCTGAAATGTAGCCGGTGCGTTTCGCAATCCGAACGGCATTCGATTGAATTCGTAATGTCCACCCGGTGTGGAGAATGCTATTTTCGGTTTGTCTCGAGGGTGCATCTCAATTTGGTGGAAACCGGATGTGAGATCAAAAACCGAGAAGTATGGCGATTTGCCCAATTGGTCGAGAATATCTATGATGTTTGGTAACGGGTATGCGTCGGGGATGGTTTTTCCATTGAGTTTCCGAAAGTCGATAACCATACGCCACCTTTTTTTCCCTGAATCGTCTGATTTTTTGGGGACTATCCAAACCGGAGAGTTATATGGAGACAGATACGGTTGTATGATGTCTTTTTTCAATAAGTCCTGTACCTGTTCATTTATTTCAGATTTGTGTACTTGAGGGAATCGATATTGTTTGGTGTTAATAGGTCTGTCATCGGTAGTGTTAATTTCGTGTTTCACTACAGTCGTGTAGTGAAACAGTAGTTCCGAAACAAGCTGGTATACACTGTCTTTCTCTGTGTCATCCAGGTGATCTAGGTGCAAGAGTGACTTTATCGTTTCAGACCTTTCCTTGTTTACGTCTGTAATTGCTAAGCAAATTGCTGCGCGGTGCTCGTCCTGAGTATCGCGAGAATTACTTTCAATGTCGACAGGTGTTTTTGATACTTGCTCGATCGGCTGCAGTTCAACAATTGGGATTGCGAAAGAGATGTCATGGCTGGTTGTGTTAATAGCCCCTATGTACGCTATTCCACCACGGTTTGTTACGATAGCGTTGCCAAGAAACAGACCTTCGTTCGTTTCGATTCTTGGTATAAAACCTTCGGATAAGTCGGTGTCTTTTATTCGGATTGATATCAAAGTTTTTGATCTGGCAGGGATGTCAATTTCTTCCTGGGTCTCGAATGGTATTATAGAGTCAAAAAATGTAATACAGGATTTTGTGTATAGTATATCGGCGGCTGTTTCTTTGAAAAATGCATCTCCGAAAATTGCATCATATGGAACAGGGATAGTGTCCTCGACGACATGGAATTCGACGTTAATGTTTTCGATTCGGATGATATATTTGCCGGTTGTGTATAATATACCTTCTGTAATCCCAGAAAGTTCGTAAATGATGTGTGGGTCGATTTTATTTTTGTGCCGTATGATAGATATTTTAGCCAAATTTATTTGTGCACCTGTGTCTACTAGTAATCGAGAGTTTCGTTTGTTTATATCGGGTGAATTAATGGCGACTGTTGGTGGTTTTCGCCGTTTAGTGGGCCCTAGGCATATTGTCGCTTTTCTGATCTCTAGGTCGCCTCGTTTTATTGGTTCGACGTTGACGCGGGTTCTGTCGAGGGGCTCCGCGTCGCTCTGTTCCGCGGAGCTGCACTCCCGTTTTTTGTCGCGAGATCGTTACACTTGTCTACGTTTTCCGACCTTGTGCCTGAATTGTCTCGGCGGCTCGTGTGACCGTTTCTATCTTGCGAGTTCGTACGATAGCGGTCGCGAGAGTTATCGCGGTATCGATCGCGAGAATTATTTCGATATTGGTCGTGGGCGTTGTTTTGGTATCGGTCGCGAGAGTTGTGACGATATTGATCGTGGGGGTTATTACGAGAGTCGTCACGGGAATTATCGGGATATTGGCCGTAGGAGTTGCGATATCGGTCGCGAGAGTTATTTCTGTATCCGTTTTGAGAGTTTCTGTACTGGTTGTTACGGGTGTTGTTGTACTGATTTTGCGTGTAATTGCTATATTGGTTTCTTGGGTTATAATCATTATAATTTTGTGGGTTGTACTTGTTATAGCTTTGTGTACCCTGATCGAATTGGTTCTTACTGGGGTTTCCGAATTGTCTTGGTTCTTAGCAGGCTTGTCTCCATCTCTCTCTCATTTTTGCTAACGTTATACATTCTGATGTTATATGGCCTCCCTGTTGGTGAAATTTGCAATATTTTTCGTTTATACTCCTATTTCTTTCCGCGAATCGGACTCTAGCTGTTTCGGTAACTGTTTCCCCTTGTTCGGCTACGCGTGATCGATTTTGATTTACTGTTGCGCGCCTTTGCAATTCTAGTTCGATATTTGTTGCCTCGTCTATGGCGTTGTCTAGAGTTTATAAATTTCGATGGAGTAGAAGGTTTGCGATTCTATCCAAGAGGCCTCGTACGAAAGCTTGGATTACGGCTTTTTTCTCTTCTGCCGTTCTTTTTTCTAGACACGCCCTGCCGTCTGCCGCTGAGTATACTTCCGATAGTCTTTCGATAATTTGATTCTGCAAAACTTTTACTCGGAGTCCGTAGTCGAGGACTGACTCGTTGAATTTTTGTGAGGTTGATTTTAATTCGAGCCCTAAATCTGATATATCTAACGGTTTTTTATATGCCCTTTTCAGGTCTGCGAGAAGTGCGTCTAATGTATCGTATGTTTTTTCTTCTGTTAGGTCATATGCTCTGCCGGTTAACCTGAATATTATTGCGTTTATTTAATACCGGTGGTTTGGGTCGGGAGCGGTTTGCTGTACACGTTTACATCTGCTAATGAAGCTTTCGATCGTTATACTTCCATCACCGAATTGTGAGATTACCTTTGTCAGGTCGTTATATGTCGCGGGGTTCTGGGGTGCGGGGTTTGCCATTTCGGTCTCGTCGCTTTCGCTATCTTGGTCTGCCAATATGAGTCGATAAAATGTATTAGAGGTGTTTTGGCGTCCTATTCGGCGCCTAGGTGGACGTTGTGACAGGAAAGTCGAAGCTCACCCTCGACGTGGTCACTCGCCTACGTATCTGTAGGGCCGAGAATATCTTTAAGAAGCGAATCCGCTATACGCGAGCACGAATTGTCGATATATAAGGTATTTATGATCATTACCCATAAGTTGAATATCGACTGTCGATCTTTAGATCTAAGGGCAGACGCGCGTGCGTTAATTTGTCAACTAGGAAGGACATAGAGACCCAAAAGAGGGGATATAACCCGAGGGTCTAACGTACCGCGTACGAAGAATTATTAATTACTCCTTATCGGGATCTTGTTCCGTGAGGATGTCAATTTGTGACTCCTTGTTCAGGCCCTGTACTGTCCATGTCGTCAACTTGCTTCTCGGCCCCGAGCTCGTTAATTTTGTCATTGAATTGTTGTGAGAGATTGAAGGGTGCGTGCCCTCACCTGCGATTGCCGAAATTGTCGAATCGGCGTCAGCGAACTACATTGATGAAATTGTCAATTCCGAGATAGAGCGATTGGTGTTCGCCGGAGGAATTGAAGGAATTGTATTTCAAATTGTCGGGGGAAATTACGTAAGTGTTGAATAAACCGTATTTCTTTGCTTTAGCACGCTATTTTTGATTCTCGCAATCCATGGGTCCCCAACTGTTTCCCCCTGTGAATTCGTCTCATGCCGATATTTAAAGTAATGAGTAAAGATAGATTTGATAGAATCTCTAAAACTATCTGGCGCCCAACAATTGTTTATTAATAAATGTTGATAATTGAAATATTTGCCAAAGAGCCCTATCAGCCACTGACCCAGGCCGCGGTAGGTGAAAGGATTTTCTCGCCAAGTGAGAGTTGAGAAAAGATATCCTGTCTCAACGTATTGGCCTAATTGTGGTTCGATATTATTTGTATTTTCTCGAGTTTTCCTTCGTTTTCTTTTCTATTACTATTTTGCCACACTTTTCCAAAAAGGTAAATTCAGTAAATTGATCATTTGTTTTGGCAAGATTTGTGTGAGAACCAGTATAAATGTGTATATGCGTTAATTTCGAGAAGAGCAGTTGAAACCAGTTCTCATGTACGAACATTATTTTTGAGGCGCGCTGTAGCGGCGTGTCCGCCAGTGATTTTGTTGCCGGTCAGTGTAATAGAAGATCGGAATTCGAGTGACGCAGTTTTTTGTCGCGCGGGCGAGAGTGAGAGGGAACGATGAGCGTTGCTTGAGCGAGCAATGGTTATAGAAACGTGAATGGGTGTATGTGTGTGTGTGTGAGGAATACATATGGTCGTAGAACCGACGCACGCTCGCAATACAGAGTATGAAGAGTATCGTCGCATGCACGAATTTTAAAGAAAAATTTGGGTGGTACTTACATAAGCGCCAAGATGATTGTGAATAATCTCATTTTTCGTGCTGTTTTTCTCGTTGTCTCCTTCCTGTTACGATTTTTCTTCTTTTCTTCCGGTTTTCGGCGTCGATTGACCACACTCACACCTCACTTGCTCACACCACACTGGTTTTTTTCCACACAAGTTTCTTTCTTTTTGTTAATTTTTGGTGGATTGCGGAGTTCAGATCCCACGTCTGACACCAGTTGTGATGACTCGAACGGTCTTGCAGTGGTGGGGACGGTCCAGTGACGATGAGTGAAAAGAATGGTGAGCCGCTGGGTGGTCTCGAACCCGAGTCCTCGCGATGAGAGCGATGAGCGCTATCCACTGCGCTACGGCCACCTATAATTCTTTCTACTCGTATCGTCTTCGTTAGTAATGCTGGACCGTCACACACCCCGCCTTTCAGAATCGATGTCCTCATCGATGTGAAGTGTAGATATGTTCAATTGTCGTTGCGCGTTTTGTAGCTGTGTGAGCCTTGTAGTTGCGCGTTTTTGTAGCTGTGTGAGCTTGGCATGATGCGTTGACGTGTGTATAGCGTATCCCACTTCTGACACCAGTTGTGATGGTCGAATACGGAATGAATAAATGAATGATAATCGGAAATGAGAGTAAGAGTTGAGCGTTTATTAATTGGTCTTTACGGTTGAACGGGTGGAGATGAACTAAGGATTAGGGCTAGCGCTAATGAAGTGGAGGAAGTGTGAAGCGGAGGGGATGGTCAAGTTGCATTGTTCTGGACCGTGGGACCGTGGCCCAGGGATGCTGTGTAGCAAAATTGGAGGTGCTGATGTGTATGGGAACGAAGTGATAACAGGGTTGCTGTAGGTGTAAGGTGTCGTGTGGGAAAGAAATGGTTATAGGATAGGGCCGTTACAATATGAACATAAAATAAATTAAATCTGAAAATAAAATAAATTTTCTGAAAAAGGAATTGGTAAATTCGGTACGGTCTGCTGTTGTATATGGAAACTCTGCCATATACATTGGCAAGTATAGCGGTGCACGTAACATTGCACTGGGCCTCGTTTACAGCAGAACAAACCGATTTCCAAAAACGAATGTGCTTGGTTTATCGTGGGTTTTCGGTGTACTGTTTAATGATGAACTGTTTTGGCACTGGCAGGAAGTCCGGTGCACGTTACCTTGCACTGGGCCCTGTGTTAAGGCCATGGGGGATACCCCCTCCCCTATCGAAATTTAGAAAGATTCTCAGGCAAAATCTATAAATCGGGTCGATTTGAAATTTTTTTTAGTGACACATTTAGTGACACAACACGGAAGGAATGACGATTTCACAATTCCGAAATTTTGCAAAAAAATTTTTTTGTGGGGTGAAATAATTTTCAAAAATTCGAAATTCTAAAATCGTCAGTCTCTCCGGGCTAAATCACTAAATACTCACAACAAATTTCAAACCGATCCGATTTATAGATTTTGCCTGAGAATCTTTCTAAGCTTCGATTTACGAATGTAACACATCGCCTTAAGACCTCTTGAATCGAGTCACTCATAAATTTCTTTATTTTGACATTTACAAAATTCGACCATTCTCGATAAGGAGAGCACTGGTGCACGTAACATTGCACTTGTCCCCCCTTTTTGGATGGTGAATTAATATTTTTTCCAGACAAATAAATTTTATTCATAAATTTATTTATTTTCTTATTTACAAAATTCAATCATTCTCGATAAGGAGAGTACTAGTGCATGTAACGTTGCACTGGTCACCCCTTTTGGATGGTGAATTAATATTTTTTTCAGACAAATAAATTTTATTCGTGAATTTATTTATTTTCATATTTATAAAATTCAACCATTCTCGATAAGGAGAGTACTGGTGCATGTAACGTTGCACTGGTCCCCCTTTTTGGATGGTGAATTAATTCCTGATGGTCTTAAATATTTTGAGAAAAATAAAATTGTATTTAAATTCATTCATATTACACTATTATAGAAGACGGCCATCCGTCCATTTCGGCGCCAAGTAGACGGTGCAATAAACCTGCACTGAGGCTGGGCAGTCATCGGGAAAGGTTTCATCAAAGACGGAAGGTTGGATGAAGTGCATCGATCACCTGCATGACTTTATCTCCCTATTTGAACAAATTTTCCCGGTGACTCGAAATGTATTGGAATTATTGTTTTCTTAAATAGATGCCGCGAAGAAGGGCGGGCCAAAAATGTAAGCTGAGGCGCGAAGAGGCTATAGCCAGGGGGGTTGTCCGAGTCGAGCCTCGTGGAATAACACCCCTACGCGGAAAATCAATCTCGACCCCCCTCCTCCTCGCCCGGTCAACGCGGTCACTCCTTACCGGCCAACCCACTATTCTGTGGGTTGGCCGGCAACCGACAACCGCCGTACCGTCGACCTACCCCGACCCCTCAGGAAATTCCTCCTGAATTGCGTGGCGATCCTCTTCCCAGACCGTACGTTCCCTCTCCGATGCATACATCCGAATCGGATGCCAACACGGTCGAGGTCCTTTCTTCAGACCCTGAAAACGAATGAAAAAAAAAATAATATAAAATTTAATTAAATATGTTAAATTTTAAATCAAAATAAAAAAATATAAACGAACAAAAAATTATATTAAAAACGTTTACTCACTCGCTACGGCTCAACGTTCGTTTCGCTACCAAATAAATAACGTTAATCGCTTTTTACCTGAAAGTTTTTTGTTTTAATTATTTTTGTGCGTTAATTTTGGCCTTGCATCCTTGTCCCGGCTGAGCTCCCACTTGGCCAAACGAAGGGTGTTGATCCGTGCGTTTCACCCGTCATCTCGCTCGTCCCTCGACCTGCGACGTAACAATACATTTTATAACCACCCTAAAATACTACTATATATCTATATAAAGCCATACAAAAGGCTACGGCCGAAATACGTATGTACGAATAATCTTATTCTTATTACACTTACTACTCTTATTCACCAAGTTCCCAAAGAGGACTTGAAGAAATTTTTCTCATAGCATATAATTCTGTAAGCGGAACAGAGAGGTGCAGACACACGTGCCGATGAAACCTATCCTTCCCATAAGAAGGAAAAGGACAGCTAAAAACGTAAGACAAAACGGACGGTCACTAAAGGAAGGCGTTAGATATCTCCAGACTATACATCCTGGAGTCCAGACTAAACACCCTGGCCGAAGATCGAGCTCCACATGCACCGCTGACCATCCCCACCAGTTCAACATAGCCACGCGCCGCTGACCATCCCTACCAGTACTGCGTATCCCCACGTCAACGACCGTCCCCAACACGCAAAGCTTTAACCATATATTCGTGGACAGAGGCAAAGGCTCCTCAGTTCTTGTCCAGTCTCTCCAGCAACGCGATCTGTAAAACTGACTCACTTACAACGGGCCAAGTCCCATTCTTAATATATAGTACGGCGAATACAAGCCTTTATTAACAAATATAATAAAGAAAGCCTTTGGAATCAATTAATATTTCGGAACCGCGAAAAATAAAATACAAGATACATCCTGCTACTTTATCCTACAAATATTACCCAAGTATCACTTTTTTTTTTTTATAACTTTCGAGTTTGTAAAACGCGAAATAGTTTTGTGGGGCGAATGTGTTACGTACCCCGTTCAACTGCATAATAAAATACTGTGGAATTGTGAATTTGCGAAACCAAGTTAGCGACCTTCTAAAGACCAGGCGAGCCTGCTCTTGGTGCACAGCATGCACGACAGCGGTGTTCCTTCCGACAGAGGACCGTATAACTCTCCTCCCATTGGAGCGAGGCTGCTCTTGGTGCGAAGCATGCACGACAGCGGTCGTCCTCCTTGCAGAAGGACCTGTTAACCGTATTGCAAACGCGGGATACAGGCCTTTCCTTCGAATCTACCCCACACATGCTCAAAATCTTATTATTGAAATTAAGATAATGATACCAGTAAATTTCGTATTTATTCCGGAATTCCCCCCGGATCATCGCGCGTCGCTATAGTTACCTGAAAATAAAAAGGGAGTGGTTTACAAAAATTCTTCAAGAGGAAAAACCAATCATAAATTGACATCATACTTATCCTTAATCCTTCCCCGAGATCGACATCAGAGGAATCCACCTGAAAAATAAGTCATTTAGAAGCCTGCAAATAAATAAATTGAAATAAAATAAGTTCCTAAAAATAAAATTGGTAAATTCGTTTCGTTCTGCAGTTGTATATGGATACTCTGTCATATACATTGGCGAGTGTACCGTGCACATTGCACTGGGCCTCGTTTACAGCAGAGCAAACCTATTTCCAAAAGCGAATGTACTCGCTTTCTCGTGGGTTTTCGGTGCACAATAAACTGTTTTTGCACTGACAGGAAGTCCGGTGCACATAACATTGCACTGGGCCCTGTGTTAGGACCCCGTGAATCGAGTTATTCGTAAATTTATTTATTTTTATTATTGCAAAAAACTCAACCATTCTCGATAAAGGAGAGTACTGGTGCATGTAACTTTGCACTCGTCCCCCTTTTTTGGATGGTGAATTAATTCCCGACAGTTTTTATTCAATTAAAATATTTTTAAGAAAACTATAATTGGAAAAATTCAACCATTCTCGATAGGGAGAGTACTGGTGCATGTAACTTTGCACTGGTCTCCCCGTTTGGGTGGTGGATTACATTCCGACACTACACACTATTATAGAAGGCAGCCATCCGTCTTTTCCTGTTCCTCGCTAGCGATGCAGTAAACCTGCATTGGGCAAGGAAGTCGACGAGAAGTTCCATCAAGGACGGAAGGTTGGTTAAAGTGCATCAATCTCCCGCACGACTTTATCTCCCTATTTGAACGAATTTTCTCAGTGACACGAAGCGTATAGGAACGGTTATTTTCTTAAATAGATGCCGCGAAGGAGGGCAGGTCAAAAATAAAAGCAAAGGCGCGAACGGGCTCTTTTAAGGGGGGATTATCCGTGTCGAGCCACGTGGGAATAATAACCCTACGCGGCAAATCAACCTCGACCCCCCTCCTCCTCGCCCGGTGAACACGGTGTTACGTCGCAGGTCGAGGGACGAGTGCGATGACGGGTGAAACGCAGGGATCAACACCCTTAGTTTGGCCAAGTGGGAGCTCAGCCGGGACAAGGATGCAGTGGCCAAAATTAACGAACAAAATAATTAAAACAAGAAAAACACTTTTAAGTGAAAATAAAGTATCGTTATCTATTTAGTAGCGAAACGAACGTTGAGACGTAGAGGGTTGGTTTTACACGTTTTTTAGTATTTATTTTATAAGGTTACATATTTTTATTTTTATTTTAACACATTCAATTATTATTATTCATTTTCAGGATCTGAAGAAAGGACCTCTACAGTGTCGGCATCCGATTCGGATGTGTGCATTGTAGAGGGAACGTACTGTCTAGGAAGAGGGTCACCGCGCAATTCAGGAGGAATCTCCTGAGGGGTGGGGGTGGGGCGATGATACGGCGATTGTTTGTCCGTGGATGATGTTGATGGTGCAGGCGGGGGTTGAGGCTGGAGCCCTTCCGCCGTTACCACAGAGTAGTGGGTTGGCCGGTAAGGGGTGACCGTGTTAACCGGGCGAGGAGGAAGGGGGTCGAGGTTGATTTTCCGCGTAGGCGGGTTATTTCTACGTGGCTCGACTCGAACAATCCCCTTTAAAATAGCCTCTTCGCGCCTTCGTTTAAATTTTTGACCGGCCCTCCTTCGCGGCATCTACTGAAAAAACCAACTGTACTGATACATTTCGTGTCACTGAGAAAATTCTTTCAAATAGGGAGATAAGGTCGTGCAGGAGATTGATGCACTTCAATCAACCTTCCGTCCTTGATAGAACCTTTCCCATTGACTTCCTTGCCCAGTGCAGGGTTACTGCACCGTCGACGAGGATCCGAAATGGACGGGTGGCTGCCCCCTATAAAATAGTCTGATATGAATTTAATTTTTTGGTATTATAAAGTTTATTTTGCTCGAAAAATATTTGAATTGAAGAAAACGGTCGGAAATTAATTCACCATCCAAAAAGGGGAGACCAGTGCAACGTTACATGCACCAGTACTCTCCTTAACGAGAACGGTTGAATTTTGTAAGAATGAAAACAAATAAGTTTACGAATAATATTTATTTGTCTGGAAAAAATATTAATTCACCATCCAAAAGGGGTGACCAATGCAACGTTACATGCACCAGTACTCTCCTTATCGAGAATGATTGAATTTCTGCAAATATAAAAATTAATGAATTTACGAATAAAATTTATTTGTCTGAAAAAATATTAAACTGTCAGAAATTAATTCACCATCCAAAAAGGGGGACCTGTGCAACGTTCCATGCACCAGTACTCTCCTTATCGAGAATGATTGCATTTTGTAAATGTCAAAATAAAGAAATTTATGAATGACTCGATTCACGGGGTATTCACACAGGGCCCAGTGTAAGGTTACGTGCACCGCACTTCCTGCCAGTGCCAAAACAGTTTATTGTACACCGAAAACCCACAATAAAGCGAGCACATTCGTTTTTGGAAATAGGTTTGTTCTGCTGTAAACGAGGCCCAGTGCAATGTTACGTGCACCGGTACACTCGCCAATGTATATGGCAGAGTTTCCATAAACAACAGCAGACCGTACCGAATTTACAAATTTATTTTTCAGGAATTTATTTTATTTCCAGATTTAATTTATTTTATTTTCAGATGTAATTCATTTGATTTTCAGATGTAATTTATTTGATTTTCAGATGTAATTTATTTGATTTTCAGATGTACTTTATTTGATTTTCAGATGTAATCCATTCTATTTTCAGATTTCTATTCGGGCTTCTAAATGACTTTTTATTTTTCAGGTGGACTGTCCCTATGTCGATGCCCGGGGAAGGATTAAGGATAAGTATGATGTGAATTCATTTTTCCTCTTAAAGAATTTTTATACGCCATTCTCTTTTTATTTTCAAGTAACGATTGCGCCATGCGATGAACCGGGAAAAATTTCAGAATAAATACGAAATTCACCGATACTATTATTTTAATTTCAATAGTAAAATTTTGAGCGTGTGTGGGGAAGATTCGAAGGAAAGGCCTGTATCCCGCGTTTGCAATACAGTTAACAGGTCCTTCTGCAAAGAGGACGACCGCTGTCGTGCTTGCTGTGCACCAAGAGCAACCTCACTCTAGTCGGAGGGGAGTTATTCGGTCGTCTGTCGGAGGGAACACCGCTGTCGTGCATGCAACTGCGCCAAGAGCAGGCTCGTCTGGTCTTTAGAGGTTCGCTAACCGGGTTTCACAGCCTCAAATTTTATTATTGTTAAGCAAATACGATATTTAAAGTATAATAAAATGGTGGAATATGCCAATATGCGAGGGGATGATTCGAAAGAAAGTCTTGTATCCCGCGTTTGCAATACGGTTAACAAGACATTCCGCAAAGAGGACGACCGCTGTCGTGCAGGTTGTGCACCAAGAGCAGCCTCGCTCTTATGGGAGGAAAGTTATACGTCTTTCTGTCGGAGGGAAACACCGCTGTCGTGCATGCTGTGCACCAAGAGCAGGCTCGCCTGGTCTTTAGAAGGTCGCTAACTTGGTTTCGCAAATTCACAATTCCACAATATTTCATTATGTAGTTGTACGGGGTACGTAACACAATTGCCTCACCGCATTATTTCGCATTTTTTCAATGTCAAAAGTATCAAAAGAAATATAGTGACACTTGGGAAATATTTGTAGGATAAAGTAGCAGGTTGTACCTTGTATTTTATTTTTCGCGGTTTCGAAATTTCGAATTATGTGTGAATATCGTAGATTTTCTTTTATTATATGTTGTGACGTGGTGTCACAGAAGGGCTGCCAACCGCACCGTCGCGCGTGGGCCGCCGATGAGGGCGCCACTTTCGCTCTGCCGTGCGTGCACACTCGCGATTAGAGACACGGAGGCCTGCGCACTACCTCCCCGCGTGGCGCGAAAAACCCACCGGCAACCGCGAGCACGCGCCGCCATGATGAATCCATTAGAGCGTTAGCAGGGAGAGAGTACGGAGCGAAAAAAGAGTGAAGAGGTAGAGAAAAGTAAAAGTAGCGAGAGAGAACCGCGGAGAATAGCAGGGAGAAAAGGAATAGGCAGGAGAACGGCGAGGAAAATTGTATCGGAAGCTTTATAAAGAAAGGAAGGAAGGAAAGAGCAAGGAGGAAGCCGAAAGTCGACACTAAAAAAAAAAAAATGCGTCGCGAAGAGCGCGCTGTCGCGAGGTAAGTCCTCGTCTGGTTTTTCTCTCTTCATCTCCCCTGAGCCGTCGTAACGCGAGCGTGATAATATATCGCGTTAATAAGTACCGAGTCCTTTTGGGCCATTGTATGGCCGCGAGGCCGCTTCCCGGCGAAATAAAAGCCGTTTCTTTTTCGGCTGGCCAGAGTGGCATCGATCGCGTTGTCTGTTCGGATTTCCTTTTTCTTTTTTTTTTTTGCTCGGATTTCGCTCGCCCAAGTTGGCGTCGATCGTTTTTTTTTGTGTTATTCTCGCGCGGCGACGAGGCGAGGCGGCCGGCTCCCGCGGGGAGGTACAAGTAGCTCCCGAAATCATAATAAACCCGTGTTTACCCCCGGTGTTGGCCAAAAAGGAAAAAAAAAAAAGGGGAAAGAGAGAAGCGAAAAGAAAAGTGTGCGTGTGTAGCGGCAGCCCTTCCCCGAATCGCGAAATCGACTCGTAAACGCGCGAGCGCTGAGCGTCGGTGTCCCATTCCTCGATAGGGGGAAACTGACAGTTCGTGCTCGAATTATTGTAGGTTAGGCCCGGCGGAAACCCACGTCCTTTCTCCCTATCCGGCTTTCGCATTCCTCGGCGCGTAGAGAGAGTGTGTGTGTGTGTGTACCTACGCCCACAGGAGATCACCGCCATCGGAGTACGTCAAGGGGAGCCAGAGCGTCGGCCGGGGCGCCGGGGAAGCATCGACGAGCGAGGATATTTGCTCGCTGCGCCACGACGGCAACGATTCCGCTGCGTCTCGCAGTTTTCATCGACGCAGCGACTCGGCGACGGAGAACTTTTTCTCGCTGTGCCTCGTCGACAGCGTTTTCGCAGCGCCTCGCAGTTTTCATCGACGCAGCGACTCGGCGAGTGAGGATATTTGCTCGCTGCGCCACGACGACAACGATTCCGCTGCGTCTCGCAGTTTTCATCGACGCAGCGACTCGGCGACGGAGAACTTTTTCTCGCTGTGCCTCGTCGACAGCGTTTTCGCAGCGCCTCGCAGTTTTCATCGACGCAGCGACTCGGCGAGTGAGGATATTCGCTCGCTGCGCCACGACGACAGCGATTTCGCTGCGTCTCGCAGCTTTCATCGACGCAGCGACTCAGCGACGGAGAACTTTTTCTCGCTGCGCCTCGTCGACAGCGTTTTCGCAGCGCCGAGTGGATTTCGACGACGCAGCGCCTCCGCGACTGAGAACTTTTTCTCGCTGGGCATCGTCGACAACGATTTCGCTGCGTCTCGCAGCTTTCATCGACGCAGCGACACGGCGAGTGAGAATATTTGCTCACTGCGCCTCGACGACCACGTTTTCGCAGCGCCTAGTGGATTTCGACGACGCAGCGCCTCAGCGACTGAGAACTTTTTCTCGCTGGGCATCGTCGACAACGATTTCGCTGCGTCTCGCAGCTTTCATCGACGCAGCGACACGGCGAGTGAGAATATTTGCTCACTGCGCCTCGACGACCACGTTTTCACAGCGCCTAGTGGATTTCGACGACGCAGCGCCTCAGCGACTGAGAACTTTTTCTCGCTGGGCATCGTCGACAACGATTTCGCTGCGTCTCGCAGCTTTCATCGACGCAGCGACACGGCGAGTGAGAATATTTGCTCACTGCGCCTCGACGACCACGTTTTCGCAGCGCTATATTAAGATTGGGACTTGGCCCATTGTGAGAGAGTCGGTTTTACAGATCGCGCTGCTGGGGAGACCGGACAAGAACTGAGGACGCAATGCCTCTGTCCCCGAATATATGGTTAAAACTTTGCGAGTGGGGACGGTTGCTGGTGTGGGAGTACCCTGACTGGTAGGGATGGTCAGCGGCGCGTGGCTATGTTGAACTGGTGGGGATGGTCAGCGACCCGTGCGTCGATCTCGATCTTCTGTCAGGATGTTTAGTCTGGACTTCAGGATGTATAGTCTGGAGCTATCTAACGCCTTCCTTTGGTGACCGTCCGTTATCATGCGTTTTAAGCTGTCCTCTTCCGTCTTATGGGATGTATAGGTTTCATCGGCACGTGTGTCTGCACCTCTCTGTTCCTCTTACGGAATTATATGCTATGAGAAAAATTCTTCTGAGTTCTTTATGGGACCCTAGTGAATAAGAGTCGTAAGTGTAATAAGAATAAGAATATTCCTACATATGCCTTTTGGCTTTAGCCTGTTATATGGCTTTACAATGTCTTATGGTACTATAAGAGAGTCGTACATTATTATATATAGATATATAGTAGTCATTTAGGGTGGTTATAAAATGTATTATGTGGCTTGCGGTGCCTTAGGGTGATTATAATATGTATTATATGGCTTCACAGTGCCTTAGTGTGATTAAAATATAATAATATGGCGCTCTGATGATCAAAAAATGCTTTGGTAGGCCTTAAAACTATTTTAGGGGGGCCACTGGCGTCCCAGGAAGCCTTTGCAACCTTAAAGTCGTAAATTGTCATTTATCTCGGTTACCGTTAACAATATCGGGAATGTTGCAAACCATAACGTTCCAACTTTTTATGCCCTTTCGTTAGACAGGTCACACTATAGGGGTAACCCCATTATTAACGAAGTATAATCAAACAAAGAAAAATTTTGAAGAAATCTGGAAAGCTCATATCTCGCTTGTTTTCAGAGCTACAGAAAAAAGTCATATACCTTTTCGGCTTGGTTTTTGACGCTTAATTTTTTTGTGATTTTTGCAAACCTGTAGCATCGTTATTAACATTATTTAGTTGTTAATTTACGGGATATTATGCTTTTTACCGATATTTTTTTATTGTAATAGAACATGCTTGAGAAATCAAGCGATGTTTGAGTTTTGAAGTTCTCAGGACGTAACAACTCAAAGGCGTAACATTGGTAAATAAGCGCTCAGAACAGGCGCAAATATCGATAGCGTCATGTTGAAGAGAAACGTTAGTCTGAAAGATGCTTTCCATGCGAGTGCGCGTCAATCGCGAGATAACTTGAAACGAAAAGCCGCTGAGAAAATTGAAAAAATGATGTCTGGCTCGGGCTATAAAAAGAGAAATATCGTGCGAAAGCGTCATCCGAGCAACGGCCATGTGACGAAACGCGACGCTACGGAGAAGAAAAAGAAGAGGAGGAAGAGGAGCGGTGTAAAAATAACAAAAAAAAATAGAAAAAGAACAAGAGTTGAAAAATTCATGGAACCGTTGCGGATATTTTTGAATAGAAGAGGTAAATGGCGTTTTTACACGCGCACTCGTGCGAGTGCTCAAAGTCGGAGCTCTAGCTGTTCTCGATACCGCCGACGCAGACCACCATAGAGGGATCTAATTGGGTGCACTACAAACCCATCTCATCATTGACCAACGATTCCTCCATCGAATTCGTTGTACCCGGTCAGGGTTATGAGTACATTGATCTCGCTCACGCGATGCTCAATCTGCGCGTGCAAATAAGAAATCCCACGCCACCAATGACTTCCACCGCGAAGGATGCTTCCGTCAGCATGCCTTTCGTCGGTCCCATTAACAATCTTTTACATTCGATGTTCAATCAAGTTGACGTGTACTTGAATCAAAAACTTGTCTTGCCGCCGAATAATGCTTACGTATGTCGAGCATACATAGAAAACACTGCTGAATTACGGGCCTGTTGCTAAAGAATCTCGTATCACTTCTGTATTGTGGTATGACGACACCCCCGGGAAAATGAACGATGGTCGCGGTGTAGAAAACGAGGGCCTGAAAAAACGTTCAGTTTCTCACCATTGAGAAAACGCTCGTGTTACGTGCTGAGAACTCCACCTGAACAAAAAACTGCTCAGCATGGGTTCTAAAATTTTTTTTAAATTTTTTATTAACACCCTAAGGTCCGACGTACCCCCGACGATAATGCTTTTTTTCTTAAAATCTAAATGATTTGAAATATTGATTTTTTTATTGAATGTAATCGCAATATTTTTGTTCTAATTGCAATGAACAATTCGAAAAGTTCAATTTCATTGTATTGCACAAATATTCAATCGGAAATAGCATTTGATTTTCATACAAATTGAAGAATCAACAATTTTCTCTAAATTGCACTAAAGATTATTACTAAAAATGTTTTTTTTTTAAACAGCAATAAATGATTTTAGAAGCTCCGTAAATCGTCATTGCAAATAATTAATCGAAAATTGTATTTTCGTCCAGTCGCAATTCAAAATCATAGACATTTTTTTTGATTGCCTTTAACAATTAATTCGAAAACTGATTGCTAACGCAATCAGTTTTTATCGTTCCTTCTTACATTGTTGCGCCCTCACTAACACTACCTCATTCTATTCATGTTTTCGGGAACGTTCGAAGTTCCACACTCTCTCACACCAACGCACGCACACTATCGACCTTTTTCGCGCTTTACACGCACGCTTCCAAGGCTGCTACGCTTGCACGCACACCACTACTCGCCGTGTAGTCCGCTTATTCGACGCGTGCTATTGGCTGAACTAAATTAATTAATATCTAATCAGGGGAACGTCGGAGGAAAAAATGGAAGAGAACTTTTCGGTCCAGAATCACTGTTGTGACCTGGAATGTAGTATTTCCTAACAACATTCAGCGACCTCCTAAAAAACCCTCAACCTGCTTCTCACAATGGAACAGGGCAACAGCGTTGCCCAAATAATTGTAATAACGCCTTATCAGCAATTGCAATAGTAGAACAGGGCCAAGAGGCCAACATTAAGCAACACCACACAAGTAGTCGCAATATTGCTTCTTCAGCAATATTGCAGAACAGAGAAGCAGGTCACCATCACGATTAAATATCGCGACGCATCGAGGAATCGAGGCAGTCTTGACCTGGGCAAGGACGGGTTTGGTCTCACGGGAAAATAATCACTTTATAACCTAATCAGACCAAACTAGTCAATAAACATACAGTGTTTTTGGTAGCTATCGAGTTGGAGTTACACTCATTTGGAGAAGATCCCAAATCTCTACCCTGAATCCTGCGTCAATCCTGTAACGCCGAATTCCGGGACACAACATTGGTGGCAGCGGTGGGATCTCCACAACTTAAATTACCACTTCAAACTCCAAAAATACTTATTTACACTCGTGTATCGCGATCGAAGTGACCGAGTCACCACGCGTGTGAGAGTGCTTGTACCAACGAGGTCAGAAAACGACCCAAGGAACGTGCTGCGACCGAGTCGAGCCACATTCAAGGTACACCGGATCCCGAGGATCAACGGAAGGCCCAGCCAAATCAAGGACTCAACCAAGACAGCCGAAAGTACGCGAATCCTGAACAGAAACGTCACACGGATCATCATGCTACTTGCGAACATCTACCTGTAAGTGACGGAACAATTTTTTTGTAAATCCTCCAAAGCCAGAGAATTCGTTTATGTCGGACGAAGAGTTATATAACCGCTTGTGCTTACGAGGCAACCGTCATATATCACGGTCTCTAGATTCATTTTTCGAGTCACGGATAGTGTACGAGCTTTCAGACGGCGACGAACAATCAAAAAAACGTAGACGCGAAACTAGTAGCGCAGAAAGTTTATATCTATCGCCTGAAACGCTCGCAAAACTCAAATTTGCAAAAAGGGTACGATTTTCAACCCCTAATCGATCTGAATCTGACGAGGACGAAGCAACAAGTCCTGTAGAAACCAATCGAGAGCACGAGATAAATCTCGAAGATTTCTCATTGTTAGACTTACATTCGGAAAAAATGCCGAACGTAGTAGAATACATGTCAATGCAAGACGCGAGAAATAGCCTTCCCGTTTTTGACGGCTCTCGACCAGAGCTCGTAACTGATTTCATCAGAGCAGCGAAATACGCAGCAGATACGGTAGACCCAGCGAGTCTACCTAACCTCCTTACTGCCATAATGGGGTTAAAAATCACGGGCCGAGCGGCCGCAGATTTGTGTTTTCGCGAACCACAAACAGTAGACGAGTTATTGCGGGACCTACGAGCGCTATATGAGAAGCGACGTACAATCCCCGCATTACAAGTTGAATTCAACACCTGTCGACAACGACCTGACGAATCAGTACATGCATATGCGACAAGGATAGAAACCGTACTGGTGGAATTAATAGCCGGTACGACAGCGCGTACACCCCATGCAACCGGTAAAAAGGCCGTCGAAGAATTACTTCGAGAGTTCGCCTTACACAACTTCGAACTGGGACTACACAAGGACCTTTAAATAATGGTAAGGCCCAGGAACTACACGAATCTCCAGGACGCTATACAAGGAGCGATAGAAGAGGAGAAAAATATAGAAGGGACACGGTCAATCGCAAAAAGGTTTTCTCACGGGGGAAATCCGAATCAGCAGCAACAGCAACAAAAACCTCACCCCCCGACCTACAACAAACGAAGGTCATGGGGAGGTGTGTCAACGCCACCGGCCACACAGGGTCGGCAAGGGCGATACAGTCTCCCGGCACCACAAAAAACGGTCCAGCAACTTGACCTTGCGTGCCATTACTGCAAGCAAAAGGGTCACAGATATAGGGACTGCCGGAAGAGGCTCAAGGACTTCCACGAGTCGGAAGAGGGTCCACAAGCAACACAGGGACCATACGGAAAACCCCAGGCCAAAGCACCGTACGAAAAGGGTGCAGAAGTAACAAAAAAGAGGACTATCAGTTCCCTCGCGGTAGGAATGTTCACTACAACCAGAGTGATAGGACCAACGGAAACTAAGGAGAATGTAGGAGAGTCTCCAAAACGCAAAACAATCAAAGATCTACTAAATGGCAAAAGTAAGCTACGGAGCGTCAACGCACCGGCAAGAATCTGCCAGGTCAGCGCAATGGGACCAGCCATCCACGCCAGCGACCTACATTTGCCAACAGCCCAAGCACGCGCTGGACTCCTCACGTTACGCTGCGATACTGGGGCACAATGCAGTATCGTGCGGGTGAACGAACTTCGAGACGATACGCCGATCGAGGATGAAATAATAGAACTCCTCGGCGTGGGAGGAGCACCACTACGCACATTATGTAAAGCACAGCTGGAGATAAAAACTCCAGCAGCCATCATGAAACATGAGTTCCACGTGGTTGACAAAGATGTACCACTAGGAGTAGATGGACTGTTGGGCATGGACCTAATAGTAAAATACAAGGCCAACATACTGGGCGGAAAAACATTCGAAATTTTCGGAAAAAAAATTCCTTTTGTACACGGAGCACGGCACGTAGAATTGCCTCCGCGGACGGAATTCCTGCTGTGGGCACGAACGCCGAAAGAAGGCACAGGATACGTAAACAAACAGGAAATTCGCCCCGGAATAACAATAGGAGAAGGAATCGTGTCAACCAACGCACACGCATGTCCTGTGTCGATAATCAACACGCTTAGCAAGGCCCAAGTAATAACACGACCAACGATCGAGTTAGAGGAACTCGGATGGGACGAAGATACTTCCAGAAAGGAATACCAGCAGAAAGAAATCTGCGAGACCATATACGAAAACGGAGAGCCCAAGAAAAAGGAGCGTTTAGAGAGAATCTGACTGGAGGTCAGAGGGGACTCGCACTTAAATCCGGAAGAGGCGGAGAAACTCCGGGAAATTTGCGAAGAATTCCCCGACGTGTTTCACCTGGAAGGAGAAAAATTAGGTTGCCCTAACACATCAGACCCTATTGATAGCAGCAGGTCATCGAAAAAAACCGGTAAAAAAACCGCTGAGCGAAAAAAATTTCATTCAAATACGAACGACGATGTTCAACTGTTTCGCTGTGGGAAGGAACGTGTGGACCATGGGAAAATTATTTTTTTACCGGTTTTTTTCGATGACCTGCTGCTATCAATAGGGTCTGATTTCACAATTGAACGACCACACGTTTTAATCGTTAAAACGTCCCCTTCAACATTTTCCAACTCTCATTTGCGACACAAAAGGCGTTCGATATGGAAAATATCGAAATGCAAAAAAGTGCACCGGGGAAACACCAAGATCTCGTCTACGAGGATAGCCGTATAGATATTACTCATACCAGTATTAAGGGCATCATTAACTATGACTCCACGAAAAATTTCGATCGAATCGGTCGCGGCGTTCTCGCGTTATTGCTCATAAACGATTATAACTTCCAGGGTGTATAACTCCTCCTGGAATTATCCGATCGCCACGTGTAGGGGGTGTTTTTTCAACGGCGCGAGATGCCCTTTCGAATGGCGTAGGTTAAAAAGAGATCCGAGTGTTGGAAAGGTACTTTTTTGATGGTCGTACAAAATCCCGATTTGCACCGATTCACAAAATCATCTCGCAATTGCCTAATTATCAACCGATCCAGTTGGAACTAGTCTCATTTGCAAGGTTATTAAATTTCCTCGAAAGTGTTTTTTTCGATTTTTGAAATCGATAAAACTCCGGCTGAGACACGCAAAAAACTTAGTGTCCCACTTCAATTGCCGCATACTGTATATAATAAAAATAATAAAAGAAGGAGAAAAATACTCACCAATACCAGCTCGTACGTTTCGCCTCCATCGCCAAAAACGGCACTTCCGCCTTCCAAGTACAAGGAATCCATCTGAAAAAGCATAGGGGGCACATTAAAAAATTAAAAATTAAACGAAACAAAGAGATACAAAAAAAAAAAAAAAAAACGTACGAATACTTACGATAACGATTAACGATAGTCTCTCGTCGAGGTCTCGTCGCTAAATGAGATAACACCTCGCTGAATACAATCCCTCAAGGTGGGAAACACACCGAATGTGGTACTTCGGTGGGGCAAAATCGCGAAATCAACAAAAAATCGCGAAAAAATCCGAATCCCATCGACTTTAAGCAAGTTAGAAAATAAAAATTCTTAAAACGAGTGGGAAAAGGATAGAAAAATAACCAAGCGATATTGTCCGCAAGTTATTACCCCTTGTCGCAATCGCTGCTGACGGGGACGGAAAAGCATACCGGGTGGACAAATTTTCGGTTTGCCCAGGGTTATATTACGAGGAAATTGGAACACTATCAATAACAAGCGACATTTGGAAGCTAGTTATTAAGATAGATCTAGGATCTCTAAGGGCCAGAGAAAACGAGATGAAAAACACACTAACAAAATTAGCGGAACTGTGCAGCCGGCTGGCCATGGAAGACACCTTGTGCAACACAGTCGCTGACACAGGGAGAAAAATGCTCGACAAAGTCGAACGCGAGCTACAAGCCGTATACGATATAACACGTGGCAAAACAACACGACACCGAAGAGGAATCATCAACGGTCTAGGATCAATTATAAAAGCTGTAACGGGTAACATGGAATCTCAGGATGCCGCAGAAATAGACTATCGACTCAACAAAATAGGAGCCAATCAAAATTCTATCGAGGATGCGTTAAAAGATAATATCCAGGTGCTCGATAATGTCGTTCATCTATTTAACAAAACAACGATTCAATTGGAGACGCATCAGGGATTGCTGCGAACTCTAATCATAGGAGTACGTGATGGATTAGCAAATAGCCTAAACCAACTAAACGAGCGTCAACAAGTAGACGAAAGGTTAACAACAATGGAAGTCATAGTTGACTCCCTCTTAGGCGATGTACGACAACTGGCAAACTTTATAGCTGGATTATCAAAGGGAGTAGTCAGCCCTAGCGTATTACCGCCAAGACAACTCGCGGATTATTTGAAAAATGCTATCGCATATCTTCCGAGAGGTCTTATGTTTCCAACTCCATTAAAACCAGAGGAAATGTCAAAATTAATGGAAATGAGCGAAATAATCGCGTATTGTAACGACGTCGATCTAATACTTGTAATAAAAATACCGTTGCTAAATTACGAAGAATACATAATAAACAAAGCATATCCATTACCAGCAAAAATAGATAAGCATAGTTATCAGTTTCTGGAAATTACAAATCCTCTCGTAATAGTAGAAAGAACGCGAAAATCTTGCATTTTGATGAACGAAGTCGAGTTGAAATCATGCAAAAAATTGAAGTCACATTTTTACTGTGCGCCAAAACATGCTTCACTAGCCGCACACGTATGCACAGCGTGCGAAACATCGATATACATAACGCACAGCATAAGTCAAGCACATTGTAACAGACGAATCATCGAATTGAATAACACACTGATAATTCCGCTTGAACGACAAGGGAAATGGTTATACGTAACGCCGGAGCCCGAAACATTACTAATACATTGCGGACAAAATCCCGCAGAACACGTAATATTAACAGGCGTAGGGACTCTGGCTTTGGACGGTAAATGTTCCGTCACAACCCCTAATTTTAGGCTCGAAACGCCCGGGGAAATTACCCAAAATGTATCTCACGAGTTTTTACCTCGGATAAATTTAACATTTTTGGAAAAAGACATCCCAATTTTACAACACACCTCGTTAATCGCAGAATTGCCACATAAATTAATCAATGACGCAACAGAAATAAATAAACTAGGCGAACGCTTAGACGCACTGAGAACGAAAGTCAACCACGTAAAACACACTGAAATAACACATCAAATCGCAATAGGCAGTTATTCAGTAGGTATGATCATACCGATAATACTCGGAACGACTTGTATAATTTTATACCTGCGTAGGCGCAAACAACAAAGCACAGTCGCGATCTACAGCGAGCCTTCACGACCGAGCGAAGCGTCATCCGATAAACACAAACCGCCGAAACTCAAAGTCACAGGCAAATTCGTGCGAAACGCCCCACAAACAAATTCGACACGAATAATATTTACTATGTATCAAAAGTATGGGATTATAACTGGGAAACAACACATACAATAAGATATATGGGATATTCTAAAGTATAAAATGAGCAAAAAATGTAAACAAACTTTGTAAGCCAAAGGACCACCCACAAGACCACAAAAATCTCAGGAGAGATTCAATCTCCCGAAGGGGGAGGGATGTTGTGACCTGGAATGTAGTATTTCCTAACAACATTCAGCGACCTCCTAAAAACCCTCAACCTGCTTCTCACAATGGAACAGGGCAACAGCGTTGCCCAAATAATTGTAATAGCGCCTTATCAGCAATTGCAATAGTAGAACAGGGCCAAGAGGCCAACATTAAGCAACACCACACAAGTAGTCGCAATATTGCAGAACAGAGAAGCAGGTCACCATCACGATTAAATATCGCGACGCATCGAGGAATCGAGGCAGTCTTGACCTGGGCAAGGACGGGTTTGGTCCCACGGGAAAATAATCACTTTATAACCTAATCAGACCAAACTAGTCAATAAACATACAGTGTTTTTGGTAGCTATCGAGTTGGAGTTACACTCATTTGGAGAAGATCCCAAATCTCTACCCTGAATCCTGCGTCAATCCTGTAACGCCGAATTCCGGGACACAACAATCACCCCATCTACCCACCCCTCAGAGGTCGGTTGACCATTATGGGACAGGCTGTATATCTATATTCAATAATGTACGACTCTTTTATAGTACCATAAGACATTGTAAAGCCATGGAACAGGCTAAAAGCGGAAAGGCGTATGTACGAATAATCTTATTCCTATCACACTTACGACCCTTATTCACAAAGATCCCAAAGAGGACTTAAAGAAATTCTTTTCATATCATATAATTCAGTAAGAAGAACAGAGAGGTACAGACACACGTGGCAACGTGATACCTATTCATCCCATAAGAAGGAAAAGGACAGCCAAAAACGAAAGACAAAGCGGCCGGTCACCAAAGTAAGGCGTTGAATATCTCCAAACTACACATCCTGAAGTCCAGACTAAACATCCAAACCATGTCAGGAGACAGAAGATCGAGATCGACACACGAGTGGCTGACCATCCCCACCAGTTTAACATAGCCACGCGCCGCTGACCATCCCTACCAGTCAGCATAATCCCACGCGAGCAACCGTCCCCACTCGCAAAGTTTCAACCATATATTCGGGACAGAGGCACTGCGTCCTCAGTTCTTGTCCGGTCTCCAGCAGTACGTTCTGTAAAACCGACTCTCGGGCCAAGTCCCACTCTTAGAAGCGTAACGCGAATATTAGAATACGTTATATAAAAACAATAAAGAAGGCTTCACCGTAACTCTAATTCCATCTTCAAACTTCCAAAATCGGATATAAAATAAAAGGTACACCCTTACTACATTATCCTTCAAATAATACCCAAGTGACAGTTTATTCCTTTTATTTTTGAGTTTTTAAATCGTGAAATAGTTTTTTCTTGTGGGACAAATGTGATACGTACCCCGTTCAACTGCATAATAAAATACTGTGGAATTGTGATTGTGCGAAACCAAGTTAGCGACCTTCTAAAGACCAGGCGAGCCTGCTCTTGGTACATCTACGTGCACGACAGCGGTGTTCCCTCCGACAGAAGGGCGTATAACTTTTTTCCCATAAGAGCGAGGCTGCTCTTGGTGCATCTACGTGCACGACAGCGGTCATCCTCTTTGCAGGAGGTCTTGTTAACCGTACTACAAACGCGGGATACAGGACTCTCTTTCGAATCATCCCCTCGCATATTGGCATATTCCACCATTTTATTATATTTTTAATATCGTGTTCGTTTTACAATAATAAAGTATAAAACTGTGAAACCGGGTTAGCGATCCCCTAAAGACCAGGTGAGCTTGATCTTGGTGCACCTACGTGCACGACAGCGGTGTTCCCTCCGACACAGGACCGTATAACTCTCCTCCCATTGGAACGAGGCTGCTCTTGATGCACGTGCACAACAGCGGTCGTCCTCCTTGCAGAAGAACCTGTTAAACGTATTACAAACGCGGGATACAGGTCTTTCTTTCGAATCTACCCCACCGATGCTCAGATTTTTATTGTTGAAATTAAAATAATAATACCGGTAAAATTCGTATTTGTTCTGGAAATATTCCCGGATCATCGCGTGCTGCAATCATTACCTGAAAATAGAAAGGGGAATAGCATACAAAAATCCTGTAAGAGGAAAAATCCATCATAAATTTATTCATACTTATCCTTGATCCTTCCCCGGGCATCGACATCGGGACAGTCCACCTGAAAAATAAAAAATCATTTAGAAAAGGCCTAATAGAAGTAAAGTAAAATAAATAAAAATAATAATAATAAAATAGAAACTTCAAAATAAATTTGGTAAATTTGGTTCGGTCTGCTGTTGTATAACAGCAGACCGAATCATTCTAAATGATTTTTGGAAACTCTGGAAACTATGGAAACTCTGCCATATACATTGGCGAGTGTACCGGTGCACGTAACATTGCACTGGGCCTCGTTTACAGCGGAACAAACCTAATTCCAAAAAACGAATGTGTTCGCTTTATCGTGAGTTTTCAGTGTACAATAAACTGTTTTGGCACTGGCCGGAAGTCCGGTGCACGTAACCTTGCACTGGGCCCTGTGTTAAGACCCCGTGAATCTAGTTATTCGTAAATTTATTTATTTTCATTATTGCAAATGATTCATCCATTCTCAATAGAGGAGAGTACTGGGACATGTAACTTTGCACTGGTCCCCCTTTTTGGATGGTGAATTAATTCCCATCAATTTTTATTCAATGGAAATATTTTCAAGAAAATTATAATTACAAATAATTCAACCATTCTCGACGAGGAGAGTACTGGTGCATGTAACTTTGCACTGGTCCCTCTTTTTGGATGATGAATTAATCCCCATAAATTTTTATTCAATTAAAATATTTTGAGAAAATTATACTTACAAATAATTCAACTATTCTTGACAGGGAGAGTACTGGTGCATGTAACTTTGCACTGATCCCCCTTTTTAGATCATGAAATAATTCCTGATAATCTTGAATATTTTTTGAGAAAAACAAAATTTTATTTTAAATTCATTCATAATACACTATTATAGAAAGCGGCCATCCGCCCATTTCGGCTCCAAGCAGACGGTGCAATAAACCTGCACTGAGGCAGGGCAGTCATCGGGAAAAGTTGCATCAGGAACGGAAGGTTGGTTGAAGTGCATCGATCTCCTGCACGACTTTATCTCCCTGTTTGAACAAATTTTCTCGGTGACACGAAATGTATTGGAACGATTGTTTCCTTAAATAGATGCCGCGAAGGAGGGCAGGCCAAACATTTAAACAAAGGCGCGAACAGGCCATTTTAAGGGGGATTGTCCGGGTCGATCCTCGTGGGAATAACACCCCTACGCGGAAAGTCAATCTCGACCCCCCTCCTCCTCGCCCGGTCAACGCGGTCACTCCTTTCCGGCCAATCCACTATTCTGTGGTGACGGCAGAAGAGGCCCAGCCTCAACCCCCGCCTGCACCATCATCACCATCATCCACGGACCGACAACCGCCGTACCGTCGCCCCACCCCGACCCCTCAGGAAATTCCTCCTGAATTGCGTGGCGACCCTCTTCCCAGACCGTACGTTCCTTCTCCGATGCATACATCCGAATCGGATGCCGACACCGTAGAGGTCCTTTCTTCAGACCCTAAAAACAAATGAAAGAACATAATAATATAAAATTTAATTAAATATGTTAAAATTTAAATCAAAATAAAAAAATGTAAACAAACAAAAAAAATATATTAAAAACGTGTACTCACCCGCTACGTCTCAACGTTCATTTCGCTACCAAATAAATAACGTTAATCTCTTTTTACCTAAAAGTGTTTTTCTTGTTTTAATTATTTTTTGCGTTAATTTTGGCCTTGCATCCTTGTTCCGGCTGAGCTCCCACTTGGCCAAACAAAGGGTGTTGATCCGTGCGTTTCACCTGTCATCTCGCTCGTCCCTCGACCTGCGACGTAACAGGATATAACGTAACGTAAAGCGGATACCAAGTAAACAAATTTCTGGTGGCAGCGGTGGGATACTCCCAAATTATCGTGCAAAATGAAACATAATTTTTTTTTATCACAATGTAAAAACCAAAAATGGAAACTCGAAAGGGACTCAGTGAAGCCGAAGCAAACGCAATTATGGAGCAAGTTAATTGACAAAAACAACGCATTGCTGCACAGGAAGCGGCATTAGCCGAAAAAACACAAATGCTGGAAGAGCAAGCCAAACAATTGGATAACCAGCGTGCCGAACGGGATAATAACGTTCTGATGGAGAACCAAAATCTCGCATCAAGTATGCAACGTACTTTCGAAACAATACTCGCAGAATTCAGTAACATGAGGCACGACCTCCAGGTGTTACAATCTCGTCAAACTGCTCCCAGTGATCGCGGTTCAGTGGACCGATCAGTCATCGTGGAAAATCGCGAAACCAGTGATCGTGCTCAAATACCTACAATCAAATACAAAGACGCTCTTGAAGCAGTGCCATTATTTGACGGGTACAATATCCCGGTGCTCAGATTTGTGAGGGCGTGCAAACGTGCGCGTGATTTGTTCCCTTCCTCCCATGAGGCTACAATTACTCAGCTCCTGCGCAACAAACTGAGAGGGCATGCCATGACGGCACTAGAAGATGACACGTACCTCACATTTTCCGACTTTATCGAAAAACTTAAAACATTGTTCGGTCAATCAAAATCCCTGAACCAATACCGAAGTGAATTAGGGAATATCACCAAAAAAAAAGTCCGAACACATAATTGAATACATTAGCCGTATCAAGGACCTGCATGCAGTTATATCTGAACTTGAATCCGAAACCTACGGAGAACTGACGTCCAGAGCACGTGCCAGCCTAGAAAACGATGCCGTGGAATGTTTTGTTGAGGGTTTACCACCCACTTTCCGCCTGCGCTTAAAAGTGGAAGGATATAATGGCCTTCAAGAGGCACACGGAAAAAAGAGCCCTGTGGAATTTACAGAAAAGTGTGTAAAATTTGCAGAATCTTATCTGCAAATCATTTTATGTAAAATTTACTAATCCGTACATGTTACTTTCACATGTTGAAATCTGTAAACCTAAATCTGTAAATTTTACATATTGAGTCTGTAATTATTATAGATACACTTCTGTAATAATTACAGAATATACTCTGTTATAATTACAGAATTTACTCTGTTAAAATTACAGAAGTTCTCTGTTGTTATTACAGATGAACTTCTATCATTATTATTGAAAATCTGAAAATATTTACAATTTTGTTTGCTTCTCATACAACATTTAATTGTTGCGCAACATTTAATTGAATGCGCTTTAATTTTTCCAAAGTTTTCTTGGTGTTTTGAAATTTTGTTTTTTTTTTTTCGAATTTGGTTTAAAATATAAACTAACTAGTTTAATAGATAGGCTAATATAGAACTATCAGTAATATTAACGATGCCGCAAGAAATGATGAATAATTTTCCACTTTTTATCAATTTCAAAATTTTGAAAAAATTCAAATATATTCAAAAAAACGTACGAATGGATTTAACAGGAACAATTAGTTTTTTGCATATTTTCAGAATTGTTTGTATTATTATTTGTTATTAACTCTTAATATTGTTATTTTGGCATTTTGGCTAATGAAAATCCTTATGCGGGTATCAAAAATCGATCATAACTTTATCTGTGGAACAATATTTATTAAATAAACGTTTTTATTACATGATTTTGTTAACGAAAAATAACCGAAACAAAATCTAGTAATCTAGTGCGCGCGAAGTTTAGAGACGTGCTCTTGTATGTCACGTCATCGGTGATTTCTATTGCGACAGTGCGAGAGAGAGAACATCATCGTGATGGTTTAACTTAGGACTGATGGCGATAACTAACAGATAATTATCTGTCATTTTTATCAATAATTTGTTCTTATTTGAAAAGTTATGCAACAATACTGATAGAAAAGTTTTACACATTTTACACAATTTATCATTAAATATTCATAAAATTGTGGAAAATGTACAAAAATGATATGTACTTTCTACATAATCCCATCTGTAAAAAATAAATATTTTCTCTGTAAATTTTACATAGAATATTAATCTAAATTTACAGAAAAAATATGTAGTTTCTACATAATTCCATCTGTAAAAAATACATATTTTATCTGTAAATTTTACAGAAAGTGAACTCTGTAAATTTTACAGACTTTTTTCTGTAAAATCCACAGGCGATTTTTTTCCGTGCATTTGCAAAAGCCATAAAGGTTGAAAAAGAGTTGGAACGTGATAAAATACAGTTCATTGTACCGGAGGCCCGCAACACTAATATAAACAGGGCAGTTTCGTCAAGCCCGCCAGGCGCAAAGAATAAAATACAATGTGAACATTGTAACAAATCGCATCCTTCTGATCAGTGTTGGAAACATTTTCCTGAAAAAATACCACAGAACAAAACAACAGGTGCAACCACAACCAAAATCGCTGATACACCGCGAGCTGGTGCCAGTAATTCTACCTGCACCTACTGCGATAAAATAGGTCATACTGAAATAATGTGTTACAAAAAACAGAACGACGAGAAACGTTCAAAAAACGGAGTACCTCGTGCCCCGATGATGGCGCAGGGGCAGAACGAGGCAAACAAGAACTCCGTCAAATTCATAGAGTGCGAACCATCAACATCCGGTTAACCTCCTACACAAACGCGCCAACAATTAAAATCAGCACACCTGAAACTTCGGGTATCTGTGAATTTTTTATCGATTCAGGATCCGAGGCAAACCTCGTGAAAGCGGACGTCTTAAACATGTCCGCCAGCATTGACACTTCAAGGATATTTCGCCTCAAGGGCATATCTGAAATATCAGATGGTATTTCACCATGGGAACAACCATAATTGAATTAAAAAGTACGCTCACGGAATTCCTCGTCGTTGACAACGCTTTCCCTATTAATCAGTCAGCACTAATAGGCTCAGCCTTTTGTTCGGGCAACAAAGCCGTGCTAGATTGGGAAAAGGAGGAATTTCGCTGGGGCAAGATCGGCATACCGTTCGCCGACAAATCGTATGTTTTTCTCCCAAAACGTTCAAAAACAGTGATGTTCGTGCGAGTTGAAAACAATTGGAAATTGGACGAAGGATACTTACCGCGCATAAAGTGCAGGGACCCCAACATTTTCCTTGGTGAATACCTAGTGCGAGTTGAGGACGGTATCGCTCGTGTAATAGTCTACAATACCATGGACGAAAACTGCAAAATAAAAATACCGACCGTGAAATTATTCGAATTTAGTACCCTTTCAAAAGAACCGGAAGACGACGGTTTTGAGATCTTGGAACAAACTGAAAACGTTGTGGAAAAAACAGTGCTCACCACACAGGTGACAAAAATTTTCGAATTACTTCGTCTAGAACATTTAAACGACGAAGAACGCCGAAGTGTAAATAAAATTATCAGCGACAACAAGGACTTGTTCCACATCCCGGGAGATAAATTGGGATTTACCAACGCCATTACCCAACGAATTGCCACAACAGATGAACAACCAGTGTTCACCCGTCAATACCGATTTCTTCCTTTGCATAAGGACGAGATCACAAAACAGGTATCCGAGCTAATAGATGGCGATGTGATCGAACCATCGGTCTGACCATACAGTTCACCATTGTAGATCATCCCCAAAAAGGTGGACTCTCAGGGTAACCCTCGCTGGAGAATGGTAATAGATTACAGAAATGCAAACTAAAAAACAATCGCAGATGCTTATCCGTTGCCGCAAATAAACGAAATCTTGGATCAACTCGGTAATGCCAAATATTTTGCAGTATTTGATTTAGCCAGCGGATTTCAGCAAATACCTGTACATAATAATGACAAACACAAAACCGCTTTCTCTACTCCTTTTGGACACTACCAGTTCAATCGAATGCCGTTTGGACTTGAAAACGCCCCGGCAACTTCCCAAAGGTTAATGGATCGTGTACTTGCAGGGTTGCAGGGAATCGAGCTATTCGTCTATCTCGACGACATCGTAATCTACGCCAAATCCCTTGCGGAACACGAACAAAAATTCAACAAATTGGCATCACGTTTACGCATGGTGAACCTCAAATTACAACCAGATAAATGCGAATTTCTTCGCCATGAGGTGAACTACTTGGGGCATGTTGTCAGTGAAAATGGAGTAAAACCGGATCCGAAAAAATTGGAGTCCATGCGTGAATACCCACGTCCAACAACACAGAAAAAAATAAAAAAGTTCCTCGGACTAGCCGGATATTATAGACGGTTTATTGAAAATTTTTCTGGCATCGCCAAACCAATTACAAACCACCCGAAAAAGGAAGTGCCATTTAAGTGGACGGATTCACAGAAGAAGGCGTTCCAAACTTTGAAGGAATGCCTGTACCGTGAACCCATATTACAATACCCAGACTTCACAAAGCCATTTATCATCACCGCGGACGCATCCAACTTGGCGGTAGGTGGCGTGTTAAGTCAAGGCGAAATAGGGAAAGACCGTCCATTCGCTTACACATCGCGCACATTAAATAAACATGAAATCAACTACTCTACAATAGAAAAAGAACTATTAGCCATCGTCTACGCAGTGACCTACTTCCGACCGTACGTCTACGGACGACAATTCACACTGGTAACCGATCACCGACCCCTCGTTTGGTTAAACTCGGTCAAGGACCGCGCAAGTAGATTGGTACACTGGAGATTGAGTCTAGCGAATTACCAATGTAAAATAATCTACAAACCAGGACGAGTAAACTCGAACGCCGACGCGTTATCACAAAATCCACCTGAAAACGTGAAAGCAGTCCTCACATTCAAACACAAGCCCAGCGACGCAACATCATTTGAGGACGACAGGATGTTTAGTCCTCTCAAAAATCGACCAACGATCTTGGAAACACGTGAACTACCAGCCGTCTCCAGGCCGACAATGAACGCGATCAAATCCCGGTGTTGGAGGAAACCGATGACTATACGGAGACGAATCCACACCCGACTTTACAAACTGGTACCTCTTCAGAAGCTGACAATGAGCAGACCGACGAAGGCACCATTATTAAACAAATCCCGGAAGGGGATAACCAAGATTTATTCGGAGATCAGTCAGATTCCGAGGCATCCGACGAGGATGAAACAGAAAATACCGATCAGGAAAACGCGCTACAGGTCGAGTTCAATACTTGTCGACAACAGCCCGAGGAATCGGTGCAAGCATACGCGCATCGTGTAGAAACTATAACTATGGAGCTAATTGCCGGCTGTACGGCAGAAATCACCCACGAAATTGGGAAAAGGCCGTCGAACAGTTGCTCCGTCAGTTCGCCCTTAACAACTTCGAGCGAGGGTTACGCAAGGGTCTTCAGCTCTTAGTAAGGTCTCGGGGCTACTCGAATCTCCGAGAAGAGATATTAGAGGGGCGACAGAGGAGGAAAAGGGAATAGAAGGGACGCGGATAATTGCGAAAAGGTTCTCCCATAGAGGGGAGCGAACCCAACAAAAATATCAAGGGCCACCATACATCTCGTTCAGCGACAAACGGAAGTCCTAGGGAGGTATACAGGCAGCACAGGCCACTCAGGGCCAGTCGTCAGGGCAAGGGCGGAAGAGCCTGCCCGCGCAGACGAAAACGATCCAACAGTTGGACATTGTGTGCCATTATTGTAAAAAGAAAGGCCACAAAATTAGAAATTGCCGAAAAAGGATCGAAGACCAAGGAGGATCGGATCAACCAACGAAACAGAGACAAAATGAAAGGTCCCCGTACAAAGGTTCACCGAAAAAAATTCAAGCTCCGAAAATCAGAGGACGATAAGCTCTCTCGCAGTGAGAACGCTAACTGCAACAAAGGTAGAAACGCGAGAAGAAATTCAAGAGAAAAAACAGGCACCCCGGCGATACAAAACAATCGGGGATCTACTGTACGGCGAATGCGAGGCGCGGCGCGTCGACGCCCCGGCAAGAATTTGCCAAGTCAGCGCTTCAGGCCCGAGCATCCACCCTAGTGCGTCCACCCTAGCATCCACCCTAGCATCCATTTTCGCTCGTCGCAGGTGCGTGAGGAACTTCTCACGTTACGCTGCGATACAGGTGCACAATGCTGCATAGTACGGGTCAACGAACTGCGCGACGATACTCCTATCGTCGATGAAGTAATCGAACTCCACGGCCTCGGAGGAACGGCCTTCCGCTCACTGTGCAAAGCGGAACTGGAGATAAAGACTCCTGCGTCCGTCATCAAACACGACTTCCACGGAGTCAGCAAGGACGTACCTCTAGAGGTCGACGGGCTGCTGGGAATGGACCTCATCGTGAAATACAAAGCGAATATATTGGGCGGCAGGATATGCCAAATTTTTAGGAAAAAATTACGCTTCGTACGCGGATCGAAGCAGATAAAAATACCTGCCCGGTCAGAATATATATAATGGGCCAGGGACGCCAGGAAAAGGCGCTGGTTATGTAGGAAAACAAGAAATCCGCCCGGGAATAACACTCGGCGAAGGGATAGTGAGGTCGGAGACGCACTCTTGTCCTGTACCGATAATGAACGCCCTAGAAGAGGCGCAAATAATAAAACGACCGACCGTCGAGATCGGGGAACTTGACTGGATCGAAGAGGAGCCCGCGGAAAAATGCGAGCAAACGGAAATTTGCGAGGTATCACACAGTAAACGGAAATATAGAAAGGAGCGATCGGAAAAAATCTGACTGGCGGTCAGAGGGGACTCACATTTAAACTCGGAAGAAGAAAAGAAACTCCGAGAAATTTGCGAGGAATTCTCCGACGTATTTCACCTAGAAGGAGAAAAACTAGGCTACACCGATGCAGTCGAGCATCAAATATCTGTGAAACCTGGAACAACGCCGATCAAAGTACGTCCGTACCGATTGCCAGAGGAGCACCGGAAGGAAGTGCAGAAACAGGCACAGCAAATGCTACAGGAGGAGTAATCCAGCCCAGTACGAGCCAATTGAATTCTCCGTTGCTCGTCGTGCCCAAAAAGGCAGATACCGATGGCACAATTCGGAAAAGAGTCGTCGTCGTCGACTTCCGCAAACTAAATCTCGCGACAGAAGGTGACTCTTATCCACTGCCCAATATCAACGAGATATTGAACGAGTTTGGAAAGGCAAAATACTTCACGACCTTGGATCTCGCCTCAGGATTTCACCAGATCTCGATGGCTGAGAAGGATAAAGCAAAAACTGCTTTTTCCACGCCCCTGGGTCACTACGAGTACAACCGTATGCCATTCGGATTAAAAAATGGACCTCCGGCTTTTCAGCGACTGATGGACACGGTATTAACCGGTTTACAGGGAATAAAATGCTACGTTCACCTCGACGACATTGTGATATAGAGAACCTCACTCGCCGAGCACAATAATTGCCTGAGAGAAGTGTTAGCGAGGCTGAGGACAGCGAATTTACGCATACAACCGAGAAAATGTTAATTTATGCGTAAGAAAACGCAATATCTCGGTCACATAATAACCGAGGTCGGAGTAAAGCCCGATGAAAGCAAAATCGAGGCAGTAAAAAATTTCCCAACACCGAAAACTATGAAAGGGATACAATCGTTCCGGGGATTAGCGGGATATTATCGCCGATTCATCAAACATTTCTCCAATATTGCGAAGCCTCTGACCGACTTAACAAAAAAGGAGGTTGAATTCGCGTGGACAGAACAATGTGAGGCCGCGTTCGAACGCCTGAAAGAGGCTTTAACCGGCGCCCAATACTACAATATCCCGATTTCTCGAAGCGTTTCGTTGTTACAACAGAGGCATCGGATAAAGCGGTCAGAGCGATATTGTCTCAAGGGAAGATCGGTGAAGATTTGCCAATTTGTTACGCTAGTAGAACGTTGAACAAGGCCGAAACAAATTACTCCACTACCGAAAAAGAGCTACTTGCAATTGTGTGAGCTGTTCATCAATTTCGACCGTATATTTACGGAACGAAATTTACAATCGTAACGGACCACAAGCCATTAACATGGTTGTTCGGGGTAAAAGATCCTGGATCAAGGTTAATGAGATGGAGAATTAAATTGGAAGAATGACTACGAAATACAGCATAAAGCTGGGAAAATAAATACGAACGCTGACGCGTTAAGTCGCATCTACGCGCTCACTCGAGCGCAAGCAAAAAAAAGAGAAGAAGAGAAGAAGAGTTTCCCCCGCGGTGCCGGGGGAAACTCTGCGTGCATCGCGCGGGCCGAGCGACGGCACCCGCCATGAGAGCGAGGAGGATGGCTGTAGCATAGGCGTACCATGCCCCGACGAGCGTGAGCGCATCGAAATCATGAGGGAATACCACGATGCCCCTCTAGGTGACCACCAGGGCATCACGCGAACGCTGCAGAGGATACGAAATAAGCACAATTGGCCTGGAATGAAAAAAGACGTCGCTACCTATATACAACGGTGCGACAAATGTCAGAGGAACAAGGTAGGGAAGACAGCGAAGGCCCCGATGGTCACCACAGACACACCGACGCGTGCTTTTGAAAAATGTGCCGTCGATATAGTAGGACCCCTACCGATCACGGGAAAAGGGAATAGGTACATACTTATCTTTCAGGATTTACTCACAAAGTACAGCCTAGCGTTGCCTTTGGAAAATCGAGAGGCGAATACAGTCGCAAAAGCCATGATCACCGAAATTACTTGAAAATTTGGCGCCCCGTCAATATGTCAGGATCAAGGGACGAATTTTCTGAGCGCGACCTTCAAGGGAATATGCGAATTACTCGGAATAGAAAAAATCCAAACGACCGCATATCGTCCGCAATCGAACGAAGCCTTGGAAATATCTCACAGGACTCTCGCAGAATATCTGAAAAATTTCGTCGCAGAGGACCAAAAGGATTGGGACGAGTTGTTGCCGTACGCAATGTTTACGTACAACACTACGCCTCATTTGGTGACCAAGCTCACACCACACGAATTGGTTTTCGGAGAGGGAGCAGAGTTACCGACGGCTTTGCAGCAGGTTCCGCGAACGACCTACTCGTACGAGGACTATGCCGCGGAATTGCGGGAACGCCTGCGGGCAGCATGGCAGCACGCGCGGGAGAACGTGGAAGGAGCCAAGGAAAAAGCGAAAGAACACTACGACAGGGAAGCTGCAGTGGTAGAGTACCACCCAGGCGACACCGTCCTCCTCTTCGACGAGACGGTCAGGCGAGGACGCTCGGCTAAGCTCACACCCAAGTGGGTGGGGCCTTACACGGTCAAAAGCAGAGAGTCGGGCGAGACCTATATTATCGGCCGCGGGCGGAAAACGACGCGCGTACACGCGAACCGCATCAAAGCGTATGTTACCCACTAGCGAGGGCAACGTACGCGCCAACACTTACACGCTGTCGTGTGAAAGCCATCGCGCCGTAAAGAGCCTCGCACGACTCAGCAAAAAAAAAAAAGAGAGAAGGAAGAATAGAGACAACGCAGAGACATTAAGGCCTTAGGCCACCCTAGAGGCTGAAAAAAATAGGCTTTTTGGGGATTTTTTTTCAGAAAAACTACAAAATAAATCGAGATAACAGAAACGTGATTTTATTATCTATATCAGTGACTGCTTACAATAATTTTTTTGAAGCGATTTATTACAAAATGGCGGCTGTGCAGCGTTTTTGCGACGACGTCTTTTTTTTCGGGGTCCACGGCCGGACTAACAGCTCCTGTAATTTTTTAAATAATAATGAGCAAATGAATTTCCCGATTATATATAGTAATTGCTATAGAAGTACGTAGGATTTTTGCGATATATTGATTTTTGGCCAAATGGCGCCCTTCTAAAGTAAAAAGTGAAAAACTTGCCTGAAAAATTGTCAGATAATTGTTAGGAACAAATGAACTACGCAATATAAAAAAAAATCCTACTTCCATAGACAATGTATATTTCAAGATATTTTCAAAATTTCAAGTTAATCGGTTGAAAATTGCTTGAGTTACGAGTCCGGCCAACTTGAAAAATACAGTATTGAGATAAACGCGTTTAAAGTTTTGAGTAGTAGAAAATCATGAATAATTTCACAATACCTTTAATCTGCGATGCTTGCACCATATAATTGGCCTTCCAGATTATCTTCCTGCTCTTGCATTTCTTTTCTGCTTGATCTTGAAGCGATTCTTGCCTCTTTTACCCGGTCGGACAGCGATCTTTCTGCAAGCTTTATGCGCTGTTTGTCGATCTCCAGGCACATTTCGTAGCTGTTCGGGCCGATTTCCAAGTCCATTGCTTTGATTATGTGCAAAATTGAAACAAACCCATCATTGAACACACAAACTGCAATATCCGTGGCTACATCCAAGATTGTTTTACCACTCGAAATGGATTTCGGGGCCAATGCCCACACAGTGGAATTGAAGCTTTCATTATTGTTTTGTGTGTAACCACCGATGCACCGAGTTAGAAGATCTTCACTGGTCAGTTCTTCATAGATTGGTTTGATAGCTTCATAGACTTCAATTTTTTTGCCGATGTACTGGCATTCAAGTCGTCTGGTGCTTCTAGCTCATGGCGATTCAATGGTCTTCTTCGAGATATTTTTGGTCTCTTTCTATTGCAAAACGACGTTTTTATTCCTTTCTTCGCACTGTACACTACTTCATCACTCATTGTAAAAACTCAATAATTATACAGGGAAAAAGAAATGGAAGTTCACAGAAATATCGAGGAAAACAAGTGTTCGTCGACTAGCGTCGTTCTCAAATGCTTGGCTGTGCCCAACTAACTAAAAGAGACGTTCGACAAGGATAAACTCGTCTAGACTAGTCAGGAAATGAATATTTTCAAAAACATCTGCCGTATACCTGCTCTAGTCCCCTAACGTACCTTCCCCCTAGCGCTCACAAAAAGAGCTCGCTGCGGACCAGATGGCCTTGTACTAAAATTCGAAAACCGAGTACCTAAAGGTTTTTCTGGGACATCATTTTTGAGGTCCTAAGGGACCATTCGGAATTTAAAAAAAAAATTAATTTTTCGAAAATTCTAGATTGGCCTAAGGCCTTAAGACATTAATAGGGGAGCCCACGGAGGCATCCCCAACGCACGCGCCCTGAAATAACGAAGGAGAGGAGAGGGATTTAAAAATAAATAAACAAATAATCACGTTTCATACATACAGGGTGACATGTTAACGGTGGCCACCCCCTTTTATTTCGCCCCCCGTAAAGATAATCGGATGGGACGCAGGTGATTTTGTAAGGAAATTTTCTGAACTTTCCGATAGAGAGTACGGCGTTCATCGGAAAATGATAGGTTTTACAGCACAAAAGTGACCACTACGAAAATAATGTGAAAACAGCTTTTTTTCTGATAGGAATAAAATAGACTTTATTCCAAATACGGGACACACACGAACATTTTTTTTTGAGTATCGCATCATTCAGAAAGTTATGTCAAAATTGGATGTTATAATACTAATTTAAACTTATCTGAACGCAACGATGGAATCGAATGAACAGGGCTGCAGTTTTTTGTCTCAAAGTCGGTTTGTCTTTTGCGCTCAAGTTCATTCTCCCAATGTTAATTTTGTATCTATCAGTGTGAAATACCAAAAATTTTATTTAAGAAATGTCAGGTTATTGAAAAAAATTTCGTCAACGAGCAGACGACACAGCAAATCACTCTCGTACAACTGGTTCAATTCCGTTGTTTCGTTCAGTCAAATTCAAATTTATTCAATAACGCGCATTTTTAATATAACTTTTCTCAATGATGCGATACTCAAAAAAAAATTTTCGCGTGTGTCCCGAATTCGGAATAAAGTCTACTTTATTCCTATCTGTTCGAGGAAATCAATCTCCTCGAATTTGAATTTCCCTCTCTTTTCACACTCTACCCAACCTTCACTCTCACTCATCGACTATCGATTCTCCCTATCGACCGCTCGCCACGTCGACACAACTTGTCCACCAATCACACTCTTTCTCTTCCCCCTCTCTCCGGCCTGTCACGTTCCCCTCGCCGGCTCTGGGCTTCCGCTATCTTTTTTCTTTCTTCTTGCTAAAAACTCCGTCGTAGCCTCGTGCACGTGCATTCGTTACAGTTTCGTTTTTCCCTGTTAAATTGTTCTTTCGTTTTCGTTGAATCAAAGGTAACTCGACACTTATCAGTGAAGTGAACACTCGTGATCGTGAAAACGTGCGATATAAATAAATTTAAGACCAGACATTGCGAAATATCACTCAGCCACTCTTCTCTCCACGTGGCTCACGCCACGCGTCGATCGAGCGAGGGCTTGAGCACTTTTACACTCACGTTTTTACACTCTCAACTCTTTCAATTCACACACGACAAATTGTAAAACACATCTATTAAACTCCCACGAGATTTACGACCTCGTGGTCAATAATAAGACTAATTTTCTCTCACTCATACATCGAACACACTCTATCTCTCTTACACTCACACTCGAGATTTACGACCTCACCAATTTTCTCTGTGATCTTTTGTATTATTAGACGATAAGTGTATTTTGTACGCATTTGAAGCTATAATTATAAGTTTACTTTTACCCAGTGACTTATTTTTTTTGAACACCGTAAAGCCTAGCCGATCCAGACACTCCCTAACTCTGTCTATCAACATTTGGTCCTTCGAGCCGGATCTGGCTAGCTCGAATAAGACTTCTGCGAATAAAGTGTATCAGTGACAATCGACACTCGTGTTAAAAAAAAAAAAAAAAAAAATTGTGCTTCGTTCCCCACTCGCGTTTCGGTTTCGCGTTCGCGTGCACGAGGGCTCCCGCGAAAAATACTCGCCATGTCGACGAGTCGCAGCAGCAGCCAGGATCCGTCCGAGAGCCGAGAAAACCCGGTGATCCTCGTCGACTCTCCAGGAGGCGCCGCTGTCTCCGACAAGGAAGACCGGACCTCTCGCCCGGGGCTCGGACGGTCGGACTCCGGAACCCTGACATCGGAGAACGAAAAACGAACTTCTCGCTCGTCCTCCCCCACTCAGTTGATTCGAGACCTCGAGCTTCGTGTCTCGAGCCAACGCACTCGCGTGGAGATCCTGAGAGAGCTGAATGAGCAGCTGGTGAACGACGGCGCCTCGTTCTGCGAGGAAGAGGTCGACTGTCTCCTCTCACAGATCGACAGTGTCTTCAAGGACTTCTCCAAGCACCACTCGACACTCGAAGTCTCTTGGCCGTCAGCCTGTTTGCCGCACAGCTATTTTTCCGATGCAGTTTTTCATCAAGCGTCGATGCTTCAGTCGCGGATCCGCCTCACCGCCGCCAAGCTCAAGTCAAAGCTTAAAACGACGAGAGCGACACTCGAGCAATCGTCAGCGTCATCGACCTAGACAAAGCAACACTCACCGACGAAGCTTCCGCAGATTCAACTGCCAAAATTCTCCGGAGACTATGCTGCCTGGCCGCCGTTCCGAGATTTGTTCAAGTCGTTGGTCGTCGACCATCCCGAGGCTTCCAACATTAACAAACTCCACCACCTGAAAAGTTGTTTGTCGGGAGAAGCCGCTCAGCTGGTCGCCAGCATGCCCATGGTGGGAGAATCCTTCTCCACGGCCTGGGACACACTCAACAAGAGGTACGAGAATAAACGCCTCTTAATACAAGCGCAGCTCGACAAGGTGTTCGGGAACACCACCCAGATCCAGGGAACAGCCTCGAGTATCAACCAACTCACGACGAGGATAAACGACGCTATAAACATGCTCCATGCAATCGGACAAACGACCGATAATTGGGACTACGTCTTCGTGTATCACATCACTCAGCTACTCGATAGAATGACGAAGGAAAAGTGGGAGAGCTCCCTGGGCTTAAACACCGAGTATCCGACCTACGAGCAGTTAATGACCTTCCTCCAAGCACGAGCACGTTCCTTGGAATGGATCGAGACTCCAAGCTCCCGTGAGAGCAAGGAGAGAGCGTCAAGATACTCCCAGCAGCAGCGTCGACCCACTGCTGTTGCACACTCGTCGACCTCCGCTGAGACGGCCCAGCCACGCGAATCGACAATCGCCGAGAAAAATTCGTCACAATCGTCGGAGAAGAAAACATTCGTCTGCGATTACTGCACAGAGAAGCATTTTATGACTTCCTGTCCAGGATTCCAGAAACTCACTCCAAGGGAAAAACTCGCACACGTGCGCGAGTTCAACCTGTGCCAGAACTGCTTCGGCCGACACTACTTGCGCTCCTGCAAGAATCTACACCGATGCAGGCGCTGCAACAACACCCATCACTCAGCACTCCACGAAGCCTTCGCTGACAAACAGTCAACGTCGAACAGCACTCAGGCTGACAGTTCAAAGGCCTCGACCGCCACTCAGGGCGAACAACGTAAAAATTGAGAACTCGGTGCAGTCTCCAATCAACACTCGACATTCGGCGTCAATCAAACACTCCTGGCGACGGCGATAGCGCAGCTCGTTACTCCGTCAACAACACGTCAAGTACGTCTACTCATCGATCCTGGATCACAGTTGACGTTCATCACGACTCAAGTCGTCTCTCAGCTCAATCTCCGCTGCCAGAACGCCAAGGTCGACGTATTCGGCATTGGCGGAGTACACAGCTCACGCACTCGAGGCATGGTCTCGATTACACTCAAATCGAACCTGGACGATTCTACCGTCACAATCGATGCCCATGCACTCAACAGCCTCACGTCAACACTTCCGACATTCCACACTCACAACCCGGAATGGCCACACCTCCATCACCTCGCGTTGGCTGACCCCGACTTCCTAACACCTCGGCCTATCGACATCATTATTGGTGCAGATTCCTACGGCCTCATCATAAATCAAGGACTCGTCAAGGGATTACCGAACATGCCAATCGCCCAACACTCAATATTTGGCTGGTTAATACTCGGCCCACTCGTCGATGATCACGGACTATCGACTCTCTCGCTGCATTGCGCTACAACAACGCAGACGGACCGAGAATTATTTCAACTCTTGACTAAGTTCTGGGAGATCGAGGAAGTCAAGCCCAACGTCCAGCCAATACTTTCTCCTGACGAGGAGGAGTGTGAACAACACTTCAAGTCAACCCACACTCGAGATTCCACCGGCAGGTACGTCGTGAGGATACCCCTCAAGTCGTCAGCGACCATACTGGGCAATTCCTTTCATCGAGCCCAGCGTTGCTTACAAAGCCAACTCCGGCGACTCCAGAGGGATCGAGAGTACGACACACTCTATCGTCAGTTCCTCCGGGAATACGACACACTCCGACACATGCAAAAAGCTCCTGCAACACACTCTACAAGATACCATCTTCCTCATCATGGAGTCTTGCGACCGGAGAGCACAACAACGAAGCTGAGAGTCGTTTTCAACGGCTCGAGTCCAACGTCGTCGGGAAAATCCTTGAACGACATCATGCATACCGGTGCCAAGCTGCAGAAGGTTGTGTTGGACGTACTCTTCTGGGTCCGCAAATACAAGTACGTTTTTGCCACGGACATAACCAAAATGTTTCGTCAAATCAACGTTCACCCAGACGACTGGAATCTACAATCGATACTCTGGTTGGACGAAAACGACCAAGTCACTCCGTACAATCTGACCACGGTCACGTACGGCACGAAAGCAGCCCCATTTTTGGCCGTACGCGTATTACTCCAACTAGTCGAGGATGAAGGACATCGTTTTCCACTCGCCGTGCCTGCACTCGTGCACGGAGGATATGTTGATGACATATACGGCGGTGCCGACATTCTTCAAGAACTTCGAAAAATCATCTCTCAGCTCGTACAGTTGTGCACGGCGGGCGGATTCCCTCTTGCCAAATGGCAAGCCAATCATCCGGAGATCCTCGACCAACTCAACACGTCGAAGGAAGATTCGCCAATCACCTTTGAAGACTGCAACACCAAGATACTCGGATTAACTTGGCATCCGCACTCAGATTATTTTTCATTCAAGATAATCTTACCTCCAATACACTCAAGAATCACGAAACGACTAATCCTCTCCGAGACGGCATAGATTTTTGATCCTCTGGGCTTCGTCTCTCCAATCGTCATTCGTGCAAAGTGTCTTCTTCAAGAATTGTGGCTACAGAAACTCGGGTGGGACGATCTTCTTCCCGAGGACGTCACACTCAAGTGGCTCACAATTCGACAAGAGTTAAACTCTCTCTCCACTCTGAAAATTCCGCGATGGATCAACACTCTTCAATCCACTCGAGTCCATCTACATGGATTTTCTGACGCCTCCAATCTCGCCATGGCAGCCGTGATTTACTTAGTCACTTACTCAAGGTCTGGAGGAACAAGAGTTTTGTTCCTTTGCTCCAAGACACGGGTCGCTCCCTTGTCAAAATTGACTACATCACGCCTTGAGTTGACAGCTGCACTGATACTCGCGAGACTCGTCTCTTCAGCTCAACGATTGATTGACACTCCATTCCAATCGATCAATCTGTGGACTGATTCAACCAACGCACTCACGTGGATCCGATCGCATCCGTCACGTTGGAGGGATTTCGTCCAGAATCGAGTCACCGAGATTCAAGCACTCACTGCAACAGCGCAGTGGAGATTTATCAGCGGCAAGGAAAATCCAGCTGACATCGGGTCGAGAGGCGTTACTACAAATCAATTACTCAACAACTCCCTGTGGTGGTCTGGACCACCATGGATTTCCAAGTCACAGGACTCGTGGCCCACTCCAAAGCCGGCAAAAAGCACCGACGCCGAGTCCGAAGCAAGAAAATCGGTCCCACTCTTGGCCGTGATCAAGCCAGAGTACCATTGGGACCTTATATACAAATATTCCTCACTCCAACGACTCTTGAGGATTACAGCCATCATCCAAAGAGTACACTCAATACTCTCTGGAATTCCAAACTCGACACTCGCCACTCCACTCAACTCACTCGACTTGGAAACATCACGATTATTCTGGATCAAAGCCACTCAAGCTGCTTTTTTCTCTCACGAATTGAGAGTTCTCTCGACGAAAAACGCCACTCTGCCGCCAACGCACGTCTTTCAACGCCTCACTGCCTATATCGATCATCAGGGAGTTATACGAGCAGGAGGACGATTGGAAAAGTCCCTCTTGGATCCAGAGGCAAAACACCCGGCGATATTACCGAAAATCTCCCGCTTCACGACGCTCGTCATCGAAGATACTCATCGAAGAACGCTCCACGGAGGCACTCAGCTGACTCTTTCCACACTCCGTGAGCATTACTGGATCCTGGGTGGCCGTTCAACAATCAAAGGACATATTCGTCAGTGTGTCACTTGCACTCGTCATCGAGGAGAACGAGCGCGTCAGCTGATGGGTCAGTTACCGCGTTCTCGAGTTCAACCAGCCCCACCGTTTTATCACACTGGTGTGGACTACGCGGGACCCATCACACTCAAGACGCTTCGAGGACGAGGCGCAAAAACTCAGAAGGCGTGGATCTGCGTTTTCGTTTGCTTCTCCACGTCCGCCGTCCACTTGGAAGTGGTGTGTGACTATTCCGCTGAAACCTTTGTCGCCGCGTATCGTCGTTTCACAGCGCGACGAGGAATTTGTCACACTCTACACTCGGACTGTGGTACGACATTTATCGGAGCAGACAAAGAGTTAAAACAACTATTCACTCAAGCAACTCAGCATCGAGAACATCTGCGCACTCTACTCCTCAACGATGGCACCAACTGGATCTTCAATCCGCCAGCCGCGCCGCACATGGGCGGCAAGCGGGAGTCAGTCGTGAAATCACTCAAGTATCACATGGCTCGTACCACCGGCGAGCTTCTCCTTACACTCGAAGAAGCGAACACTCTCCTCGCTCAGATTGAAGCGATTTTAAACTCACGCCCGTTGGAGCCCATGACAGAAGACCCTGACGACCTCTCTGCACTCACACCCGGTCATTTCCTCATCGGAAAACCACTCATCACTCTACCAGAACCAGCTCTAACCGATCTTCCGACCACGCGACTCAATCGATGGCAACTTATCCAGCAGCGAACTCAATTATTCTGGAATCGGTGGTCGGTGCATTATCTGCAAAAATAATTGGCACTCTCCAAGTGGTACCACACCGAAAAAACAATCAAGATCGGTACACTCGTACTCCTCTCAGATGAGAGAATGCCTCCAAGCAAGTGGCCACTTGCAAGGATCATCAAACTCCATCCCGGCGAGGACAATCTGACCAGGGTGGTCACCATTAAGACATCGACTACAACGCTGAAGAGACCAATCCACAAATTGGTCATTTTACCGATCAACAACGATGAAGAGGATCAACCATCAGACGATTGATAATCGTCCACTCTGTGGCCGATGGCGGGCGGAATGTTCGAGGAAATCAATCTCCTCGAATTTGAATTTCCCTCTCTTTTCACACTCTACCCAACCTTCACTCTCACTCATCGACTATCGATTCTCCCTATCGACCGCTCGCCACGTCGACACAACTTGTCCACCAATCACACTCTTTCTCTTCCCCCTCTCTCCGGCCTGTCACGTTCCGCTCGCCGGCTCTGGGCTTCCGCTATCTTTTTTCTTTCTTCTTGCTAAAAACTCCGTCGTAGCCTCGTGCACGTGCGTTCGTTACAGTTTCGTTTTTCCCTGTTCAATTGTTTTTTCGTTTTCGTTGAATCAAAGGTAACTCGACACTTATCAGTGAAGTGAACACTCGTGATCGTGAAAACGTGCGATATAAATAAATTTAAGACCAGACATTGCGAAATATCACTCAGCCACTCTTCTCTCCACGTGGCTCACGCCACGCGTCGATCGAGCGAGGGCTTGAGCACTCTTACACTCACGTTTTTACACTCTCAACTCTTTCAATTCACACACGACAAATTGTAAAACACATCTATTAAACTCCCACGAGATTTACGACCTCGTGGTCAATAATAAGACTAATTTTCTCTCACTCATACATCGAACACACTCTATCTCTCTTACACTCACACTCGAGATTTACGACCTCACCAATTTTCTCTGTGATCTTTTGTATTATTAGACGATAAGTGTATTTTGTACGCATTTGAAGCTATAATTATAAGTTTACTTTTACCCAGTGACTTATTTTTTTTGAACACCGTAAAGCCTAGCCGATCCAGACACTCCCTAACTCTTTCTATCAACACTATCAGAAAAAAAAATGTTTTCACATTATTTTCGTAGTGGTCACTTTTGTGCTGTAAAACCTATTATTTTCCGATAAACGCCGTATTTTCTATCGGAAAGTTCAGAAAATTTCCTTCAAAAATCACTCGCGACCCGTCCGATTATCTTTACAGGGGGCGAAATAAAAGGGGGTGGCCACCCTTAACATGTGACCCTGTATATATCACATTCGTCATGCTGCGAAGTACGCAAATAACCGAAAAATCGAAACGATATACAGGGTGGTCCACGCAACGTGTGCACCTCTTTCACGGTCAAAATATGCGTTGCACGAAAAAATGTTGTATACAAAAGTTACATGGTTTATAAGGCTTCATCATGTGGTGCATTTATTTTTATTCTAGGTGGAGGCGCTTCGGAGATTTCAAGGTCAACTTTGTTTTTTTAAAGGGAATGCTATATTTTTTATAGCGTAAGATGATAGAGTATCGAATTTTGAGTAAAAAAGTATAGACCCTTATTAGCCCTAAAATTAATAGTTAACGAGTATTTTCACTTTATTACTTTAAAATTTCTATTGCGTAATATCAAGTTGGAGATTGAAATCTACTACAAATATCTGAAGGATAGCATTGTTTACATGACAGTGTTTATCAATATGAACACATTCACCACATCACACGCTCTTATCATGATTCGCAATCCTCTCAATATTTGTAATCCAGTATTAAAGTTTCCTTCAGTGATCGTGCGTGATTATCAGAAAGATAAAAGTGAAAATGAATTTTTGTAATAGTGACAAAGTTGATATGCTTTTAGTGTACGGAGAGTGTCATAGAAATGCAGTAAGAGCTAAAGCTATGTATGCCGAAAGATATCCTGAACGGATTCAACCATCTCGAACCATATTTGAGAGAATCTGTAAATCGCTTCGAGAAAATGGACATTTCAATCTTAATAAACGTACCGTAAGACAAACTGCCACTTCTGAAGAGAATGCTATTGCGGTTTTAGCAGCCGTAATAGAAAATCCTCATATTAGTACGCGACAGATTTCACGAGGTTCGGGAATAAGCAAAAGCAGTATTCTACGAATTCTGCATAAAAATAAATATCACCCCTATCACCTTGCACTTCATCAGAAACTACATGGAACGGATTTTGAAAACCGCGTTTTGTTCTGTCAGTGGTTCCTACATCAAATAAATCAGCATGATTATTTTCTACAAAGTGTGTTGTTCACTGATGAAGCAACGTTTACAAACCGTGGACAGATCAATTTGAAAAATACGCATTACTGGGCAGCTGACAATCCTCACTGGATGAGAGAAGTCGACCACCAACACCCATGGAGCGTTAATGTATGGTGTGGAATACTGGGCAACCAATTGATTGGTCCATATTTCATTGATAATCGATTAACAAGGCAAAAATACGCGAACTTTTTGAATAATAATTTACCACCTTTACTAGAGGACGTGCCGTTGAATATCCGTGCACGTATGTGGTATCAGCATGATGGTTGTCCAGCACATTACGCACGTATTGTGAGGGAACTACTGGATAGAAATTTTCCCAATCGATGGATTGGTCGTGGTGGACAATTCATGTGGCCTCCACGCTCACCAGATCTTACTCCTCTAGACTTTTTTCTGTGGGGCACATTAAAAGACAGAGTGTATCGTGAAATACCAACAACTCCGGAGGATATGAAACATCGTATTTGTTTAGAATGCATGACACTTAGTCCGGACATAATTCAGAATGCAGTTTCTTCATTAGTTAATAGATTTCGTCACTGTATTGATGCCAATGGACATCAATTTGAATACTTACGTTAATTGTGATAAGCCACGAGTCACTGAATGTACTCAAAGTAATAAAGTGAAAATACTCGTTAACTATTAATTTTAGGGCTAATAAGGGTCTATACTTTTTTACTCAAAATTCGATACTCTATCATCTTACGCTATAAAAAATATAGCATTCCCTTTAAAAAAACAAAGTTGACCTTGAAATCTCCGAAGCGCCTCCACCTAGAATAAAAATAAATGCACCACATGATGAAGCCTCATAAACCATGTAACTTTTGTATACAACATTTTTTCGTGCAACGCATATTTCGACCGTGAAAGAGGTGCACACGTTGCGTGGACCACCCTGTATATATCACATTCGTCATGTTGCGAAGTAAGCAAAGAACCGAAAAATTAAAACGTCAGTGCTGGGTGTCAAAGTCTTTAACCTTCTTCGACTTAACCTTTTCCTTTTCTCAATAAATATTGTGTTGAGCTTTTCTTGAATAAGGTTTCTGGATCTGGAAAGTTTTCTACAAAGTTATTACACCGATGGATTATAGGGCTCTCGCTGATGGAAATTTGCACCAAGCTAATACGGAGTGAACATTTTTTGGATTTTGCTTCACTCTGTTTATTTAGACATGCCAATAGAGATCTATAGAAATTTCTCATCAGAAAAATATTCTTAAAAAATAATGTGCTGGATTTTTATTGAATGATGTTTTTGAAAAAATGTCGATAAACTTTTTACACCGATTAATTATAAGGCTCTCGCTGATGGAAGTTTGCATCAAGCTAATACAGCGTGAACATTTTTTGGATTTCGCTTCACTCTGCTTATTTAGACATGCCAATGTAGGGATTTATAGAAATCGCTCATCAGAAAAATGATTTCAATAAATATTGTGCTAAATTTATCTTGAATAATGTTTTTGAAAAGTTTTCGATAAAGTTATTACATCGATTGATTATAAGACTCTCGTTGATGGAAGTTTGCATCAAGCTAATACAGCATGAACATTTTTTGGATTTCGCTTCACTCTGCTTATTTAGACATGCCAATGTAGGGATTCATAGAAATCTCTCATCAGAAAAATGATTTCAGTAAATATTGTGCTAAATTTATCTTGAATAATGTTTTTGAAAAGTTTTCGATAAAGTTATTACATCGATGGATTATAAGACTCTCGCTGATGAAAGTTTGCACCAAGCTAATACGGAGTGAACATTTTTTGGATTTCGCTTCACGCTGTTTATTTAGACATGCCAATATAGAGATCTGTAGAAATCTCTCATCAGAAAAACATTCTCAATACATTTTGTACTGAGCTGTTCTTGAGTAATGTTTTTGAAAAGTTTTCTATAAAGTTATTACACCGATTGATTATGAGGTTCTCGCTGATGGAAGTTTGCGCCAAGCTAATACGGAGTGAACAGTTTTTGAATTTTGCTTCACTCTGTTTATTTAGACATGCCAATAGAGATCTATAGAAATCTCTCATCAGAAAAATATTCTTAAAATATATTGTGCTGGGTTTTTATTGAATAATATTTTTGAAAAGTTTTCGATAAACTTTTTACACCAATTAATGATAAGACTCTCGCCGATCAAAGTTTGCACCGAGCTAACACAGAGTGAACATTTTTTTTATTTCGCTTCACTCTGTTTATTTAGACATGCCAATATAGAGATTTGTAGAAATCTCTCATCAGAAAAACATTCTCAATACATTTTGTACTGGGCTGTTTTTGAATAAAGTTTTTGAAAAGTTTTCTATAAAGTTATTACACTTTTCCTTTTATTCTTTCTCTTTCTCCTTTTCTCCTTTTCTTCTTTCTTTAATTTTCGTTTTCTTCTTAGTGATCTGTAACAACATAATATACAGCCTGTCCCAAAAGGGTCGAAGGATCTCTGAGGGGGTGGTAGATCTCGAAATTCTGAATCGAAAAGTCCTCATCTGTTTTTCGATCTGATGCACCCCTGATGAGTTATTAATAATTAATGACAGCCAATAATACGCGTGGGCTGGGCGGCGCGTGGTGGTGTGCGTGTGTCGGTGTGCCCGGCCGCACCGCGAGAGGCAGGGCTACGCCGCGCGACGTGGACGTGTGTGTGTGCATGGGTGTGAGGGCCCAAGCTAGGCAGCACGCGTTGATTGTATTGAAGGAGAACGCGAAAAAAATAAGTAGCGATCCGCGATGATATATTTTCATAAATGAATTAAATGAATTCATGTGGAATTGTAAATCCTTAATGGAAAGCGAAATTTCTACTAAAGCCGTTAAAATTCCATTTATTTATTTACTTAAACTAAAAATAAACATCAGCTTGGCGTTTTGTCATACGATATTTTTACATTATTGATTAAAAACAAAAAAAAATTATGCGCTTTAATGGTCGAATTTAACGCATGCTAATTAATTTATTTTCATGATTGCCCGACTTAGTTAATTGATGAGTGAGATCAACTCGAGCAATGACTCTTCCTCCTTACTTCTCGAACGAATCGTCTCGAGATAATTGAATTTAAGGTGTTTCTGAACAGGGAAATAGCAAATATCCTGAGAGGTAAAGATTTTCAAAACTCTCGACACGGAGAAATAGAAATTTCAACATTTCAGTCTGCGAATATTTCACAAAATGTATTTAGTTTCAACAAATCATAATTTGCCAACATTTTTAGGCTTGAGGAGAGGATAAAATCCTCTCTTAAAAATTCAAGCGTCCCTTCGAACGGTGAGTATGTATACATGTAAAAAATGTTACAAATATATTTTTTTTGCAATGATTGATTATCATTTATTGTTATTCGTGTTATGTAATTATTATACAACATAAAAAATGTCAGTACAAAGATTTCAACACAACATCTCCTAATTATTATTTTTGGGATCCTCGGAGGTGTCGGGTACATTTTCATAACTTTTGAATCCTTCTATTATTCTTAATTCTATTTAAATTCTCAACAATCGTTGAAAAAAAATTATTCTAATAATTGTTAAAACACTGCTATGAATTTTTGACATTTTTCAATTTTTAGTCTTACAGTTTTAGCAGTTCGTTGTAATTTTTTACTTTTTGTTTTTGCATAAGAATTTTTTTTAACGATTGTTGTGAATTTAAATAAAATTATGAACACAATTTTGTTTGCCGTGCAGATGTTTTTGAAGTATCATGTATTTCGAAGGATTCAAAAGTTATAAAAATACACCTGACACCTCCCAGGATCCCGAAGAATAATAATTACGAGATGTTGTGGTGAAATTTTTGACGTTTCACAAATACTGATGTTGTTTGTGTTGTACAATAACTACACAACACGAATAACAATAAATGATGATCAATCATTGCAAAAAAATGCATTTCAAATATTTTTTACATGTACATACTCACCGTTCGAAGGGATTCTTGAATTTTTAAGGAGAGGATTTCATCCACTTTTCAATCCTAGAAATATCTGCAAATTGTGATTTGTTGAAATTAAATACATTTTGTGAAATATTCGCAGACTGAAATGTTGAAATTTCTATTTCTCCGTGTCGAGAGTTTTGAAAATCTTTACCTCTCAGGATATTTGCTATTTCCCTGTTCAGAAACACCTTAAATTCAATTATCTCGAGACAATTCGTTCGAGAAGTAAGGAGGAAGAGTCATTGCTCGAGTTGATCTCACTCATCAATTAACTAAGTTTGGCAATCATGAAAATAAATTAATTAGCATGCGTTAAATTCGACCATTAAAGCGCATAATTTTTTTTTGTTTTTAATCAATAATGTAAAAACATCGTATGACAAAACGCCAAGCTGATGTTTATTTTTAGTTTAAGTAAATAAATAAATGGAATTTTAACGGCTTTAGTAGAAGTTTCGCTTTCCATTAAGGATTTACAATTCCACATGAATTCATTTAATTCATTTATCATCCATTTATGAAAATATATCATCGCGGGGCGCTACTTATTTTTTTCGCGTTCTCCTTCAATACAATCAACGCGTGCTGCCTAGCTTGGGCCCTCACACCTATGCACACACACACGTCCACGTCGCGCGGCGTAGGCCTGCCTCTCGCGGTGCGGCCGGGCACACCGTCACACGCACACCACCACGCTCCGCCCAGCCCACGCGTATTATTGGCTGTCATTAATTATTAATAACTCATCAGGGGTGCATCAGATCGCAAAACGGATGAGGACTTTTCGATTCAGAATTTCGAGATCTACCACCCCCTCAGAGATCCTTCGACCCTTTTGGGACAGGCTGTATAATAGGTTTAATAATTTTAAGTTGAATGAAATATATAAGATAAGTAATTTTTTAAAATACTTTTGAGTCCATGGTAACCTCGGCGTCTCGGGCGGTGCTGTGGCAGCATCGCCAATAAAATCCGGGCGATCTGACGATCGGCCTGCACCCGGCGATGATATTGGCCGGCGCGTCTGCCTCGTCGCCGGTATACCGGCGGAGGCGATGGAGGAGCCAGTACAACCGGCTCCTCTGGTACAACCGGCTCCATCGCCTCTGGTTGTTCTTCATTTTGGGTCTCTGGATGATTCTGGAAAAACATTTACATCATTAAAAATACGAATAATAAATATTTACATATAATAAATGAATATATAAATAAAAGTAAAAAATGTACGCCAAGCAATTAAAATAGTAGCTTTTCTTGAAAAGTATTTTTATGAAATAGTATTTTTTAAAAAATATATATATATATACAGTCGTGAGCGAAAGTTAGGGATCACTTTGATTTTTCCGGAGCACGTCGCGAATAGTCGATAGAAAATTTTGAAAAAATTAGGGTGCATAGGAAATTTAATTAGCTTTCGAATGGTTTCAGTCCCACCTCGATCGGATGATAAAAAACAAAATGGCGTCGACTTTTGCAAAAAAGTGTATTTTCGCCGAGGTGAACATTTTTGAAAATTGCGAAAAAAGATATACAATGCTATTTCAGCGGATTATCTTGTAATGATAAGGTGATAGTATACACTTCGCCGAATCCGAAACCACCCTTAAACTTTTTGTCCGACAATTGGGAGTAGACATACGCCGTTTTGAAAGTTGGAATGAGTAAAGGGCGATATCTCCGAAAGTACTCGACCGATTTCGCCGAGCTTCCGTGAGAAGTTGTGTGAAAATACCCTCCAAATAATGGGTTACTTAGGTGTTACGAGAATCCCGTGCACCGACGATGCACCGCCGAAAACCGTTGCATTTCGGTGTCACTTTTTCGTTTGAGAGAACCTGCCCGCCCCACTTTTCGACATTCGGTAATGCAAGTTAGCCTATCGTATCAACGACATTTCAACGAGGAAAATAAAAAAAAACGTTTGAATGCGATTCCGGGATGCAAAATTATCAACGATCAAACGCGAGAGTACAACGGGACACCGGGCGAATCGACTCTGCCGCGATCTTCGTGCCCGCGCGTTGAGCGCCACTGGCCGATGAGCGACTGCAAGCGCTCTATCGCGCGCCTTGCTGGTTGTGCATGATGATGTCTCTCTCGCACCCGAAAGATGACGGTTCAGCGTACACACACAATCCGATAGTCAGATGAATATTTATTTATTTGGCAACAAATTATAAACGAAGGCTGTGCGTGCATGCAGATCTTGTGCGAAATTCAATAAATGTAGGGAACGGGGAAGTGACGAGATTTCTTACATTACTCGATTGGAGAGAATTGTAATGTGCAAAATTTTGTGTTTTGCAAAAAAAACAACCAATTTGTTTAAACATTTTTTCACAAAAAAAGCTGCACAAGATATTCTTTCTTTCCTTTACCGAATTAGATGACACAAAATGAAACACGAAAAATCGACAAACACGAAACGAAAAATAATTTTTTGACACACTTCAGACAAACAACAATTGGACAAATAATTTTTCTAACTACTTCTCCAATCCTCAGTTGTTAGAGTACTTATGAACCAGTGAATTATTGGTAATGTGTCGAAATCTGTTTGAATTTTGTCGTAGAATAATGCAAAATGATTACGTATTTGTTTAAATTATGAATAATATCAAGATTTTTAAAAGTCATCAATGAATTTCAGATTATATTTTTTCGTCCTCACCAATATCGATCTCATGATTGATTCTGTAGTGAGTGATTACAAAAAAAAATTATAGTTCTGAAATGACAAAAACAAATTTACCGCCAGGAATCGAACCCGCGACCATCGGCTTACCATGCCGCGCCCTTAACCACTCGGCTATTCCTTACTTGTTGTTCTCCAACAACAAGCGGAGCCCTATAAAGTGCGTTGTTGCATAGCGGGCGATCAACACTCGCGTGTTCCATTAAACCAAACCCGCCGGAAACAAAATTTTGATATTTAAAGAGACTACGCCTCGCAACTCCATCCGTTACTTTTTTCATTCGTGGACTTTATTCGATCTGCATTTTTTTATGGTGGAGCACGTGAGTAGATATATGGGGCCGGTTCTAATCCAAGGTCTCTGCACCGACATTTACCGACACTTAGTCGAGACACGAACCCCGATTTAGCCCGGACACGAACCCCCCGGAGAGGGGGTATTTTGGCCTGGATGTGAACTCTCGAGAAGGTAGAGTGGGAGGTGGGAGGGGGTGTTGGAAATTTCACGGCGCGTGTTACCCGATTCCGTCGAACGTTGTATACAGGGTGGTCCACGCAACGTGTGCACCTCTTTCACGGTCGAAATATGCGTTGCACGAAAAAATGTTGTATACAAAAGTTACATGGTTTATGAGGCTTCATCATGTGGTGCATTTATTTTTATTCTAGGTGGAGGCGCTTCGGAGATTTCAAGGTCAACTTTGTTTTTTTAAAGGGAATGCTATATTTTTTATAGCGTAAGATGATAGAGTATCGAATTTTGAGTAAAACAGTATAGACCCTTATTAGCCCTAAAATTAATAGTTAACGAGTATTTTCACTTTATTACTTTGAGTACATTCAGTGACTCGTGGCTTATCACAATTAACGTAAGTGTTCAAATTGATGTCCATTGGCATCAATACAGTGACGAAATCTATTAACTAATGAAGAAACTGCATTCTGAATTATGTCCGGACTAAGTGTCATGCATTCTAAACAAATACGATGTTTCATATCCTCCGGAGTTGTTGGTATTTCACGATACACTCTGTCTTTTAATGTGCCCCACAGAAAAAAGTCTAGAGGAGTAAGATCTGGTGAGCGTGGAGGCCACATGAATTGTCCACCACGACCAATCCATCGATTGGGAAAATTTCTATCCAGTAGTTCCCTCACAATACGTGCGTAATGTGCTGGACAACCATCATGCTGATACCACATACGTGCACGGATATTCAACGGCACGTCCTCTAGTAAAGGTGGTAAATTATTATTCAAAAAGTTCGCGTATTTTTGCCCTGTTAATCGATTATCAATGAAATATGGACCAATCAATTGGTTGCCCAGTATTCCACACCATACATTAACGCTCCATGGGTGTTGGTGGTCGACTTCTCTCATCCAGTGAGGATTGTCAGCTGCCCAGTAATGCGTATTTTTCAAATTGATCTGTCCACGGTTTGTAAACGTTGCTTCATCAGTGAACAACACACTTTGTAGAAAATAATCATGCTGATTTATTTGATGTAGGAACCACTGACAGAACAAAACGCGGTTTTCAAAATCCGTTCCATGTAGTTTCTGATGAAGTGCAAGGTGATAGGGGTGATATTTATTTTTATGCAGAATTCGTAGAATACTGCTTTTGCTTATTCCCGAACCTCGTGAAATCTGTCGCGTACTAATATGAGGATTTTCTATTACGGCTGCTAAGACCGCAATAGCATTCTCTTCAGAAGTGGCAGTTTGTCTTACGGTACGTTTATTAAGATTGAAATGTCCATTTTCTCGAAGCGATTTACAGATTCTCTCAAATATGGTTCGAGATGGTTGAATCCGTTCAGGATATCTTTCGGCATACATAGCTTTAGCTCTTACTGCATTTCTATGACACTCTCCGTACACTAAAAGCATATCAACTTTGTCACTATTACAAAAATTCATTTTCACTTTTATCTTTCTAATAATCACGCACGATCACTGAAAGAAACTTTAATACTGGATTACAAATATTGAGAGGATTGCGAATCATGATAAGAGCGTGTGATGTGGTGAATGTGTTCATATTGATAAACACTGTCATGTAAACAATGCTATCCTTCAGATATTTGTAGTAGATTTGAATCTCCAACTTGATATTACGCAATAGAAATTTTAAAGTAATAAAGTGAAAATACTCGTTAACTATTAATTTTAGGGCTAATAAGGGTCTATACTTTTTTACTCAAAATTCGATACTCTATCATCTTACGCTATAAAAAATATAGCATTCCCTTTAAAAAAACAAAGTTGACCTTGAAATCTCCGAAGCGCCTCCACCTAGAATAAAAATAAATGCACCACATGATGAAGCCTCATAAACCATGTAACTTTTGTATACAACATTTTTTCGTGCAACGCATATTTCGACCGTGAAAGAGGTGCACACGTTGCGTGGACCACCCTGTATATCGAGCGCTGATTTATTATAAATTTTTCGAGACTCGAAATTTCTCAAAAGTGGCGCGTGTCGTTGCAGGACGGCACTTATCAACGCGTGTCGTCCGATCCATCGAACGTTGTATATATCGAGCGTTGATTTGGTATAAACTTTTCGAGACTCGAAATTTCTTAGAAGTGGTGCGTGTCGTTGCAGGTCGGCACTTATCAAACGTTGATTCTAAACTTTTGCGTAAACATGCACATCGAGAATGGTGCCGCTATGGCGCGGGGGGATTTCTTGTAAACGACATCGCGGCGGTCAATCATCAAAGGAAGGAGGTGACCAAATGAAAGGGATTATTTAGCTCAGTCTGATGCAGTATCTTCGACCGCAGGTGTCGGCACTATTGAATTTGTTTCTCCGAAAAAAATGGGCGCGTGTAACAAATACTCGGTTTTTCCCTGCGCGGATCCGCGAACGTTAACTAGGAACGAGCTGGAATATATTCCGAAAACATTGCTTTTAAAGTATTGGGGTGATCATATACATTTGCTCTGGCATCTCTTTCCGAGACGTTATCAAATTGATCCTGAAGTATTGTCGTATCTTCCGTGTAGAGAGCATTATAATACTTCTGTGAATATGGATCATTTCGACGGCACCCCACCCCAACGTCGAGTGTATGAAAAATGTTTGTCAAATTCGCGGGTGGAGAAAAATAATGAGTAATTTTTTTCGGGTGGGGAGGGTAAGGATATATAACCCGCAATTTCGTGAGCGGCCTCATTACAGAACGATCAAATGCGAGACAGACGAGTCGTGCTGAAACAGCAATTATTGTTACACTTGAAAAATATCAGAGAAGTGAAAGTCTTGTTGCAAAGAGTGTCGGTGATTCGAGATATCAACCAAAGTGTGAAAAATCTTTCAATATCCGAAGTAACGTTGCATCCGCACAAATCTTGCACCGTGAACAAAGTACCGAGCCACAACGACAACAATGGATCTCGAGGCTATCAACAAAATCGGCAAGATGGACGATTTTCTACCGACGAAAAAATTGTCGGAACTACCGGTGCGGGCGAATCAACGTATATCAAACGTGAGAGCTGTCCAAACGAAATTCGGGCGACGATACAACGTCGATATTGATGGTGAATTTTCCGTCTTTCTGCCGGCCAGAATCACGAAAGCCATCGGACCCAACGACGTTGGACAAATTCCAGACTGCGACTAACGATGGGAAATTATATCTGAATTACATCGGTGGAAAATATAACACACTAGAATTTATTCTGTTGTAGGGAAATTTAAATAAAAAACAAATGTCATGTAAATGTGTGTGTGTTTTTTTATTTCAAAAAATATCGCGATTACACAAAGTTTGATAGGCCTTTAGCCAACTTTTCAGCGATGTCACATTCGCGCAGGCACAATTGTATTTCGTTTGGGCGGAATGATGCGAACATCCCGGTGGAATTTTCGGCAATTTCTTCAACGATGGGCAGTCAAGAGTCTCGAGATCGATAATCTCAGCGGTCGTGAACTTTTTCATCCATTCTGTTTTTTCGAGTCCCTTGACGTATACTTTGCGAGCTCGTTGCAATATGGCGCCAATCACCGTTTCAGCCGCTTCATAGGGTATTTCACCGTCTTCCCAGCTCATCCCATGATAATTGCGTGTTAGCCATAAATTCATGGCTTTGTATTTGACCGGCACCGACTTCCATGGTGATGTCAAATCGAAGAACAGGGTCAAAGGTGGACCGTCTTGTTGCACTTCGACAAAATATATTTCTTTGAGGACAAACTCGTTAATTGGCCGTTTGAAGCCTTGAAGATCAACGATGTAATCCATTATATCAGCTTCTTCACGCCGCCGCTGATCGGATTATACTGAACGATACGATCGTGAAGTATGAGGCAGTAAGCCGATGTATGGGCAGGAATATTATTTTTCGACTCAAATTCAAGGCGAACATCCACCGGGCCTGTCTTCAACGATTCGTTTTGCTTCGAGCAGTCGATAATAATGAGCGAAGCATACTTCAGAAATTGCGACTTGTCTAACCATGGCTCGGGCTCTCTGTTGTAGTACGTGGATTGGAAATTTGCGTACATCTGATACAGCAAAGCGTACTGATTTTGATCGATGTTGAGATTCAAATTTCCATAGGGATAACATTGCGAATTGAGATACAGTTTGACGTCGGTGATTTTGCAATGATCGAAATTACTCGCATTCTTGTTCTTCTGATTTTTTCGATTTGTCTGAAATGCGAGAATGACGTAACGTGGTTTTTCGAGTTGCGAGTTGATGTACCGTTTTGCTTCGATCGATCTCGATGGCATTGAGCTCGTAACGTATTTCCTCGAACAAATAGCAAATGGCGTTATTGACGAGGCTCGTGGCAAGGGTCGGTGTGCCATCGTTTTTCGTCAATTTTCCGCATATACAGGGTGACATGTTAAGGGTGGCCACCCCCTTTTATTTCGCCCCCCGTAAAGATAATCGGATGGGACGCGGGTGATTTTTGAAGGAAATTTTCTGAACTTTCCGATAGAAAATACGGCGTTCATCAGAAAATGATAGGTTTTGCAGCACAAAAGTGGCCACTACGAAAATAATGTGAAAACACATTTTTTTCTGACAGGAATAAAGTAGACTTTATTCCGAATACGGGCCATACGCGAAAATTTTTTTTTGAGTATTGCATCATTGAGAAAAGTGATATCAAAAATGCGCGTTATCGAATAAATTTGAATATGACTGAACGAAACAACGGAATTGAACGAGCGGTACGAGAGTGATTTGCTGCGTCGTCTGCTTGTTGACGGCATATTTTTCAATCACCTGACATTTCTTAAATAACCTTTTTGGCATTTCACACTGACAGATACAAAATTAACATTGGGAGAGTGAACTTGAGCGCAAAAGACAAACCGAGTTTGAGACAAAACACTACAGCCCTGTTCATTCGATTCCATCGTTTCGTTTAGATAAGTTTAAATTGGTATTATAACACCTAATTTTGACATAACTTTTCTCAATGATGCGATACTCAAAAAAAAATTTTCGCGTGTGTCCCGTATTCGGAATAAAGTCTACTTTATTCCTATCAGAAAAAAATATATTTTCACATTATTTTCGTCGTGGCCATTTTTGTGCTGCAAAACCTATCATTTTCCGATGAACGCCGTATTTTTTATCGAAAAGTTCAGAAAATTTCCTTCAAAAATCACCCGTGACCCGTCCGATTATCTTTACGGGGGGCGAAATAAAAGGGGGTGGCCACCCTTAACATGTCACCCTGTATGTAAGGAGCTGTGACTCGGTAGTATGCAGAGATCTTGATGCTGAATGGAGATGCGGATTTCATCGCTGTTGTTGAAGGTTGCGGATGCATACGGCTGATGAGCATGAATCTCACAATGTGTGATGGATTCATCGAAGATGACGGGGTTCTGAATATTAACTATTTCCTCCTCCATTGTACACAGCATATGGCCAAAGCGCAGAACAAAATTGTATGTCTCACACGTTCTTTTCGCGAATTTTTAGGCCTAGACTCTGCAGGAACAACACGTTTTGAGGTGTTAACGCTCTGCGCGTTGATCGACGACTGTCCATCGCAAGCCATGTCGGTTTATTAAGAATTCTGTTGTAAACTATGCCCATTGCGATTTTATATGCAAACGAATCGTAATAACTTCAACGCGAAAATGGACTATATCACCGTCCTGATCGACTATCTGAAGTCTGATGCAATCTATCGTTCTGCTGGTGATCGGCAGATAAATCACATGTGCCGGTACTTCGATGATTTTGTAACCAGGTGGGACTGTCGGAAAAAACTCGTGAATCGTGTGTACTTTTCGCTCGTTGATATAAGCTCCCGTGGTGATGTTACACTCAACTCGCAGGGCGTTCACTTTGAGAATGGCTACCGGTAGATCGGATTTGTGTCTTTTATTGGCACTCAGAATACGCGGTGTAAATCCCAACAAGCGTCCGATAGAATCATTAGGTATAACATTTATTTCGCGATTACACTTAATTTCCCTACGCAAAGTATTATTATTGGGTTTTATATTGAGAATAATATCTTTACGTGTCAATTCCGACTGTACGTATTTCTCAATATCTTCAATCTCGTAGCTGCCCGTAGGTATCGTCAATATCTCATCTCCAACGTAAAGTTTATTACTTTGAAAGTCGATGTTAGGAATGGAATTGAAGGTTAGCAATTCGATGAGACCGAGACTATAATTTTTGTGAGGTGAGAGCTCGATCGGTGGAAAGTATTGCGCCTCGAGTATGGACGAAATTCCCGATATCTTTAAAGTGAAACTATCATCCATGATGGTTCATTTACGACTGACCTCCCTGTTTTACCCTGTACGTTTATATAACGCATACTTTTCACCAAAATCCAATTCATCGCAGAGAAACTTCAAGCACAAATGACCGCACTCGATTGTATCATAGTCTTGGTAGGTTGTAATTCACGCTTCCGACACCGAAATATTTCATGAGTTCAATATTTCAATTCACGTTTTTTGGAGCTATATGCAGACCCAATCCCTGCTTGTATGGTTTAAGATGTAAACCTTTGCCTAATGCAATAGCCTCGATCGTTCGATTGTGTCGTTTGTGTTCGTCCAATTCTCGTTTAGCTGCCTGAGCAGCGTTAACGGCTTTTGCTATACTCGCCGCACCACCGGCCAATGCCCCGGTAGCGCTGAGCCCCGCGAAAATCGGCACGAGAAACGGCAAGAAACCACCGATCTTTTTCGGCACGCGTATAACACGAGGAGCGCGCATTTTACATCCTGCTGCTCTTTTCGTCACGCTCCGAGCACCCTTGAGAGCGGATCTGATGAGTGCTCTCGAATCACCACTGCGAATCATCGCTGCTCGTGCTGCTGCGATAACTTTTTTGAAACTTGGCTTGGGAAATCGGGAGAATATTGCGGCGCGACACGCGGCTGACAAGGTGCTGACCGAGGAAGCGTGGAAACGAGTATTCGCCAGAGACGTCAGCTTAGGCGAGCAAGCGAGTGCCCTGAGTATTGCTAATATCATGAAGGTTAAAAGGAAATTCGGTATAGGGGTTGACCCCTATACCGAATAGGGGCACTCGCTATATCGTGTTCTTTGCAAGCCGCGTCGAGCGGATTAACGCCAGGATCGCCTCGCGCAAGCCGCTCAGACAATTTTGTGCCGGGCCCGCAATATTGATATCCCGGTATGTGTAACTCGAATGGAAGTTTATTAATCAAATTGTTGACGACTCCTTTTCCACGTTTTTTGTTTTTCGCGCCAACGATCATGCTCCTCGTGACAGTTTTCAATGCTCGCGATATCCTTATTTACACTGTTTTTTCTTATCACCAACTGCACCGTATCGTCCCGGTCAACTTCTCCCGTAAATCGCGTACTTTCTCTAATCTTAGGATTGGAATAGTCACGATAACGATCGGCAAATTTCTTCAAATTTTCGGTTATAGGATTTTTCGGATCGTCTTGTTACGGCATTTTCCTCATATGTTCATCAGACGGGAAAACATTCGCAACTGAGACATCAATCGTTATAAGCCTACTACTTATACCTATTTCCATCAGTCACGGTCAAGATGAGTTCACAGATGGGACTATTGCCTGTAATAAATTTCGATGAATTTACGCGAGCGGAGAAGAGACAAAAACGTCATGGTGATTTGCTGCCTGATACTATTCGTGCTGTGTTTTGCGGTCCATCGAATTGTGGCAAAACCAATGCTTTGCTCTCGCTCATAATACATCCCAATGGACTGAGATTTGAGAACATTTACCTCTATTCAAAATCGTTGAAACAACCAAAGTATAAATTGCTCGAACGATTGCTCGAACCGGTGAACGGGGTCGAATATCATCCGTTCAACGAGCACGAACAAGTGGTGTCACCTAGCGATGCGCGACCTCACTCGATAATCATCTTTGATGATGTTGCGTGCGAGAAACAAGACAATATGAGGGCCTTTTTCTCCATGGGAAGACACGAAATTGTCGACTGCTTCTATCTTTGTCAGACGTATGCTCGCATTCCTAAGCATCTCGTAAGAGATAATACGAACTTTCTTGTTCTATTCAAGCAGGATGATATGAATTTGAAACATGTGTATAACGATCATGTTAACACGGATATGACTTATTCGCAATTCAAGAGCATTTGTTCGGAATGTTGGAATTCTGATAAATACGGATTTATCACGATTGACAAGGATAGCAAAGTGGACAAGGATAGATACCGACGGGGTTTTGATACTTTTCTCACCATTAAATGACTTTGTTGTATCCAACAAACAGCAGTATCATCAGCGTCGCTATAGCGACAACATGGAGCATAAAAAAGAGCGAGATGTGTTGCATCAGCTTGTTCGAGCGAGCGAAGCGATTAGAAAAAAACATCGTATGATGAAAAGCAGCAAGGATGATGTCGAACTCATGAGGCGGGAAGTTTTCAAATCTATAGTCACACCGCTGGAAACGTTAATACGGAATGTGGATCATCCAATCAAGGAGAAAGTAAAAAAAGAAGAAAAAAACGTTAAGGAAGAACACGATGATTCGTTTGGAAAGGAGGATGTTAAAAAAACTGATACGTCTTATGATGATGATGTCTCCTTCAAATCAACATATGATACGAGTATGGATGAGAGTGATAATGATGACAAATCAACCCGCAACGTTGACCAATTAATCAACGAATATATCGTGTTATTACAAACAAATCGAAAAACGAATTTCGATGTTTTTTACGGTGTTCGACTTCTCGCTAATGACAAACTGAAAATTGGTGATTCATCGATAAACTTTGATTCACCGAAGATTCGCGTGGGAGATCGAAAGTATGCAAAAACTGTCGGATTAATCGAGCTATTGTTCAAAAAAGTTCCCGATATCGAGACTATCACGGAAGATGATGTAAAAAATTATGAAGATATCGTAATTACAACGAACGCTCATAAAAAGTTTTACAAAGCCGGTGAAGCGATACGAAGGGATAATACTTATAAATTCAAAACATATATCGCAAAAATCGCATCGAGAAAACATATTGGCGGAGGTATCCATAAAGTGGTTGAAAAAAATACCAAATTCGATTATGTTTATTGGGATGATCCTAACGAATTGGTCGATCGTTTACGTTTACTCGTAGCATCTCAAGCAGCCGGCAATTTGTCTCATTCCAACGAAATTGTATCAATCATTGAAGAATTACGCGAGGCTGGAATTATTCATTAAAACGATTCTCACCAAGATCTTGTTGCACATTCGCAAGATGAGCGTTGACGTGTTTGGACGCCAATTGCAGCCAAAAAGTAGAAGTGAAAATGTTCGCGGACCTCGAGGCAAAGGATTCAAGATTACTCGCAATGGACAATACGATATTGATAAAAAACATTTGTGTAATTTGGCTGATCCGATAGACGAGAATGATGCGATTTCAATGAGAGTGATGCGAAGCGCAATGCAACAAGAAGTCCGTCAGATATATCACGTTACATCTTCTCTACGGGAGGATATTGATAATCATGACATAATGATCAGTGCACTCGAGTCCCAACTCGCGGAGCATATAAGACATCAAAAAATCAATCATGAAAATCTTGAAAACCTGACGAAACGCAATTCCGAGCTCATTGTGCTGTTGGAAAACGAGCTGAAAACATTGGAGCAAAGTAGTAGCAGTAGCGGTGATTATATGTTAATGATCGATAGTGTCAAGAGCCACTTGAGCCAGTTTAAAGCGGACCAAGAAGCTGTACACGCGTTATCAGTGAAAAATTCCCCAGTGCTCGCGCTACTGGACAACCGCTTGCACGCACTCGAACATGAGCGAGAAAGAGACCGTGGTGAGAGAGCTACATAAGCCGGCGCGAAGAAATTACATCCGTCGACGTGTTGATATACGCGGTCTCGATGAGACGTGGCAAGCCGACCTCGTCGATATGTCATCTTACGCTCACCGAAACTCTAAGCAAAAGTTCCTCCTCACCGTTATCGATGTATTCTCAAAGTATGCCTGGGCTGTACCGATCAAGAGTAAGACGGGGAGAGATACGACATCGGCTATGAAATCCATACTAGTTCAGGGTCGAACACCGAAAAACTTGCAAGTCGATCGAAGAAAAGAGTTTTACAATGCCGAGTTTTAGGCGCTTATGGAAAAATTCAACATTCACATGTACTCGACATACAGCAATTTAAAAGCTTCGATCTGCGAACGTTTCAATCGTACACTAAAAAATAAAATGTGGATACGATTCAGTCTTCGCGGAAATTACAAATGGATAGACATTCTCGATGATATGATTTCCGAATACAACAATACTGTACATCGTACAATTAAGATGAAACCAAAAAATGTTAATACAGCTAATGAGAAACAAATTTTACGCGATATTTACAAGAAAATCACGTCTCCTACGAAGAAACCGGCAAAATACAAAATCGGCGACAAAGTGAGAATCATCAAATTTAAGAACGCATTCGAGAAAGGTTACACTCCGAATTGGACAACGGAAATATTTACGATTGATCGAGTGAAAAATACGAATCCAACGATGTACCAGTTGAAGGATCATCGAGATCAACCCATCGGTGGCGGTTTCTACGAACAAGAGCTCCTCAAAGTGAAATATCCCGATGTTTATCTCGTTGAGAAAGTATTGAAGAAACGTGGAAATAAAATATTTGTAAAATGGCTTGGTTTTGACAATACTCACAATAGTTGGGTAAATTTGCTGTATGAAATTGATTTATTTAAAACTTGTATACAATTTTTTTCATTCCTCATTTTCACTCTCACTCAACATTGCAGCGCGCCGCTCTCGCCATGCCAGATTTTCGAATTCGCACGATTCATACCCTGCAACAGAGATATTTCAAAAGCGTAAGAATCTGAACAGCATTTCAATTATGTAGAGTTTTAAAGGTAATATCAAAATTACCAGAATCTGCAGGTGATGATGGAATCCATGTTGATGCATCATCATCATCATCATCGCTACCATACTCTTGATTGGCATAGTTTACTCGAGCGGCATCGTATTCATGGTACACCCAGTTTTCCGTAACATCGTCTTGATCTGGTGCTGCCTCAACTGGCGGGGATGGTGATCTCTGACATATATCGCACACATTGAGAGACTCTTGCGATGGTGTTAGTGGTGGTGGAGATGCTTGATTTCCACCGGATGGTCCGGCTACAGGTCCATCAGCTTGCTCGAACTCGCGTGAATATTGATTTTGATCCATCCATCGAACGCGTTCTTCAATGCTTCCCCATCGCGATGCATCATTGATCAAGCTATTTTCATAGTTCTCCGATCCTGATGGCTCATCAATATGATGTATCGATGGAGATGTTGACGAAGATGATTCATCACTCGAACTTTGGAGAAGTCGAATTTTCGCTTAAAAAAAGAAAATAAATAAACACAATTAGATGGTTTTTAGAGTTGTTCGATAATGATGATGAGCTTATAAAAAATATGCTCTTACCATGGTCCTTCAATATAGGCGTAAACATGTCCAATTCCACCCAGTCAAATTTGGCAATGATTTTAACTGCGGAATCCAATAGCTCGTAGTTGCACAATAAGCCATTGTCATATGCTTTCTTGATATCCGCACGCGGCACCAAAGATAATACTCACCGTAGTCTCCGGTAGACCTCTGATTCTGGGAGTAAGCGTATGTCAACAGCTCGCAAATTTGGCCATATGTTTGTCAAATATGGATTTCGATTCAGCAAGAAAATCAAAAGAGTATGGACTCTATCGATGTCACGTCGCTGTCTCATTCTTTTCGAAAACTGAAATAGAATGGATTTTATGAAAATTTCTTCTTTATTCGAGATAGTGGAGCGAAAATTTTATAATACGTACCCGATGAATACTTGGCTCCAAATGATCCGCCGAATATTGCTCGAATGACCAACGTTGACATCTTTGATGTTATTGATAGCCGCCATGTATACAATAGTTTCTGATTTCCGGTGCGTAAGAAGACTGTTTGCTCTTAAAATTGTTTATATTCGGTATACAGCCTGTCCCAAAAGGGTCGAAGGATCTCTGAAGGGGTCGTAGATCTCGAAATTCTGAATCGAAAAGTCTTCAGCGGTTTTTCGATCCGATGCCCCCCTGATGAGTTATTAATAAATAATGACAGCCAATAATACACGTGGGCTGGGCAGCGCGTGGTGGTGTGCGTATGACGGTGAGCCCGGCCGCACCGCGAGAGGCAGGGCTACGCCGCGGGACGTGGACGTGTGTCTGTGCATGGGTGTGAGGGCCCAAGCTAGGCAGCACGCGTTGATTGTATTGAAGGCGAATGCGAAAAAAATGAGTAGCGCCCCGAGATGAAATATTTTCATAAGCAATGGATGATAAATGAATTAAATGAATTCATGTGTATAAATCCGTAATGGCAAGCGAAATCTCTACTAAAGACGTTAAAATTCCATTTATTGATTAACTTAAACTAAAAATAAACATCAGTTTGGCGTTTTCTCATACGATATCTTTACATTATTGATTGAAAACAAAAAAAAATTATGCGCTATAATGGTCGAATTTTACGCATGCTAAGTAATTTATTTTCATGATTATCCGACTTAGTTGATTGATGAGTGAGATAATCAACTCGATCAATGACTCTCTCTCCTTACTTTTCGAACGATTTGTCTCGAAATAATTGAATTTAAGGTGTTTCTGGAGAGGGAAATGACGAATATCCTAACAGGTGAAGATTTTTAAAACTCTCGACACGGAGAAATAGAAATTTCAACATTTCAGTCTCTGATTATTTCACAGAATGTATTTAGTTTCAACAAATCACAATTTGCAGACATTTCTAGGGTTGAAGAGTCGATGAAATCCTCTCCTTAAAAATGCAAACATCCCTTCGAACGGTGAGTATGTACATGTAAAAAAGATTAGAAATACATTTTTTTGCAATGATTGATCATCATTTATTGTTATTCGTATTGTGTGGTTATTGTACAACACAAACAACGTCAGTATTTGTCAAACGTCAAACATTTCACCACAACATCTCGTAATTATTATTCTTCGGGATCCTGGGAGGTGTCGGGTGCATTTTTATAACTTTTGAATCCTTCGAAATACATAATACTTCAAAAACATCTGCACGGCCAACAAAATTGTGTTCATAATTTTATTTAAATTCACAACAATCGTTAAAAAAAATTCTTCTGCAAAAACTAAAAGAAAAAAATTACAACGAACTGCTAAAACTGTAAGACTGAAAAATGACAAACATTCATAGCAGTGTTTCAACAATTATTAGAATAATTTTTTTCCATCGATCGTTGAGAATTTAAATAGAATTAAGAATAATAGAAGGATTCAAACGTTATAAAAATGTACCCGACACCTCCGAGGATCACGAAAATAATAATTAGGAGATGTTGTGTTGAAATCTTTGTACTGACATTTTTTGTGTTGTATAATAATTACATAACAGGAATAATAATAAATGATCATGAATTATTGCAAAAAAAATTTATTTGTAACATTTTTTACATGTATACATACTCACCGTTCGAAGGGATGCTTGAATTTTTAAGAGAGGATTTTATCCTCTCCCCAACCCTAAAAATGTCTGCAAATTATGATTTGTTGACACATTTTGTGAAATATTCGCAGACTGAAATGTTGAAATTTCTATTTCTCTGTATCGAGAGTTGTGAAAATCTTTACCTCTCAGGATATTCGCTATTTCCCTCTTGCGAAACACCTTAAATTCAATTGTCTCGAGACGATTTGTTCGAGAAGTAAGGAGAAAGAGTCATTGATCGAGTTGATTATATCACTCATTAATTAACTTAGTCGGACAATCATGAAAATAAATTAATTAGCATGCGTATAATTCGACCATTAATGCGTATAATTTTTTTTGTTTTTAATTAATAATGAAAAATTATCGTATGAGAAAACGCCAAGCTGATGTTTATTTTTAGTTTAAGTAAATAAATAAGTCGAATTTTAACGTTTTCAGTAGAGATTTCGTTTTCCATTCAGGATTTACAATTCCACATGAATTCATTTAATTAATTTATCATCCATTTCATATAAAAATGTATCATCGCGGGGCGTTACTTATTGTTTTCGCGTTCTCCTTCAATACAATCAACGCTCGCTGCCTAGCTTGGGCCCTCACACCCATGCACACACACGTCCACGTCGCGCGGCGTAGCCCTGCCTCTCGCGGTGCAGCCGGGCACACCGTCATACTCACACCACCACGCGCCGCCCAGCCCACGCGTATTATTGGCTGTCATTAATTATTAATAACTCATCAGGGGTGCATCGGATCGAAAAACCGCTGAAGACTTTTCGATTCAGAATTTCGAGATTTACCACCCCTTCAGAGATCCTTCGACCCTTTTGGGACAGGCTGTATACAGCTCTCGTTATTGTCGGCATGCGAGAAGTCACGTCCGAAATTATTACCGCGCACAAAATATCGGGTTATACTAACGAGTAACCCCATGGTAGTGTATCGGTTGAATCATACATCAACATTCTCTTATCATCTCTCCAGCTTAGAGCAATTTTTTTCTGTGTCGCAGTATGAACAATGTGTTTTTTACTTTGAATTAAATTTTAAGGTTTGACTACATTTTTATGTTCAAACAGACACATTTTGTAGTCGTCAAGCGTAATAGTTTTGAGCGTTGAGCCCTTGATGCCTTTTGCCCGCTTTTTTCACCATTGTCGTCAAAAATTTTGTAAGCATACAATTTTGCCCTCAATCCGATAAACTCCTCCATGATATTACCATTGTTTTCGTCCTTCATCAGACCCAATACTTTTTTATTAGCTTGTGGAATACCATACGGATTATCAACCGGATAATCCGAAGTGTCAAATTTGTGTATATCTCCTTTTATAATTTGGTAAACGTTGGGTACCTTGATGTGATAGATGAGGCTGTCGGTGTCTGTATATAATAATTTCGCTTTTTGTCCAAAAGTCGTCTTTATATAATAATAGTGAAAGTCGTAGAGCCAAAGTTTGGAGATGTCGAGGATCGAATATCCAACGTATATGGGCTTGTTGAATAAAACGCTGGCCTTGTTGAGTTCTATTATCACCATATCACGGTCGAATATAGTGCAACTGTGGAAGGTTGATTTAGCGATCTGTGCTTTTGCCCCCCACCGTCCACGCCATTCTGTCACAAGCCTCACTTCTTTGTGCTTTCGCACATTTTCCATTGTTTTCCCAAATACGGCATTACTCATTAATTTGTAAAATTTTTTTTCAAACTCGTTGTTCGATTTTTTTCTCAGTTCCGTGTTCACGCCGATGTATTTCTTGAGCCAGGGCATCTGTCGAAATTTCAGCACGCGATGGATGTGTGTTATACGAAGACCCAATTTTGTACACTGTTTCAAATTTCTGTAGTGAATAACGTATTTCTCTTTCGCCAACAATGTTGTCATTAATTTTTTCAAACCTCGGGCCTCAGAAGCAAAATCTTGAGGACACAACGGCAGGTCTTTGTGATTTTCATGTAACTCGCGAGGATACTCGAGATCGACTTCGAAAATATAACCAACCGGAGAATCATCTGGAATATTTTCAATGTCCTCTTGGAAATGTTCCACCCAAGCGAAAGAGCCGTAGGGTAATGCCTCGCTCATAGCCGCACCATAAAGATTATTAACGTCGAAATACATCAAATATGATTCTTCTTTTTTTGAATCGTATTCGTCTTTCATGTAGCGATTGTTAGCTTTCGCGTATCTATTCGAACACTGTGCCACACCACCGCGGATTCCCTTCTCGATGAACATTAACATGTCAACATCGGTCAAAAGTTCGAGTTCGATACCGGTGCACTTTAGCATCGCGTCAAACGAGAGACCCGGTGCCGTATAATAATGCAGAGGATCGAGAGCGTACGTTTCGATGCAATTTCGTCGAAAATTTTCGAAAATGTCCGTCAAAAGTAGTACATCTGTTTTCAGGTACAAATCCGAATATTCGCCCAATGTTCGCACATTGAACGTTGACCACACGTCGCGAGCATGCGCATAATCTTCGCCCGAGATGTTTGCATTTTGAAGTTTTGAAAAAAAGTCTTTCTTCTCCGGTAATTCGGTTTCGTCGAGTCTCTTCCAATCATCAACGTAATCATATAGAAAAACACCTTTTCGCGTTAGTAATTGAAATTTTGCATCATTATCGCAAAATCGTCGTGTTATCGTTTTTTGCTCGTGTTTCAGATACGATGCTAATTTATCGATGCTACTTGCCATGAATCTGAACGAATCGATAAATCGATATTGTACACGTATTCCTTTGACGGTTTTGATGAACGAAATATATTTTTCCTTATTCACCGGCAAAAGCTTCACCGATCCTTCAAAGTTTTTCGCCAAAGCTTTTATCAAAAAATGTGAATCATAGCCTGACAAATTATGAAATACGATGGGAACAACGTGAGAATTTTTGTAATTTAAACTACAACCCTGATGAGCAGCACCTCGATATTTTCCCGTGAAATGACAATGATCTCGTACTTTTATCGCGGTGACGACGAACGGTTTTTCACAGATGCGACACTTTTTAGCCGAGCGAAAATTGTCACTTCCATGCGAATTCAACGGATTCATCGGCACTATTGTCTGGAAAAGCGTGTTGAAAGACACCGCCATTTCTTGCAACTTACGCATAAACCACTCCACACAATCTTTCCCTCGATGAAATTCATACTTCGATTTCGAATCATCGAAACTACAGTGTACGTAATAGGCGATGCTGTGAGGTGTATGCTTTTGATAATTCATGGTATTCTTTTGCGGGCTTGTTACTGGTTCGAGAAGACATTCTAAATCTGCCTACATCGCGAACGGCACAGCTTCGTTGTATTTATAGTTTTTGAATTTTAAAATGGTCGCCTCATCTTTTGGGAAAACAACACGACAATGATTAACGTTTGCACAGTCTATTTGATGTTTATTTAGAGTATCTTGTATTTTAAAGTGGCACAAACATCGGTCGCACAACCACGCTTGATGATCTGTCTTTGATATTTGCGCGCTCACCAGTCTTGAAATGTTTTTGATCCACGCGAAATGATGATACGCTTTCTCAATATCATCATCATCGTCGATCGAATCAATCGGTTCTATCATAAGCAAATATATCGTAGGTCTTTTCGATATCTGTTTACTAAGATGTACTGGCACAATTTCGCTGCGCCCATTCACACGTTCTATACCGTACACATGAATCGATAATCCATTAATTTTTTCGAATTTTTCAACATGCGATAGACGCATCGGAAAATCGAATCCTTCATAATTAAGCACTTCGCTAAAGTGTGGATAAGACGTCGTCCTCTCGGTATGTGAATTTGGTGAGGGTGACAAGGCTGCAGTTATAGCCCATAAAAAGCAATACACATCCGCGTTCACAATGTTGACAACCGCCCGCTTCAGTTGAATATCTCGAGGCATAGGCGTGTATGTGGATGAGCCACCGAGCAGCGGTGTGTATGAATTGATGCTAACGAGGAGATGATCGATTTCATGCAAAGACCAGCCCGATTCTTTTTCCTGAAAATCTTCGCTTTTTACGAGCAGTTTTGATTGCACGTATTCCACAAACCATTCATCAATATCCGTTGATAACGAAATGCTCGCATTCCTCGTTTGGAATGTTTTTTGCTCCTCAACGATCTCGTCTATCTTCGAACGGTGAAATTTGCATACTAGCGTAACGTTGACGTTGATGTTATTTTCTTCTCTCACGACTGTTTTTAATTTCGGCACCATCACTTTCTTCGCATCTTCGAGGACATTTGACACATCTTTGTGGCTCAAATTGATTATAGCACCCGTCTTTATTCGACCTTGAAATGCTGATTCTATATCAACCCATTTCACCGCACCGCTCGCGACACTCAAACTAGCACCACGTTTTCGCGGGTTGATACGCGCAATTTTTTCCTTCAACGATAGCAACTTGGCTACACTAGCCTGAATTCGTAATTTTTCACCCGTCTTGAGATGAAACGTTCGAAAATTTGTCGTTAGTTCTTTAATGCTAGCATCGCAGAACTTTAACATTTTTTCAACTTTAATGCGGGAGACGTTACTTTTGAGCGCCGCATACGCTCTTTCCAACTCGTCGATAATTTTACGATACGAATTCATTACGATATACTCAATAGATCAATCGCAAGTGTGGCAATTTTCGGCGTAGCAGCATCTTAAAAGAGCGCTTATCGCTTCACCGCTCTCCTCCTCCGCTTCGCATAAACAAAAGGGTGATGTAATTTTTACGCATGAAATTCGTCGTTGCTATCACCTTTAGAGAGTGTACATTTTTATAAAAATAAAGATTGTATATTAACCCTGAAAAAAGCATATTTATTGCATACCATAAACTTTATTACAGCTAATGCACACTTCAATCGCTCAAGAAAATACTCTTGTGCGTTTTGAAAATTCATACAAGCTGTTCGGTACATGTCGTTGCTTAGCCACGAATGTCTCAAAGTATAGACGATCGGAGAGGAGGCAGGGTAAAACGTCTATAACATATTTAGAGAGGCTAGCATAAACCGGCCAACGCAAACCATTTCTCTATATCCCTTTTTTATCTTAGACGTTCTCGAACCTTTGTATATATTTTTCTACCAATACGCCATGCGTCCGGCCAACCTTTGACTGTGTCATATGTTCAAGTGGTTTTGCGCTATGTGCTCTATGCTTTGTGTGAAGCAGCTACTTTTTAGTCAGTCACGCAGCGACGTTCGTACGAAGAAGGAGCCGAAAAATTATAAGCGCGTTTGAGAAGACGACAAAAATTTATATTACAGTAAGTTTGTGATTCTCTGAAAATCTTTTATTCAAATATTCCAATTTGTGTTAATATTTAATATTTATATTTTTTTAGATGTTGCACTCGATGATCATAATATCGCTGAGCATTTTCGAAAAACCCGAAGAGCCTGCTCCTCTTCAAGAGGTGGAGGAACATGAGCAGTGGGTGTTCGAGTATGAACCCCAGTTCCATCCACCTCAATTTTCTCCGGTGGAGGAAGAGGAGCCGGAGGAACAAGAGGAGCAGGAGGAAGAAGAGGAAGAGGCCCAGGAGGAAGAGGACGAGGACCAACAGGAGATGGATGATGAGGCGCTGGGTATTGTGGACAGGAGGGACGAACACCACCTCCTGCCGCCATACCCACTCCCTCCCATTAATTTCGACGAGGAATTTTGGGAGTGGCAGTATACGCAAACTTGTCCCTCCTGTTGGGGAAATCTCCCGTGCCCTTACTGCAGGTAAACGAAAATTGAATTATACATTGATGCATATATAAACACACATATGCATTTACTAATATAAAAACATTTTTTGTTTGTTACAGGGAATAAACACATTGTATGCAGCAGCATTTAATAATTCTATGTGTGTGTGCGTGCGTGTGCGTGTGCGTGTGTGCGCGCGCGCGTGTGTGTGTGTGTGTTATTTTTCCGTGTCTCGGCACGCTCGACTCTTCAGAGGTCTCCAATGTTCGACGCTCGCATCGTTTGTCGCTGCATCTCTCTTGCGCCTGGTACTTCAGTCTTTCATCGAGAAATATGATGCGCTCGCATTGTTTGTCTCTCTTTCTCTTGCGCTTGGATATATAGAACGTTCGACGGAATCGGGCGACACCAACATTTGATAAGTGCCGTCCTGCAACGACACGCGCCACTTCCGACAAATTTTGAGTCTCCAAAAGTTTATAATAAATAAACGCTCGATATATATACAACGTTCGATGGAATCGGGCGACACGCGCCGTGAAATTTTCAACACCCCCTCCCACCTCCCACTCTACCTTCTCGAGAATTCACATCCCGGCCAAAATACCCCCTCTCCGGGGGGTTCGTGTCCGGGCTAAATCGGGGTTCGTGTCTCGACTAAGTTTCGGTAAATGTCGGTGCAGAGACCTTGGATTAGAACCGGCCCCAGATATCTACTCACGTGTTGTTCGCCCAGTATGCGACCACGCACTTCATAGGGCTCTGCTTGTTTTTGAGAACAACAAGTGAGGAATAGCCGAGTGGTTAAGAGCGCAGCGTGACAACGCGAGGGTCGTGGGTTCAATTTCTGACCGAACATCTTTTTTTTCTCATTTGACAACTATTTTTCTTTTTTTCCAATTGATACACCAGAAAACCCATCGGTAAACAAGTGTTGAAAAAAAATCATCTGAAGTTAATTTAGAATTGATAATGAATAAAGTAATTAAGTATTTATGTAATGCTATAAAAAAATGGAGATTGAATGAAGTCTACGAATGAAAAAAATAACTGAAGGAGTTGCGGGACGCAGTCTTTTTAAATATCGAAATTTTGTTTTCGGCGGCTTTGGATCATTGGAGCACGCGAGTGTTGATCGCCCGCTATGCAACAACGCACTTTATAGGGCTCCGCTTGTTGTTGGAGAACAACAAGTAAGGAATAGCCGAGTGGTTAAGGGCGCGGCATGGTAAGCCGATGGTCGCGGGTTCGATTCCTGGCGGTATTTGTACAATTGTTTTTGTAATTTCAGAACTATAATTTTTTTTTGTAATCACTCACTACAGAATCAATCATGAGATCGATATTGGTGAGGACGAAAAAAGATTATCTGAAATTCATTGATAATGACTTTCAAAAACCTTGATATTATTCATAATTTCAACAAATACGTTATCATTTTGCATTATTCTACGACAAAATTCAAACAAATTTCGACACATTACCAATAATTCACTGGTTCATAAGTACTCTAACAACTGGGGATTGGAGAAGTTGTTATAAAAATTATTCGTCCAATTGTTGTTTGTCTGAAGTGTGTCAAAAAATAATTTTTCGTTTCGTGTTTGTCGATTTTTCGTGTTTCATTTTGTGTCATCTAATTCGGTAAAGGAAAGAAAGAATAACGTGAGCAGCTTTTTTTGTGAAAAAATGTTTAAACAAATTGGTTGTTTTTTTTTGCAAAACACAAAATTTTGCAAATTACTATTCTCTCCAATCGAGTTATGTAAGAAATCTCGTCACTTCCCCGTTCCCTACATTTATTGAATTTCGCACAAGATCTGCATGCACGCACAGCCTTCGTTTATAATTTGTTGATAAATAAATAAATATTCATCTGACTATCGGATTGTGTGTGTACGCTGAACCGTCATCTTTCGGGTGCGAGAGAGACATCATCATGCACAACCAGCAAGGCGCGCGATAGAGTGCTTGCAGTCGCCCAGCGGCCAGTGGCGCTCAACGCGCGGGCACGAAGATCGCGGCAGAGTCGATTCGCCCGGTGTCCCGTTGTACTCTCGCGTTTGATCGTTGATAATTTTGCATCCCGGAATCGCATTCAAAAGTTTTTTTTTTTATTTTCTTCGTTGAAATGTCGTTGATACGATAGGCTAACTTGCATTACCGAATGTCGAAAAGTGAGGCGGGCAGGTTTTCTCAAACGAAAAAGTGACACCGAAATGCAACGGTTTTCGGCGGTGCATCGTTGGTGCACGGGATTCTCGTAACACCTAAGTAACCCATTATTTGGAGGGTATTTTCACACAACTTCTCACGGAAGCTCGGCGAAATCGGTCGAGTACTTTCGGAGATATCGCCCTTTACTCATTCCAACTTTCAAAATGGCGTATGTCCACTCCCAATTGTCGGACAAAAAGTTTAAGGGTGGTTTCGGAATCAGCGAAGTGTATACTATCACCTTATCATTACAAGATAATCCGCTGAAATAGCATTGTATATCTTTTTTCGCAATTTTTAAAAATGTTCACCGCGGCGAAAATACACTTTTTTGCTAAAGTCGACGCCATTTTGTTTTTTATCGTCCGATCGAGGTGGGACTAGAACCATTCGGAAACTAATTAAATTTCCTATGCACCCTAATTTTTTCAAAAATTTTTATCGACTATTCGCGACGTGCACCGAAAAAATCAAAGTGATCCCTAACTTTCGCTCACGACTGTATATAATATAGAATATAGCCTGTCCCATAATGGTCGACCGACCTCTGAGGGGTGGGTAGATGGGGTGATTCTGGACCGAAAAGTCCTCTTCCATTTTTTCCTCCGACGCCCCTCTGATTAGATATTAATTAATTAAGTTCAGCCAATAGGACGCGTCGAATAAGCGGGTTACACGGCGAGTAGTGGTGTGCGTGCAAGCGTAGCAGCCTTGGAAGCGTGCGTGTAAAGCGCGAAGGAGTTTGATAGTGTGCGTGCGTTGGTGTGAAAGAGTGTGGAACGTCGAACTTTTCCGAAAACATGAATAGAGCGAGGTAGTGTTAGTGAGGCCGCACAATGTAAGGAGGAACGATAAAAACGGATTGCGTTTGCAATCAGTTTTTGAATTAATTGTTAAATGCAATGAAAAAAAAATGTCGATGATTTTGAATCGCGACTGGACGAAAATACAATTTTTGATTGATTTTTTGCAATTACGATTTACGAAGCTTCTAAAATCATTTAATGCTGTTTTTAAAAAAAACATTTTTGGAACAAATCTTTATTGCAGTTTAGAGCAAAATGTTGATTCTTCAATTTCTACGAAAATCAAATGCTATTTCCGATTGAATATTTTCGCAATACAGTGAAATTGAACTTTTCGAATTACTCATTGCAATTAGAACAAAAATATTGCGATTACATTCAATAAAAAAATCAATATTTCAAATCGTTTAGATTTTAAGAAAAAAAGCATTATTAACACTGTTTAAAAACAGTGGCATGAAGTAAAAAAAAAAGTTGATGATGACTCGAGCGTCGCGCGAGCTTTCGTATTGCATGCGGATACTATTCGGATGGGTGACCGCTCGAAAATTAAAAAAAAAATTGTGAATTAAAAAATACAGTAAACATTTTCAAATATTATTTGAATGCAATTGCAAAAAAATTGCGTCGAACGAATTTTATTTTGTATCATTACAATTAATATTCGTTTAGTGTTGAGATTAATTACATCCCGGCGTTAGCGATTGGGGATCGAGACCTAATAATTTTTTTATTTTTTTTGTTTTCACAGCATATAAGTGTCATTTTAACAGTACTTATCAGTGCTTTTTTCAATAATTTCACGTGAACAACGTGAAGAATTGTATTTTTTAATTCACAATTTTTTTTTTATTTTCGAGCGATCACCCATTCGAGTAATGTCCGCATGCAATAAGATAAGCTCGCGCGACGCTCGAGTCATCATCAACGTTTTTTTTTAACTTCATGCCACTGTTATCAAACAGTGTTAATAATGCATTTTTTCTTAAAATAACATGAACGATTTGAAATATGGACTTTTAATATTAATCCCCCCCCCCTCCCCTGGAATTGAGCGGTCAGCCATCCGAGTAGTGTCCGCATGCAATACTCGCGCGACGCTCGAGTCATCATCAACTTTTTTTTTAACTTCATGTCACTATTTTTAAACAGTGTTAATAATGCTTTTTTTCTTAAAATCTAAACGATTTGAAACATTGATTTTTTAATTGAATGTAATCGCAATATTTTTGTTCTAATTGCAATGAGTAATTCGAAAAGTTCAATTTCACTGTATTGCGAAAATATTCAATCGGAAATAGCATTTGATTTTCGTAGAAATTGAAGAATCAACATTTTTCTCTAAATTGCAATAAAGATTTGTTCCAAAAATGTTTTTTTCAAAAACAGCAATAAATGATTTTAGAAGCTTCGTAAATCGTAATTGCAAAAAATCAATCAAAAATTGTATTTTCATCCAGTCGCGATTCAAAATCATCGACATTTTTTTTTCATTGCGTTTAACAATTAATTCAAAAACTGATTGCAAACGCAATCCGTTTTTATCGTTCCTCCTTACATTGTGCGCCCTCACTAACACTACCTCGCTCTATTCATGTTTTCGGAAACGTTCGACGTTCCACACGTTCACACCAACGCACGCACACTATCAAACTCCTTCGCGCTTTACACGCACGCTTCCAAGGCTGTTACGCTTGCACGTACACCACTACTCGCCGTGTAGCCCCCTTATTGGACGCGTCCTATTGGCTGAACTTAATTAATTAATATCTAATCAGGGGGGCGTCGGAGGAAAAAATGGAAGACTTTTCGGTCCAGATTCACCCCATCTACCCACCCCTCAGAGGTCGGTCGACCATTATGGGACATGTAAAAAAATATATTGTTATGATTATTAAGATGAACATCACTGACCGACTGACTTACTTCACTGCGATCCTCAATTTACTCTTATTTTATATCAATCGGGCCATTCATGACGGTTGCTATGGGGATAAATAGACATAAGAACAGACTTACGAGAGACTCGATCGCGACCGGACGTAAGAGGAGAACTCTCAATTTAACATAACGAATGAAGACTCTTTCTTTTATAATAAAGTTGTTAATTTATTAAATACCCGCGCGCAACATTGGTGTCAGAAGTGGGATGTAAAAAAAAAAAAAAGTGTGTGTGCTGCGGATGATTAAAAATAAAATAAAATAACGCTGTGATATCAAAAGTGAACGTGAACAATTCACAATGGATACTAGAAGACAAAGGAGAAATCCATCGAGCATCACAGAGGAATTGGCATCATTCCGACAAAAAATTATCGGAATGATTGACACAAACAACACTCAAATTATTACCAGAACAACGGAAACAACCATAAATATGCTAGAGGAAATAGCCAAAGAAACAGCTAAACAAACCGTCCAGGCTCTACAAAATCAACTACATCATCAAACAGATAGTTCTCAATTTATTAATTTACATAACACTAACAATAGCTTAACTAACTCATTAAATCCTGCTGAACCAATATTTCAACCTCAAAATTCTAGAGAAACTAACCCAAATAGAAATAATAACAAAAAAATTAATAAAATTAAAACTGATACTTACGATGGTAATAATTCATGGGAACAATTTTTGAAACAATTTAAATTAGTTTCAAAATTCAATAATTATGACGAAAAAGAAAAAGCAATAGTTTTGTCTTCAACATTACGTGGTTCAGCTCGTGCAGTTCTAGAAACATTAGAAATTAATGAAATCGAAAATTACACTAAATTAAAAGATGCACTAGAATTTTGTTTCGGTTCAAAAAATTCTACACAAATGGCATTTAACGAACTAAATGCAAGAAAACAATAATATCAAAAAGATTTCGCGGTTTGCAAATGATTTAAAAAGATTAGTCAATATCGCATACCCGGAAACTGATGAAGAAACAAAAAACAAAATTGCTTGTTATCAATTCATTTGTGACGGTCCAGCATTACTAACGTAGATGATACGAGTGGAAAGAATTATAGGTGGCCGTAGCGCAGTGGTTAGCGCTCATCGCTCTCATCGCGAGGACCCGGGTTCGAGACCATCCAGCGGCTCACCATTCTTTTCACTCATCGTCACTGGACCGTCCCCACCACTGCAAGACCGTTCGAGTCATCACACATTTCAGGCATTTATAATTTTCAAATTCGAAAAACCCTCCGTTTAGAAAATATAAACTGTTCACGAAAAGCTTCAATAAGAGCAAAAGAAATCAACACAATCAATCTTCTTGAAACTCCAAATCTTGAACAAAATAAAAATAGAAATTTTGATAAAAACCGTTCAAATATTAATACAAATACAACAATTGCTAGTCAAAAAGAAATATTCAACATGAAGAAATATTCAAAAGTTCTGTAAATTACCACTACAAAATCAACATCAACAACAAAAGACAAACACACCATCAAACAACAATTTAACCCTTTCAGCCCTGACTTTTTTTGAGTAGAGCAATTTTCGTCACATTTTGTATTGAGGAGTTTTTAGGGTCGCTGATAACGAATCCGATGTCAGATTTTCAATATTCAAAATGGCGGTTCCAATATGGCGGATGCCTTATTCAAAACTTGATCCGATTGGCCTGAAATTTGATACGCGGGGGTTTTCGGGACGCAGATTATGAATCCGATGTCAGATTTTCAAAATTCAAAATGGCCGATCCAATATAGCCGACGACTTATTGAAAAATTGATTCAATTACCCTGAAATTTGATACTCGCGGGTTTGTGGGGCCGCTGATTACAAATACGATGTTAGTTTTTAGAAATTAAAAACGACAGATCCAACATGGTGGACAAAAATTAAATAAGTTCACACTTACGCTCTAGAAAATGACCACTTAAACTTTTACGGGGTCACTGTTCACCAATCTGGTGTTAACTTTGTGGTTAGTGGAAAGTTGATTATCTGTACCTTTTTTTTTATAAGCATTTGTATTATTTTGATAATTAATAATAGCGGGAGTCATTCACTCTCTAGTCTGATATTAAACAAAAAAAACGAACAAAAACAACAAAAAAAACAAAAAAATTGGATCAGTGTTTTGTAACCTCCCCGTGGTTGATCCTGGTATCTACGAATTTGTAGGCAAATTACAGCCAAAGCTGATATAAGATTTGTAATCATCAATAACGAAAACCCTAGAGTGATCATTTTTATTAGCATAGATTGATTTTTTTTTCTTTTTTGGTTTGCTATCCAGGATCTACTATTTTGCAATTTCAAAAACTAACATCAAATTCGTAATCTGCGACCATCAAAACCCCTAAAAAAACATATTCAGGCCAATTGAATCAATTTTTAAATAAGTCGGCCGCCATATTAGATCCGCCATTTTGAATTTTGAAAATCTGGTATCGGATTCGTAATCTGCGACCCAAAAAACCCCCGAGTACCAAATTTGAGGCCATTTGGATCAAGTTTTGAATAAGTCGTCCGCCATATTGGATCCGCCATTTTGAGTTTTGAAAAACTGACATGGAATTCGTAATCAGCGACTTCAAAAACCCCCGAGTAGTCATTTTTATGAGCCTAGCTCCACGTAATTCGACAATACGCAATTTTTTTAAAATTCTTACCAAAAACGTTCATTTGATTATATTGTTATAACTATGAAATTGTTATTAACTTTTGGCACTATAAATTTTTGTTGCAAAGTAGAATAAATTTGTGGGCCGTTGGCGTTGGGAAATCAAAAAAATATTGATTTTTGACAAAGTTATGAACGTTTGAACGCAAAAGTGGTTTCGATCGAAACCACCAGGGCTGAAACCTCGTTTGTACGGGGAATTATTCGACCACACACATACAAACAAACAAAATTTACAAAATTAATTTAAACGAACCAAATGTAAAATTAAATTTAACTCTAAATGGTACTATTGCTGGAAATCCAGTTACAATGATATTAGATACTGCTTCAGAAATTACAATTGCAAATGTTCAATCATTCTCAAGAATAATAAAAAATTTAGAAAAATCTTCTATTCGAATAAAAATCATTACAGCCTCACAAGAAAATTTTCCGTTTAAAACCATCCGAAAAACCACCGTCACTATAGGAAATATTTCAGTAAAATTAAATGTCGTTTTTGCACACATTGCTCACGATTGCATATTAGATTTGGATTTTCTTTCCGAATCAGGTCTTCTCGAAGAATTCAAAACGTTCTTCAACCAAAGACTATATCGAAACAATAACATTAGAATTATATCGACACAAAATATAACAATCGTCCCTGATATCGACAACAAATATATACCGGAACATCTTACAAAAATATTCCAACACTCAAAAGAATATTTAAACAACGAACAAATTCAACAATTCAAAAATTTATTAATTTCATTTCAGGACATATTTTCCAAAAATGATAACGACATTGGACATTGCAATTATAACATAATATTGATTTAGGAAATACGAAACCCTTTCAAATTCCATTGAGAAGAATTCCAATTCATTATCGTGATTCTGCCTTCAAGTTGTTGGAAGAAATGAAGAAACAAAACGTCATAGAAGAAAGCTCGAGCCCATATTGCTCACCTCCAGTTTTTATCAAAAAGAAAGACGGTTCTCTCCGATTCTGTATAGATTACAGAAAATTAAATAGCCTAACAAAAAAAGACTCATACCCTCTTCCAAGAATAGACGAAATTCTGGAAACTCTAAATGGCGCTCAATGGTTCTCCATTATGGATTTAAAAAGTGGATACTGGCAGGTTCAAATCGAAGAAAAAGATAAAGAAAAAACTGCATTCATGCTCAACAATGAACTTTGGCAGTTCAGGGTTTTACCATTCGGACTTTGCAATGCCCCTCCAACATTTGTCAGATTAATGAATTTAGTACTTGAAGGATCAAATTGGAAAATTTGCCTAGTCTATTTAGATGATATTATCATATTCAGTAAAACCTTTGAAGAACACCTAACTAATACTAAAGAAATTTTCAAAAGACTACAAAAAGCAGACTTAAAAGCAAATCCAAAAAAATGTATTATGAATAAAAAAGAAGTTAATTACTTAGGTCATATTGTTTCAGGTTCTGGTATTAAAACATGCCCCGAAAAGATTTCAGCAATAAAAAATTGGCCACTTCCAAATAATAAAACACAACTAAGAAGTTTTATTGGTTTATGTTCCTATTATAGAAAATTTATTAAAGATTTTGCCACAATCGCAAAACCTTTACACGTCTTAACAGAAAATAAAACTCCATTTATTTGGAACGAAGATTCAAATATAGCGTTTGAAAAATTAAAAGAGACTTTAACTTCACCCTCAATTTTAACTCACCCATCAATAAATGAACATTTTATACTAGATACTGATGCATCAAAATTCGGACTTGGAGCAGTTCTTTCACAAATTCAATCAGGAACAGAAAAAGTAATAGCTTATTTCAGAAAAGTGTTCAACCATGCAGAGAGAAATTATTGCGTAACTAGAAGAGAACTTTTAGCAATTGCCAGATCGGTTGAACATTTCCGACACTTTCTGCTTGGTCAGAAATTCACTATTAGGACGGATCATGCTTCATTACAATGGCTACTATCTTTCAAAAATCCAGAAGGACAAATTGCCCGTTGGCTAGAAATCCTTTTCCAATATGATTTCAAAATCCAACATCGACCCGGAAGAATCCATAAGAATGGAGATAGTTTATCAAGACGACGTTGCATGGAAGAAACTTGCAAAACGTGCGCAAAATTGGAAAAAACAGAAATAGAATTAGAATAATCAGTATGTCAAACCATATGCTTGATTAATGAAGAATCAGATTGGATTTCTTTACAAAATAACGATGTCATAATTAAAACAATTATTGATTTAAAAAGAAACAACAACCAAATAAATTGGTCTAACTTCTCAAATTATGATCAATCATTAAAAATCTATTCCCTCTACTGGGATTCCCTCAAATTGAAAAATAATTTATTATACAGAGAATGGATATCACCAAATATGAACACAATAATTCGGCAACTAAAATAGTCCATAAAATAATGATTGACGAAATTTTATCAGAAGCTCACAACTCCCCATCAGGTGGTCATTTTGGAATGAATAAAACATTATCAAAAATTCGACAACGATACTTTTGGTCTTCATGCAAACAAGACGTAGAAAATTGGTGTAAAAAATGTAACATATGTTCCTCAAAAAAAGGCCTTAAAATGAAAAATAAAGGAAAACTTCAAATTTATAACGTAGGATCACCCTTCGAAAGAATAGCTATTGATATTCTAGGACCTTTACCAAAATCAAATTCAGGAAACAAATACATCTTAGTCGCATCAGATTATTTCACAAGATGGCCTGAAGTTTTTGCACTCCCTGATTTCCAAACAAAAACTGTAGCAGAAACACTAATAACAAACATTATTTCACGGTTTTGTGTTCCATTAGAAATCCACCCAGATCAAGGACGAAACTTTGAATCTAAACTTTTCAAAGAAATAATGACCACACTAGGAATCAAGAAAACTCGAACACCATTATACCCACAATCTAATGGACTAGTAGAACGCTTAAATCAAACAATTTTACAATACCTTTCAAAATTCATCACAGATAATCAAAAAGATTGGGATAAATGGATACCAATTTTTCTTTTAGCATATAGATCTTCCAAACATACAACTACAGAATTCACACCAGCAATGCTATTAATGGGACGCGAACTCAAACTACCAATCGATCTTATCCGCGGAATCCCTCAAATCGAAAATGATAATACAAATAATTCCACTAGCGAATATGTTTATAATCTTAGAAATAAATTACATACAATTCACGAAAAAGTTAGAGAAAACCAAACAATCAAAAGTGAAAAAATGAAAACGAACTTTGACTTAAAATCACATATGTTTTCATTTAAAATTGGACAAAAAGTCTGGCTTTATCTCCCCAATAAAGCCAAAGGAAAATGCCCAAAATTACAAAATAACTGGATTGGGCCATATATAATTAAGAATAAGATAAACGATGTTGTTTATAGAATAAGAAAAATTCCTAACGGAAAATTTAAAATAGTGCACATAGATAGATTAGCTCATTATGAAGAATAAGAATATTATGAAATTATTAATTTAAATAACAACTAATTTCAATTAAGATTATACTAACACCAATCTTTATGTTACTTATAAATTAATTAAATTTGATTTGATTTGATTTTATTTTCGAACAGCTAAATGGTGTTAGATCAGAGAGACAAGCTGGAGAGTGTTGATTTCAGCTGGACCTTGGACGCTTTGTCCTTAAGCACTCGGTAAAGTGTGGAGAAAGCGCCTTGTAGGGTGCCGGCGAAATCTGTTAGTGATTCGATAGAAATTGCCAGGCTTGGTTAAAATCTAGCAATGTTCACTGTTTCCGAGATCATACTTAAGATAGTAGCTAGGCAATTGCTAGAGATGGATTTACAAATAACACTACTGATCACAGTGTTAGTGTGAATTTGTCTGGGATTGTCCTAGATTCAAAGAGGTACGTTCTCGAAATTTTGTCGGGGGGCCCGGATCTCCGTATGAATGACTATGTGTGCACAACATGTCATTTGTGGATAGGAGTGACCGACGTGATGTATTGAGTGGTTAAATTCTTTCCAGAAGGCTTGTGCGACTTTCTCCGGGTTGAGATTCCGATTAATAATAATAATGATTAATGATTTGAGAAGATTGATTGATAATCAATAATTGAATAATGGAGATGAAATATTGAAATGAATTGATGACAATTACAATTATGTAAAGTTAAATAGAATAAATTAATTATAAGACGAATATTTTAATTTAATATTTTTATTACTAAATAAAATACACAATAAGTTAATTATTTTCCCTCTACTCGCAGAATTTTTCTTCTATTATTAGGTCAAACCCCCATTGCTTCCTTGCTTTCCGTATCCCAGACTGGATCCAAATCAATTTAAGTTACGGCACAACATCCTGACGAACAAAATTAAGAAATCAAGAGGACTCAAGAACATTAACAACATTAAAATTATATAGAATCTCCAAACAAAATAAAATTGTACAAAATTTACTAACACGACTGAGACAGAAGACAGATAAATTCAGACAAATAGTTAGAATACTGTTTTATCGTAGGTTTTTGGTCGTGGTTTTCCTACGAAACCATGACGAAACTAACAGTTTGAAAAATGTTTCCTCACGGGGGCGAATACTGAAACAGTTTCCTTAGGATGAGTCCACGATATTCAGGTCCCTCATCCTCTGGATTGTCTAGGGAGTTGCCGGGACGGCAACTTTGAAAGACGGGGGTAGTGTTATGATTATTAAGATGAACATCACTGACCGACTGACTTACTTCACTGAGATCCTCATTTTACTATTATTTTATATCAATCGGGCCAATAAACATAAGAACAGACTTACGAGAGACTCGATCGCGACCGGACGTACGAGGAGATCTCTCAATTTAACATAACAAATAAAGACTCTTTCTTTTATAATAAAGTTGTTAATTTATTAAATACCCGCGCGCAACAATATATATAAAACAAGTTATTTATTCTATTAAAGGAAAGAATTTTTTTCATTGAATACATGAACATTTTTTTCTTACCTCCTGTGGATCCGACATGATCGTTGTTTGACGTTGTTATTTTTCGATGGTTACGATCGATGGTTACAATCAAATAAGCGCTGCGAATGCTTCGGCGTATGGTAAAGCATCGAAAATATCTGCAGCGGCAAGTGGATGGCGCCCTTTGTATGGTGAAGCATACGAATATGGAGCATTGAAAGCATTTGCAGCGACCAATGGATTGCATCCGACATCGCTCAATATTTCCAGTATCAATAACCATAGTAACCACAATATCAATATTTTACACGGCAGTTGAAAAAGTGCATCGTGACGACGAAAGCGTTTTGGTCCTCGAATTCATCCTTGAAATTGGAGAGCCCCTAGATATTTTTATAACTAACAGGTATTTATAAAAAAGTTGTAATTAGAAGCATTTTCATTTTTACTGATCTATTTTTTTTATTATTGTGGCATGAAAATAAATTTCATTGGAATTAATATTTTTTTAAATTTTTTCGGCATCTTGATTTGTTTGTCCAGATTCGCTGATAGAGATTTTTGGAATCTTAAATCAGAAAAATGATGTCAGTAAATATTGTGCTAAGTTTATCTTGAATAATGTTTTTGAAAATTTTCGATAAAGTTATTACATCGATTGATTATAAGACTCTCGCTGATGGAAGTTTTCACCAAGCTGATACGAAGTGAACATTTTTTAGATTTATCGTTTCACTTTGTTTATTTAGACATGCCAATAGAGATTTATAGAAATCTCTCATCAGAAAAGTATTCTCAATAAATATTGTGCTGAGATTTTCTTGAATAATGTTTTTAAAAAGTTTTCGATAAACTTTGTACACCGATTGATTATAAGACTCTCGCATATGGAAGTTTTCACCAAGCTGATACGAAGTGAACATTTTTTAGATTTATCGCTTCACTTTGTTTATTTAGACATGTGTAACGGCCCTATCCTATAACCATTTCTTTCCCACACAACACCTTACACCTACAGCAACCCTGTTATCACTTCGTTCCCATACACATCAGCACCTCCAATTCCGCCACACAGCATCCCTGGGCCACGGTCCCACGGTCCAGAACAATGCAACTCGACCATCCCCTCCACTTCACACTTCCTCCAATTCATTAGCGCTAGTCCTAATCCTCAGTTCATCTCCACCCGTTCAACCGTAAAGACCAATCAATAAACGCTCAACTCTTACTCTTATTTCCGATTATCATTCATTTATTCATTCCGTATTCGACCATCACACATGCCAATAGAGATTTATAGAAATCTCTCATCAGAAAAGTATTCTCAATAAATATTGTGCTGAGATTTTCTTGAATAATGTTTTTAAAAAGTTTTCGATAAACTTTTTACACCGATTGATTATAAGGTTGTCGCTGATGGAAGTTTTCACCAAGCTGATACGAAATGAACATTTTTTGGATTTCGCTTCGCTCTGTTTATTTAGACATGTCAATATAGAGATTTATAGAAATCTCTCATCAGAAAAATTATCTCAATAAATATTGTGCAAAGTTTATCTTGAGTAATGTTTTTAAAAGGTTTTCTATAAAGTTTTTACACCGATTGATTATAAGGCTCTCGCTGATGGAAGTTTGCATCAAGCTAATACAGCGTGAACATTTTTTGGGTTTCGCTTCACTCTACTTATTTAGACATGCCAATGTAGGGATTTATTTATAGAAATCTCTCATCAGAGAAATGATTGCAATAAATGCTGTGCTAAATTTATCTTGAATAATGTTTTTGAAAAGTTTTCGATAAAGTTATTACATCGATTGATTATAAGACTCTCGCTGATGGAAGATTGCATCAAGCTAATACGGCGTGAACATTTTTTGGATTTTGCTTCATTCTGTTTATTTAGACATGCCAATAGAGATTTATAGAAATCTCTCATCAGAAAAATATTCTGAATAAAGATTGTGCTAAGTTTATCTTGAATAACGTTTTTGAATATTTTCGATAAAGTTATTACATCGATTGATTATAAGACTCTCGCTGATGGAAGTTTTAACCAAGCTGATACGAAGTGAAAATTTTTTATATTTATCGCTTCACTTTGTTTATTTAGACATGGCAATAGAGATTTATAGAAATCTCCCTAGCGGATTCTGTTGACCGTGTTCGGTCGGAATTTCGGTCGGAAATGTGGTATTTACTACCGTAATTTTTTGGTGGGATTGAACCAGACAAGATGGCGCTCGCTGGTCGTTCCGACTAAAATATTAAGGTCTGGTTTTTTTCTGCCTTATTGGCTGGTCGTATCGACCCATTTTTTTGGGTCAAGATTTTTTTTTCAGTCCTTGGCCCTACCCTGCTGGCTGGTCGTTTCGACCCGTTCTTACGAGTCGAGAATTTTTTTCAGCCCCGCTAGCTGGTCGTTTCGACCCGTTTTTTCGGGTCGAGCATTTTTTCGGCCCTGCTGACTGGTCGTTTCGACTCGGTTTTCCAGTCACGATTAAGTTGATTTAATTCAAACATTAAATTATAATAAATGGGATGATTCACGAGTTGTATTCGACCGCTTAATGACGGTCTCGAAATTTTTTGAAATTAATTACGCTTAATGACGCTTAACGACGACGACGACGACGACGACGATGTGAACACACACACACACACACACACACACACACACACACACACACACACACACACACACACACACACAAATAAAACACGCAAATAAAACACAAAACATCGGATAGTTGATTAAAAATTCTTTTATTTCGCGTTATTCCTCGAGATTTCTCCTATTTTTTCCTGCAACAGAAAAAAAAATGTTTTGCTTTTAATTTTATTTCACATCACATCACATCACTTTTACTTCACTGATTTTCCCGCGCAGCACTCACGATTTTTTCGCCGTGCTAGCGGCTTCAGGAGCTCGACGCCGGCGGCGCGCGGCCTCCAGGGCCCGACGCCTGCGGAGCCGCTCAACGCCTTGTCTGGCGTGCTCCGCCAACGCCCGTCGCTCCTCCTCTTCCTCGCGCAATTCCGCTTCATGCCGCGCGCAATTGTAGCACTCCCGTACTATGCGCTCCCCGTTGGGCCCGACCGTCACCACGACATCATAAAATCTGTCGGGAACATCCTCCCACGCAGCGTAATCGAAGTCGTCCTCACCTTTTTAAAAAAAACAAACACCACGGTTTTTAAAGACTGTACACACACATACACACGCACACACACACAACGCGTATCCACTAAAATCACGTACTTAACCACGATGACGACATTTTCTTTTTTTAATTGTTGCGGTTGAGATCGCGGACTGTAATGAGGTGTAACTCATCAACGAAGTCTCCAAACACAGCATCCCCACTACGCAACCATCAAACTGATGATCTTGCAAAAGCGATTCCCACAACGACTAAGGCAGGATGCGGCATCAACATGATGCCACGACGAAGACACCTTTTAGCTTACGCAGCATTTTTAATCATATCGTAATTGTTATTTTATATTATTATCTTCATCACCAGCACGATTAATAATTTTTAATTCCTTTTGTATATATATATTATTGATTATTATTATTTAAAATCTGCAATTGAACGTATTATTTATTCAATTATTAACGAGAGGAGTGTACGTTTTTATACATTCCCAAATTTTTTCGCGAAACACTGCAGCTATTTCAGATATAATTATGTTTGGAAGATACAGCCCAAATTCTGGAGAGTCTTTGTCCGAGGCGGGAAGTGCTCGTTTCACAATCATATCGACGTTTTCTTGGGATTCCAGAAATTTTATAATTGCAGCGCGATTCAATTTATTCGCCGCGCGAAGGCGCTCGTCTGTGTACGCTAATACGGTGACCATACACAGATTCACAACAGAGCACTCGCGTTGTAATTGTTGCAAATGAACATCGATACATTTGCTCGCTTCGACGAGATTTTCAAAAGTCGGGCGTTGTAAGATGATGTTCGGAGAATAATTGCGCCGACGCTGAACGAGCGATGTTTCGCGCTTTTCGGCCGGATTTTCCATAGTACAGCCGAAACAAACTGCGCGTCTCTGATAACACGTAGTAAAAAGAATAGAATGTCCTCCGCGCGATAAGCGGTTTCCATGCATATTCTCAGCTTCAGAGTCGCGAGCCGCGAAGTATCGGGTAATTTCCGGGTAATCGATTTTAAATTCCTCCCATTCTTCAACGCTAAACGTTATACCGGTAAACAAGTTCGTTAATATTTTTACCACTGGTGTGAAAATATTTTTTTCCGGCGATAATTCAAAGCCACACGTGATTATTTTTCCGAAAGATATATTTAAGCCGTATATGACATTCCGTAAAAGATGGGGTGATATACTGTGACGCTTTCCGCGGGGGAAAGCGGGACAATACGGGGAGCGAAGGAAAAAAGGGGGAATTAACAAAAAGGCTGAGAATAAACGAGAAATAATATATTAAAGAAATTAAGAGACCATTTGATGACAGAAAAGAAAAAAAAATGTTTCGGATTGGGCGCCAGCGAGTTTGACGAGAACTCGCAACGACAAATAAAAAAAAAAACGAAAGAGAATAAACGAAACACCGGTGATAATATACGCGCTGGGCTGGGGAAGGGGATCTCAGGGGGGAGGTTCCCGAACGCTAACACGCCGCTTACTCTTAACCGCCGAGTCCGAAGAAAAGAAAAAAGAAAAAAAAGACTGAGGAAAACGTGAACCTCGCGAAACGAAAAATCAAGAAAGAAAAAAGAGAACTTGGGAAAAAACTTGACTCTCGGGTGCGGAATAGCGACGGGGGGGAAAAAGGTGCGGAGGATGGGGGCTCACGGGGCGCGGGGGAATATATGGGGAACGCAGGGGGGAAAACACCACGCACTTTTCGCCGGGAATCGCAGGGGGAATACGAAAAGAAAAAAAAAACGGGCCTCGTGGCCGCTCGCACGCAATATCTCCAAGAAAAAAGAAAAATCGCTCGGACCGATAAGAAAAAGAAAACCAAGCTCACGCTTTACCGTTGTTGCCTTTCTCCACTCGTTCACACTCGTCTTTCTCGTCACGCCTCTTTCAAATTCCTTTTACAATCGTCCTTTCCACGTCTTTTCCTTGACAATCGTCCTTTCCACGTCTTTTCCGTTACAATCGTCCTTTCCACTTCTTCACACTTCGTCCGCTACTCCTTCGCTCCTCCCACACACTCTATCGCACTCTCTATCACACACTCTATCACTCTCTTCAACGCATACAATTTTTCCCACGCACTCTCTCTCACACAACGGTAACGCAATCGCCAAACTACCAAAAAAAAACCAGAAGGGCACGAAACGCAACGGATTATAAAATCGATATTCGCCGATCAACGCTCCTCTCGCAAGTGACGAGCTCGTCACTTGCTTGTCGGGTTCTGGGTTAATGAGGGAAGGTGGGAGAAATTTTCGGGGGGCTAGTTCGTAGGAAAAGGGAGGGATGGCAGCACGGTGACCCTGCATCGATCCTAGATCCTTCGAAGTGAGCCGCGGGAGCGAGGTGTCGTGTGATTTCCGACCCCGGGGGTCGATGCATACTCTCCGTTTGTTCGTTATTACCGGCCGGTGATACTGATGGCGATGATGGCCAGATTGCCCCTGTTTTGATACGTCCACGGAGGATGGGCCTTTTCCTCCGTGTTTCGGCTGGTGTAGGGAGTTTTTTGGTGCGGGGAAGCACCATCTTCCGCCGCTACCTTGATGCACCCCCGGGGTGGCGTCGACGAGATAATCCGCTTTGGCCATGATCCGTGGTGTGGCTGGGGTCCACCGCTGATGCTGCGCTAGGGGGGGGATGGAACGGGGGGGGGGGGGGGAGATTGAAATGAGCGAGACGAGGGCGAGCCCTCCAGCGTATTTCGCTTCGCGTGTACGCGAATTCGCCTTGCTTACGACTAATTACGGTGGTATTTCGGATTTCGCGACATTAAGGGACGGTTTTAACCTACGACGCGTATAGGGGGATCACGAGGGGAACGAAACGCGTGGGAAGGGAGTGGAGGGGGGGCGTGCGTAGTGGACTTGCGAGGGCAGGTCGGGGCGATATGTGGCGCAACGTCACAATACACTGCCGACTCTCTTCCGATTTTTGACCATTATTTTCCATTTTACCGGTGCTCTACGTTTCGCGATTTTAATCACACTGATTGAAAATAAACGATTTCGCTTGTTTTATAGAACTTTTTCCCTCACCACCGTAAATACGACTCGCGAGAATCATGAGCAAGAATTGGAAATCCATTTTCTCTTTGAAGATCGCCGCTCGAAATATCGATTCCGGTATTTCATCACACTTTATTCACACGCTCGAACACGCGCGCTAGTCACCAGGGTAATATCAAATTTCGCTTATTTCTACAGTTTCAGCAAATCGGTGCTTTGTTTTTTAGAAAGAGAAGGTAAATACGCGAGAAACTCCTATGATATCATATTCGGTGAGCTATTTATGCGTCTAAACAGCTACCTGTATGAAACTCGAGCGAATGCAAAGAATGGCGACGTTGGTTAAATAAAAGAGCACATAAATATGTGAAAAAATTTTATAGTGGAATATTCCGGAAGGAGATATTATATTCCAAGGCAATTCCGCTGACGAATGAGAGAGAGACAAATTCTATTCTTCGATGAAATTATACGCACGAGCGCTATGTTTGCCTCGCTCTCCCCAAGCGTAAAACACCGCTCGAAATTTATTAACAATTAACCCACCGCGAATTGGAAATCAATCTTCTCTCTGAAGATCGTCACTCGGGATATCGATTTCCGTATTTCATCGGACTTGATTAACCAGCGCGAGCACACGCGTAGGTCACCTGAGCGATATCGAATTCCCCTTATTTTGAAAGTTTCAGCAAAATATTTCTTCGTCGAGGTGTTGTCTCGAGAAAGAAAGAGAGAGAGCAGGTAAAGACGTGAGAATCTTCTTATAATATCATATTCGTCGGACAGTGTGAACGCCTGCATTTCCACAGTTAAACGAGAGAACAATATTAGGTCTTTTTTTATTCTCTGATGAAATTATGCATGCTCGCGTATCGAGTTCGCTGTTGTCTCGAGAAAGATGGTGAATATATGAGAATTTTTTTATTATGGAATATTCCGGAAGGATATCAGATTATACTCAGCAAGCTATGTACTCGACTAAATAACCGCTGGTATAAATAGCAATCGAATTCGTAGAGTCGACAAACGAGAGAGACTATCTTTTTATCATCCGATTAAGCAAATATAACCTTGCGACGAAAAATTAAATTATATATATTTCCTCTGCATAGCATTATACGACAAAAGTCTGGGCGGAAAGAGCGAAAATTAATTATTCGCCTTTCGCGTAATTTTTTCTCGCAATATGTTATACATGCATCTATTTCCTGCATGGTAATTCACCATACGGAGACGACGTTACCCCGGCGGTTCGTATCCTCGGCCTCTCCTCTTTACGTGGCTTTTCGTAGCATCAGGCAGCACGTGCTCTACCTCTCTCTTTCCAGCACGAGCTGCTGATGGCATGTCTATACGAGCGCGCTTACTCACACACGCGCGCACACAGCCATGCAGCCCGCACGCACGCGCGCACACACACGCACACACACACAGACGCACACACACGCACACACACACACGCACAGCGTTATCAGTGCCTGGCCCGCGATCGCGCTGGAGCCTGCGTCGGCCATCATTATCGCCCCTTCTGTTTTGGGCCTCTATTCGTAACATTGCAGACGCTCGGCCCGCTATCACGCTGGAGTATGCGGCGGCCATTATTATCCGGCCTTCTGTTTTGGGCCTCCATTCGTAACATTGCAGAACGTTTGAGATCGCAGCGTTACATGTGTGTCGCTCTTTTCAACGCGAAATGTTCCTCGAAATTCATCATTTTTAAACTAATAACAATAAATTTTCTTCATGCAGCGTTATCAACCATGCTTTAGTTATTTAGCTGAAGCATTTCAGATTCTTTAGATTATTCTACGTTTTTCGAACGGTTGAAATTCGCAATTCGGTAGAATAGTGATATACGACACTCGAATATATGATCAACTCTACCAATGGGTATTATTAGTCTCGTATATATCGCAGCGTTCTCCTTAAACGGACGCGGTGTTTTATTTTGTATACGTTAGGTGTCTACGAAGCAAAATCATTTCCTCAGCCATAAACACTGCATGTTTCGAAAATACCGACATCCCCCGATACAATTTATGCTGATAAATAACCACGCATCTTCGAGAGCATGTTAGTCTCGAGGCGACAAACGAACGACGCGATTGTTTCGTATATTCTATCATGGCGAGAATTATTCCCCGTTATCTTATTTCGAATTTGATAGAATATTTAATTCTATGTCATCCGTGGATCGGGGAAAGGTGGAATCGGGATAAGCGCATTAATATGCTATGGCATTTACCCATCCACACTGTGCTCCGCAAGATACGAAGTGCATTGTGCGAGTGTTCGAAAAAACAAATTATTTACGCGTATAATACGGGGTTGTTTCACTCGCAACCCCTAATTTATTCGGTTGTGCGTGTAATCCGTAGGCGTGGATGGGAAAATGATCCTGTTTTTCAAGGGATATTCGGAGAACGGCATAAGTACAGCACAAAAAATTACTTTTCACGCTGCGTTGGTGGTGGGAACATTTTTCTGATAAAAATCTCTGCGATTATCGACGTACAGTTCGACGGTATGAAGAAATGGGCGAAGACGAGGCTCGCTTTTACGATTTTAACGAGGAGGGTAAAACCGACAGCGAGGATCATTCGAGCGACGATGACACATTCATGGAGAATAAACGGCGTAAATGGTTGTCCACGAGAAATAACACCGCACCAGCCGTCGGCGCCATCCGAATAGAGGGACCTATGTACGTTCAAGATGACGCGCCGGCTGGGCCCTCGCGAGCGTGTGTCATTGCACCGTTGAGCGATGCCTCCGCGGCGGAAGAAGAAGAAGATTCTGATGGCTCGACCCTGCTCCTCTCGCCTCAACACGAGGAAGAAGATGATAATGATGACGATGATGATGAGGAGGAGGAGGAGGAGGAGGAGGACCTCTCGGAAGCGGACTCTGGTAAATAATTCAGGCTTGTAATTATATGCGCGTGACATTTTACAGAGTGTCTGTAAAATAAGTTCGTAAAACAGGCTACTCTTCGGGCATTGACGTTATCGATGATAGTATGCTGGGGGCGGAGAAGGAGCAAATGCGTAACCGCTACCCCGGAGCTGTGGACGGCTTCGATTGGTAAAAACTTTCGTAGTTATGAAATTAATTATAATTTACTCCATCTGAACAGCATTCTACGCTAAATTGATTAACTTATCAATTTTATAATGCTGTAATTTTGTTATAGAGTACCAAAAGGTCGGCGGCGGCGGCGGCGGAGTCGAGACGCCGGCGATGTTTTACCGCCGGGTCATCGTTTCGAGATTGTAAGCGAAGGCTCACGCTATTTCCCGAGATTCAAAACTCGAGGTCGAGAAACGTTATTTCGAATCCAGCCACCACCGCCATCATCGAGCATCCATCATCTACCGTGGCTCGAAGGGGCTGTCCGTGATATTCTCACACACCTCACAGAGTCGTGCGAAGCCGGCGATTACGCGGGGATGACATTTACTTCCGGCTCTTTCGCGCATGGTCCCGTGTGGCTGTCGTTTCGACCAGTGCGCGATTACACACTGTCGGATATTTGGTCCTTGATTAATAGCGTTGCGCAGAGCTCACGAGAATTTAGAATTGATAACGGTGTGTGTGAAATGAGAACGTGTGTTGTGAGTGGAATTGCCGGTAACGGCGGTATTCCACTAACTCACGAGGCGATAGCGAAAAAATCTATTTTGCAAATAGATAATCGTGATAATTTGTGCTTGCCGCGCTCGATCGTTACAGCTCGAGTTTATGCAGAACGCGGGGAATTACGCTCGGGAGAACTTCACAAAAAATGGGAGAAAATTCGACACGGACAGCGTGAATATCAACGCGCCGAGGCAATGCAACTCGCTCGTAATGCCGGTGTGTGTATAACAGCTCGAGGATGTGGAATGCGGGAAATTCGTCGGTTTCAGGAGTATCTCGCTCGCGAGGGTATAGCTATAGTTATATTTGAATTTCTCACGTTAGGAAAACGAGTCGATGCGTTTTATGACGGTCGAGAAACGGTAATTTCGGTTATGGGCCGAATCACGCATACGCTTTATATTTTATATTACGAACGCTCGCGACATTTCCAGCCGATATTGAATCTCGCCGGTGCTGTGGGTAGCCGTAGATTTTGCGTTAATTGTAACACCAAGTACACTCGCGCTCACGAGCATCGATGCTCAAAGCAATGCGCAAGATGTAAATCTACAAAGTGCACAGGCGATCGGAGCGCGATAAAAGCTTGCAAAGACTGTAATCGTTTCTTTTTTGGTGAAGAGTGTTTTACTCTGCACAAAACACCCGAAGCCACTAGAGGTCGAGGGTGGGTGTGTAGACGCGATTTGAGCGTATGTCAGGCGCTGAAAATTTGTAGCAATTGCTCGCGTCTCGTGAAAACAGGAAAAAAACATCAACACGTTTGCGGCATGGTGTTTTGCACAACGTGTAAATGCACTCGGTCAACGACGCATCATTGTTTCATTGCGCCGATCAAAAACACCCCTGTTTCTGTATCATCGAATGAAAATAGTAAAAAGAAATCATTACAATTTATATTTTATGATTTTAAAACGCAACAGCATTCGCGTTTACCCGGTGATAATTCGACGCGCGTTCATGAGCCGAATCTCTGTGTAGCGCAACGCGTGTGTTTGCAATGCGCTGATGACGATGACGATTGCATAATTGAAAACCCCTGCCGCGTTTGTGGAAAAAGAGAGTCTGTATTCTCCGACGATCCTGTCGGATCACTGGTGGAATTAGCTATCACATCTAAATTTGAAAAAATCATATGTATCGCTCATAACGCTCGGGGTTTTGACGCTCAATTTATCCTTCGATATTTAATCGAAAAAAAAAGAACGCAAATGCCAACGCTAATAATGACGGGGACGAAAATTATTTCAATGAGAATCGGTCATATCGTTTTCCTGGATAGCTTGAATTATTTGCCTATGTCGCTCGGCTCTCTGCCGAAAGCCTTCGGGTTTGAGCATACCGTGACCAAGGGAACGTTTCCGCATTTATTTAATACACCTGAAAATCAAAATTATGTCGGACCGTTACCACCGCTCGTTTTTTATTCGCACGATACGATGTTTGCCGGCGAGCGTGAGAAGTTCTTGACGTGGTACGAGGAAACACTGAACTCGGGCTACGTGTTTGATTTTGCCGAAGAATTCGTGAAATATTGCCGCACGGATGTGACGGTGTTGCGTCGTGCTTGTTTAGCTTTTAGAAATCTTTTTATTCGCTGCGGCAATGTTTGCCCATTTTCCGAAAGCTGCACAATCGCAGCGGCTTGCTCGTTGGTATTTCGAAAAAATTTTTTACACGCAAATCGCATCGCGATATTACCACCGGGGGGATATCGCTGGGGGGATAATCAATCGCGCAAAGCCGTTTCATGGCTTGTATGGCTCGAGCGGGCGCGAGAGCGCGTTATCGTTCACGCCGGTCGCGGTCGCGAATTTCGTTTACCTGAGGGATCGCTGGCGGTCGATGGTTATTACGAGGAGGAAGAATCAGGAGATCGTCGCGTTCTTCAATTTCACGGGTGTTTTTGGCACGGTTGTCCGCGGTGTTATCGCGTCAACAGGGATAAACGATTAAAATTCGGCGATACAATGGACGAGCGTTATGAACGAACACTAGCGATTTCCGGTAAAATTAAAGCATGGGGATACACGCTGGAGTAAATATGGGAGTGCGAGTTTGACAATTTTTTGAGAAACGATGTTGATTCGCGTACATATGTCGAAAATCACCCAATGGTGTTGAAGGAGCCGCTCGATCCGCGCCATGCTTTTTTCGGTGGGCGTACAGAAAATTTTGTGCTGAAGCACGATGTCGAGCCCGACGAACAAATTCGATACGTGGATGTTTGCTCGCTTTATCCGTGGGTTTGCAAGACGGGTAAATTCCCCATAGGGCACCCTCGAGCATATGTGGGGGAAGAATGTCGCGTCCTTATCGGGGCTGATAATGATCTGCAGCGTGTCGAAGGTCTCGTAAAATGCGTTGTGCTGGCACCTCGTCATCTATATCTTCCTGTTTTACCCTATCGTACCGGTGGGAAATTGTTGTTCGGGCTGTGTAGGATGTGCTGCGAAAAAATGAGCAAAGACCAGTGCACCCACGAAGATATACACGAGCGAGCATTTCACGGCACCTGGGTGGTGGACGAATTGCAAAAAGCTGTGTCACTGGGCTACAGGATAATTCGAGTTGATGAAATTTAGCAATATGAAATTACGCGATATGACCCTTTAACGCGAAAAGGCGGTCTTTTCGCGGAATATATCAATGCTTTTCTTAAGATCAAACAGGAGGCTAGCGGATTGCCCCCGAGTGTAAATAACGATTGCGAATCTGTAAAACGTTATATCGAGTCATACGCGACTGCCGAGGGTATACGGCTGGATCAGGACGCCATACAGAGTAATCCGGGGCTCAGATCGCTCGCGAAATTAGCATTAAACTCGTTCTGGGGAAAATTCGGTCAGCGTGAAAATTTACCGAGTACGATGATAGTGTCTACGCGCGCCGAGCTCATGAATTTACTAACAAGTCCGGAAATACAGGTGATTGGTGTATTACCCGTGAATCACCAAGTAATGTACGTGAATTACATCCACACCGGCGAGGCTATTCGACCATCGCCGACGTCTAACGTTGTGATCGCTGCTTACATAACGGCTCAGGCGCGCCTCAAATTGTACACGTATCTCGAGCGTCTAGGCCAGCGAATATTGTATTGCGATACTGATTCGTGTATTTACGTGAGTCGCGCTGGTACCGACGACTACGAACCACCGATCGGCGAATTTCTCGGCGATTTAACGGACGAGCTTTGCTCGTACGGTCGTGATTCGTACATCTCGTCGTTCATATCGGCGGGTCCAAAGTTTTACGCATTTATCATACGTAAACCCGACGGTACGACGCACGAGGTGTGCAAAGTCAAAGGAATCACGTTAAATTTTGCGAACAGCCGCCACATCAATTATGATTCTATTCGCTCTTTTATTATTGGGGAGAGAACGGAACCGATTGTTTTAAAATTCGACGATATACGACGCACTGAATATCACAGAGTCGTTACACGCCCGGAATCAAAGTCGTGCGTGCCTGTGAGTGTAAAGCGTCAACGCGACGGAGAATACCGCACACTCCCATACGGTTTTATGCATCGGAATGGATGAATGCTCGCGTGAATGCGTGTACACCGATGTACATATAGCCGTAAGTGTATAAATGTATAAATGTATAATAGCGTATTTCTTCATTTTCGCGATAAAGGATGAATAAAAATTTGATATTTGGCATATAATTTATTTCGCGCGTGATTTATCCTTTTTCAGCTAGTGAAACGCGCTAATTAGCTTGCGGAATCGCGCGCTAATTAGCTTGCGGAATCACGCGGTAATTAGCTTGTGAAATCGTTCGCAATAAGCGTGTCGCGCGCGGAGCAAGCTTACCCCGCGGACGCCGCCGCCGCCGCCGCCGCCGTGGTAAGCTTATTTAATCGAACATCGCGATAATTCGTCATCATTCGCAAAGATGGATACGCGCTGGAAACATCCGTGGACCTCGATGATTTGTGGCCCAACGGGTTGCGGTAAAACGTTTTTCGTTAACAAATTTTTCAAACACATACGGGAAATGGCCGATGTGCGATTCGAGCGCGTTTTATTTTATTATTCCGAGTGGCAGCCCGGCTACGTCGAGTACGGTGAAACGATTGAATTTAGCGAGGGGCTGCCTCAGCCGAGCGATTATTCGAACGATCAACGACCCAAACTCGTGATCATAGATGATCTCATGCGCGAATCTTCCAACAATACCGTAGTCGACCTATTCACCAAGGGCAGCCATCATAAAAATTTGAGCGTTATCTTTATCACGCAAAATCTCTTTCATCAGGGTCACGGTCAACGCGATATTTCCCTAAACGCGAATTACATCGTAATATTCAAAAATCCGCGAGATCGCGCCCAAATTCAGCATTTGGCGCGTCAGGTCTGCCCGGAGAATCCGCGATTTTTACAGGAAGTTTATTACGATGCTACGTCGGAACCGCATGGTTATCTGCTGCTCGATTTGAAACAATCGACACCCGACAATTGTCGATTTCGCGCCTGCGTATTTCCCGATGACCCCCACAATTACGTTTACGTACCGCGAAAACAGATAAAAATGCGTGAAAACAGCAACGATGTACCAGTAATACGCTTGTGATGGCCGTGTGCGGTGCTCTCGGAGAAAAACAATTTGTCATTTTGAAAGCATTGTGCTGTCTGACGCGTAAGCAGCAACGCTGTATTTTACGTACGTGTGACTTTTCCGTGATTCGCTGTATATGCGAGTGCGCATTGAATATTTTGAGGGGTAACGTGAGCCTCAGTAGCGGTGAGAAACAACGATTACGTCGTTACGCTGTTTTGCTGCGACGTTTAGCTGTGAAACGCGGCAATTGGGACGCTAAAAGACGCCTCGTCACGCATCACTGTCTGGATTTTCTCAAAACTCTCGTCACGCCTGCTTTGCGACATCTCAAAAATGGAGCACGCTAGAAAAATGGTCCTTGTGCCCCATGATAATATACATCGCCTCGGGGAGAAACAAACGGTGACGCCTGCGGTCGATGCGCCGTCAGGAGGCGACTCTGTGCAAACCATAGGGACACCGATGTCTCGTTTGGATGCTGAAATGGGCGAAATTCTAAATGCCAATGCTTATCCAAGTGAGCGTGAAAAATGGGCCGCTTATCTCCAAGTTTTGCAGAGATATTTGCAGCTTGCTCTGCATTCGCAGCAGCAACATGCTGCTGATGACCCGGCAAAAAGTACGTCAGGACAATCACCCGTGCGAGAGGAACAATCATCATCATCATCATCTCCGGGCTCGAAATCGCGCTTGAACGATACGCTAATTATCGACAGCGTGCCAAAAAAGTTTCACCTTAAAGCGAAACTGATGATGCGAGCGCTGCTTAGAAATTCATCACCGTCGAATAAAATTTCCTGGGCCAAGAATGGTGTTGTCTCTATCGCCACTAGGAAAATGCCGAATTCAAACATCATCGATCTCATCAATGATGCTATGAGGGCTAGAAAACGGACAAAACCGACCGGTAGAGCACAGTTTGCGGCACACCTTCGGAAGATACAGATGCCGCGCGAATTCATCGGAAATCCCGAGTTATTTCGCGAAATTACCGAAACTTCAACGCCGCAAAAGCGCCTTATTGAGCCGGATCCCGACGATTTCGGAGGCATAGAGAGTGGTAATACACCCCTCCCTAGTGACAGTAGCGCTAGCGCGGAGTCTCACGGCTCGGGATATCGCGACACAGCTGCCAATGACGAGTCGTCGGAGGATGACGAGGAGATAGTCGATAGCCCCGCTGGAGCTGCGCAACGAGGACGAGGAGGTCAACGACCACATCGAAAAAAACGCGCTGTTTGGGCAACGTTGAAATTATGAAAACTCTGGAAAAAATTTATCACGATCCGGCGCACCCTGCTTCTTTTTCGCGAGCGGAAAATTTAAAGCGCGCAGCCGATAATCGCGTCAAAAAACAAAACATTTTACCATGGCTGGAATCTCAGGAAACGTACAACAGTCATCGCGTCGTGCGCCGTCGTTTTCCACGACGTACGTACAACGTCAATAACATGGATGATGTATGGGAAGCCGATTTGGCCGATGTTCGCTCAATCTGAGCGTACAATGACAATTTCACGTATTTGCTGGTTGTCGTCGATGTATTGAGCAAATATGCCTGGGTCGAGCCATTGCCCGATAAAACATGCGTGAGCGTAGCTCGCGCTTTTACCCGCATATTAGACAATAGTAACAATCGAACGCCGCATCAATTACAATCAGACCGCGGTCGCGAATTCACCGGAGCACCCTTTCAGCAGTTATTGCAGAAAAAAAATATTGAATTTCGAGCTGCTCGTAATCCAGATGTCAAAGCGGCCATAGTGGAGAGATTCAATCGAACGCTCAAAGAACGCATGTGGCGATATTTCACGCATACGCGAAACAAGCGCTATATCGATGTGCTGCAAAAACTCGTGAGTGCTTATAATCACGCACGTCATAGCGCTACACTATTACCACCGTACAAAGTTACTCTGGAAGACGCGTATATCGCGCGGGAAAATCTCTCTCGCCGATACGCGGCAGCAGCAGACTGTAAACAAAAATTAAAAAAGCCTAAATACAGCGTGGGTGACGTAGTGCGCATCAGTAGCGCTAAAGCAGCCTTCGCGAAAGGATACGAGAGCGGCTGGAGTAAGGAATTATTCAAAATTCATCGAATATCCGCGTATCGACAGCCAATCGTGTACATACTGCGTGATCTGAAGAACGAGCCGATCGACGGTATTTTTTACTCTGAAGAATTATCGAGAGTTCGTCTACCGGTTGACTCGACGATCGTTGAAAAGAAGAAGAAGAAGAAGAAGAAGAAGAACATCAAAAAACTTTGATATCCCCTCTCGTCGTCATGAGTTTGACTTCCCGAGGATTTTTCTATCTCGTGCTGCCGAGTAACAGCAGTATGAAATATTTTCCGGCGAATACCACCACCAAATTCACAACAAAATTACCGCGTCAATTAAATCTCGATGGAGAGTGGGCCGTAGCAGTTGCGGAAATTAGCTATCCCGCAACGATTTTTCACATTCAACGATCCGACAATACAGTGTCGCTCGAGCATGGTGATTATGACAAAATTCATATTAACAAGCTCACGAAACGTCGAACAGACTCTGATGCCGTACCGTACGGCACGTATCGCTCTATCGATACATTATTGGAAACAATAAATCGTTTACCGTGTATAGCTAAACATCTCGAGCTGAAACAAGCGCATCATGGCTGTGTCAAAGTTTCTCGAGTGTGCGATGATAATCGTTATCACAAATTGAGCGTTTCTCCCGGTATCGCGAAGCTGTTGGGTTTCGATGAGGAAAACCGCGAGCATATATGGCCGACTAATGCCACACCATACGTCGGTAAAAAACCGGCATCGTTAGCTCGCGCAATTCCCAACAACATGTTCGTTTATACCGATATTTGCGAATCGTATATTACCGGTGATACGCAAACTCCTCTATTATGCGTGGTACCCGTCGAGACGAACGGTGAGCTGGCATACGGTACGAATCGAATGAAATTTTTTCCCTCACCTCGATACGTTCCGCTGATACGTAATCACATGAGCATGATCGAGATCGATATAAAAGACGAGTACGGTGAACCGATATCATTCGAAGAAGGAACGTTGACGGTGACACTGCAATTCAAACGTCTACACTGAACATGGAGTACTACGATGTTAATGAGGATTTACAGGCTGGGTTAGGCCGCCGCGGATACGGCGGAATAAGCCATGTTTATATCGGGACAGCGAATCAGCGCGGTCACGGTATCGGCAGTTTCCTCGGGGGATTATTTCGGCGCGTATTACCACTGTTGCGTAGGGGCGCAGGGGTCGTTGGTAAAGAAGCGCTCAGAACAGGCGCAAATATCGCCAGCGACATGATGAAGAGAAACGTTAGTCTGAAAGATGCTTTCCACGCGAGGGCGCGTGAATCGCGAGACAATTTGAAACGAAAAGCCGCTGAGAAAATTGCAAAAATTGTCTGGCTCGGGCTATAAAAAGAGAAAAATCGTGCGAAAGCGTCATTCGAGCAACGGCCGTGTGACGAAACGCGACGCTACGAAAAAGAAGAAGAGGAGCGGCGTGAAAAAAACGAAAAAAACACAGAAGAAGAAGAAGAACAAGAGCGGAAAAATTCATCGAACCGTTGCGGATATATTTGCATAGAAGAGGAAAATGGCATTTTTACACGCGCATTCGTGCGAGTGCTTAAAATCGGAGCTCGAGCTATTCTCATTACCACCGACGCAGACTACCATCGAGGGATCTAATTGGGTGCACTACAAACCCATCTCATCATTGACCGACGATTCCCCCATCGAATTCGTTATACCAGGCCAGGGTGATGAGTACATCGATCTCGCTCACACGATGCTCAATCTGCGCGTGCAAATAAAAAATTCCACGACGCCAATGACTTCCACCTCGAAGGATGCTTCCGTCAGCATGCCTTTCGTCGGCCCCATCAACAATCTTTTACATTCCATGTTCAATCAGGTGGACGTGTACTTGAATCAAAAACTTGTCTCGCCGCCGAATAATGCTTACGCGTATCGAGCATACATAGAAACACTGCTGAATTAGGGGCCTGCTGCTAAAGAATCTCACCTCACTTCTGTATTGTGGTACGACGACACCCCCGGGAAAATGGACGGTGCTCGAGGTGTAGAAAACGAGGGACTGAAAAAACGTTCAGAGTTTCTCACCATTGGGAAAACGCTCGATCTACTCGGTCATCTGCATTGCGATATCTTCAACCAGGAGCGTTTTCTTCTGAACGGTGTAGAAATGCGATTGCGTCTCGTACGCGCTAGAGATTCGTTTTGCCTCATGTCTACGGTTGGTGGTAATTCGTGCGAAATAAACATCGTCGAAGCCTCGCTTCTCGTGAGACGAGCAAAAATCGCGCCTGGTGTCTTACTCTCACACGCTCGAGCGCTCGTCAAATCGACAGCAAAATATCCGCTCACGCGCGTCGAAGTCAAGGCAGTCTCGTTACACGCCGGTGTACACGGTGAAACCATCGACAACGTTGTTCTCGGGCAATTACCAAAACGCCTGATTATCGGATTTGTCGATAACAGAGCGTACAACGGTGATGTCGCGCTAAATCCCTTCAATTTTCAAAATTATAAAATTAATTATCTATCTCTGTATATGGACGGAGTACAAGTCCCCTCCAGAGCGTTACAGCCTGATTTTACAAAAAATAAACTCTACGCGGATGCCTATCACACGTTATTCTCGGGGACCGGTATTCACTTTCTCAACGAGGGTAATTCCATAAATGGCGAAAATTATCCCGAGGGGTATTGTCTGTTTGCATTTGACTTGACACCCGATCTTTCCGCAAATAGCAGCTCACATTGGAATTTAGTGAAACACGGCAGTGTGCGAATCGAAGTACGATTCGAAGAAGCGCTCAAATCAACGGTGAATTGTATCATTTATGCTGAGTATGACAATGTCCTTGAAATCAACGCCTCCCGCCAAGTAATCGTGGATTTCAGCGGCTAGTGCGGCTCAAATACAAGCATATCGGATTACAGAGCGTTTTTTTTCAATTTTTTTCACGAGCTCGATGACTGATTTCAACGATAAAGGAAGTCAGTTTGTCGCGCGCTGTGGAACGACGAAGACGTGAGAAAAAAAATGGACATAATCGTTGATATTCAGGCGATGCGCGATAAAGATCGCCGGTTTTTGCCGAAAGAAGTCTGCGTCGTTGCTCTTGATCACCCGTTTATGGCACATTGGATTGTTGCCCCGCCATACTCATTCAACGAACTACCGATACCCGTACGCGGTGAAAATAAATATCTCACTCTCAATCATCATGGATTAGAGTGGTGCGAGGGTGATGTGAGCTGCAAGCAGCTATACGCCAATTTACGCGAAATCGCGAAACATTCGCGGACCATTTGGACTCGGGGAAACGAAAAAGCGGATCTCCTCAGCCACGTTATGTCTCGGGAAATAAACGATTTGGAGCAGCCACATTGGTTCTGTCCGAGTTTCGATTCTCTCCCGGAAACGTGCGTTCGCTGTCTTCGCCACAGCTTGGGAATCACGAAACCTTTTTCCCGATGCGCTGTGTCACAAGCCATCAGGCTGAAGCAACATCTTTGCGATATTACCTACAACACCGATCGCCCCGTAGAGGATGAAAGGACGAAGGAGGAGGATGATGAAAAGAAAGAGATATTTGGCGAGGATACCTGCGATGGCTGCGTACTATGCAGAAAAAGTGAATAAAATCACTTTGAATGTCGCAAATATATTGCAGCGCTAATGAAACGCCGTGTCAGTCGATCGCCGCGATCGAGAAGGGCATGAACACGCAGCAAATACGCGAGGCTCTGCAATTTTTACCGCTAGCCAGCAGCGGCGTATTCGCCGCCGATGAGATTCCACGCATCTGGGCAAAACCGACCGGAATAATAGCGAATACCGATGGACACACCAAGCCCGGTGAGCACTGGGTCTCGATGTACGTCGATCGAACCGGGGAGGGCTGGTACTTTGACAGCTACGGATTACCACCAATCATCCCCCATCACGTCGCGATGCTCCGAAGAAATTGCAAATTTTTCCACTACAATACCAAGCAACTACAAAGTGATTCGTCAGATGTGTGCGGACAGTTTTGCATTGTTTTTCTGCATTTTATGTCTTGCGGTTTTGTGATGTCTCGATTTAACAATCTCTTCAGCGATAACGTGCGAGAAAACGATCAAATAGTGCGCGAATACTATAACGCGTACAAATCTCAAAAAAATCCGAAGAATAATTATAATAATAGTGATTACATGGAAGGGCGAGGTAGCTTCACTTCGCGCAGATTTCCCTGTACACAACGCTGCTGCACAAAACGATAAGGTAATGTCTGTACCATCACCGACCTACATTCAACGGGAGATTGAGTTACAATCTCCCGACCCATATTCACGCGGCCTTACGCCGGCCTTACGCCGGCCTTGCCCGGATTCTATTTCATCTCCGCTCTTATCTACAGCTGGAGCTCATCTCGCCCAACCATTCTCTATATCTCGCGCTCAAACGCGCGTTATTATAATATGTAAACCTTCTATAATACTATAATTCATCATCAAAATCATGTAAGAAATAATCATTTGAATAAAAATCATATTCATCACACAATTCAGTATTCCAAATTCCTCTTCAAAAATATGCTTAGTCGCCAAAATTTAAAAATGCTGACGCGCCAAAAAGTATCGGTACCCGTCCGAGGCCCGACTCACGTCCCCCATCCTCACCCCACTACTCGCAACACTCCACTCAATATCAGCAGTGGGAGTGGACGAGTGGTGGGGGAAGGAGTGGGGATAGGAGTGGGGGGCCCCAGACGGGTACCAATACTACTCACCTGTTATTCAAAATTTAAAAAGGAACGAAGAATTAATTTCGTCGAACTGCATTGTTTCGAAGGGGGTATTTTCATTCGTGTGTCTCAACAACAAATATCTAAAGTACATTCCGTAACATTTCTTAAATTGCCTGACGCATATTTCCAAGTTATATTCAGTTCGATTTAAAAACTTCTTTTTCTTGACGCCACATTATGCCCGTGCAGCCGTAACAAACGTCTACTCCCTAACACTTTTCGACTCAAATGCTTTTCAATGAACTTTTTATTTTTTAATAACTAAATCTTTTTTTGCGTGAATTTTTTTCCCCTCTCCGATTCACCTTTTATTAATAACTTACACATTAGTTTCTTCATGTCCTCCGAAGAAACTTCTTGTTGCCCATCGTCTTTCTGGCCCCTTCTTTTTTTCACGATCAGTTTATGACGTGTCTGTCTGTCCCATAGGGCCGACATCAAGATGTACAGTCGCTTCGACATGTTTGCAGCTGAACCTGCTTGGATAGCTATTCCGCTATTCAGCCGCCAACCGGGAGCAACTTCAACATCTTCCTCAATTGGCTCTTCCGATACAATGTCCGTCATCTCAAAATCGGACTCCTCATCACTGTCGGCCTCAAGCAGTTTTTCAATATTTCGTAATTTCGTGTTCAAATGTAACACAACCTTGCGCATTTCTTGTGTAACCTGTAAATAAATTATATTAAAATGAAAAGCATACTTTTAAAGTACTTCATATCGCGAGACTAAAATCCAAACGGCGTATGCACCATTTTTTAGAAAAATGACCAATCAAAAGTCAACACGGCGTATCCACCAAAATTACTAAAAATCAAAAATGCATAAAATATACACTGAACGAATATATTTATAGACTTAACATATTTTTTGTTAATTTTTTTCACGTTAATTTGTCAGTGTTGCCAAAAATCATAACGGCGTATCCACCAAGTCTAAATATTGAGAACTATAGTTGAAAAACCGTCTGATGAGTTCTTTTAATGTTTTACAAAGGTCTTTTTTTATTCAGAAATTTTCATGTACTGAAAACCATAACAGCAAAGAATTTTGTTATTCTATCCTGTTGATTTTCTATTTCAATTATTAGATAAACAATTACAACTATTGTTATTATCTCAGATATTGCAACGATAGAAACGACCGCAAAGGAGCTGTAATATTGCCAGTACGAAGAAGATCTCGAAATAATTAAAAACGATAACAAAATGAAGAAAATTTTCGTGAAAAAAAAATTGGCGGATTCTTCAGACAATACAAATTTCTGAATACAAAAACCTTTGGAAAACACTACAAAGCTCATCAAGCGGTTTTTACACTACAGTTCTTAATCTTTAGACTTGGTGTATACGCCGTTATGATTTTAGGCTTCACTGACAAATCAACGTAAAATAATGTGACAAAAAATATGTTACATCTTTCAAAATATTTGTTTAATGTATACTTTATGCATTTTTAATTTATAGAAATTTAGGCGGAAACGCGGTTTTCACTTTTAACTGGTCATTTTTCTAAAAAATGCCGCATACGCCGTTCTGATTTCAATTACACGACATATGGAAGTCCTCTGTGCCGTATTAATACACCCATTACCTCGTTCTTCAGCCTTGCTTTCCGTTGTTTCGAACCCGATGTTGAAGGTTGTTTCGAACCCGACGTTGAAGGTTGTTTTGAACCCGATGTTGAAGGTTGTTTCGAACCCAATGTTGAAGGTTGCTTCGAACCCGATGTTGAAGGTTGATTTCTTTCTAGGGAGCTCTAGGATCCATGACTTGGGCTGCTCGGAGGGTCGGGTTGCTCATGGCTGAGCTTAGTTCGATTTGGCTGCAAATATTTTTTACATCATTCACATAATACAAATAAATCGCTATCAATTTATTCTGCACAACGCATTACAATATTTCTTTCAGTTTTCATTACCTTCTTTCTGTTTAAGGACGGTGGCTGAGTCGGCGGTTCTTTTGGTGGCAGTTCTGTCTCCTTAACTGACGGCTGAGTCGGCAGTTCTTTTAGTGGCAGTTCTATCTGCTCAACTGACGCCTGAGTCGGCGATTGAGGCAGCTCAGTTGCGCTATTTTCGTCTTCGGAGCTCTCGGATCCATGACTTGGGCTGCTCGGAGGGTTGCGTTGCTCATGGCTGAGCTTAGTTCGATTTGGCTGCAAATATTTTTTACATCATTCACATAATACAAATGAATCGCTATCGATTTATTCTGCACAACGCATTATAATATTTCTTTCAGTTTTCATTACCTTCTTCCTTTTTAAGGACTGCCACTAAGCACTGCCAGCTCAACTGATGGCTCAGTGGTCGGTTCCATCGGTATCAGCTCAAATCGTGACTCGGTTAGCGGCTCAATTGATTCTTTAGGTGGCTGAACTCTTTCCAGCGATTTTTCGCAATTGTTATTTTCATCGTCATCCGCGTCCTTGAATAATTACATATAAATTTCATTAAAAATACTTTTCATTGTAGTATACAATATTATTATAATCTTGTAATAAAATAGCAGCATACCGGTGGGATTTCTGTCAGCTCACGTGCCAATTCGTTTGCACTTTCGCAACTGACGGTCTTCTTTAGTTTTTCCAGCTCCTTCTGTTAACATTTAATAACATTTTAGATAATTAAAAGTCAGATTATCAACAAGTAAGGGGGGGGGCATTATTTCCTATACTTTATTTGAATCGACATTGAAAAAGACGGCAAATACAAGTGGTTAGAAAACATGAAATTATATTTGAGAAATGCGTAACATTATTTATTGACTGTTGTTTGCCAAAAGGAAAACAGAGTCTCGACATTTCTCCTCATGTTCTTTGAAAAGATAAATTTCATCATTGAATGATAAATTAAAAATACAACATTCTTCCTTAAGGATGTTGTCCCCCTAGGGGCAAATAGAGAGAAAATTCTGAAAATTTGATGTTTTCGAATGAAGCATTTAAGAGGTCGTGTTAAAATTTCACGACGATTAGGAAGATCGTTATTGAACAATTAATATTAACAAATTAAATGTAGTCTTATGGAAACTGATATAACGTCGCGATAATTTTTTTTTAACCTGTCAATTTTTTAATATCTTCAATATACTGAAAGCAACGGAAACAAACCAAAGTTTATTGAAAAATATTTTTTTAATTTGTTTAAAAATTGTTTTTAACGAAATGTTAATTTTTTAATAACGAGCTTCCTAATCGTCGTGAAATTATTATACAACTTCTTAAATACTTCATACAAAAACATATACTAAATTTTCAGATTTTTCTTTCTCTTTTTTATTTCAACCCTTAAGGAGGTTGAAGTAATCATAATAAAATTCTGAAAATTTTGTATGTTTTGTGATGGTCGAATACGGAATGAATAAATGAATGATAATCGGAAATGAGAGTAAGAGTTGAGCGTTTATTAATTGGTCTTTACGGTTGAACGGGTGGAGATGAACTGAGGATTAGGACTAGCGCTAATGAAGTGGAGGAAGTGTGAAGTGGAGGGGATGGTCGAGTTGCATTGTTCTGGACCGTGGGACCGTGGCCCAGGGATGCTGTGTGGCGAAATTGGAGGTGCTGATGTGTGTGGGAACGAGGTGATAACAGGGTTGCTGTAGGTGTAAGGTGTTGTGTGGGAAAGAAATGGTTATAGGATAGGGCCGTCTGTTGTGTATGATATGTGTTTTTGTTATTTCGCGAGCCTTTGCAATTATTGTTTTTAGTGCTACTTCGTTTTTTGTTAAGTCGTTGTCCATAGTACTTGAACTTAAAGTATCGGTGAAGATCTCTGTTTCCAATAGTACTTCCGTAATATTTACTGATTCCGTTGTTTTGATAGAATTTTTTATTATTTCCGTGATGTTTAATACTATGGTTCGTGAAAGGTTTACTTGGATTTCCGTCGTTATTTCCATTGTTGGGATCAATTTTGTAGTTTTTGTTTTTGCTTGACATATTGATTTTAATTTTAATATCCCTGAATTTTCAATGGTCTCGATTTTTTATGAGTGGTCATCGCAGGTGACATACAGGGTCTCGGCGATGGGAGCCGCATATAGCCAAGCGTTACTGTCATGAATTCTCGCCGAATGGGTTTGTCTTAATGTTTTCAGGTGGATATCGCATGTTTCGAGATTTTGAAAATGTTGGTTAATCAGTAGCTGTATCTCGCATTCAGCCTGGCTACCGATTCGCTGTATTGGGTCAACTTGTTTGCATATGTACATAAAGTTCATCAGTTTGCACTTTGCGAGATTATGTAAGCTAAAATAATCTTCGAAATCTTCAGCAATCGCTGTGAAAGGTGATGCTGGTCTGATATAGGCGAAACGTGTGTCTGAGGTCTGGCGCATTGGGACTGACATGTGTTCGTATAGGTTGAACGGTATTATGTCTAGCAATGGAATTTTGATTATGTAAACGAGTTTTCCATTATTGTGAAAGATTACTAGTTCGGATATTTCTATCAGTTCTGGTATGTATTTCGGATCTAACGGATTTGGAAATTCGGTGTTCGGTGACGCTTTTATAATGGCTTCAGCACTTTGTAGCCAAGTTTTGGTTGCCAAGAGTCGTGGGTGGATTTGTCCCGATTTTGCGAAAAGAATAGCGTTTATTAATGTCTACGTCCATTTCCAGTTCCGTGAGGTCCTTTTCTACCGCTGTTATAAACTGTATTGCTACTTGGTTATATTTTAGAATATTTGTTTGTTCGTGGATGTCGATTATTGCCATGTTTAATCTGCCCATTGCTTTGTTGATTTCGTGTTTCATTGTTGTAATTAGTTTTTGTGTTATATCAAAGCCTGCTTTTACTATGTGTGTTTAATTGTGTACGATTTCTGCTAGTTCTATTGAGTTGTTCGCAAGTGCTTCTATCTGTGTGGCTATTCTATTGGCGTCATCGCTATCCATTGTACCGTATAAAAATTTGTACGCCTTCCTTATGAACCCAAGTACTCCTCGTTTTTTCCATAATTGTGTGGTGTTTCTCGACGGGATCAATTCCTCGAGTATCGATTGAGATGTTTCGATAGTGTTCAGGCGAGATTTAATTGACGTGAATTGTACTTTTATGAGGCATGATGGTCCTAATGTGTAGCAATATTCGTAGAGACTGTGGAGGTTTTCTTTGAGTTGTGCCCTTCGTGTTGTTAATCCCTCTGTGTTAGCGTATGTGATGAGGTTCCAGACTGTGTGATATGTTCTGAGGGTAGTGTAGCATGTTCCCCAAATTCATCGTCCCCAAAAAGTAACTAGGGCTTGTTGTATCACTAAACGCTAGATGGCGCTGCAATCCGTTTCTATTATTTATCGACGTAAGTACAATGAAGTGAGGCTAACGAAGCATGGTCCCCAAATTTTTCGTCCCCAAAAATAAAATGGCGGAATATACCGCCGACAGCGCTGTAATCTGCTATTTCTTATTTTAACGGCTCGAATGGAGCTTATTCGAAATGTAATTTGAAAGCAACATTATTTATCGATTAAATATATAATTATTACTATTATTACAACAAATAATATTATAATAATAATAGTAATACAATTATTCCGCTATTATTATTGTTATTATTGTTATTGTTTTTGTTATTATTATCATGCCGTCTTCCGCGGAGTCGCCTACGAGAACAGCTTCAATGTCTCCGTGTGCGGCATTGTTGCATACGTGGAGAACATCATCGCAGTCGTCGTCCACGTATACGACGTCGAAGTCTACGTGTGAATCATCGATGTCGTGCACTTAGAGGTCGTCTACTAGTCGAACATTATCGCATTATCATCGTCTTCGTGCACGACGTCGACCGCTCCAGGTTCATTATTATTATCCTGTACATAGCGGTCACCTTTATCATTATCATGTACCTAGCGGTCCCCTGCGTGCATCCAGTGATCATACCTGCCGTCTACGTGTACCACGTCGACCGCTCCGGGTTCATTATAATTATCCTGTACATAGCGGCCGCCGACCTGTATCCCGAGAGCATAACTCCCGTCTACGTGTACGACGTCGACCGCTCCGGGTACATTATCATTATCATGTACCTAGCGGTACCCTACGTGCATCCGATAATTATACCTGCCGTCTACGTGCACCACGTCGACCGCTCCGGGTACATTATCACTATCATGTACCTAGTGGTCCCCTACGTGTATCTCGTGTTCATACCTGCCATCTACGTGCACCACGTCCACCGCTTCGGGTACATTATCACTATCGTGTACTTAGCGGTCGTCTACGTGCATCCAGTGATGATACCTGCCGTCTACGTGTATCACGTCGACCGCTCCGGGTACATTATCATTATCGTGTACCTAGCGATTCCCCACGTGTGTCCGGTGATCATACCTGCCATGTACGTGAACCACGTCGACCGCTCCGGGTACATTATCCGTATCGTGTACCTAGTGGTCCCCTACGTGTATCTCGTGTTCATAACTGCCGTCTTCGTATACGACTTCGACTGCTCCGGATACATTATCCGTATCGTGTACCTAGTGGTCCCCTACGTGTATCTCGTGTTCATAACTGCCGTCTTCGTGTACGATGTCGACCGCTCACATTATCACTATCGTGAACCTAGTGGTCCCTTACATGTATCCGGTAATCATACTTACCGTCTACGTATACCACGTCGACCGCTCCAGGTACATTATCAATATCGTGTACCTAGTGGTCCTCTACGTGTATCCGGTGATTATACCTGCCATCTGCGTGCATCACGTCGACCGCTCCAGGTACATTATCATTAACATGTACCTGGCGGTCCCCTACGTGCATCCGGTGATCATATCTGCCATCTACGTGTATCACGTCGACCGCTCCGGGTGCATTATCATTATCGTGTACCTAGCGATTCCCTACGTGTATCCGGTGATTATGTCTGCCATCTACGTGTATCACGTCGACCGCTCCGGGTACATTATCACTATCGTGTACTTAGCGGTCGTCTACGTGCATCCAGTGATCATACTTACCGTCTACGTACACCACGTCGCCCGCTCCGGGTTCATTATCATTATCCTGTACATAGCGGTTCTTTACATGTATCCCGCGATCATAACTACCGTTTACGTTCACGACGTCGACGTCTACGTGTAGGTCGTCAATGTTCGTCTACTAAGAGGTCGCCTACGTGTAGCACATCATCATAGTCATCGTCCACGTGTATTCCGTCATCATAACTATGCGTTCAACGCATATGTTTAGGGTGACTACGCCAACGCCGCCGTCAACGGGAAGAAAAACGCCGCTGAGGGCGATGTATGTAGGTATGTTTAGGGAGACTACGCCGACAACGGCAACGACTTCTACGAGAAAAAAACCATGACAGCGGGGATGGGTATCTCGTCGTAGAGACGTACTACATACATATATCTGCGCATGTGGGGAGAGCTGACTACGCCAACGTTGATGTCTATGGACGTCATATGGAAATTGTATGAAAAACGATACTGAGTAAGTCCCAAAGCATTACCAACTCAGACACGGAACTAGTTCAGGAAAAATAAATTGCATGAATGATACTGAGCGACACTCAAACCGTAAGCTACCCGCATACGGAGCTTACACGCGAAAAAATAAATTGTATTAATGATACTGAGCTACCCCCAACCCTAAGCAACCCAGACGCGGAGCTCGCATGCAATGAAGAATAAAAAAATTTATGAAAGACACTGAGGAACCTCCAAACCAAAAATGACCCGGACACGGAGCTCGCAGGCAAAAAAAAACAAAGATAATTTTACGAAAGATTCTGAGCAGCCCCCAAACCGTAAGGAACCCATACGTAAAGCTCGCGCGCGAAAAAAAATGTATGGATGATACTGAGCAACCCCCAAACCGTAAGCGACCGAGTACGCAAAAATAAAAGATTACTTATACGAAAGGTGCTAAGCAGCCCAGGTGCGGAGCTCGCACGCCAAAAAATATATTGTATGATTGATATTGAGCAACCCCTGAACTATAAGCGACCCAGACTTGGAGCTCGCAGGGAAAAAAATTATAAAATGTATGAAAAATACAGAGCAACTCCCAAACCGGAAAAGACCCAGACACGGAGCTCATACCCTGAAAGAACAAAATAAATGATACGCCTTTCACTCACGTTCGTGCATTATTTGCATCAATATGACGATATCGCGGTGGCTAATGCACCGGATTAGCGACTTAAGCCCCTCGGTTCAAATTCCCAGTTCTTCATTTTTGTTCTTCCATTTTTTTCTTCTTGAAACTAATCTGTGACGTTTCTCTATGCAAATACCTGAAAATCATGCGAATGAAGCGGAAGCGAAGGACTAAAAAGGAACGGTCCTCATTTTCAAAAATGTATCGCAATAAATATTTTTAAACACATCAGAACTAGTTCAGGGGTTGCTGACCATCTTTCATACATTACATTTTTATTTTTTCGTGCGAGGACCGCGCGTGGGTCATTTCCGGTTTGGAAATTGCTTAGTATTATTCATACATTTAAGATTCGCTTGGGAGCTCCGCGTCTGGGTCGTTTCCGGTGTGAGGGTTTTGCTCATTCTAGGCTTTCAGCATCGATTCTCACATGTGTCAACTCTACACCGAACCATCTCAAATTATGTTTAAACCTGACAACGCCCCAATTCTGCAAGGAGTCAAATCTACGAGTTATAATATCAAATAACACTTGTGGACTCGCAGTGGTTACATTCGATTCGTTCTTCTTGAATTCGCAGTTTTGCATGTCAGCTGTCTCTTTCGCTCCGGGTGAGACTCTCATAAACTTTTCGCTGCTATCGAAATCATAAATAAAACTCACTAATTTTAAAGAGTATATGTAAACAAATATTGAAAAGCGCTCACCGCATAATTTACTTAAACTAACGACGAGAAATTCCGTATCAATCATAGTCATCAACCAAATTTTGTAAGTGACAATAATTATCACATGCCAACGATAGTGTACCATATTCTTTGAATACTTTACTCTATTTCTTCTATTAAACATGCGTTAAGTGCAAGGTTGTGTCATACAAAGATCTGCGGTTCAAGTGTTAGCCAGCGAAATTTTTTTTTCAGTTGCTAATTTTTCAATGGTTTTTTTTAACACACCTATCAAAAATTTAACAACTCATTTTCAACACTCTGGAATTTGAAACGAGTAACAAAAATTGAGAACCGCTCGCAATTATTTAAACTATTGAGAGATTTAACAGCTTGCTATGAGAATGGTTGGCTTGCGGGTGGATACCACATTTGATATCAGCTTTTTGTCGACGTTTCGCAAACGTTGCAGTTTGCATCTCCAGAAGTAAGAATTGTTAAAAACACTTTTTAAAAAAGTATGTCCTTCAGATTTTGTTTGTTTTCAGGTGTTTGAATGAAATTATTTTCGAAATTTCGTTTCTCAAGTTTTTCGTTTTTTTTGAATTTTTGAACTTGTACAGACATTGGTGGTATCAGCAAACCATGGACGTCTCCCGCCGCTGTACGGAAGATCCCCTTGACTTCAATTCAAATAAGAGAAAATATTTGTACATTATTATGGATAATGAAATAAAATCTATTAATCTATTCTTATTGTTATTATTATTTTTATCATTATGAATTGCACCTGCAGCCATGTAACATCTTTTTCGGATCATGATAAGATTTTTTTGTAAGAATGGGGCACTCTGTATATTCCATATAATATTATTATTATTAAAACAACCAAGGTTTACCTTGTTCCGTCAAATCATTACTATCATGAAAGACGATCTACTCAATCGTCATGGTGATTATAATAACAACGGCGAAAATAATAACGAAGATGGTTACAAGCTGTTATCGTCGTCTTCATGACGACTGCTGTTCATTCCTGATTTGCCGTTGTCAATGATAACAACAAATGTGTTATTACCACGTAGAAAGTTAAAAAAAACTTTTATTTATTGTCGTCGTTGTAATCGTCGTTTGTGGGTGCTCTCTTTAAAAAAAAATCAACATACTGTTGGTGGTAGTGTGTTCGTGTGGTAGTGGCGGTGATCGCGAACTGTGAATTACAATTTTTTTTTAAATTTTTTATTTTAAGCGTCGTATGATAAAAATAATCTATCGAGTATTAAGGAAAATTGAAAAATGGGTCGCTCTTTGAGCATTAAAGGAAAAAACGTCGAAATTCGGACCATTGCAAGTCGTCAAGTCCGAATAAAGCCGGCAAAATCTCGTCTGATTCGTCCAGCGTTCAAACCCGAAAAAATATTATCAAATGGCTATTCATATCACCGTCACAGCATGTATAAAAACAAACATGGAGAAACAAAGACGTATGTATTATTCCCTTTTTTGATATGTTACATTTTTCTCGCTATTTTCGCATTTCAGGGATATTTTTCTTCCAACCAGTTTCCATTTTCCATTTTCGAATTTAATGAATGAAGATTTCATGACATGTTGTTAGAAGGTTGCTGTTATAGTCTTTTAAGTTTGAATAAAATCATTCTTTTATTACATTTTTAATAAATAAATATATTTAACTTTCAATCTCAAACCCTTTTAGTCGAAAAAGTATTAAAAATAAACGTGCTATGATCGATTGTTGATGAGAGTACTTAAAAATTCAAGGATGTTTTCTGTTTTAAATTCCTATTTACTAAAAGCTTTCCGAGATATCGGAAATGACGCGGAATTCTGTGGAATGCGAATTTCTTTCATATATTTTTTCAAAAATAATGTATTCATGAGAAACTCTTCATTCTAATGTAAAATTATGTTCGATACAACGTTACTGTACATATTTATTTTATATTTCATTTCTTATTGAATCTGGCGGCCAAAAAAAAATCAGCACGTTTTTCGCAATGATCGTCGTTATTAGTTTTATTATTCACAGGGCCCCTAAACTCGATAAATCCTTCGCTTTTCAAAATTTTCACCGTTTTATACTAATTTTATATTGTTTATAATAATAGACGTTCTCTATTTTTGCTAGATTCTCTTTGAAATTTCGAAAATAATCTGCCGAATAAAGTTGCATTGATTATTATTTGCTCTTACTGTATTATTTTTTATTGTACTGCAAATATATTATATTTTATATTGTTGCAAAAAAAATAAGTGTAGTTTGGTGCCCGACAAGTAAATTGTTAAAAAATTATGTATATTATTTCAAATCGTATTTTACAATTTCATTTTTCCTCATTATCATAGCAAAGTTTATAAATCTCGAACCTCGTGTGAACTTCAACAATCACACGTTACATAACGTTCAACGTTTGTTGAACGTAACCGAGGGAAACCTCGACTCGTATTGAACTTTCCAGTTCTTGCTTCCATTTGTTTGCCATCGATAAAGCCAGCGTCGTTACTTCACAAGTGGCTCAATCTTAAAAAAAAAAACAACGACGACACACACCCGCACACCAACACATGCGCACGCTGGGGTTTGCTGAAACGCGGACGCGCTCAGATATTTATTTCGTTAATTAGCGCGCTAACGATTTGTCTCAAATTAATAATATCATTGTATGAATAAAATATGTCTTGTCAGAATCAACAAAATAATGTTGAAGCACAATACAACGGAATGAAATTACATATTATATTGTACAAGTGATTTCATTTAGCCTGACCCATTGCTGAAAGTTCGTTTTTCCTTAGATGCATTTTCTTGATAAAATGAAAAGAATTTTCATATTTGTTAACAGTTACATGGTATGTAAAAATTTAAAATCAATGGGGTGCTTAGGAAAAGGTGTGCTCACTGAAAATGACGAGTTTCAGTGAACACACCCCCACGACCCAACGTGTCAAGATAACTTTGCAAAGGAAAAATCAAAATTCCGTCATGCACTGTACGAAGCAACAAGGAATAACACGTCGACTCCAAAAGAAATTTACGACTCCGTTGCAAACGAGTAAGTATTTCTTTGCATGTTTTATGCCGTCTGAGTGAAATTGGTCCTTTTATTTAACCCTTTAACGTCACAAAGACACTCTTCAGTAGTCCTCTTTTCGACGTCATTATTTACCATGAAAATGTCAGCGAAAAAATTCCTAAAGTACCTTGTCAACTATTTTCAAGGGTGCTTTTTCGAATGGTGCAACTCAAATTCCAATAACATTTTTTTTATATCATATTTTTGCAAAATAAGTTGAAAAAACACGAATTTTTGAGTGACATTTTTTTTTCATTTTGAGTTTCAGAAGTCTTATCGGATTATTTTCGGACCACAAAGTGCTCGAAAGGTGTCCACGATAGATGTACTTTCGAAATATGCAAAAAAAAATTTTTTTGTCCCACGTTATACCGGCAAAAAAACAACAAACAGACTAACAAATTTTCTCTGTTTTGGAGTTTTCAAATATTGTGATCGGAACGAGTCTTTTACGGTCACATCTAAATTGGCTCTCGTTTTCGCAGGTTTTTCGTGTCGCTGATCAAGGATTTGACATTATTTTTGCAACATTAATTTGTTTAAACAAATGACTTGACCATTCAATGTCACTATGTGAGTTGCATATGGTTTCCGATGTTTTTTGGGTCCCTCATCACGAATTTGACATTGTTTTTGCCAAATTAATTTGTTTAAATAAATTATTCAAACAATCATTGTCACTATGTATGCTGCATATGGTTTTCGATGTTTTTCGGGTCGCTCGTCACGAATTTGGCAATTAATTAATTAATTTTGCACAAATAATGCCAAATTCGTGACGAGCGACCCGAAAAACATCGAAAACCATATGCAGCATACATAGTGACATTGAATGGTCAAGTCATTTGTTTAAACAAATTAATGTTGCAAAAATAATGTCAAATTCTTGATCAGCAACTCGAAAAACCTCCGAAAACGAGAGCCAATTTAGATGTGACCGTAAAAGACTCGTTCCGATCACAATATTTGAAAACTCCAAAACAGAGAAAATTTGTTAGTCTATTTGTTGTTTTTTTGCCGGTATAACGTCGGACAAAAAATTTTTTTTTGCATATTTCGAAAGTACAACTATCGAGGACACCTTTAGAGCACTTTGTGGTCCGAAAATAATCCGATAAGACTTCTGAAACTCAAAATGAAAAAAAAATGTCACTCAAAAATTCGTGTTTTTTCAACTTATTTTGCAAAAATATGATATAAAAAAAAATGTTATCGAAATTTGAGTTGCACCATTCGAAAGAGCACCCTTGAAAATAGTTGACAAGGTACTTTAGGAATTTTTTCGCTGACATTTTCATGGTAAATAATGACGTCGAAAAGAGGACTACTGAAGAGTGTCTTTGTGACGTTAAAGGGTTAAAAAATCGATATCCTTTTCTCGGGCTTCGAGATGGCAGAGGGTATTTATAAATTACAGGATTAAATAATGAGACATTTAGGATGAAACGATGAGATTTATTTATGTTTTGAAAAAAGAAACCGACAACAATTCATTCTACACGCAAATAACATTCGAATATCGGTTTCATTATTTTAAACAATTTCCGTATTATATACAGCAATAATGATATTCACATGTATAGGCACCAAATCGCAGCCCAGGTATGTCCCTACTCTCAAAAGCAATCATCATTGGTTCGGTGGCGAAATGAAATTCAACCGCCATTGCCAGCACATATTGAGCAGGTAGCGCAAGTATTGACTTTGGAGCAATGGATTAGAACTTTGAAGTACACTATCGTCGTGGCAAACGTATGTGCTGGTAATACAAACACCGAGACTCACTCCTTGAAAGCATGGGGTGTCACTGATGAAAAAGGTTATCCTTCAGTGGTTTTCGGAACACCGTCATATGCATCATCTTTCGATGATGGCACAGAATGGTGCATCGATGCCACGTACGGTGTGGTACCAAACATTAGTGGAGCATATCAATTGCTCACAATAATGATGAAAACACAAAATACGGTATAACATTCGAATCAAAAAATGATTTCTTTTATTGCCACTTTTTCTGCAATGATATTTTCTTTTTTCTTCAGCTTTTACTTTATCACTTTTATCGACTCCGTATTACCTGTTTCTCTTTCCCTCAATTTCTCTTCTTTACTCGTTACTACTTTTCTCAAGAGTTTATTTTTCTTTTCATCCTATCTATTCCAGTCTACCTACCCATTCACCCATTTCTGTCCAACCTATTCTCTATTCCTGTCCTAATTCCTGTTTCCAGTTCGTTTTTGCGGCCTGCCACTATCTTATTTTTCATTTCCTTGCTACCTCTTCGACCTTGACAGCTTTCTTCATAAACATATTTTTTCCCACCCCCGAATTTTCTTCGCTATCGTCACTCTCCTCATTCTACCATCTGTTTGTTTTTCCAGACCCTCGCTCCTCTGTACTACGAATTCTGAATAAGATATTTCTATCATCTTCTCTATTCTTCCGTGTCCCCTTTCCATTCCATTTACTCCTTTCATCCTCTTCCTCTTTCAAAAACCAGAGTAGTTTTCTTGACACAATTATCTCCAGCACCTGACCAGGTTCACTAAAAAGGAGGAACTGGCTAGACGCTAAGATAAACGTAGTTTTTCTTGGGTAAAATTACACACAGTTAATTTTTCCTATCGAATTTCGAGCGCCAAGATTAACTAAAAATATATGCTTTATTCGGCATTAGAGGGCCAATCCGACTATATCATGTGTCCAGTCTCCTATTTGGGATTTCGAGGAGGAGCTCTATGAATTAATTGCAGTCAAACTTTTAAATCGTTTTTATTGCAGATGTTACCAGTTGCTTGGGCTCTAATGAGCCGTAAAACAACAGAATCATACCGAGCGGTATTGCACTCAATATGTTCACACCTATTACCACAAAGCAAGCCAATAAACATTATGACGGACTTTGAACCTGCATTTCGAAGTGCTTTAGCAACATTGTTTCCGTACTCTAGACTACTTGGCTGCTTTTTTCATCATTGCCACGTTAGTTTATTAAATCGTGACCATCATTTCTCTGATATAATCCTGAACTCCGAGACTGCCGGGATTGAAGAAACGAAAAGAAATTTTTACGGGAACTTATTTCTCATCTGTTCATTTTTTTTATCCTCAGCATTTTTGTTTTATGGAAGATGTAGATTACTCACAATTTCACTTTCATCTATAAAAAACGGCTTTCTTTATACGAAAAACAATACTTTCAATTTAAGGTCGGAAGACCTTAAAGTTTCAGCTCAAATCCGAAGCGACGGTTATCACTACATGCCCTTTTTCACATACTATTCTTTGAGATAAATCATATTAAGAAATAAGAAATAATGCCATATGGCGTCATTCTGGTAGTCTAAGGATTAAATTACCGCATATTCGAAATAATTGCATTAATTATGACCGATGATGTAAGTTAAGTAACGACGTAAGCTTACTCAGCACCATAATGCTCACCTTTCTGTATACAAACATAGAATTTTGTTGAATTCACAGCCACAATTATTTTGTAGGCGATTTTGATGAGACGCCGACAACACAGCATCATAACTCGTTTAAACAAAGTAGGCCCGAAATGATCGCAGAAGCCCGCCGATTTGAGCGGGATTTGATGAACTTGGCATTGTTGCCAAGTTCTCATATAAAGGAGGCTTTCGAATTTTTATATGAAAATCTGAAGAGTAATACCATTCTTTGCAAGATAATGCGGCCCCTTTTCGTTTATTACAACAATTTTTGGATTCTGAACTGTGGTACAGCACAGTTCAGTGTTTATATGGAAAAGCACAGAACGAACAACACAATCGAACGTTATCATCGTTATTTAAAAAATAAAATGGGCATTCGTCCAGAGATACACAAATTTTTAGGTACATCCATTAACATTGTAAAGTTTTTGGAGCTAATCGTAGAATATTTGTACAAGTGTGATAGTAATTTCCTAACTTAACGCAATGCGAAACTCGCATAGCGCTCGCGTGCTTACTTCTCGTCAGTGACATGAAGTTTTTATGCACAAACATATCCTCACTTGGAATTATGTTAATTTATTCACTTCCATTCGAAAGGACCATTCCATAAAAAAGGTTAGATACCCTGCGGATACGATGAGTTAAAGACATGTAACCTCGTTTTAGTATACAAAATTTTCGATGACGTTAGCTTTGTCTGCTTAAAAACGTTTTATGCAGCTTAAGACGTATAACTTCGTATTCACGAATTTTTTTCATATATGATTTTGATAAAGATCTCTAATGTGGTAACGCCATACACAAAATACATAAAGAATTTTTTTCATATAATTTCTGGAACATTCATTCAATGCAGCCTTTTCACCCTACTGCTAGAATCGCTCAAGAAAATACAAGAAGAAAATCATACAAAAATGTTAGTACTCTATAATGGATTGAGCTTAACACGCACGCGAACAAAAAAAGGCATCGCGAAAGAAATTACACTTATGAATACATGGATGGAACTGGGAAATCTTCCTTCACATTCACGTGATGTTAGAAAATATAAAATTCGGAATTTCCTCAAAAAAATTGCTGCGACAACTACTACAGTAACCTCTGGTATAGCATGAACATTTTTTGACTAGAAAATCATTTTCTTCTTTGTATTAATGATTTTATCATATCCACTTAAATATTCTCTTCTATTATTTATCCATGAAATATGGAAAGACCAAGCTGCAACAGACGAAGAAGACAGAAATGAAGAAGGAGAAAACGAAGAGAATAATGACATACCACCCATTACCACCACATCACGCCTCATTCATGTAAAACCGAGGATAGTTAGTAATATGTTACTGAAAAAACGCGTCATAATTATAAAAGAAAATAAAAAAATGGACACACCACAACCGCCACTAGAAGCCGGTCTAGCACTGACAACGAGTGAAAGAAAAACACAAACACCTTTCTCGAGCTATCTTAACATGAACAAGACAAGATCTAAATATAAAAGTATAACGTGTATTCAACCGAGCGGATTAGGCCCAGAAAAGAAAAAGCCTTTTTTTATCCAGCCCATAGCAAAAGTATAAAGTAAAACACCGACAGCTCGTAACACAATATTGTGCACACGTGAATAAATTCTTTAAATCGTAGAAACCAAGACTGATTAAAATTTTTCGCTTCTAATATTATTTAAATAGTTGCAGAGCAGATTACATACAGGATGCACCGAAAACTAAACTACGCCTTCGTTGTCCACGTCTTCATCGCCCACGTCTATCCCGTCAACGTCTTCGTCGACTATGTCTTCGTCGTCCATGTAATCGTTTTTGTTTTTGTTGTCGTTTACGATTTTGCCGTAAACGTCCTTGTCGTCTATGCCTCTGTTGAGGGCATCGTGCACATCTCTGTGGTCTACGTGTTTGTTGTTGCCGCCTTCATAGGCTTTGTTATTATCGTCATCGTCTACGTGCTCACTGTCTGCGTATTCGTCATCGACGTATTCGCCAGCTACGTATTCCTTGTGCAGGTCTCAGCTTCACGGATGAGAATGACAATGTACTCGGAGCTTTGTACATGCAATGTACACGTAGACGGCAGTTATGATCACAGGAAACACGTATACAACGGCTGCGATGTTCTCCATGCTGGCTACCGCTAGGTACACGGTACACGATAATGTACTCGGAGCGGGCGAAGTGGTACACGTAGACGACGGGTATGATCGCGGGATACATGTAAAGAACCGCTATGTACAGGATAATGATAATGAACCCGGAGCGGGCGACGTGGTATACGTAGACGGTAAGTATTATCACTGGGTGCACGTAGACGACCGCTAAGTACACGATAGTGATAATGTACCCGTAGCGGTCGACGTGATGCACGTAGATGGCAGGTATAGTCACCGGATACACGTAGAGCACCACTAGGTACACGATATTGATAATGTACCTGGAGCGGTCGACGTGGTATACGTAGACGGTAAGTATGATTACCGGATACATGTAAGGGACCACTAGGTTCACGATAGTGATAATGTGAGCGGTCGACATCGTACACGAAGACGGCAGTTATGAACACGAGATACACGTAGGGGACCACTAGGTACACGATACGGATAATGTATCCGGAGCGGTCGAAATCGTTTACGAAGACGGCAGTGATGAACACGAGATACACGTAGGGGACCACTAGGTACACGATACGGATAATGTACCCGGAGCGGTCGACGTGGTTCACGTACATGGCAGGTATGATCACCGGACACACGTGGGGAATCGCTAGGTACACGATAATGATAATGTACCCGGAGAGGTCGACGTGATACACGTAGATGGCAGGTATAATCACCGGATATACACGTAGAGGACCACTAGGTACACGATATTGATAATGTCCCTGGAGCGGTCGACGTGGTATACGTAGACGGTAAGTATGATTACCGGATACATGTAAGGGACCACTAGGTTCACGATAGTGATAATGTGAGCGGTCGACATCGTACAGGAAGACGGCAGTTATGAACACGAGATACACGTAGGGGACCACTAGGTACACGATACGGATAATGTATCCGGAGCGGTCGAAGTCGTATACGAAGACGGCAGTTATGAACACGAGATACACGTAGGGGACCACTAGGTACACGATACGGATAATGTACCCGGAGCGGTCGACGTGGTTCACGTACATGGCAGGTATGATCACCGGACACACGTGGGGAATCGCTAGGTACACGATAATGATAATGTACCCGGAGCGGTCGACGTGATACACGTAGACGGCAGGTATCATCACTGGATGCACGTAGACGACCGCTAAGTACACGATAGTGATAATGTACCGAAGCGGTGGACGTGGTGCACGTAGATGGCAGGTATGAACACGAGATACACGCAGGGGACCACTAGGTACATAATAGTGATAATGTACCCGGAGCGGTCGAAGTGGTGCACGTAGACGGCAGGTATGATCACCGGATGCACGTAGGGTACCGCTAGGTACATGATAATGATAATGTACCCGGAGCGGTCGACGTCGTACACGTAGACGGGAGTTATGCTCTCGGGATACAGGTCGGCGGCCGCTATGTACAGGATAATTATAATGAACCCGGAGCGGTCGACGTGGTACACGTAGACGGCAGGTATGATCACTGGATGCACGCAGGGGACCGCTAAGTACATGATAATGATAAAGGTGACCGCTATGTACAGGATAATAATAATGAACCTGGAGCGGTCGACGTCGTGCACGAAGACGATGATAATGCGATAATGTTCGACTAGTAGACGACCTCTAAGTGCACGACATCGATGATTCACACGTAGACTTCAACGTCGTATACGTGGACGACGACTGCGATGATGTTCTCCACGTATGCAACAATGCCGCACACGGAGACATTGAAGCTGTTCTCGTAGGCGACTCCGCGGAAGACGGCATGATAATAATAACAAAAACAATAACAATAATAACAATAATAATAGCGGAATAATTGTATTACTATTATTATTATAATATTATTTGTTGTAATAATAGTAATAATTATATATTTAATCGATAAATAATTTTGCTTTCAAATTACATTTCGAATAAGCTCCATTCGAGCCGTTAAAATAAGAAATAGCAGATTACAGCGCTGTCGGCGGTATATTCCGCCATTTTATTTTTAGGGACGAAAAATTTGGGGACCATGCTTCGTTAGCCTCACTTCATTGTACTTACGTCGATAAATAATAGAAACGGATTGCAGCGCCATCTAGCGTTTAGCGATACAACAAGCCCCAGTTACTTTTTGGGGACGATGAATTTGGGGAACATGCTACACGACCGTTCTGAGTGTACCGAGTGAGTGTGAGTATAATCCGGGGTTCCGTGGGAATGGTGAGTTTTCCACCGGGGTGCCATTGTTCATAGCGGCTGTGTGATATCTGCAACATGTGCCATTTTGATTTTGTCTACGTGTACTACTTTTGTTTTGTCGTTGTCGATTTGGAGTCTAATGTTATTATTGTTGAGTATTTCTAAAATGGTGTATGGCCCGATGTAATTGCGGTCTACTTTTCCTTTCCGAGGTTCTTTTAATAAAAATACTTGTTGTCCGGTTTTGAAATTTTGAGTTTTTGTTTTCCTGTCGTAATATCGTTTCGTGCGTTCCTTTGTCGCTAACTGCTTTTCGCGTGTCAATTGTCGGATTTTTTTTAAATTTCTGTGTAGTGTTAGCAGATAGTCGTCGTATGTCGCTAGTTTTTCGGGAGGTGGGAATTCGGATGGTAGTGAGGCTGGTTTTCCGAAGACTAATTCGTATGGTGTGTGCCCTGTGCTTTCGTGGACACTTGTGTTGTGGGAAAGTGCCGCGAATGGAATTAGTTCGTGCCAGTTCTTGTCCATGTCGATATAATGTTTGAGGTATTCGACGAGACTGTGGTGGCTTCGCTCTAACGCTCCGTTGGACTATGGATGGTAGGTTGTCGTTCGGTACTGTTTGATTTTGAACAGTTCTGCGAAAGATGCGAATGGATCTGACATGAAGTTTGTACCCTGGTCGGAGAGTATCACGCGAGGTGCGCCGAATGTCGTTATGAAGCTTGTTGTTAATGCTTTGGATACATCGCGAGCTGTTGTTTGTTTAAGAGGTACCATGACGCTGAATCTGCTGAATAAGTCGATGATCGTGAGGATGTATTCGTGACCATCTTTTGTTTTTGGAAGAGGTCCGACGATGTCTATTGCGATTTTCTCGAAAGATTGAGTTGGCGTGTCTGTTATTATCATAGGTGCTCTATTTTTTACGCGAACGAGTTTGTTCTTTTGACATTTTTGGCAGGTTTTGCTGAATTTCGCGACGTCTGCGTTCATGTGTTTCCAACAGTATCGAGCGCCTATGCGTTTGTGAGTATTCGTGATGCCTTTATGTCCTCCGATTGTTGATTCGTGCGCCTCCTTCATTATGGATTGTCGATGTAATTTCGGCGGTACCGTGATAATTCGTTCGCACAACGTTATTCGTATTTCTGGCTCAACCGTGATTTGCTGGATGTAGGTTTTGATGTTGTCCCAGCAAAATTGATCGGTGATCTCGGGATCTTTGGCCAGTGTGCATGATTCGAGTTTTTCCCTTGTCAGGATTTTGATGACTGTCTTGATGCATTTCTGGACCATATGCCAGTCGGTGTTATCTGTGCATTTTTCTTTACATATCATGGTGAAGATGCGTTTGGTTCCGCGGCGTGTTATGAATATGTGTCCAGCTCTGGGTTTTTCCTTGTGAAGGTCTTCGTAGTTAATTACGTTTTTCTCTACGAGGATTTGCGATATTGTTGTGTTCGTGATACAATCGACTGCGAGAAAATGAGCGATGTTATCCTTCTGCGTGAGAATACTTTTCCGGCTAATTATGACGTTGTTGTTCGATGGCGTGTGTCTCTGGTTTTTTTCCGGATCTTCGGATTGTTCTTCCCATTCCGAGGTTGTTACGTTATTTTCGTCTGATGTTGCTGAGTCTTCGGTGGACGATTGACGTTCGGCATCTTCAGTTTGAGTCATGTGCCTTGTTTGTGGCGCTGCCTTTGGTAATGCCGGGCGTTTTCTGTGGTACTGCGATGGTTCGTAAGGTGGATCTCCATCGGATTCGCTTTAGTGTATTTCGGCTGCGAGGTTGCCGTAATCGTTCGTTACTGCTGGAGAGGGTTTGTCCGTTGTCGTGTCATTTTTGCTCGATTTTGGTCGGCCAGGTCGTCGTTCTTTTGTTGATGTCGTGCTGTCTTCGTCGGTCGATTCTGGTGGTCGAATCGGTGGTTTCAGCGTATCGTTGTTGGTTTGATACTGGCCTGTTGACTGCTCTCGCGATTTCTCCGATATCTCGCGAGTCGGGTCATGAGTTGTTCGATCCTCATTGAGTCGTGGCGGCGAACGGAAATTTGGTTCGGTCGCCTTGTCGCCTGACGTCGCCGGTGTTACTTCGCTAAATGTTGCTGGTGAGCGGAAGTTTGGTTCCACTTCGGGATGTTTCGTGGTAACCTGTTCGTTCGCTGTTTTCGTTGCTGATGGATGTGATTGGGACGTTGGCCTGATCTCCGATGCATCGGCTGTGTTGTCTCCCATATCCGGCCTGTTGACCGACTCGTGTGCGTTTGGTTCACCTCTCCCGTCGTTAATTTCTTTATTGCTTGCTGTGTGTTTGTTTCCTTTGCTTTGCTCGTTTGATTTTTCTTGTTTCCGTTGTTCTCTCATATTATATTCGTTGATTAATTTTGTTAATTTGTTTTCTTTGCTTGCACTCTGCTTCATTTGTTTTGAATTATATTCGTCGATTAGCTTTGTTAGCTTATTTTTGTTTGCCTTCAGTGGCCGCTCCTGTTTAGCGTTGTATTCGTCGATCAATTTGTTCAGTTAATTTTCTTCTTTGTTTGTTTCCACTCGTTTTCCTTTTTCGTTGTCTGCCGGGTTCGTAGTTCCTTTAATCGTTGACCTTTCGTTTGGTTGCCGAGTCGTTTTCCGTTTGTCCGTCGTGAGTTCCTCCTCTTCCTTTACCGTATCGCAGTTGTTATCGTCAATAGATGGATTTACTTTTTTGTGTGTGTGTTCCTTCATCGTTCTCTGTAGCCTCCTGTCTGAATCTTCGTTTTCGGTGTCGGTGCCGGTGCCCGATGGTTCCGAGTTGCTGTATGTCATGACGCGTTTTTTCCTAAGTGATGGATTTCCTGATTGTTTGTCCGATGTTGACCTTCCGCGCGTATCCGGCTGGTGTGTGGTTTTGTTCTTTTTCGTGTCGTGATTTTCGTTGGCCGATGATTCGCTCCGTAATCGAATCGGTAGGATCTTTGATGGATTTCTTGACATGGCATCTGCGACGACGTTGAGTTTCTCGGGTTTATGGTGGATGTCGTATTCGTAATCACTTAGTAGAGCTTGCCAGCGTTGTAATTGTTGTGGTGGGTTAGGTTTGGTTGTGAGGTATACGAGTGCTCTATGGTCTGTTACTATTGTAAAACGCTTTCCATAAAGATAATGTCGAAAATGTTCAACCGCTTTTACCACTGCTAACAGTTCTTTATGTGTGGTGTCGTACTTAATTTCGGCGTTCGTGAGGGCTCGAGAGTAGAATGCTACTGGGTGATCGAAATTTTCGTATTTCTGAGTCAAAACTGCGCCGATAGCACAGTTAGAAGCATCGGTTGTTAGTGTAAATCGTTCGTTATGATGTGGGTATCGCAAAATAGGTTGGTTGATAATTTTATTTTTTATTGTTTCGGAAGCTTCTTGACATTCGGTTGTCCAATTGAATTTTTCAGATTGTTTTAATTGTCTCGTCAGAGGGGCGGATATTCCTTCGGTAATAGTTGGCTAACGCATGGAATTGTATGATTGTCTTTTTGTCCGTTGGGGTTGGAAGATTTTTGATCGCCTCGACTAAATCTGGTTTCGGTTGAACCCCTTTTTCGCTAATGACGTGACCCAAATATGCTACCTCTTCACAGAGAAATTTACATTTGTTTGTCTGCAGCGTCAAACCTGCGTCAGTCAATCGTTTCGCGAGTCGCCTAAATTTTTTCTGATGTTGTTCGAGATCAGTTGCGTAAATAACAATATCATCCACATAAACGAAAAGATCTGCACCGTGGAGTCCGGATAGTATTGAATCCATTGCTCTCTGAAATGTAGCCGGTGCGTTTCGCAATCCGAACGGCATTCGATTGAATTCGTAATGTCCACCCGCTGTGGAGAATGCTGTTTTCGGTTTGTCTCGAGAGTGCATCTCAATTTGGTGGAAACCGGATGCGAGATCAAAAACTGAGAAGTATCGTGATTTGCCCAATTGATCGAGAATGTCTATGATGTTTGGTAATGGGTATGCGTCGGGGATGGTTTTTCCATTGAGTTTCCGAAAGTCGATAACCATACGCCACCTTTTTTTTCCTGAATCGTCTGATTTTTTGGGGACTATCCAGACCGGAGAGTTATATGGAGACAGAGACGGTTGTATGATGTCTTTTTTCAATAAGTCCTGTACCTGTTCATTTATTTCAGATTTGTGTACTTGAGGGAATCGATATTGTTTGGTGTTAATGGGTCTGTCATCGGTAGTGTTTATTTCGTGTTTCACTACAGTCGTGTATCCAAGTCGTTCATTAGGCAGGTTAAACAGATGAGGATGTTCCGAAACAAGCTGGTATACACTGTCTTTCTCTGTGTCATCTAGATGATCTAGGTGCAAGAGTGACTTTATCGTTTCGGACCTTTCCTTGTTTCCGTCTGTAACTGCTAAGCAAATTGCTGCGCGGTGCTCGTCCTGAGTATCGCGAGAATTACTTTCAATGTCGACAGGTGTTTTTGATACTTGTTCGATCGGCTGCAGTTCGACAATTGGGATTGCGAAAGAGATGTCATGACTGGTTGTGTTAATAGCCCCTATGTACGCCATTCCACCACGGTTTGTTACGATAGCGTTGCCGAGAAACAAGCCTTCGTTCGTTTCGATTTTTGGTATAAACCCTTCGGATAAGTCGGTATCTTGAAAACTGCATCTCCGAGAATTGCATCATATAGAACGGGGATAGTGTCCTCGACGACATGGAATTCGACGTTAATGTTTTCGATTCGGATGGTATATTTGCCGGTTGTATATAATATACCTTCTGCAATTCCTGAAAGTTCGTAAATTATCTGTGGGTCGATTTTGATTTTATGCCGTATGATAGATATTTTAGCCAAATTTATTTGTGCACCTGTGTCTACTAGGACCCGAGAATTTCGTTTGTTTGTATCGGGTGAATTAATGGCGACTGTTGGTGGTTTTCGCCGTTTGGTGAGTCCTAGACATATTGTCGCTTTCCTGATCTCCGGGTCACCTGATTTAATTGGTTCGACGTTGACGCGCGTTCTGTCGAGGGGCTCCGCGTCGCGCTGTTCCGCGGAGCTGCTCTCCCGTTTTTTGTCGCGAGATCGTTACACTTGTCTACGTTTTCCGACCTTGTGCCTGCGTTATCTCGGCGGCTCGTGTGGCCGTTTCTATCTTTCGAGTTCGTACGATAGCGGTCGCGAGAGTTATCGCGGTATCGATCGCGAGAATTATTTCGATATTGGCCGTAGGAGTTGCGATATCGGTCGCGAGAGTTATTTCTGTATCCGCTTTGGGAGTTTCTGTACTGGTTGTTACGGGTGTTGTTGTACTGATTTTGCGTGTAGTTGCTATATTGGTTTCTTGGGTTATAATAATTATAATTTTGCGGATTGTACTTGTTATAATTTTGCGGGGTGTAATTGTTATAGCTTTGTGTTCCCTGGCCGAATTGGTTCTTACCGGGGTTTCCGAATTGTCTTGGTTCTTGGCGGGCTTGTCTCCATCTCTCTCTCATTTTTGCTAACGTTATACATTCTGATGTTACATGGCCTCCCTGTTGGTGAAATTCGCAATATTTTTCGTTCATACTCCTATTTGTTTCCGCGAATCGGACTCTAGCTGTTTCGGTAACCGTTTCCCCTGGTTCGGCTACGCGTGATCGATTTTGGTTCACTGTTGCGCGCCTTTGTAATTCCAATTCGATATTTGTTGCCTTGTCTAGAGTTTCTAAATTTCGATGGAGTAGAAGGTTCGCGATTCTATCCAAGAGGCCTCGTAGGAAAGCTTGGATTACGGCTTTTTTCTCTTCTGCCGTTCTTTTTTCTAGATACGCCCTGTCGTCTGCCGCTGAGTATACTTCCGACAGTCTTTCGATAACTTGATTCTGCAAAACTTTTACTCGGAGCCCGTAATCGAGGACTGACTCATTGAATTTTTGTGAGGTTGATTTTAACTCTAGTCCTAAATCTGATAATTCTAACGGTTTTTTGTATGCCCTTTTCAGGTCTGCGAGAAGCGCGTCTAATGTATCGTATGTTTTCCCTTCTCTTAAGTCGTATGCTCTGCCGGTTAACCTGAATATTATTAAATACCGGTGGTTTGGGTCGGGAGCGGTTTGCTGTACACGTTATATCTGCTAATGAAATTTTCGATCGTTATACTTCCATCGCCGAATTGTGGAATTACCTTTGTTAGATCGTTATATGTCGCAGGGTTCAGGGGTGCGGGGTTTGCCATTTCGGTCTCGTCGCTTTCGCTGTCTTGGTCCGCCAGTACGTGTCGATAGAATGTATTGGATGTGTTTTGGCGTCCTATTCGGCGCCTAGGTGGGCGTATTGGCCTAATTGTGTATCGGTATTACTTGTATTTCCGAGGAGGAGAAGAGATAACAAAACAAACAAAAAGGAAATTTTTTTTTTTTTAATTTTATTTCATTTATTTATTTATTATTATTTTTTGTTTATTACTGTTAGTTTTATTATTATTATTTGTTCTCCGTAGTTGCGTTGGTTGTGGGTATTTTGCGTCTAAATGTATTTTATTAAATTTGGAGCGGAACGTTGATTTCTATTTTTGCCATGGAGATTTATTTCTCGGTGATTTGTTATTTCGTTCGTAAATTAAAAGAGTTCCTATGTTCTGTTATTTTATTTGTTCATTTTTCCATGTGATTTCTCCTATCGTTATTGTTTTATGAACATTATGTTTCGTTGATGAAAAGTGGAAGTTGTGAGGAAGATTGTTTCTGTTGTAAGTTTATTGTTTTTTTTTTCCAACACGCGTGTATCTAATGGATGTATCTGTGTCTGTTTCTTTTTTGGTTTTTTTTTCCAATTTGTTTCGTTCCCTATTATTATCGATATTATTATTTCGCTACGGATTTTCAAATAATTTAGTTTAATACGTTAAATATCGTTTTTGTGAGTTTTGTACGAGAGCCGATGTATATTATATACGTTAATTTTGGGGAGGGCTGTATAAATGGGTTTTCTACGTATGAAAATTATTTTTCGGGCGTGCTGTAGCAGCGAGTCCGCCAGCGACTTTGTCGCCGGTCAGTGTAATACGAATCGGAATTTGGGTGACGTGATTTTTGTCGCGCGCGTGCGAGTGAGAGGGAACGACGAGAGTCGCTCGAGCGAACAATGGCTATAGAGGCATGAATGGGTGTATGTGTGTGTGTGGAATACGTGTGATTGCAGCCGACGCACGCTCACGATACGGACCACAAAGAATATCGATGCATACACGAGTTTTAGAAAAAAAAAATTTTGGATGGTACTTACATAAGCGCCAAGATGATCGTGAATAATCCTATTTTCGTGCTGTTTTCTCGTTGTCTCCTTCCCGTTACGATTTTCCTCCTTTAATTCCGGCTTTCGGCGTCGGTTAACCACACACACACCTCACCTATTCACACCACACTTTTCACACAGTTTCTTTCTCTTCCTCTTTTTCCGCTGAGCGAAAGGCCTCGATATTTATGTAAATTTTTGTTGCGCAGATCGATCGCACTTCTGACGCCAGTTGTGATGGTCGAGATGCGTTAAAGGAGAGAGTGATGATAAAAGATGAAGTAAAAGGTTGAGCGATTTAAGCGGAGAGCGTTCATTAGATTGACTGTGCCGCTGAACGGGTGGAGATGAACTGAGGATTAGGACTAGCGCTAATGAAGTGGAGGAAGTTTGGAGCGGAGGGGATGGTCGAGTTGCATTGTTCTGGACCGTGGGACCGTGGCCCAGGGATGCTGTGTGGCGAAATTGGAGGTGCTGATGTGTGTGGGAACGAGGTGATAACAGGGTTGCTGTAGGTGTAAGGTGTTGTGTGGGAAAGAAATGGTTGTAGGATAGGGCCGTTATACAAAGTAGAATAAATTTGTGGGCCGTTGGCGTTGGGAAATTGAAAAAATATTGATTTTTGACAAAGTTATGAACGTTTGAACGCAAAAGTGGTTTCGATCGAAACCACCAGGGCTGAAAGGGTTAAATCAACGTTTATCTTTTTAGAAGGTTTTTCTGATGGACACATTTTGAAAATCATAGATGGTGTAGGGGTTTTTGAGTCGGTGATCACGATCCTGGTATCAGAATTCCGAAATTTAAAGTAGCGGATTCAATGTGGCGGATATTTTCAGCAAATTTTGAGCTCCGTGAATCTGGCCCCCGATATATTGTATTTTATAATTAACACGAATCGTTTGACAATCCTTTGAGAGAAAAGAAAAATCGTTTGAGGGTTGATAGTTTTTCTTAAGAAAATATTTTAAATTTTTGCATAAAGTTAGTACCCAGATTTCTGAAAATTCACAAAATCGACCTCTTATGTTTTATGAAATATAAACTCTTAAATGTTTTTATCTAATCCCAAACCCTCTATAACAATCCTATCATTTATGTTGTACTTTAGGAGAGATTTCTATATTTACTGCATGTAACTCACGACTGCGGTGCGTTTCACGCGTCACCCGGCCTCGTGGTTGGTTGCGTTTTTGGATAATAAACTCTCAAACGATTTCTTTAAAAATTGTCAATGGTCATTTTTTACGGTTAAGAAAAATCTGCAGGCCAATTTTGCGGGGAAGTTGAACATTTTTTATTTCGGAAAAACTATTAACTCTCAAACGATTTTTCTTTTCTGTCAAGCTCTGTCAAATCATTCCTAAACGATTCGTGCTAGTTAAAATCAATTTGGATCAAATCAGGGGCCAACTTCACGGAAGTCAAATCTCATGGTTTTTCACTTTACTGATCGGATACTTGATAAGACAGAAATCCACTTCAATTTATAATCATATTTTTACGTTGGAAACGAAATTAACGGTTCAAAAATCGACGTGTATCAAGTTTTTAGCTGTTTGAATGATAAGTTGCGAGTTTTGCCATATTTTCCATTTTGAATTTTGCAATTGTGGTACTAGGATTGTGATCACCAACCTCAAAAATTCCAGTATCACAAGTTTTTAAACAATATAATAATACCTGCGAGTTTTATTAAAAATATCAGTTATATTGAATTCGCCATTTTGAATTTTGCAATTCTGACCTCAGGATCTTCAGCGACGCCGAAATGCCATAAACTTTTATTTTCAGCGTCCAAGCACTTTTGTCTCACGAATAATAGAATTTTACTTTACATACAAGCTTTCTATGTTTAAATTGTTTAATGTGTAGGTAGACACGAAATAGGTCTAGAATAGGAATAGAAATTGACACAAAGTAGGTCAGAAAAACTGTATCCATCCTTCTCATGCTCTTATCGCTCTCTCTGATTTGGAACTTCCGAATTAAAATTTAAGCAACGAAAAAAAGACCCAAAAACAACTCAAAACATTACCAAACAAAGAAGCCCAAGAAAAATGAAGAAAATCTCAAACACAAGCCTAGACCCAACCAAACAAAGAAGCTCAAGCAACATTTTATTTTCATTTTTTGTCGTATATGGTCAAGTCCTGCAAGGATCTGTCATCAGATCATAGCAGCACAAAACCTCAATATCGCCTGTTTTGAATCGACACCTTGAAAACTAAGCGAGATAAAAAAAAATGTATTCATACTTTTCGTCTTACTCCGTCGAGTTCTACAAGCAACGGTCATTAGATCGCCCCGCTGTACGAATTATAATATTTCCCCGAATTCGGTTTGAACTTGCACTGAATATATTAATTTCACGTTAGGTTTTCTCAGCTTTATTTTCGTCTGTTGGGACTTTCGCTAAAAAGATCCCACTTTTGTTGGATTGTGCAGTTTATATGGAAACAACGCGTGGAACAGTTATTCTGTCTTTTGTTTCAGGGTGATTTCCTTGTCTTTTACGGCGCTCCTGAAGTAAATTATCCATTTATTATTTCATTCCTTATTTCCTGATTCGGCTTATTTTTTTTCTATTTTTTTCAAAAATTTTTATTTTGTCGAGTGCCCATTAACAAATTTATCGGCTGCCTAGCAGCTGAATTTTCTGCACCTTGAGAGGATTTTGCTTCTATAGTAATCAGAGGTGCAGAGCATTTGAGCGCTTTAACGTTGAAAGACGTTGTATTTGAGACACTTCAATTGAATGATAACTCAGTTGGCACCGATGGACCGTAAGGTCTTTACAGATTGCATTACAAATAATCAGTGGCTGGATGATGGACATATTGAAGCCTTTGCTGTGATATTTAATGCAACTTTTGAAGGCACATTTCATATGCAGCCGCAGTTGAATATTTATATGCCCGAGCTAATACAACCTATACCGCAAAACGAGAAACATGTTCAAATATTGTTCAGTTGTAGTGAGTTGATTACAGAAAATCTGATTGAACCCGCAAATGGTCATTGGGTTTGTAGTTATTATGATGGTCGCGAATTTTCATATATGATTCTGCTGGTGGTACCAAATTGCCCCAACTCCACAGGTTGTATTTGGAAAAACTATTTCCTTTTTATGATTTTAATAAAGTCGGCGCTGTATTGTTTCCGTCGGTTGACCGACAACCAAACGGCAATGATTGTGCATTGTATGCCATGGCATTTGCTGTATCAATATTATACAATTTGAATCCTGAAAATGTGAGATATTCGCATTTTCATATGCATTCTCATTTAATGAAAATGTTTCAGGGTAACCGGATCACACATTTTCCTACAGATATATCTGACACAAACGTCATACCCTCTTTAAATGTTGTTGAGAAAAAACGAAAAGCTAATAAATCGTCTTTTAGGTATAGAGCAAAAAATGGTGTTCTAAGTCAGTTCAACACGATATCAGTTGTCAAAAGAAAAGTCAGAATCTTGTTGATAATAGAATGTATGCAAATGTAGTGAGTGGCAATCATTTGAATAGTAACACTATTGCAAACGTTATTAACGAACAATCCGTTTCCGCTAATGATTTACACCGATCGATCTATGATAAAAAACGTAAAAATGTTTCAAAAAATTCTTTATCAGATCCACGTTCACAATCTGGTGTAGAGTCTCAAGTTGAACAACGCAGTAAACGCAGTAAACTTATTATTGAAGTTGATGATAATGCGATTGATGTTCATGCTAACATTGAACAGTTCGAGGTTCGAGAAAGACGTCTTATCCGTGACGGTTCTAAATTGAATGCAGATCATATCGAAGAATTGGGTAAAATTTGAAGTGCATCGTCACGTTTCGAAATTCAACCACGTTCACCGTGGCATCTTTATCATCCTGATCGAATCAACGCCGTCGCGCAGACCGAAAAACATATACAGATTTCATTTAGTTGCGACGAATTGATCGTGCCGGGGTACGGGCCTCATAAAAATGGCCATTGGGTATGTTGTTATTATGACACAGAAAACGTATTTATTTATGACTCCATTGGGGGTAAAAGTCTCCATAAATATCACAAAATTTATTTGGAGAAACTTTTTCTCTTTTATGATTTTGATAGAGAGAATTCGATTATTTTTCCGTCTGTCGACCAACAATAAAATGGTAACGGTTGCGGGTTGTACGCAATAGCTTGCGCTGTGTCGATAGTATTAGGAAAAAGCCCGCAGCATATTACATACGATCATATGCGTATGCTCGAGCGTTGTTTGAAGATGTTTGAATCAAAAACGTTTCAGTCTTTTCCATGTGCTGTTAAGGACAGAACCATTTCATCTCGAGAGTTTTTAACTCCCCCAAAAAAACAAGCCCCTCCCTTGAAGTGTTCGGCAAAGAAAGTGAAGTTTTTAGGTTCAAAATTTTCGTTGTTTAAAGGTAACAACGAAACCAAAATTAAAGATTATACGTTAAAGGAAAGAAACGTCAAGCAAAAGAAAGAAAATCGAGAGAAGATTGTTAATGATTGTCGTGCAGCACGTACGAACTGTAAAATAAAAAAAAATAAAAAAATATTTCACTCGGATGATAAGCGTAATCACAAAAATGCAGTGCCGTGTAGGATTAAAAAAAATATTGTACTTTTGTCAACCGTACCGTTTGGGTTAAAACAAAGTACACGAAAGAAAGATATATACAAAATTTATCAACTCATTTAACAGGCGATTCGGTCCACTGTCGATTGGAGGCTGAACGAATTATTCAGTGGTGTTATTACTCCAGACAAGCGTACATCACTCGCATGGGAAAAATTCTTATACACAAAACAGAAGGTTGAATTTTGCTTGACTCGCTTCGCAGGCTGTTAATCTCCAAACGTTCATGATTACGTTGAGTCATTATGTGGAAAGTCGTTGCATACCGTTTCTTCCGAAGCATATTTTACTGAAAGTACTTATAATTTATATCGGCAAGCAGAGCCCATCGTAATGAATTCTGAGGGCAAAGCAGAAAATATATTACCCCTGATAAGAAAAAAGAAAAAGACGTGGAGCTGTAATGAGTCATACAAAACGAACGAGTCTTACGTCGTCTCTAATTTAAAAGAATATTTTCAGTGCTTCATGAATTGCGTTTTGAGTAAATTACCTACTTTTTTGGAACGTTTTCACAAATTCACGAGTAACATGAATGCCGATAGCGGGGACATTCTCATGGTTGTTATATCAATCCTAAATCATGTTCATCAAAATTTTTCGCAGTGCAAATATTATCGCCACACTTTCCAGCTATACGTAACATCCTTAGGGCAATTTACAAGCTCGTTTCTATAAATAAGATTCACGAAATGTCGAAAGGACAGCTTGAGTCCAATTTCAATACAATCTTTTCTCGATTGCGTAATACGGACCAATTCTGGAGAATTCCTAGAAATAATTTGAAGTGTATGGCTCGTAACTATGGTCCAGCTACATGGTTTTTAACGATTAGTCCTGCAGAATGGTTATGGGATGACTTAATAAAATATGTTCGTGACTTACGCGGTATTTCTCCGACGGCAAAAGTTAATCCGATGCAACTCGTTGTTTCTGATCCAGTGAGTACATCCAGATTCATTGATATAAAATTTAAAGCGATTTTAGACTTTATTTCATCATCGGATATTCCGATTGGTAAGGTCGTACATTATTTTTGGCGCAGTGATCAGAGCAGAGGATCTCAACATTTTCATCTTTTGATTTGGGTTGAAAATGCTCCAATAATTATAACATCTTCATCAGAAGAGATTGCTTCGTTCATACTTAAGTATGTTACCTGTAGGCACCTGATAAGAATGTTTCACCACAATTGTATCAATGAGTAAAAACTCATCAAAATCACAAACACAATATTTATTGTTTGCGGAAAACTAAAACTGGTTTCATTCGCCGTTGTAAATTTGGCTATCCTCGTTCAGTGACCGAAACTATGAAAATTCGTGATGTTGCTGTTTCTATCGCTGGGAAAAAGAATTTGCGAACACACAGCAGATTGTATGATCTACCTCGTAGCTCGACTGAAACTCATATTGATGATTACAATCCAGCTATACTTTGTGTTTGGCAAGGTAATATGGATATTTAATTCGTCGGTGAATGTTCTTCAATTCTGACGCATTATACCACAAAATATATTGTTAAACCAGAAAAGAGTTGTGTTGGTTCTGTAATTGATATCATTAATTCGTCTAAATCGCTTGTTAGAAATCTTTGAATTGGGCAATGCGAATGCTTAGTAATCTTGAATGTGGAACTATGGAAGCTGCTGACAGTGTTCTCGGTATTCCACTATATGGAACTGATCCTCAGACTACTTTTAAATGGTTGGACGTCAATATTATTCGAAGTAGAAAGCTTAAAACCCGGAAAGCTATTCAGCAACTTAATTCCGAATCAACGGATTTATTCTACCCATCGATAATTGATACGTATTATCCGAATAGGCCTTCCGAATTAGAAACCATCAATTTGTACGATTTTGGAAAGTGGTACGATATAGTAAAAATAAAACCGAAAACGTTGGTCGAGATATACAGAATAGGCAAATTAACGTATTTGAAAAAGCGTTCCCGTGGTTGTCTTATTAATCACTATGTGTATAATGTTGAAATTGAACCAGAACGATATTATTATTTCTTGCTTTTTTTATTTAAACCTTGGCGGGAATGCAACGATTTCAAGAACGATTATGATACGTATGAACAAGCCTTCGCTGCAGTGCAACTTGAACTTGCAGATGGTTTGTGTTATCATGAGCAATTGATTGAAATTCAAAAAGCTATGCGTTGCGTGAATGACAAGGTCGATGAGTTGTTGATAGGAACTCTAGATAATTTAGAAACTAATGTCGATAATAATGATGCTTTGGAATGTGTTCCAATTGAAGTCGAAGAAGCTGTTAAAGGTTTTAAAGACGGTGTAGAGAAATTCGCAGATCAAAATCTTTCACAAATGATGAAAGATTTGAATTTGGAGCAAAAACGTATTTACGATAAAGTAATGGATACTTTGGCATTTGATGATGATGATAAAATTATTAGACTTTACATCAGCGGAGAAGGAGGAACCGGAAAAAGTTTTCTTATAAAAACCATTTGCGTTTCAGTTAAAAATTTCTTCCAGAAAGATACAGCGGTAACAGCCCCAACGGGAATTGCTGCGTTCAATATTGATGGCTTAACGATACATCGCTTATTCCAGTTGCCTGTAGAACATGGGCAGACTCCCAAATATAGATCATTGTCAGATGCTGTTCTTAAACGGTTACGAGCTGAATTGAAGAATGTTACTGTAATTATTCAATAATAATTAAAGTAACATTCTTCAATTCAGCTCGTAATAGTAAAAGTAGTAAAAGTAATATTAGATATACTTTCATGCACATTCATTTGCGATTAACTGAAATATTTAATACATCGGAGATGGAGGATGGCTGGTTTGGAAAAAAACATGTGCTTCTTTTTGGTGATTTGATGCAACTTCCACCCGTACATGAATCACCAGCATTTATGAATTTATCCAAGAATCATATTGAAAAGTTGATTGGAGGAATGGGCACTGTTCATCTGTGGCATGATCTATTTTCTTATGACAAGCTTACAATTAACATGCGTCAAAAGGGTGATCTTCTGTATAGAGATTTATTATCTCGGATTCGAATTGGAGTAGTTACAGAATCGGATACTAAAGATTTGCAGTCCCGACAGATATTGTTTAATGAGGCCAGTGTTAACGTACGATTATCAGAACTGTGTGACTGTTTGCACAATTTACCACCAGATACCGTTTGTTTATTTGCCACATGTAATCAATGCGACATTTTGAATACAGCAATGTTGACGCGTATTCCTTCTGTTACGTCCCAGCCTCATGCTCGAACGTTTGTTTTCGCCCCCTTTAAAAAATTATGCAATGCCGACAGTAGGTACTTGCAGACCACGCAGATACCGGTATCTTCCTTCGTCGAAGCGTATGGTAGTCGTAAATACTCCCCTTCCGGGAAAAGCCTACCCAGCACATATTGTCTGCATTTACAGAGAGACCTCAGTCGACGTCGCCGCACTCCTTTTTTTTATCATAGAGTTTTCCTAAATTCGGCATAAATAATTTGTCTTAAAACTCAGCAGCAATCGCATCCAGCGTTTTCCCCGAATATTCCTCCCACATGTGAAATTCAAAAGAGCGACGGGAAAGTCCCTGCATGATATGTCCCTCGCACAAACCTTTTTTTATATACGCTTCATTTATTCTCTTTCTCTATCTAAAGGACACTGAAATACTTCAAACCACATGCGTTTCAAAATGCGGAATTTTCTCAGACTTAACTTCAAGAAAATAAAAGCCGAACTCCCCTAAAACAGGATGACGACTCTTGTCGACCATCGCGACCAAGCGTCGCCATCACTCATGTATAAAAAAAACCAAACAATCTTTTCGAAAAACAGGATGACGACCGATGAACTCCGTCGCGACCGAACGTCGCCATCATCCATGTACAAAGAAATTTTTTTTAAACAGACTTTCTGAAAAATAAGATGAACCTTGTCGCGACCAAATATCGCCTTCATCCATACATAGAAAAAAATATCAAATATCAAATAACTTGCCAAAAAAACACGACGACGACCCTTAAACTCTGTCGCGCCTTAGCGTCGCCGTCGCGCCTCTACATAGAGATAAGAAACTCCGAAACCAAGGGTGACTATTAATCCTCTCTTGCATTTTAACTCCGCCCTAATTTCTAAATACACAAATGCAATCTGTGTATCCTACAACTGCCCAATCCACGATCTTGACTAACCAATGACTTTTAACTTCCATCTCAAAAACTGAACCGTGGGAGGCGCTAATCAACTCCTACCTTTCCCAAGAAATTATTATAAAACCATGATACAAACCACAAACTTCGTTAGTATTATAGCTAGGGGGCTTCTGGCTCACTTGTAGGCGAGGGGGCTGCGGGGCGCGGGGGAGCGCGCGCGGGCGGCGGCAAGGGGGGAATGGTGGGGGGTCTGAGAGGTAGGAGTGGTGGGGGTGCCGGGGCCCGTGTGAGAGAGAGGGCGGAGGTTGGAGAGAGATGGAGTGAGGTGCCAGGTAGATGGCTGGAGTGAGAGAGGGTGCAAGAGAGATGGAGTGACAATGTTAAGAATGGGTCTAGGCAACACACCAGAATTGTCTCTCTCTCTCTCTCTCTTTTATTCGGAGCTATTGTCGTAGATTGTGAGAGAGTGAGAGCGGGTGCAAGAGAGATGGAATGACAATGTCAAGAATGTGGATGGTCTAGGCAACACACCAGAATTGTCTGTCTCTCTTTCTATTTATTTGGAGCCATTGTCATACACCTGTATATTAATTGTTTATATTTTATTGTTTGGAAGATTTTCTCTCTCTCTCCCACTTGACCACAATTCATAGCATGCGTTTGAGAATGAGGGCAAAGGTAGAAGAGAGAGAGAGATGGAGTGCAGCCCCAAGTGGAAGGTTAGAGTGCGAGAGAGGGATGCAGGAGAGATGGAATGATATGCGGCCTAGGCTATAGATCAGAATTGTCCCTCTCTTTCTCTTTTTGGAGCTATTGTCACACACATGTGTACTAATTGTTCGTTTTCTATTGTTTGGAATATTTTAAGAGTCGCTTCCGAAGATTGGGACGAGACAGTCGAGGTGACTGACATTTTGTCACTCCCCCCTCTTATTGAGAATTATTATCGTGCATTTAACTCGTTTAGACGGGTTTTTCGAACAGGAAATCCATTGTAATCGTTAGTTAACTCCACGACGTCGAGATGTATGCAGTGCACCCCTCTAAGAATCTTTGGGACTTGACGGAAAGCGAGTTGGATTCTATTCCAAAGGCTATGCTGTTAAGATATTGGTGGCGAGATATTCACATTGTATGGGATCGTTTACCAATACGCTATCGAATGGATAATGAAGTTAGGTCCTATCTTCCATGCTATGAGCATTATAATAGGCCGGAAATGCGAGACCATATCGATGGTACCCCACCATATCGTCGAAATTGTGACAAGTGTTTCTCAACATTGAACAGAGAAGGAATGTGATGCATTTTGGAGATAGAAATAGAGTGGGGTGTGAAATTATAAAACCTTAGGAGGCAAAGAATTTCATAACATAACGAGACAGACGAGCAGTCACGAAGACGAAAAGTTTGAGAGTAAAATTCATCGATATTTTGCTTCGAGTTGGAAGTAACAACCATTAAGACTTTCATCCGAAAGAAAATCATTTGGACACCACACCGTGAAAAATCCCTCGAAGACGACTAAAATGGATTTTTCGAGTATCAACAAAGTGGCCATCATGAGTGAATTTTTGCCAACAAAAAGATTGGCGGATTTACCCGTTCAAATGGATCATCCGATATCAAACTTGAGAGCTGTGGAGACCAAATTTGGAAGGAGATACGTGGCAGATATTGGGATGGAATTTTCTGTATTTCTGCCCGCACGTATCGCAAAAGCCTTAGATGGAGATGTGGCAATGTTCGAGAAGATGCTGGCTTCTGCACTCAGTGGACGACTCTACATGAATTATTTCGGTGGAAAATTCAACAGCATCGAATTCAAGGAGATGCAATAATTTTCTTCTCATAAAAAAAAAAATGTATATTTAATATCTATAATATATATTGAATATGTATCGATAAGAAGGAGAAGGAGGAGGAGGTGAAATAGATAAATAAATGACAAAAAAGTGTGATTGAAATGAAAAAATTGTATTCTGTTTATTTTTTTTTCCTCAAAAAATCCTACGATTTCGTAATGCTTGATATACATTGTGACGCTTTCCGCGAGGGGAAGCGCAACAATGCGGGGAACGAGGACAAATAAAAAAAAGGAATTAACAAACGGAGAATAAAATGCGAAATAATATATTGAGAAAAAAAAAAGACTATGGTATAACAAAGAAGAATTTTCGTGTTGGGCGCCAGCGAGTTTACGAGAACTCGCAACGACAAATTAAAAAAAAACGAAAGAGAACAGACCGAAAGACCGGTAATAATATACGCTGGGCTGGGGGAGGGGATCTCAGGGGGGAGGTTCCCGAACGCTAGCACGCCGCTTACCCTTGACCGCCGAGTCCAAAAAAAAAAAGAAAAAAGAATGCGGAAAACGTGATCCTCGCGAAACAAAAAAAATCAAGACAAAAAAGAAACTCGGAAAAACTTGACTCTCGGGTGCGGAATAGCGACGGGGGGGGAAAGGTACGGAGGATGGGGGCTCACGGGGCGCGGGGAAATATATGGGGAACGCAGGGGGGAAAACACCACGCACTTTTCGCCGGGAATCGCAGGGGAAATACGAAAAGAGGAAAAAACGGGCCTCGTGGCCGCTCGCACGCAATCTCGCCGAAATGAAAATAGAGAGAAAAAAAATAATCGGACCGATAAGAAAAGGAAAACCAACTCACGCTACCGTTGTCGCTTCTCTCCTCTCGCCCACACTCGTCCTTTCCGTTTCGTCTCTCTTAAATTCCTTTCCAAATAATCCCTTCCTCTATCGTCCTTTCCAACGTCTCTTTCTCTATCGTCCTTCCCAATGTCGCCCTCTTCACACTCTTCCTTCCTCTCACTAACGTCTCTCCACTACAATCGTCCTCTCCACTTCTTTACTCTTCGTCCGCTAACTTTTTCACCTTCTCTCTCTCTCACACACTCACGCACACAATTTTTCTCTCGCACTCTCTCACACACACAACTTTTATTCGCACTCTCTCTCTCACACACTGTATCGCAATCGCAAAAAAAACGAAAATAGAAAAATACGCAAACACAAAGAAATACAAAAGAGGGCCCGAAACGCAAAATAGACTATATAATCGATGTTCGCCGATCTACGCTCCTCTCGCAAGTGACGAGCTCGTCACTTGCTCGTCGGGTTCTGGGTTAATGAGGGAAAGTGGGAGAAATTTTCGGGGGGCTAGTTCGTAGGAAAAGGGAGGGATGGCAGCACGGTGACTCCGCATCGATCCTAGATCCTTCGAGGTGTGCCGCGGGAGCGAGGTGTCGTGTGATATTCCGACCCCGGGGGTCGATGCATACTCTCCGTGTGGTCGCTGTTACCGGCCGGTGATATTGGGGACGGCCCTATTCCCCCATTCTTGATAAGTCCACGGAGGGTGGGCCTTTTCCTCCGTGTTTCGACTAGTGTAGGGAGATGTTGGTGCGGGGAAGCACAATCCTCCGCCGCTACCGTGATGCACCCCCGGGGTGGCGTCGACAAGATAAGGTGCTTCGGCGATGGTCTGGTGTGATCTGGTGGTGCTGGGGTCCACCGATGATGCTGCGCAAAGGGGGGGGGATGGAACGGGGGGGGGAAGATTGAAATAAGCGAGACGAGGGCGAGCCCTCTAGCGTACTCCGCTTCGAGTTTTTTTTTTTTTTTGCGAATTCGCCATGCTTACGACTAGTTACGGTCTTTCGCGACATTACGGGACGGTTTTAACTTACGGCGCGTATTGGGGGATCACGAGGGGAACGTAACGCGTGGGAAGGGAGTGGAGGGGGGGCGTGCGTGGTGGACTTGCGAGGGCAGGTCGGGGCGATATGTGGCGCAACGTCACAACTCCCCCCGGCCTGACGTTGATACGCTCCGCGTATTATCGTCATCTTTTGCGGCTAAAAAGAGAAGAATCCAGTGATTAGTGCTAAGACATTTTCAAATGATACAAAAGCGACTTTTGTAAGCGCGAGCTCCGCTCTCCCCTCTTGCCGGTCCTTTTCTGTTCATGCGTGGCTCTATCGCGGTTCTTCCTGGTGGACGTTGGGAATGGAGGGAGTCGCGAAGACGCTGGCCGCACTTAATTGTAGTGACTTCAGCCTTGTGCCGCGACCAAGCGCATCGCGTCTCGTCAGTCTTCGTTTTGCAGTCGGCGTAGCGGGATCTTCGTCGTGGGTTCCTTGGGTTTGACTAGACGCTCGTGCTGTTGCCTGCAGGGTTCTTCAGGGTTCTTGCAGGGCTTGGCGGGTTACCGCGGGTTCGTAGAGGGTTCTGCGGGGCCAGAGGGGGGGTCGTGGCTCGGGGATCTGGGATCTCGGGTTCAGGGAGGGTTCCGAGGGTTCGTTACGGGTTCTTTGTGGCTCCGGGGGGTCGTGGGCTCTTGGGATTGGGGCCTCGGGCTCAGGGAAGGGTTCTGGGGCTCTTTGCGGGGGACTAGGGATAGGTGGCACTGGGGAGGGAGGGGATTTACCAGCTGCTGCTGGGGGGCGTGGGAGGCCTTAGCCGCCGGCCGCACTCCTCGTGTGTGTGGCCGAGTTGGCCGCACGACCAACACCGGAGGCGCCGGCGGGCAAAGGGTGGGGGGGTGTACGGGAGGGGTTCGGCGTCGGGATCGGGGAGGGGCATGTCAGGGGGAGGGAGGCAGGGGAGGTCCATCAGGGCCGGGATCGGTGCGGGAGGGGCGACGGGACGGTCCATTAGGGCCTGGATGCGGGGTCGGGACGGGGGGACGGGGACGGAGCGGGGACGGGGACGCGTCGGCGGGCGCGACGAGGGGAAGGAGGGTTCGGGGAATAGGGGGGGTCGGCGATGCGGGGCTGGCGGGGTTTTGGGGGTGGGATGGGGCAGGGAGCGTGCAGGACGAGGGGTGGTAGGGACGACGCGGGGTTTAGGATGGGGTTTCAGGGTGGCGAGGGACTGGGATGAGGATCGGGGACGCGGGGGAACTGCTGGGGAACGACAGGGACGACGGGTGGTGGCGGTGGAAGGCGGCGGGGGGGAACGGGAGATCAGGAGGCGCTCCAGCAGCTCCTGGATCCGCTGGAGGTCCTCCTGACCGAAGGGATGGGACGCGGGGGCTGAGGAAGCAGGAGGGGGCGTAGGGGGCATGGAATTGGGGGATGGCGGAGAGGAGGGGGGAGTGCTTCCGTAAAGCGGGACATACTTCCGGGGGGTCGATCTCCCGGGGGAGACCCACTCCTCCGGGTCGATCACCGTGCCCCCGGGGCGATGATACGCGGGACGGGGGATCAGGGAAAAGGGGTGGGGACGCGGTCCGAATCGTCGGAGCATCTTGAAAACCTGCAAATTATCAACTTTTATTAGTTCCGGCGGGGGATTCGCGAGGGTGGCGACATTACGTTGCGAGCGTAATCCGGTGCGACGTGGCAGGTTTCGCTCTTTTATGAGGGGTATTACTCGCGGGGGCGGAGGGCTTTCCTCTACGATTGGGGGTGGGATTTCTTCGGTGATGTGGGCTTTTAAATCTTTTATGTGGACCCGTGGGTTTCTCCTACTTTTTGGGTCCTCTAATTCGTAAACCACGGGGGAAATAACTCGTAATATTTTATAGGGGCCACTATAGCGCGGGGCTAATTTCGCGGCGAAGTTCTGGGCCCCGGATGACAACACTCGGTTCCGCCGCATCACGAGACTGCCCTCTTCAAAGGTCACGTCTCGGTGGTGACGGTTATAATATCGGGCCTGCCGTTTCGCCGCGATTTCTAGGTTCTTATGCACCCAATCGTGAATAAGGGGCAACCGTTTCATTCGGTCCCCCCAATTCGTGATCTCTCCGGGGTCCAGCGAGGTACTGGGGAGGGCAGCGTCGCGAATGCTTTTTGCAGGGCGGGGATTTCGACCGAAATTGAGGAAAGCGGGAGTCATGTGCGTGGAGGATTGTACGGCGGTATTGAGGGCGAAGCATAGCTCGGGAAGGTGCTGGTCCCACTCACGGTGGTCGAGGGTGATATAGGAATTAATCATGGTCTTCAGGGTTCGGTTGACTCGTTCTACAGGGTTTGCTTGGGCGTGGTAGGGAGGCACGGTGGTTTGGGTGATGCCCCATTCATGAAGGTGCTGTTTTACGTGTCCGTTCGTGAATTCTGTACCGTTGTCCGTCAGTAAAAATCGGGGGCATCCCCAGCGATTCACGATTAATTCGTTAAACGCCGTCATTATGGTGGGGCCGGTTGCTGCGCGAAGCGCACGGGCTTCTACATATTTCGTGAATAGGTCCTGAAATACTAGAATATATTTGTGTTGGCTTTTGCTGGGGGGGAAGGGGCCCATAATGTCAGCAGCGACAACAGACCAGGGGCCCTCGGTCGTTCGCTCACGCATTATCCCTGCGGGGACGACCTGGGGGACCTTCTGCCGCTGACATTCGGTACAGCGTGAGACGTATCTCGCGACGTCTTGGAAAACCCCGGGCCAGAAGAAATCCTGAATTACCCGGTGGTACGTCTTGTCCACGCCCAGATGGCCGGACTGGGGATCGTTGTGGGCCTGGTGGAGGGCTCGTGGGCGGGAGTCAAGGGGTAGAACGAGTTTCCACGAGTCAAGGTCGGTCATGGCAGGGTCGATGATGGCGTGGGGGCGGTGGTAGTAGATACGGTCGTCTTCGATCCGCCAATTGGGATATTTCCAGGGAAATTCGCGGATGTTTCTCATTTTGTCGGTGTACCAGGGGTCTGCGGATTCACCTAGGGCACAAAGGGCGTCGTTACACGTTTCGTACATCCGTGAAAGGGCATCGGGGACTACATGCAGGGATCCCTTGCGATGTACGATCTTCATATCGTAGGCCTGCATCGCAAGGGCCCACCGGGCTAATCTTCCCGTGGGATCTCGAAGATTACGGAGCCACAGCAGGCTGCTGTGGTCCGTGATCACGGTAAAATGAGTGCCCTCAATATAGGGACGGAATTTCTTCACTGCCCACAGTACCGCGAGACATTCCCTTTCCGTCACCGTGTACTTTCGCTCGGCGGCGGTCAGGACCTTGCTCGCGAATACTATGGGCCGCTCTACCCCTTCAATCTCCTGCGTCAGCACAGCGCCCACTGCCGAGTCGCTGGCGTCAGTCTGGAGAGTGAAGGGCTGCTCGAAATCAGGACGGGCGAGGACGGGGGTTTGGACGAGGGCGTCGCGAAGGGTCTCAAAAGCACTTTGCTCTTCTGACTCCCATTTCCAGGGAACATTTTTCATTAATAGGCGGGTGAGGGGAATTTTGTCATGAGCGAGATCGGGGAGGAAGCGTGCGTACCAGCCGACCATTCCAAGGAAGCGGCGGACTTGCTTCAGGGTGCGAGGAGGGGGGTAATTGAGGATGGGCTCGATTTTTCGCGGGTCTGTCTTCAGTCCGTCGGTTCCGATAATGTAACCCAAATACGACACCTCGGGACAGAAGAATTCACTTTTCTCAAAGTTTATCTCCATCCCGGCGTCCAGAAAAGTCCGTAAAACCTGTCGCAAGTATTTGAAGTGGCTGTCCTCGGTGTCTGTCGCAATTATAACGTCGTCAAGGTAGGCGAAAACGTGAGGTTCCCATGCTGTGTCAATTAGCTGGTCCATCAGTCGTTGGAATGTCGCGGGAGCGTTCGTCAGTCCGAAGGGCATGCGTGTGAATTGAAATTGTCCTCGTCCGGGGACAGCGAAGGCGGTGATGGGGCGGCTGCTGGGGTCTACAGGGATTTGGAAATAGGCTTGGCTGAGGTCGAGTTTGGAAATAAATCGGGCACGTCGCAGTCCGTCGAGGATTCTGTCCATATTGGGGAGGGGGTACGCGTCTTTCTTGGTCACTTTATTAACGTCCCGGTAGTCAATACAAAAGCGGTATTTTCCGTTGGGCTTGGGTACAATGACGGGGTTACTCAGCCAGGGACTTTTGCACTTCTCGATCACTCCCTCATTGTACATGCGATCGACCTCGCCGTGAGCGACCTTGAGCATGTACGCCGAGAGAGTGCGAGGTTTCTGGCGGATGGGAGGGTGACCTTGTACATCGATGGCGTGTACGGTCAAATGGGTGGAACTGAGGATCGTGGAGGTTTTCTTCAGGGTCATTGTTTTCAGTAGGGTTTGTAGACGGGAGGAGGCCGTTTGGGAGGGTTCGACGAGACCGGCGCACGCTATTTGGGGATGTATACGAATCGCGATTTCTGAGGAGTGGAACGAGTGTTCCACTCCGTACCTCGTTCTCCACGTTTCCTCCTCATAATCAATCTTGAAGCTAAACATTTTTAAAAAATCTATCCCGAGTAGACAGGGGTATTCGATGGCAGTGACGCGCACCCCCAGCGTCTCCAGCCGTCCCTCGACCTCAAACAGGAGGGAGGCGAGGCCGCGAACAGGGAGTACAGCGCCACTGGCCACTCGCACGGTCTCGTCGATGGGTTGCAGGGTCGCGCCAAGGGAATCACTCAACTCCGCGCTGATGTAGCTCCTCGTGGATCCGGAGTCGATGAGGCTTCGCGTGGGAGTTCCGCCCACAGAGACCCACGCGAAATGCCGATTGTCGCCAGTGGCGACCGCGAGGGGGGACGGTGTAGGGGTTCGGGCTTCTATAGGATGGGGAGGGGGGACGGATTTGTCTTTCCGGGGGGTTAGGGTTTTTAGTGACCCCCCGGCATGGCGTTTCCCGCCCGGCGACGTGCGCAAACTGGGCAAGTGTTTACGTCCACCCCTGGCCGGCCGCACACGCGGCAAAAATAGCCAAGGGGGAGCAAACACTCGCGATAAACGTGGCCGGGTTTCCTGCAGTTGTAGCAGGTGACTGAGGGGGATTGTGAGGGTGGGGAATATGCACGCGGGGGTTGACGAGGCGCCACATCAGCGAGAGCGGGGATTTTTCGCGGGGGGCTGCTCGGGGGAGGAGGTCGTCGTAGTGTGGTTGGGGAGCGAGGAATGACGGCGGCTGCCGTTTTCGGAGGGGTCGTGCGGGGAGGGGAACGGGCAACGGTGCTGTACGAAACGCGCGGGACTGGCTTGGGAATTTCCGTGGGGGGGGTAGCCTCGAAATCCATCAGAAGGTCCGGAGAGGGGTCGCGTTTTTTGTCCGCCACGGCGGCAGCGCGTCCGCGCACGCCCTTCTCCGGATAGAATGCTGCGGCGGGTAATGCGGACTGGGAAACGGGGGGGGGAGGGCGATACAGCCTCATACGCTCGCTCACCTCCTCTCGCCGGCGGCCCACACGTTGTAGATCGAGGAAACTATTTATTTCCTCTCTCACGACGTGGACCGCCAGTTCGGGGTGGAGGTTGCGGCAGCAGATGTCGATCTGCACGCTAAGGGGAAGGGGAGGGTTGAGATGGCTGAACAGGGTGCGCATCTTCACGAGGTATTCCGCAACCGGTTCGCCGGGTCCCTGCGTTCGCAGCTCCACCTCTCGGCGCAAGCGCTCCTGCAGGTCCCCGTGGCCAAATCGTTCCCTAAAATAGAATGTGAACCCCTCGTACGAGGTCCAGCTGGGGTGCTCCACGCGGTGCCACAGGAGAGCTTCTCCGGTGAAAGCTTCCGGCAGCGCCCGCAAAAGCTCCCCCTCGGTGAGGCTGCGGCTCGTCGCGTACTCATGGAGGCGACGGAGGAACTCCTCAGCGTCATCGCCTCGTTTCCCGGCGAAACGAGGGCCGAACTTCCTCCAATGGTCCGTGAAACGCGAGTCGCGGGCCTCCCGAGACTCCGAAAAGGTGGGAAAACCGGAAAAGGGAGGAGGCGAGGGTCCGTGGGGGGTAGGGGTCAGTGAACGAGTATGGGGGGGAGGAAGAGGGCCCAATCGGGTGCTGCTGTGCCCCGTGGCACGCGGCGGAAAAACGTATGTGCCCTCGGGGCTCCAGGGCACGTACGATGCAGGAATAGGGGATTCGCGAGGGCGGGGCGAGGGGTTACGGGTTGGTGCTGCCGGGGCATACGACAGGGGGTGTTGTTCGGCACGCGGGGGTAGCGCGAAGGTGACGTGGGGGGAGGAAGGACTGGGAACAGGGATGAGGGGTTGGGGTAAGCGAGACAAGTACCCAGGGGTAGTGGTGTCGAGATCGAGTGTAAGGGGATCTCGATAACGACCCATGGATTGCCCCGTGGGCAAGGGGTCGCTGGGGGAAGAAAAGCTACGGGGAGATGGGATAGGAACGTTTCGGGGGATCCCTGGGCTTACAGGGGGCGAAACGCGCGAGGGTCGCAGGACCTCCCCGTAAAGGGGGTGCTCAACTGCGACGCTGAGGGAAAAGGGGAGGGAATCAGGGCTCAGGGTGTCGGCTCTTTCGTCCCAGGGGATGTGCGTGTGAGGAAAGCGACTGCGGAGCTCCGCTCGCACCAGTCGCTCTTTGATTTCCTCCACGCTGCCCCAGGAGGTGAGCCCTGCTCGGTCGCAGCGGAGGAGGAGGTCGCGAACGTCATGGATGGCGTCCAACGACGCGCGAATGGCTTGGGCTCGTTCATCAAGCCCGACCTCGACTCGGTCACGAGGGTGGCTAGTGGTGGGTAGGGGGGCGGAGGTAGTACGGGGCGAAGTACTAGTGGTCGTGGTTGGGGTGGTGGTCGCCGTAGGGACCTCCATAGCCCCTAGTACGTAGGGCTAACGCGGGGAAAACACAATATAAGCAAACAAAAATACAAAAAAAACGAGTAATGATACGGGAGAGGGGTGGCACTGGCACAAGGAAAAGGGGCGAACAGGGAGAAAAAGAGAAAAGAAAAAAGGAAAAGAAGGGAAACAAAAAGACTAATTACGTGACACAAAAAAAAACTAAAAAGATAAATAAATAAATAAATAAATAAATAAATAAATAAATAAATAAATAAATAAATAAATAAATAAATAAATAAATAATCGCGAAGAGAAAAGAAGGAAAAATAAAATAACAGAACTAAATGAAGGGGGTAATTAATTGGTTCCAAAAAAAAGGAAACGGGGAAAAGTGAGAAGAGAGAAAAAAAAAAACCCGACGGAGAAACAAAGATAATTTCGATGCAAAAATTAAAAATAGTAATGTCACTAAGTATGGGGGAGCAAGCAAAAAAAACAAATAATCAGATCAGAATAAAAAAAAATTAAAAGCGCAGTGCGATACCAAAAAAAAATGATGGGAATAAATACAAAAAAAAACAACAAAAAAACGAGAGAAAGAAAAAAAAATGTACGAGGCGAACAAGAAGAAAAAGAATTTAAACGAGCTGCAAAAAAACGAAAAAGGGAATAGGGAAAGAAGGGAAAGGACACAAAAAAAAATTATCAGACGAAGGCAACAAAAAAAAATAAAAAAAAAGAGATGAATAGTGATAAATACGATGTGATATAACGCGAGGGGCGAAGGGGGGCAGGGCTGGCGCAAGCTATCTCTCAAGTTTACGTGGGGGGGAAATAATCACGAATGCAACAACAAAAGAAAATAGATAAGTGGAGACAATTGTTCAAAAACTTACCGCTTACAGGGTGCGGAGCAATTTTATTTCTGGGGTCCTCTGTAATTCTTTTTCCAATTTTAATTCCGTTTTTATTTCCGTATTATTTACCTAAAATCTGTAGGGAGGTAAGAGGAAGAGAAAACACGGCATACGAAACAAGAGAAAAAAAAAAGGGGGGGTGAGAGACAGCTCGGCGGGCGGATTCCGGAGGGCGTATGTCCAATGTCAGGTGGTAGTGTGTGATGGTCGCTCGAATTCGCGGCACAAGTCGACTATATACTCTCGGAATTTCGAAATAATATTTCGGCTACAATGGTAAATTATTAAGCGTCTTCGAAGCGACGATTTGTTTGGGGAACCGTGCGTGGTGCGAGTGAGACGGCAACAACAACAAGCCTTGGCTCACCGCGCGAGCTCGCTCAGCAGCGGTGAGCGAGGCGACGAGGGGGCGGGCGGGGCAAGGGAAGGAGGACTCGGACGGTGGGCGATTTTTTTGGTACAGTACTCGCTGAAATAAAGGGAATATTTTCCCGCGAGTACTGTTTTTCGGGCCCCACGTTGGGCGCCAAAATTTGTGACGCTTTCCGCGAGGGGAAGCGCAACAATGCGGGGAACGAGGACAAATAAAAAAAAGGAATTAACAAACGGAGAATAAAATGCGAAATAATATATTGAGAAAAAAAAAAGACTATGGTATAACAAAGAAGAATTTTCGTGTTGGGCGCCAGCGAGTTTACGAGAACTCGCAACGACAAATTAAAAAAAAACGAAAGAGAACAGACCGAAAGACCGGTAATAATATACGCTGGGCTGGGGGAGGGGATCTCAGGGGGGAGGTTCCCGAACGCTAGCACGCCGCTTACCCTTGACCGCCGAGTCCAAAAAAAAAAAGAAAAAAGAATGCGGAAAACGTGATCCTCGCGAAACAAAAAAAATCAAGACAAAAAAGAAACTCGGAAAAACTTGACTCTCGGGTGCGGAATAGCGACGGGGGGGGAAAGGTACGGAGGATGGGGGCTCACGGGGCGCGGGGAAATATATGGGGAACGCAGGGGGGAAAACACCACGCACTTTTCGCCGGGAATCGCAGGGGAAATACGAAAAGAGGAAAAAACGGGCCTCGTGGCCGCTCGCACGCAATCTCGCCGAAATGAAAATAGAGAGAAAAAAAATAATCGGACCGATAAGAAAAGGAAAACCAACTCACGCTACCGTTGTCGCTTCTCTCCTCTCGCCCACACTCGTCCTTTCCGTTTCGTCTCTCTTAAATTCCTTTCCAAATAATCCCTTCCTCTATCGTCCTTTCCAACGTCTCTTTCTCTATCGTCCTTCCCAATGTCGCCCTCTTCACACTCTTCCTTCCTCTCACTAACGTCTCTCCACTACAATCGTCCTCTCCACTTCTTTACTCTTCGTCCGCTAACTTTTTCACCTTCTCTCTCTCTCACACACTCACGCACACAATTTTTCTCTCGCACTCTCTCACACACACAACTTTTATTCGCACTCTCTCTCTCACACACTGTATCGCAATCGCAAAAAAAACGAAAATAGAAAAATACGCAAACACAAAGAAATACAAAAGAGGGCCCGAAACGCAAAATAGACTATATAATCGATGTTCGCCGATCTACGCTCCTCTCGCAAGTGACGAGCTCGTCACTTGCTCGTCGGGTTCTGGGTTAATGAGGGAAAGTGGGAGAAATTTTCGGGGGGCTAGTTCGTAGGAAAAGGGAGGGATGGCAGCACGGTGACTCCGCATCGATCCTAGATCCTTCGAGGTGTGCCGCGGGAGCGAGGTGTCGTGTGATATTCCGACCCCGGGGGTCGATGCATACTCTCCGTGTGGTCGCTGTTACCGGCCGGTGATATTGGGGACGGCCCTATTCCCCCATTCTTGATAAGTCCACGGAGGGTGGGCCTTTTCCTCCGTGTTTCGACTAGTGTAGGGAGATGTTGGTGCGGGGAAGCACAATCCTCCGCCGCTACCGTGATGCACCCCCGGGGTGGCGTCGACAAGATAAGGTGCTTCGGCGATGGTCTGGTGTGATCTGGTGGTGCTGGGGTCCACCGATGATGCTGCGCAAAGGGGGGGGGATGGAACGGGGGGGGGAAGATTGAAATAAGCGAGACGAGGGCGAGCCCTCTAGCGTACTCCGCTTCGAGTTTTTTTTTTTTTTTGCGAATTCGCCATGCTTACGACTAGTTACGGTCTTTCGCGACATTACGGGACGGTTTTAACTTACGGCGCGTATTGGGGGATCACGAGGGGAACGTAACGCGTGGGAAGGGAGTGGAGGGGGGGCGTGCGTGGTGGACTTGCGAGGGCAGGTCGGGGCGATATGTGGCGCAACGTCACAACATGTAGCCATTTCTTCAATGATTTAACATTTGCATTCGCACAATTGTATTTCGAGTTGTACGCGTGATGTGGACATCCAGGTGGAATTTTCGGCAGCCTTTGCAACGATGGACAGTCCAAATTTTCCAAGTCGATAATTTCCACTGACAGATCCGTTATTTTTCTCAACCATTGGATTTTCTCCAATCCTTTGACATAGACGATGCGAGCGCGTTGCAACAAGGTTCGGGTTATTATTCCAGCGGCTTCATATGGTATATCACCAGTGTCCCACTTCATTCCATGAAAGTTACGTTCCAGCCAGAGATTCGTTGTTTTGAATTTTGCTGGTATACTGTTCCATACACATGGCGGTTTTATGAAGAATGTCAGGGGCTCGAGATTACCATCCACTTCCAAGATTGATATTTCTTTGAGGACAAAATCGTCGTCAAAACGCTTGAAACCTTGTAGATCGACGATGAATTCCATTTCGACTGAGACGCACTCGAATAATCATTGAGATCTTATACTAATTTTCTCACTCCTCCGCTGATTGGATTGTACTCAACTATTCGATCATGGAGTATTAAACAGTATGCCGATGTCTGAGGCGGAATATTATTTTTCAACTCAAATTCGATGCGAACATCCACTGGTCCGGACTTTAGCGAGTCGTTCTGTTTTGAACAATCGATCACAACTAGCGGAGCATGCTTCAAAAAATCAGATTTACTCAGCCATGGTTCCGCCTCCTTACTGTAGTAGGTACTTTGGAAATTCGTATACATCTGATAGAGCAGAGCGTATTGATTTTGATCAATATTCAAATTTAAATTCCCATATGGATAACATTGAGAATTAAGATATAATTTAATGTCTGTCAGATTACAATGATCGAATTTACTGGCATTTTTATCCTTCTTATTTTTTCGATTAGTCTGGAAAGCGAGAATGACATATCGAGGTTTCTCCAACTGCGTTGATGTTTTCACAGACCATACATGCTTAGAGGTGGCGGGAAGTAATGGATATTCATACAGCTCCCATGTACGGAAGCTCATGGGAATTGCCGCATCTTTAGCGATAAATTTTAAAAGCTGAATTTTCCGTTGATCTGACACTGTCACGTATGGCACGAGCCATTCGATTTTTTGCAGTACAAGTTTAAAATCCTCGTTGGCTGTTTGCACAACAGCATTATCATCAGTTTTCGATCTCGATAGAATTAACTCATGCTTGGCATTCACCACGACTTTACGATAATCTTCCGCGAAACCAAGCAGCATACTCAGTGGTATACATATATCAAAGTTACCCGCCACGTCGACAATTTGCTTTGTTTCTTCAGTGTCGAGCCAGCCAGTATTCTCAAGCATGGAACTTTTTTTTGGACTCAGAGATGAATAACCTTTCATCAAACTTGTGAGACCGACATTCTTGTTTCTGTCAATTTCTACAGCATTCAGCTCATAGCGCACCTCTTCAAACAAGTGACAAATGGCATTGTTGACGAGACTCGTAGCAGTTGTTGGACTGCCATTACTTTTCACCAATTTTCCCGATATATGTAGCGAGCTCTGGCTGGGCAGTATACATTGATCTTGATTCCTTACGGAAATACGTATTTCATCACTGTTATTAAATGATGTGGATCCATATGGCTGATGAGCATGAATCTCGCAATGTGTTATAGATTCATCAAAAACGATGGGTGTGTTGATGTTCACTATTTCCTCCTCCATTTTTTTGTTCTTTTTATACGACAGATGCAAGCAACGTAGATAAAGTAATCTTTTATACGCTTTTTCCACGAACCTTCAGACCCAAATTTCTCAAAAATTGAATGTTCTGAGGTGTTAGCGCTTTGCGTGTCAATTGACGACTGGCTGTCCATGTCGACTTATTATTATTTTTAATGTTTCTGTTAAAAACGATCCCCATTTTTTATATGCAAACGAATGGTGATGACTTCACCACGGAAATTTACCAAATCACCGTCCTGGTCAACGATTCTAAGCTGAATGCTATCTATAACTCTGCTTGTGATTGGCAGATAAATAACATGTGATGGCACTTCGATGATTTTATATCCGGGCGGTACCGTAGGGAAAAATTCATGAATTGTGTGCACTTTTCGCTCATTGACGTATGCACCACTTGTAATGCTACACTCGACACGCAAGGCGTTTACTTTGAGAATGGCCACTGGAAGGTCTGACTTGTGTTTTTTATTTGCTTCCAGCTTTCGTTGCGTGAATCCCAGCAAACGTCCAATTGAATCATCGGGCATGAAATTTATTTCACAATCACATTCGATTTCACTGCACAAAGTATTATTATTCGGTTTAATGGAAATATTTTTATTTGACAACTCGGATTGTACATATGCTTCAATATCCTCTATTTCATAACTACCAGTAGGTATGGTCAACACGTCATTTCCCACATAAAACTTATTATTTCCAACATCTATATTGGGTATAGAATTAAATGTTAATAATTCTACGAGACCGAGGGTATAGTTTTTATGGGGTGAAAGCTCTATTGGTGGAAAATATTGTGCATCGAGTATGGAAGATGTTCCAGATATAGTCAATGTAAAACTATCATCCATGATGGTAAATTGACAACTGACTTTGTTGTATCATTGTATCCTACATATATAGCGTATACTTATTATTACGATGTAACTGATTACAGAGGAACTTTAGACACAAATGACCGCATTCAATACCATCAAAATCTTGATATCTGTTATAATTATAATTAACGCTACCAACATCGAAATATTTCATAAGTTCGGGCGGTGGTTGAAGATTGCCAAAACTATCAAAGTAAATGACTTTCTTGCCAGACTTTTTGTATGCAACCCAGTGGGTACCAGGTCCAACATATTCGTCTAAATTTACAATGGCTGATTCACATTTGAGTGGTCCATTTGACGGTAGTCTGTCGCGCATGTATACTCCACGAAAGTGTGGAATCCTCATGATTTTTGCATATTTTAGTAAATCGGCATCGGTAAGTGGTTGATGAGGTAGCGTCACTTCACGTTTTTTGACGGCGGCGTGATGTAAAGACCAAGCCCCCGCTTGTACGGTTTTAAATGCAATCCCTTGCCCAATGCTATAGCCTCAATCGTTCGATTATGTCGCTTATTCTCGTCCAACTCCCTTTTAGCAGCTTGAGCAGCACCAACAGCTTTAGCTATACTAGCCACACCACCGGTCAATGCACCAGCGGCGCTGAGACCCGCAAAAATTGGTATGAGAAATGGTAAGAAACCTCCAATCTTCTTTGGAACAGGCAGAACGCGTGGTGTATGCAATTGACGTTTCTTCATAATTGCTCTCTTGACAATCGCTCGAGCACCCTTGAGAGCACTTTTAATAACAATCATTGGATCATTCCCGCGAGTCATTGTTTTCTTCGCAGCATCGATAATGTTTTTCCAGCCCACACTCTGGTGTCCCATACCAAATTTTCTCTTTGTCTTCATGATGTTTGCCACACCCCAGGCACTTGCTTTCTCACCAATACTAGCGTCTTTAGCGAGAACTCGCTGCCAAGCTTGTTCACTTAGCACTTTATCAGCCAGATGTCGTGCTTCGAGATTGTTTGGATTTTGTGAATATGCAATGTCGTGTTGCTTACATGCTTTATCCAGGGGATTTATACCTGAATCGCCACGTGCAAGACGCTTGCCCAATCTTGTGCCAGGTCCACAATATTGATAACCAGGCAAATGTAGTTCAATGGGGAGCTTGTTAATTAAACCATTGACTACTCCTTTTCCACGCTTGCTCATGCTCGCCCAGAGTCTCGTACTCGACTACTGAATAGATATTATAAAACACAATTTTATAGCATAATCGCGTTAGTTGCAATGAAGATGGGTTCGAGAGCAGGACAACTACCAGTAATGAATTTCGATGAATTTACCCGCGGAGAGGGAAAGAAAAAAAAGCGTCATGGTGATTTATTGCCTAATACGATTCGTGCAGTATTCTGCGGCCCATCAAACTGTGGAAAAACCAACGCATTACTTACCCTCATAATACACCCCAATGGATTACGATTTGAAAACATTTATCTTTATTCTAAATCGTCGGGGCAGCCAAAATATAAGTTGCTCGAACGTCTACTCGAGCCAGTGAGCGAAGTTCAATATTATACATTCAATGAGCATGAACAAGTAGTATCACCAAGTGAGGCACGACCCCATTCGATAATTATCTTTGATGATGTAGCTTGTGAAAAACAGGATAATATGAGATCTTTCTTTGCCATGGGACGACACGAAATAGTTGACAGTTTTTATCTGTGTCAAACCTATGCTCGTATTCCTAAACATCTCATACGTGATAATGCAAATTTCGTGGTATTATTCAAACAGGATGAAATGAATCTTAAGCATGTGTATAACGATCATGTAAATACAGATATGACGTATACAAAATTTAAACATCTGTGCTCAGAATGTTGGAATTCCGACAAGTATGGATTCATGACAATTGACAAAGATAGTGATATTGATGGCGGCCGATATAGAAAAGGTTTTGATCATTTTCTCAGCATAAAATAATCATGCTTTATGCGAAAAGGGACAGTATGGTCTGTGACACAAGATGAAGCACGCACAGCTGTTGAAGGAAAAAGACGTCTTGCATCAACTTGTAAAAGTAAGTGATGCAATCAGACGAAAACATCGAATTTTGAAAACGGGGAAAGATGATATTGAACAGACTAGACGGGAAGTTTTCGAACCAATAGTCACACCATTGAAGAAACTAGTTTCAAACAGAGAAGTGGTCAACGGTGAAATTAACGATGAAGTGAAGAATGAAAGAATTAAAAAAGAGGAAAAGGATGAACAAGAAATCAGTGGTGGTTATGAAAAAATGGAGAGTGACTCGCCCCTGGGTAATGTTTCTTTCAAATCGGTGTATGAAGACGCTGCCGATGACAACGATGATGATAAAGATATTGATATTAGTGAAAAACCCGTTGATAATGATGCTGATACTCGCACCGGTGATATACATGATATACCAGCTAATAATGCTGATGAATTAGCAAATGAGTATCTTGTATTATTGGAAACAAATAGAAAGACCGGTATGGATGTTTCATATGGTGTACGACAACTCGCTCACAAAAAATTAATGATTGGTGATTCCCCAATCATTTTCGATGCTCATCAGATCCGCGTGAAAAATCAAGATTTTCCGAAAACCGTTGGATTGGTGGAGTTATTGTTCAAAAAGAAGCCCGATGCCGAAACCCTCACTCAAGAGGATCTGGAAAATTATGGAAATATTGTCATCGCCACGAATGCACATAGAAAATATTATGAAACGAATGGAGCAATACGAAATGATAATAGTTTCAAATACAAGACATATATCGCCAACATAGCATCTATCCGAACCGGTCAAGGCATGCATAAAACGGCTGCAAAAAGTACTAAATTTGATTATGTTTATTGGGATGACCCTAATGAGTTGGTAGATCGTTTAAGATTACTTGTGGCATCACAGTCTGCTGGAAATCTATCACATTCAAATGAAATTCTATCGATTGTTGAGGAATTGCGAGAAGCCGAAATCATTTATTAATACAATCATCTTAGTTATTTGATACATTTGTAAGATGAGTGTTGACGTGTTTGGACGACAGTTGACGAGAAGAGGTGTAATTAGAAATGGTATACCTGGAAGTCGCGGCCCCCCTGGTGAAGGATTCAGATTGACTCCCGATGGTCAATATGACATGAACAATAGACGATTGTGTAATCTCCCCGACCCAGTTGAACAACACGATGCAGTGTCGGTAAAAGTTATGCAAAGTGTTGTGGAGCAAGAAGTACGTCTTGTTTATAATGTTACAGCGTCTTTGCGCAATGACATCGATGATCATGATATTATGATTCGATCTCTCGAAAAGAATCTCGAGGCTCATATAAAACATCAAACTGATATCGATGAATCGTTTGAAGATCTCACAACACGCAATTCAGAGCTCATTGCACATCAAGAGGAGAGACTGCGAGCATTGGAGAGAGATATAAGTGATATTAATAGACAAATGATTGTCAGTCTAGAGTCTAGTGTGAATGAGAAATTTAAGCAGATTGAGATTGACAATAAAACGGTGCAGGAGTTGATTTTTCGAAATTCTCAAGTAATTGGTGCTTTGGAAGCACGTCTCAACGCTCTGGATAATGGACGAAAAAAAGGAGGCTCTGGTGCGCGAGCTACATAAACCAGCGCGACGGAATTATCCACGTCGACATGTTGACATTCGTGGTTTAGATGAGACCTGGCAAGCTGACCTCGTGGACATGTCATCCTATGCGCGACAAAACTCCAAATACAAGTTTTTACTTACCATCATTGATACATTCTCCAAGTTCGCCTGGGCTGTACCCATCAAGAGCAAGTCTGGCAAACATACAGCGGCCGCAATGGAATCCATACTTACCAAGGGACGCATACCGAAAAATTTGCAAGTCGATCGAGGCACAGAGTTTTATAATAAAGATTTTGAATGGTTAATGAAAAAATTTGATATTCACATGTATTCGACATACAGTAATTTGAAGGCCTCGATTTGTGAACGCTTCAATCGTACATTGAAAAATAGAATGTGGATAAAATTTAGTCTTCGTGGCAATTACAAATGGATTGATATTCTTGATAATTTGGTGGCTGAATATAATGATACGGTACATCATACAATCAAACTAAAGCCGAGCAATGTCAACGCCTCCAACGAGAAACAAATTTTTCATGATATTTATAATAAAACGGCGAATCAAGCGAAAAGAAAGTTGCCAAGATTTAAAGTCGGTGATAAAGTACGAATCAGCAAATTCAAGAATGTATTTGAAAAGGGTTATACACCAAACTGGACGACTGAGATATTTACCATAAACAGAGTGAGGAAAACTACGCCTGTAACATATCATCTGAAAGACTATGAAGATGAGCCTATAGCTGGCGGTTTCTATGAACAGGAATTATCGAGCGTTAAATATCCCGACATTTATTTGATTGAAAAAGTTTTGAAGAAACGCGGTAATCGAATATATGTCAAATGGTTAGGCTTTGATAATACGCATAATAGCTGGACAAATAATGAATAAAATAAAAAAAGATAAAAAATGACTCGTTGATTTTTTTCTCTCTCTCTTTACCCCCCTCCATTCATCTGAGCCAAACGAACTTCATCGAGAAAATTGCTACAATAATAATAATGTGGGTTTTGAAAAGAAAAAGACACAGATCAGAGGATTTTTTTTTTTCCATGGAAATATACAATTTATTGAAAATATAAAACTTTTTTTCTTTTTCATAAATATTTACATTATTATCATCATTAAAAAAAAAACAAAATTATTTACAAATGATTTTTTTTTCTTCAGAAAAAAAAACACGCATTTTACACAATCATTCAATATAATTTCCAAAGCATTCATATATATCTCTACATTTATATACATATTTACATTTATATACATCTTTACATTTATATACATATTTACATTTATATACATATTTACAGTTATATTTATATTTACATTTATGCTAGCCGTTGAGGTTTTATATGCTATGGTATTCTATAGTGTCCCCATGGCAAAGTGTCTGTGGTGCCAGGTATAATATATCTTTTGTCATCGTGTGGACTTAGAGCAATTTTTTTTTCCCTAATTGTATACACCTGATGTAACTTAGATCTTATACATGACTGTTCACACGAGACTTCAACCTCTTCCTTCAAGCAATGAACATAGTCGTCGAAAGTGATTTCTCGTGCAACGACATTGCTCTTTACCCCCTTAATTTTTTTTGTGTCTTTTTTTGTTTCGACTCTCAAGGCATACATTTTTGCTCTAAGTCCAACGAATTCCGTCATTATCGCGCCATTATTCTCATCTTTCATGAGACCTGGCACTTTTTTGTTGACGAGTGGTATTTCATACCTGTTACCCATTGGATAGTCGCTCGTGTCAAACTTATCGATATTGCGCTTCATGTCGCTGTATGCGTCTTCACACTCGAGTTTGTATATCAGACTGTCAGTATCTGTATACATGACCCTACACTTGTTTTCATACAGCGGTCTCATGAACTCGTGGTGAAACTCATACAAGCATGTCTTAGATATGTCGAGTATACACATACCAACATATATGGGCTTGTTGAATTTCACCTCGAGCTTGCGCAATTCGACAGCCACAAGATTTTCCGAAAACACACTACAGCTATGGAAATTGGGTTTTGAAATCATTGCCTCTGCACCATACCGACCATCCCATTTTGTTAAAAGTCGAACATCGCTATGAGTGCGCACATCTTCCATCGTTTTGCCGAAAACTGCATTATTCATCAATTTGTACAATGTTTTATCGAAATCATTTTTGGCATTTGTACGGAATAATGTATTTAAATCTATGTATGATTTTAACCAGGGAGATTGTTTGAATTTTAATATTCTATGGATTTTCGTCACAAGTAGTCCATGTCGTATACATTGTTGGAGATTACGGTAGTGTATAACATAGCGCTTTTTCTCACCTAAGGTGGCAAGTAATTTCGATTGTTTTTTACCGGGTGGTTTATCATGCGTCGGGCAAAACGGTAAGTCAATGTGCGCGTCATGTAGATGTTGTGGATAGTCCATGTCAACCTCAAGAATATAGCCCGTAGGTGAATCTAGCGCAATTGTCATGACATCAAAGTTGATGACATTGTCAACCCATTGAAAATTTGAGTGTGGCAAGTGTTGACACATTGCCCAGCCATATAAATTATTCACGTCAAAATACATCAAGTATGATGATTCTTTCAATGGATCGAATGATTCCATATACTTGTTGTTGGCATGCGCGTACCTATTTGAGCATTGGCTTAAACCACCGCGTACACCACGCTCGACAAATAAAACCATATCAATATCTGTGAGCAACTCAAACTGGATATTCGTATGCTTCAACATAGCATCCCAAGTATATCCAGGAAGAGTGTAGTAGTATGCGGGGTCAAGACCATAACTTTCCAAACAGGTATCACGAAAGTTTTCGAAAATGTCTGCCAACAACAATACATCGGTTTTTAAATACAAATCGCTATATTCACCTAGGGTTTGAATGGAAAACCGTTGCCAGATCTTCTCAGCATGAGCATACTCGCTCTCACTTACCGTCTCACCAGTCAATGAACTATAGAATGAATTTATTGGAGGTAGGCTGGTATCTTCTAATTTTTCAATACTATCGATGTATTCATATGGGAATACACCTTTCCTGGTCAATAATGTAAAATCATCTTGCGATAAACAGGAAAATTGAGATTTTAAAATGTTGAGTTTATCAATTGTTAAAAATGATGCTAATTTATCTAGACTGGTATTTAAAAATTTAAATGAATCGATAAAACGCAATTTTATATTGTGTCGGAAATTGTTTGATGTTTGAATAGTTTTAGTGAATGAAATATATTTTTCTTTTGTTATGGGAAGCACATCGGTTTTCCCCTCAAACGCCGTTGCTATATCCTTAATGATGAAATGAGCATCATATCCGGATAAATTATGAAAAACTACTGGGATAAAAAAAGACTGTTTGAATTGTAAATTACAATTGGAATGTGCCGGACCTCTAAACCCAGTCAGATGGCAATGATCTCGTACCCGGATTTCCATAGGGTGGAATGGTTTTTCACATATGTGGCATATAGTGGCTGTTCGGAAATTCTCCGACTCATCCAATGTTAACTTTGCCATGGGGACATTTCTTAATAATATCGTATTAATATTTAAAGCTATTTTATGCAACTCTGATACAAACGCTGCCACACAATCAGTACCACGACATGTATAAAACATAGATAAATTATCATTATATGTACACTTTAAATAAAACGCTATGCTAAATACTTCGTGCCGCTCATACTGGTTATTTTCCATCGCCTCGCGGTTGGTTTTTGCCAATACGCACTCCAGGTCAGCGTATATGATGAAAGGGAGGCGCTCTTTTCGATTGTGGTTGCTGAATTTCAACCATTGGTTGCCATCACTGGGCAACCTAACAGCACAATTATTCAGCTTTCCACAATCGACAGTGTGCGCCTCTAATTTCACCCTGTCCCTGAAGTAATGCAGGCAACTGTAAACGAAAGACGTTATTTAGCATCTTCCTTTCTCTCTCTCTCTCTTTCTCCATTTCAGATGCTTATCTATTTAAAACTTACCGATCGCAGATGAAGACATGCTGTTTCTTTTTTGTCAGTTGTGAGCGGACAAGCCGGGATAAATTTTTAATTGTCACAAAGTGACCAATATTATCCTCCTCTTTCGGCGATGAAATATGTAATAAATTTACGTGATTGTTCTTTTTGTTGTCCGTAAGATAGATGGGAAAAACATTTTCTTTTTCGCCAATCATGTAAACATTTATTGAAAAGTTATTCTGGTTCTCAATTTTTTTTATATCGTTCATTCCAATTGGAAATTCAACACCCTGAAGATTTAACACTGTTGACCAATGTGGATATGACGATTCACGATCAACGTTTTTTTCTGCAGGATACAATGCGGCAACCACTGCCCACGCGAAACAAGTATTGTTCTTCGACTTTACATTAATCACCGCTTTTTTCATCACAATTTTCCGAGGCACTTCAATGCGACACCCAGCACGCATTGGGTTGAATTTATTTACATTAATCATTAAATTTAAGATTTTTGATAAGGCCCATCCACTATCACGATCTTGAAATTCTTCGAGTGATGCCAAGGTGGGCTCAATAACGCATGATCTATACCATTCACTCAAATTGGATGTGCCAAATAGTTCTTTATTTCGCGTAGTGATGCTTTTGTATGATCGCTTATCACCGGCTACAAATTCACCGTTGAAACTTGTATTCACTTTCACACTTTCATATTTATCAATAAGGTCTTTCACGTGTGAACATACAAGAGCACTGGCATCTTCGAAAAATTGTCGCGGTTCAATGTGCTTTCGATTGATAACACATCCCGTCAATATACGACCCTCAAATGCCGTATCAATTTCACGCCACGAAAGTTCATCACTAATTCCCGCACCAGAATGAATGAAATATCCTCGAGTGGAATTTTTCAAACTTTCAAGACGTGCTATTTGGGCGATGAGTGATTGTTGATGCCCAGTTGTTAATCGCGGTCGTTTAATTCGGCATTTATTTTCCAAAGCTTGGATAAATGAACTGCACTCGCGTTCCCACAATAAATACTCTTCCATAGAACTCACTTGTGTAACTCGCTGACACAAATCTTGTTCTGCACGAAAATTAGCCATGTTTAACTCGGTATTGCGGAAACAAAATACTTTGAACGAAAAAAAAAATGACAACTCGCGATGTGAACTAGTCGACCGTCGAACTGAAAATGCTTCATTTCGTGTCTAACATGCACTCCACATTTTTTTTTTCAAACTCATTTATTCAATATTCCCCATTTGTTGAAATATTGAAAAAATAAAAGAATGCATCGAGTTTTCAAAGAGCATTGGAATACAGGCATTAACATCCTTCTCATTGTAAGAAAAAAGAAAAATGTGTATCGCTTGAACACTATTCCAAGCATTGTCTTCTATTAAGGCGAGCAATATGCATTTGTACGTCAGACTACTGAAAATACAAAACTAATAGAAAACCTCCTCTGAAAAAAGAAATTCATATGGGAATATTGGAAACTTCCTAAGCATTATGATGACAATGAATAGAATGACCAAACATTGCATGAGAGGGGCACCCTGAAAAAGGGAAAATAAGTACGGGTAAATGTAACCGGACGCAACTCTCATCATAAAACTTTCTAAACAACTGTCTTCGAGGAAAAATATTTTAACTCTATGTAGAAGCGAGAATATCATGCTCTTTGTCTCTACAGGGACACAAATGGACCTCATGGTATCGTGGCGCCAAAGCGTTGCCCTTTCCGAACGGGTAAATGTAGCCAGACGCCACTCTCATCATAAAACTTTCTAAACAACCACCTTCGAGAAAATATTTAAACTCTATGTGAAAGCGAGAATATTATGCTCTTTGTCTCTATGGGGGACACAAACGGACCCCATGGTATCATGGCGCCAAAGCGTTGCCCTCTCCGAAAAGAAGTCAGCCCAAATTTTTAATTATGCAAACTTTTGTTTCCCGCGAGCTATGGGGGAGCCCTTTACAAACTCATAGGAAAGTTTACATTTGAGAGATTCGCATCTGGGTCCAGTAACTATATGACTCCTTAACTAACTTTCCAATTGCGAACAAAACATCCCCCTCTTACGCAAAAGGGAAAAATTGAAAAATGGGTGAACGGCGGAAAGCCAAAATCGCGAGAAGTTGGAAAAGATGGTGTTTAGCTACGAAATCGTCGTCGAACTGTGAGTACTCGCGTGTGAAAACCATGGCTGCCCAATACAATGTCGGTGAACAGGAGGCAATGGAGTTAGATCGGGATGCACCGATTATGATTGTGGATGAGGAGATGGGTGAAAACTCGGATGAAGATGAGGCAATGGAGGCACCTGATTCGGGACGTGAAAGTGACGACGAATCCCATTATCAGGAAGGTTTTGTGAGAAAAGTGTGGTTTCCGGAAATTATGCAATACAATAGAGACTCAAAAGCATGTGCGATCGGCTTTTATTATTATGCGGGGAGAAAAACTCGTTATTGCAAAGAATGTATTTTTGAAGTGCAGAATGATTATGATCACCTGATAGCATTTAGCAAGCATGAGACGCGAAGACTCTCTGAGATAAAGCAGCATCGGTGCACTTCATGCAATGACCCGCTAAAGCTTATTTTTGATGACAAAATGTGTCCGATATGTTTTCCATTGAAAAAAAAAATAAATAAATAAATAAAGAAATAAATAATTGAAAAAATACAAAAAAAAAAAAAATACAAAAAAAAAAATACAAAAAAACTACAAAAAATAAAAACAGTTTAAAATGGTATATGCGTGTATGTACGTGTATGTGTGCGTGTGTGTGTGTTTGTGTGTGAACATGTGAAAAAAAAAGACTGGTATTCAGTAGGAGAACGAGGATTACACAGTCTCATGATCCAGAAGGTAAGACATAGCTTAAGAATATATATGCATAACCATGGTTTTTCAATGGATATGAGAGAGAGAGCAAGTCCTCACTCTATCTCATATACTTTCTCACGTCGCATCTCATCTCTCTCTCTACTTGTCTATCGATTTGGGACCACACTCTATCTTTCTCTTTCCTACATTTGCCCTCATTCATGAATGCATGTTTGCAATTGTGGATAAGGTGAGGGAGAGAGGGAAAATGTCTGTGATCCCAAATAATAAAATATAAACAATTAAAATACAGGTGTATGACAATGACTCCAAATAAATAGAAAGAGAGACAGACAATTCTGGTGTGTTGCCTAGACCATCCACATTCTTGACATTGTCATTCCATCTCTCTTGCACCCGCTCTCACTCTCTCACAATCTACGACAATAGCTCCGAATAAAAGAGAGAGAGAGAGAGAGAAACAATTCTGGTGTGTTGCCCAGACCCATTCTTAACATTGTCACTCCATCTCTCTTGCACCCTCTCTCACTCCAGCCATCTACCGGGCACTTCACTCCAACCTCCGCCCTCTCTCTCTCACACGGGCCCCAGCACCCCCACCACTCCTACCTCTCAGACCCCCCACCATTCCCCCCTTGCCGCCGCCCGCGCGCGCTCCCCCGCGCCCCGCAGCCCCCTCGCCTACAAGTGAGCCAGAAGCCCCCTAGCTATAATACTTTCGTTCAATCGTTACACAAATTTTATCGAGTTCACGTCGTCGTTACGTCCGTTACTTATTGTAAATTTCGGACTTAAACAAACTTTTGTAAATCTCCGTTAAAAGAGACTTAGCTCTCCGACGCGTATCGGAACGATTCGAAACCGATCATAAAACTCATACAAACTGTATCGACTTTGTTTAAACTTAGTGATAATTACTTTTGATAAATAAATACTCTGTTAATTTGTTATCCGACGGACATTTTTCTTTATTCGGGAAATTTCATCGAAATTTCTCCGGAATTAATCCTTCGAAACATCTCCGAAGAGAATCGAGTGTGAAAACTCAATTGGCTATTATACAGCCTGTCCCATAATGGTCGACCGACCTCTGAGGGGTGGGTAGATGGGGTGATTCTGGACCAAAAAGTCCTCTTCCATTTTTTCCTCCGACGCCCCCCTGATTAGATATTAATTAATTAAGTTCAGCCAATAGGACGCATCGAATAAGCGGGCTACACGGCGAGTAGTGGTGTGCGTGCAAGCGTAGCAGCCTTGGAAGCGTGCGTGTAAAGCGCGAAGGAGTTCGATAGTGTGCGTGCGCTCGTGTGAGACAGTGTGGAGCGTCGAACGTTTCCGAAAACATGAATAGAGCGAGGTAGTGTTAGTGAGGGCGCACAATGTAAAGAGGAACGATAAAAACTGATTGCGTTTGCAATCATTTTTCGAATTAATTGTTAAATGCAATAAAAAAAAAATGTCGATGATTTTGAATCGCAACTGGACGAAAATACAGTTTTTGATTGAGTTTTTGCAATTATGATTTACGAAGCTTCTAAAATCATTTATTGCTGTTTTTGAAACAAACATTTTTGGAAAAAATCTTTATTGCAATTTAGAGAAAAATGTTTATTCTTCAATTTGTATTAAAATCAAATGCTATTTCCGATTTAATATTTTCGCAATACAGTGAAATTGAACTTTTCAAAATTGCTCATTGCAATTAGAACAAAAATACTGCGATTACATTCAATAAAAAAATCAATATTTCAAATCGTTTAGATTTTAAGAAAAAAAGCATCATTAACACTGTTTAAACACAGTGGCATGAAGTTAAAAAGAAGTTGATAATGACTTAAGCGTCGCGCGAGTATTGCTTGCGGACATTACTCGGATGGGTGACCCCGCTCGATTCCAGGGGGAGGGGGGATAAATAAAAAAGTCAATATTTCGAATTGTTTATATTTATTTATGAAAAAACACTATTTGCACTGTTTAATAACAGTGGCATGGAGTTAAAAAAAAAGTTGATGATGACTCGAGCGTCGCGCGAGTTTATCGTATTGCATGCGGATACTACTCGGATGGGTGACCGCTCGAAAATTAAAAAAAAATTGTGAATCAAAAAATATAATTCTTTACGTTGTTCACGAGAAATTATTGAAAAAAGTACTGATAAAAAAAAAGCGTGGATTTCAGAAAGTACAGTAAACATTTTGAAATATTATTTGAATGCAATTGCAAAAAAATTGCGTCGAACGAATTTTATTTTGTATCATTACAACTATTATTCGTTTAGAGTTGAGATTAATTACATCCCGGCGTAAGCGATCGGGGTTCGAGACCTAATAATTTTCTTATTTTTTTTGTTTTCACAGCATATAAGTGTCATTTAAACAGTGCTTATCAGTGCTTTTTTTAATAACTTCACGTGAACAACGTGAAGAATTGTATTTTTTAATTCGCAATTTTTTTTTTCATTTTCGACCGGTCACCCATCCGAGTAGTGTCCGCATTCAATAAGATAAGTTCGCGCGACGCTCGAGTCAACATCAACTTTTTGTTTTACTTCATGCCACTATTATCAAACAGTGTTAACAATGAATTTTTTTTGAAAATAACATAAACGATTTGAAATATAAACTTTTGTTGTTAATTCCCCCCTCCCCCCCCCCCGCCCCTCCAGGAATCGAGCGGTCACCCATCCGAGTAGTGTCCGCACCAATACTCGCGTGACGCTCAAGTCATCATCAACTTTTTTTCAAACTTCATGCCACTGTTATTAAACAGTGTTAATAATGCTTTTTTTCTTAAAATCTAAACGATTTGAAATATTGATTTTTTTATTGAATGTAATCGCAATATTTTTGTTCTAATTGCAATGAGCAATTCGAAAAGTTCAATTTCACTGTATTGCGAAAATATTCAAGAGGAAATAGCATTTGATTTTCATACAAATTGAAGAATCAACATTTTTCTCTAAAACGCAATAAAGATTTTTTCCAAAAATGTTTTTTTCAAAACCAGCACTAAAAGAATTTAGAAGCTTCGTAAACCGTAATTGCAAAAAATTAATCAAAAATTGTATTTTCGTCCATTTCGTGTATTTTCGATTGCAAACGCAATCAGTTTTTATTGTTCCTCCTTACATTGTTGCGCCCTCACTAACACTACCTCGCTCTATTCATGTTTTTGGCAACGTTCGACGTTCTACACTCTCTCACAGCAACGCACGCACACTATCGAACTCCTTCGCGCTTTACACGCACGCTTCCAAGGCTGCTACGCTTGCACGCACACCACTACTCGCCGTGTAGCCCGCTTATTCGACGCGTCCTATTGGCTGAACTTAATTAATTAATATCTAATCAGGGGGGCGTCGGAGGAAAAAATGGAAGAGGACTTTTTGGTCCAGAATCACCCCATCTACCCACCCCTCAGAGGTCGGTCGACCATTATGGGACAGGCTGTATTCGCGAGCCGCAGACCAACCATCATCAAATCATTGGCGAAAGATATTTAAACTTTCGCGCTCTGAATTCAGTGGTCACGTGTCTCGCATCAAAACCCCCTTCTCGGGACGTAACACTTCGGAGGAAATATACCTTATTGCACAAAACACTATAGACTGTGATAGTCGTTTAAGAAAAAAAGTTTCCAAAGTGTTATGTTCTGATGAAGAGAATACTTCGAGGAGTGCAGGATTAGGTAAAGAAACAATCGTTAAAATTGGTGCTCAAGTAATGATTCGGAGAAATATCAATGTTACTTTGGGTCTTGTCAATGGAACGATTGGGAAAATTGTTTCTGTAAATCGCAATATTCGTACAAATAATGTTGATACAATAACAATTACATTGCCATCTGCAAAGGAATATATAATAGAACGTTGTTCTGTTAAATTTGAAGTGATGGACAGAGCCTTTGTCGTTCGAAAACAATTTCCTATTTGCTTAAGTTATGGAGTGACTTGTGACGTTGCGTCACAGGTCGCCCCGACCTGCCCTCGCAAGTCCACCACGCAGAGTCACTTTCCCCCATTAGCCCAGAACCCGGAAGCAAGTGACGAGCTCGTCACTTGTGAGCGAAGCGTTGAGCCGAGCGATAATTAGCCAATTTGCGTCTACCCTTGCGTTTCGAATTCTCTCTTTTCTATGTAATTTTCCTTTTCTTTTCGCGGCAATAGTCTTTATTTCTGTTTTTCTTTGCGATCGAGTGAGTGTGTGTGAGTGAGAGTGAGTGTGAGAAACTGTGAGGGAGGAGTGTGGAAGAAGTGAGAAGGGAAGAAACGTTGTGGAAAGGACGATAGATAAAGGAATTGCGTGGAAAGGACGATCGAGAAGAAACGGGAGGGAAAGGACGATTGTGAAAAAGGATTGCGTAGAGAGGACGAGTGAAAAGGTTGTGAGAGAGAACGGTGGAGAAGGAAACTGCGGAAGGAGATTGTAAAGGAGAGCGAGGAGTTTCGGCAGTTGCAAAGCGTGAGTCTCTTTTGTTTATCGTCCTTATCGGTCCGATCATTTTTTTTTCTCTCTGTTTCTGCGATATCGCGTGCGAGCGTCCCTGCGAAGAGTGCGTGATGCTTCCCCCTGCGTTCCCCCCTCATATTCCCCCGCGCCCGTTTTGACCTTTCCTCCGTACCATCCCCCCGTCGTTATTCCGCGCTCGAGAGTCGTTTCTTTATTTTTTTAAATCTCCTTTCAATTTGATTTTTGCGAGGATCACGTTCTCTCTCATTGTGTTTTTGCATTCGTGACTCGGCGGTCAAGGGTAAGATGCGTAATAGCGTTCGGGAACCCTCCCCCTGAGATCACCTGCCCCAGCCCCTGCGCGTGTGTCGATAACTTACATTTTTTTCGGGTTTCGTTTTTCTTAATAATACTCGTTCCGAATTCGACGTTAAATTCGCTGGCGCCCAACCCGCGTTTATTTCTGTATTTTTGTTATTGGTGTTTTTATTACATAAGTATTTTTATTCGCTACCTCGCCTCCTCTATTTATTTTTGCCTCGCTTTTATTCCCTCCCCCGTATTGTCTTGCTTTTTTCCCTCACGGGGAATAGCGTCACAGACTATACACAAGAGTCAGGGTTTAAGTTTAAAAAATGTTCTAGTCGATGTGGGTAATTCGATATTCATTTCTGGTCAAATCTATGTGGCATTATCACGTGATACGGCATTGATTGGACTTGGCCCTGCCAATTACGATCTTGCTTCTGTTTAAGCTAGCGAGAAAGATATTATTGAATATAGTCGGTTGCGAAAAAAATATTGGCCTGATCTTATACCTCACATAATTGTGCAATGTCCAGTTCGAAAAAAAATTGATCGAGTGTGAGCTCTACCGGCATATATTGTTGATCATCACAACAAAACGGAACCGCTAACGGAAAAATCTCTACCCTTTCACGTCCAGGGGTTGCCAAACGATGATGGCGTTTCTCGTTTTGCGAATGCTAGCATCCAGTGTTTGATACATTGCTCTCATATTCGAGATGCAGTCGCATCGGCTTTAACAGAAACCGTTATAAAATCGGCATTTGAAGCATATGTGTCTAAATGTGGTAAACTTGATACATTTTAAGTGAGACAGTTTGTGAGTAAAGTGTTTATTAATGGGAAGCACCATGATCCAAGTGCGTTTATTGATTCCTTCTGTGACCGTGTAGATGATGTGCGGGATATTATTAGGCATGACATTACTTCTACAATTACATGCCTAAATTGTGGTACAAAGATAGACAATTTCCATTCAAATAATATTTTATTGCTCGATGTACCTGGTTCCCGAAAAACGCAATTTAGTTTGCAGGATATTATTGATTATAACGTGGAAAAATCGAAAAAAGTGAATAGGGAGTGTCCACAGTGCCGATCACTTTCTTCAATCGAAAAAAAAGTCATAACATCATTACAAAAAGTATTGGTGCTACAAATATTAGTTTTTCAGAAACAAAATGCTTTAATAGTACAGAGAAAAATTAATATCAAAGGCATTCCTTTTGCAATTATTCGTACAAATGATCATTAATATGAAGTTATGAGTGCAATAGTTCATGAAGGTGAAAATGTGAATGAAGGCCATTATAGAAGTTTGCTGCGAGGTAAAGGTAATGTTTGGCTATGTGTGGATAGTATGAAGTTTGCTAAATTCAGTTGGCCTCGGAATAGCAAAGATGTATATATGCTTTTTTAAATTCAGTTGTAAATATGATCTATTAGTGATACAATTTTGATAAAAACGTAGATCGGCTGCTGAAGGCGTAAATGATGGAATTTTTTAAAATCCTTTTTCCCATATATCTTGTCATTCGAGATAAGTTTTAGGTTAACTTTGTAATTTCGGAGTGCTGATTCTTTTCTAACATCATTATAAAGTTGCGGTGTCACGAATTTCAGCATTTGAAACACAAAATGGTGTAACAGTGACAAAGAAACCAAAGGTATTGCTTCCACAGTTATTCGCACGAGCGGTTATCGATAATGCCGCTGAAGTTTGCATCATTGGACCGTAACGAAATTACTATAGAAATATATTAATTTTCAGATTTATGCTGTATCTCTGTGTATATTTTCCAAATTCAGAAGACAAACAAAATCTAAAAATTGAAAAAATCAAGTTTTATGAAAACGATGAAAAAATGTACACAAAAATGTACTTTCGTTGAGTTTTAACGAAGCAAATTTTAACACCGCCATCATCGTTATAGAAATGTAATTGTTCTATAAGGTTAATGCAATTGTTCTATAATAGGTCATTATTACAAATCACTTTCTGCGCAGTGACTGTGATATTCAGATTGGGTTGCGATATACGGTCGTTCTTTGTGTAACGGCCCTATCCTATAACCATTTCTTTCCCACTCAACACCTTACACCTACAGCAACCCTGTTATCACTTCGTTCCCATACACATCAGCACCTCCAATTCCGCCACACAGCATCCCTGGGCCACGGTCCCACGGTCCAGAACAATGCAACTCGACCATCCCATCCACTTCACACTTCCTCCACTTCATTAGCGCTAATCCTAATCCTCAGTTTATCTCCACCCGTTCAACCGTAAAGACCAATTAATAAACGCCCAACTCTTACTCTCATTTCCGATTATCATTCATTTATTCATTCCGTATTCGACCATCACAACTGGCGTCAGAAGTGAGATCTGAACTCCGCAATCTACAAAACTAACAAAAAGAAGTGAGAAAGAAACTTGTGTGAAAAAAAACGGTGTGGTGCAAGCGAGTGAGTGAGTGCGGTCCATCATCGCTGAAAGCCGAGAGGGAAAAAAGAAGGGAAATTGTAGCAGGAAGGAAACGACAAAAAAAAACAGCACAAAATGGGATTATTTACAATTATCTTGGCGCTTACGTAAGTACCACCCAATTTTTTCTTTAAAATTCGTGCATGGACTCTCTTCATACTCTGTATTGCGAGCGTGCGTCGGTTCTACGACCATATGTATTCCACACACACACACACACACACATACACCCATTCACGTTTCTATAACCATTGCTCGCTCAAGCAACTCTCATCGTTCCCTCTCACTCTCGCTCGCGCGACAAGAAACTACGTCACTCGGAATTTCGATCTTCTATTACACTGACCGGCAACAAAATCACTAGCGGACACGCCGCTACAGCACGCCTCAAAAATAATTTTCGTACATGAGAACTGATTTCACCCGCTCTTCTCGAAATTAACGCATATACACATTTATACTGGTTCTCACACAAATCTTGCAAAAACAAATTATCAATTTACTGAATTGACCTATTTGAAAAAAGTGTGGCAAAATAGTAATAAACAGAAAAACGAGGAAAACTCGAGAAAATACATATAATATCGAACCACAATTAGGCCAATACGACCACCTAGGCGCCAAATAGGACGCCAAAACACCTCTAATACATTTTATCGACTCATATTGGCAGACCAAGATAACGAAAGCGACCAGACCGAAATGGCAAACCCCGCACCCCAGAACCCCGCAACATATAACGATCTAACAAAAGTAATCCCACAATTCGGCGACGGAAATTTAACAATCGAAAGTTTCATTAGCAGGTGTAAACGCGTACAGCAAACCGCTCCTGACCCAAATCACCGATATTTAATAAACGCAATAATATTTAGGTTAACCGGTAAAGCATACGACTTAACAGACGGGAAAACATACGACACACTAGACGCGCTTCTCGCGGATCTGAAAAGGGCATACAAAAAACCGCTAGAATTATCAGACTTAGGACTCGAATTAAATCAACGTCACAAAAATTCAACGAGTCAGTCCTCGACTACGGACTCCGAGTAAAAGTTTTGCAGAATCAAATTATCGAAAGACTATCGGAAGTATACTCAGCGGCAGACGACAGGGCGTATCTAGAAAAAAGAACGGCAGGAGAGAAGGAAGCCGTAATCCAAGCTTTTGTACGAGGTCTCTTGGACAGAATCGCGAACCTTCTACTCCATCGAAACTTAGAAACGCTGGACAACGCTATAGACGAGGCAACAAATATCGAATTGGAATTACAAAGGCGCGCAACAGTGAACCAAAATCGATCACGCGTAGCCGAACCAGAGGAAACGGTTACCGAAACAGCTAGAGTCCGATTCGCGGAAACCAATAGAAGTATAAACGAGAAATACTGCGAATTTCACCAACAGGGAGGCCATGTAACGTCAGAATGTATAACGTTAGCAAAAATGAGAGAGAGAGGAAGACAAACCCGCCAAGAACCACGACAATTTGGAAACCCCAGCAAAAATCAATTTGGTCGGAGAGCACAAAACTATAACAAGTACCATTCGCAAAATTATAATAATTATAACCCCCAAAACCAATATAGCAACTACACGCAAAATCAGTACAACAACACCCGTAACGACCAGTACAGAAACTCCCAACACGGATACAGAAATAACTCTCGCGATCGATATCGCAACTCCTACAGCCAATATCCTGATAATTCCCGCGATGACCCTCGTAATAACCCCCGCGATCAATATCGTTACAACTCTCGCGACCGTTACCAAAACAACGCCCATGACGAATATCGAAATAATTCTCGCGATCGATACCGCCATAACTCTCGCGACCGCTATCGCACGAACTCACAAAACAGAAACGGTCACTCGAGCCGCCGAGACAATTCGGGCACAAGGGCAGAGAACGTGGACAAATTTAACGATCTCGCGCCAAAAAACGGGAGTGCAGCTCCGCGGAACAGCGCGACGCGGAGCCCCTCGACAGAACGCGCGCCAACGTCAAACTAATAAAATCAGGTGACCCCGAGATCAGAAAAGCGACAATATGTCTAGGGCTCACCAAACGGCGAAAACCACCAACAGTCGCCATTAATTCACCCGATACAAACAAACGAAATTCTCGATTCCTGGTAGACACAGGTGCACAAATAAATTTGGCTAAAATATCTATCATACGGCATAAAAACAAAATCGACCCACCGATAATTTACGAACTTTCAGGAATTACAGAAGGTATATTATACACAACCGGCAAATATACCATCCGAATCGAAAACATTAATGTCGAATTCCATGTCGTCGAGGACACTATCCCTGTTCCATACGATGCAATTCTCGGAGATGCATTTTTCAAAGATACCCCCGCCGATATACTGTACACAAAATCCTGTATTACATTTTTCGACTCTATAATACCATTCGAGACCCAGGAAGAAATTAACATCCCTGCCAGATCAAAAACTCTGATATCAATCCGAATAAAAGATACCGACTTATCCGGAGGGTTTATACCAAAAATCGAAACGAACGAAGGTCTGTTTCTCGGCAACGCTATCGTAACGAACCGTGGTGGAATAGCGTACATAGGGGCAATTAACACAACCAATCATGACATCTCTTTCGCAATCCCAATTGTCGAACTGCAGCCGATCGAACAAGTATCAAAAACACCCGTCGACATTGAAAGTAATTCTCGCGATACTCAACACGAGCACTGCGCAGCAATTTCCTTAGCAGTTACAGACGCAAACAAGGAAAGGTCCGAAACGGTAAAGTCACTCTTGCACCTAGATCATCTAGAAGACACAGAGAAAGACAGTGTATACCAGCTTGTTTCGGAACATCCTCATCTGTTTAACCTGCCTAATGAACGACTTGGATACACGACTGTAGTGAAACACGAAATTAACACCACCGATGACAGACCCATTAACACCAAACAATATCGATTCCCTCAAGTGCACAAATCCGCAATAAACGAACAAGTACAGAACTTATTGAAAAAAGACATTATACAACCATCCCTGTCCCCATATAACTCTCCGGTTTGGATAGTCCCCAAAAAATCAGACGATTCAGGAAAAAAAAGGTGGCGTATGGTTATCGACTTTCGGAAACTCAACGGAAAAACCATCCCCGACGCATACCCGTTACCAAACATCATAGACATTCTCGACCAATTGGGCAAATCACGATACTTCTCAGTTTTTGATCTCGCATCCGGTTTCCACCAAATTGAGATGCACCCTCGAGACAAACCGAAAACAGCATTCTCCACACCGAGTGGACGTTATGAATTCAATCGAATGCCGTTCGGATTGCGAAACGCACCGGCTACATTTCAGAGAGCAATGGATTCAATACTATCCGGACTCCAGGGTGCAGATCTTTTCGTTTATGTGGATGATATCGTTATTTACGCAACCGATCTCGAACAACACGAGAAAAAATTTAGGCGACTCGCGAAACGATTGACTGACGCAGGTTTGACGCTGCAGACAAACAAATGTGAATTTCTCTATAAAGAGGTAGCATATTTGGGTCACGTCATTAGCGAAAAAGGGGTTCAACCGAAACCAGACTTAGTCGAGGCGATCAAAAATTTTCCAACTCCAACGGACAAAAAGACAATCATACAATTCAACGCTTTAGCCAATTATTACCGAAGGTTTATTCAAAATTTCGCATAAATATCCGCTCCTCTGACAAAACAATTAAAACAATCCGAAAAATTCAATTGGACAACCGAATGTCAGGAAGCTTTCGAAACAATAAAAAATAAAATTATCAGTCAACCCATTTTACGATACCCAGATCATAACGAGCGATTTACATTAACAACCGATGCTTCTAACTATGCCATCGGCGCGGTTTTGAGCCAAAAACACGAAAATTTCGATCACTCAGTAGCATTTTACTCTCGAGCCCTCACGAACGCCGAAATTAAGTACGACACCACACATAAAGAACTGTTAGCAGTGGTAAAAGCGGTCGAACATTTCAGACATTATCTTTACGGGAAACATTTCAGAATAGTGACAGACCATAGAGCACTCGTATACCTCACAACCAAACCCAACCCACCACAACAATTACAACGCTGGCAAGCCCTATTAAGTGATTACGAATACGACATCCACCATAAACCTGGAAAACTCAACGTCGTCGCGGACGCCATGTCAAGGAATCCATCAAAGATTCTACCGGTTCGATTACGGAGCGAATCATCGGCCAACGAAAATCACGACACGAAAAAGACCAAAACCACACACCAGCCGGATACGCGCGGAAGGTCAACATCGGACGAACAATCAGGAAATCCATCACCTAGGAAAAAACGCGTCACGACATACAGCAACTCGGAACCATCGGGCACCGACACCGAAAACGAAGATTCAGACAGGAAGCTACGGAGAACGATGAAGGAACACACACACACAAAAGTAAATCCATCTATTGACGATAACAACTGCGATACGGTAACGGAAGAGGAGGAACTCACGACGGACAAACGGAAAACGACTCGGCAACCCAACGAAAGGTCAACGATTAAAGGAACCATGAACCCGGCAGACAATGGAAAAGGAAAACGAGTGGAAACGAACAAAGAAGAAAACAAACTGAATAAATTAAACGACGAATACAACGCTAAACAGGAGTGGCCACCGAAGGCAAACGAAAATAAGCTAACAAGGCTAATCAACCAATATAATCTGAAACAAATGAAGCAGAATGCAAGCGAAGAAAATACATTAACAAACCGATTAACGAATATAATATGAGAGAACAACGGAAGCAGGAAAAATCGAACGAGCAAAGCAAAGAAGACGAACACGCATCAAGCAAGAAAGAAATTAACGACGGGAGAAATAAGCCAAAGGCACTTCAGTCAGTCAACAGACCGGATATGGGAGACAATACAGCCGATGCATCGGAGATCAGGCCAACGTCCCAATTACATCCAACAGCGAACGAACAGGTTACCACGAAACATCCTGAAGTGGAACCGAATTTCCGCTCACCGGCGACCTCAAGCAGCAAGGCGACCAAACCAAATTTCCGTTCGCCGCCACGACTCGATGACAATCGGACGACTCATGACTCGACTCGCGAGATATCGGAGGAATCGCGAGAGCAGTCAACAGGCAAAATCTCAAACCAACAACGATACGCTGAAACCACCGATCCGACCACCAGAATCGACCGACGAAGACAGCACGACATCAGCAAAAAAACGACGACCTGGCCGACCGAGCAAAAATGACATCACAATGGACAAACCCTCTCCAGCAGTAACGAACGACTACGGCAATCTCGCAGCCGAAATACACCAAACCGAATCCGATGAAGATCCACTTGGCATTACCAAAAGCAGTACCGCACACAAGACACATGACTCAAACCGAAGATGCCGAACGTCAGTCGTCCACCGAAGACTCAGAAACATCAGACGAAAGCAACGTAACAACCTCGGAATGGGAAGAACAATCCGAAGATCCGGAAACAAACCAGAGACACATGACATCGAACAACAACGTCATAATTAGCCGGAAAAGTATTCTCACGCAGAAGGGTAACATCGCTCATTTTCTCGCAGCGGATTGTATCACGAACACAACAATATCGCGAATCCTCGTAGAGAAAAACGTAATCAACCACCAAGACCTTCGCAAGGAGAAACCGAGAGCTGGACACATATTCATAACACGCCGCGGAACTAAACGGATCTTCACCATGATATGTAAAGGAAAATGCACAGATAACACCGACTGGCATATGGTCCAGAAATGAATCGAGACAGTCATCAAAATCCTGACAAAGGAAAAACTCGAATCATGCACACTGGCCAAAGATCCCGAGATCATCGATCAATTTCTCTGGGACAACATCAAAACCTACATCCAGCAAATCACGGTTGAACCAAAAATACGAATAACGTTATGCGAAAGAATTATCACGGTACCGCCGAAACTCCACCAACAATCCATAATGAAGGAGGCACATGAATCAACGATCGGAGGACATAAAGGCGTCACGAAAACTCACAAACGCATAGGCGCTCAATACTATTGGAAAAACATGAAGGCAGACGTCGCGAAATTCATTAAAACCTGCCAAAAATGCCAAAAGAACAAACTCGTTCGTGTAAAAAATAGAGCACCTATGATAATAACAGACACGCCAACTCAACCTTTCGAGAAAATCGCAATAGACATCGTCGGACCTCTTCCAAAAACTAAAGACGGTTACGAATACATCCTCACGATCATCGACCTATTCAGCAGATTCAGCGTCATGGTACCTCTTAAACAAACAACAGCTCGCGATGTATCCAAAGCACTAACAACAAGCTTTATAACGACATTCGGCGCACCCCGCGCGATACTCTCCGACCAAGGTACAAGCTTCATGTCAGATCTATTCGCATCTTTCGCAGAACTGTTCAAAATCAAACAGTACCGAACGACAACCTACCATTCACAGTCCAACGGAGCATTAGAGCGAAGCCATCACAGTCTCGTCGAATACCTCAAACATTATATCGACATGGACAAGAACTGGCACGAACTAATTCTATTCGCGGCACTTTCCCACAACACAAGTGTCCACGAAAGCACAGGGCACACACCATACCAATTAGTCTTCGGAAAACCAGCCTCACTACCATCCGAATTCCCACCTCCCGAAAAACTAGCGACATACGACGACTATCTGCTAACACTACACAGAAATTTAAAAGAAATCCGACAATTGACACGCGCAAAGCAGTTAGCGGCAAAGGAACGCACGAAACGGTACTATGACAGGAAGACAAAATCTCAAAATTTCAAAGCCGGACAACAAGTATTTTTAGTAAAAGAACCTCGGAAAGGAAAGTTAGATCCCCATCACACTGGCCCATACACTATTGTAGAAATTCTCAACAGTAACAATATCAAGCTTCAAATCGACAGCGACAAAACAAAAATAGTACACGTAGACAAAATCAAAATGGCTCATGTTGCAGATACCACACAGCCGATATGAACAATGGCATTCTAGTGGAAAACTCACCATTCCCACGTAACCCCGTTTAAAATTGTACGAACACATGCGTCCCAATGCGTCAGACCCCGTCAGTTACACATTTCGCATTCATCAAACCAGCATAATCTTTCACAGCGATTGCCGAGAATTTCGAAAATCACTTTAGCTTACATAACTTAGTAAATTGCAACCCGATGAATTCTTTGTATATATGCAAACAAATTAATCCAATACAACGAATAGTTAATGGAGCTGAATGCGAGAGACAGCTATTGATTAACCCACATTTCCAAAATCTCGAAACTTGCGACATCCATTTGAAAACAGTAAAACAAACCTATTAGGCGAGAATCTACGATCCCGCACAACCCTAAAAATCTTAAAAGTACCGATCCCACCCCTACGGAAACGACAATATAACGACACTACGCTCGACAATGCATTAGCGCAATTGTTGACATTACTGGACACACTATCAGACAGGGCACTACGAGACATACAAGAAACAGTAACACGAATAATAGACGACGAACTGACGAAACGCGAGACAAAAAAATATCAATAAAACAAACTTCGATGAAGCATGAATGCGGTATGAATGTAAATTAAAGACCCTAGGTTAAACATTTACATTTATCTATTATTTCTACGATTTTTACTAATTATCATATAACATTTTATTACATTATTATTTTTCCCTACGACATTTATTTTTCTGGCACATTAAAATAATATCAATCACATCAAACAACATATCAATCAACCAGACACACACAGCCACATCCAACCACATCACAATAACGTCCACACTCCACTAACACGGGACTTATCAGAACTCAGACTGTTACAGAGACAATTTAAGGAACAATAATAAGATAATGGAGTAAAAAGGAACAAAAATAACAAATAAAAGGAAACAATGACAGACCATAACAACCCCAAACTGGCAAATTAGCGACAAACAGGGAAAATGGAAAAAGGAAAACAATAAACAACAGTTCAGATAACTCATACACAATCCGGAACACGGAAAATCAAAACAAACGAGACAACCGCCGTTTTACTTTTACTGCTATTCACAACCAAACCCATCACGATTAACAAACCTCATCCCATTAACACAATAAGTAATCAATAATAGTTAGTTTCAGAACCATCAGCTGTCCAATTACGGAAACATTCAGACGACAAGACATCAACAGATAACATGGAGACACCAACAGGATAACTGGACCAACATCTTAACCCCAGTATCCTGACCGAATGCACACACCAAGGTCCACATCCCAACCAACAGCAAGAAAAAGAACAAAAACACACAAGATACAATTCAATAGATTATATCGAGTCATTCAAATAATAGAAATCAATGTAAAAATATTTGTATTATATAGCGTCAATACCGAAAATTTCTTGTTCAAAAATTGTAAACCATGGAGACCATCGTCCTCGAAGAGGGGGAGTGTAACGGCCTTATCCTATAACCATTTCTTTCCCACACAACACCTTACACCCACAGCAACCCTGTTATCACTTCGTTCCCATACACATCAGCACCTCCAATTCCGCCACACAGCATCCCTGGGGCCACCGTCCCACGGTCCAGAACAATGCAACTCGACCATCCCCTCCACTTCACACTTCTTCCACTTCATTAGCGCTAGTCCTAATCCTCAGTTCATCTCCACCCGTTCAACCGTAAAGACCAATTAATAAACGCTCAACTCTTACTCTCATTTCCGATTATCATTCATTTATTCATTCCGTATTCGACCATCACATTTGTAATTTTTGAAAATCATTTCACAGTTTATCTTGTTATTTGAGACATTTCAGGTTGACTTAGAAATTGACAGTGCTGATTGTTTTCAAACATCACTACAGAAAGTTGCGGTATCACAAATTCAGATACAAAATGGTGTAACAGTGACAAAATACCAATGGTATTGCTTCCTCAGTTATGCGCATGTATGGTCGTCGTTATTGACGTTGAAGTTTGCATCGTTGGAACGCAACGAAATTACTATCGAAATATATTGTCAGATCTGCACTATATCTCTGCAGATATTTTTCAGAATTCAGAAGAGAAACAGTTTCCAAAAATCGAAAAAAATGAGTTTTATGAAAACTTCGAAATATAAATTGTACAAAAAAACGTATTTTTGTTTGGTTTCAACGATGCAAATTGCAGCACCATCATTATTGCAGAAATGCAATTATTCTATAACAGTAATAAATGTGCCATAATTACACGAAATTTACTGCGCGGTAAGAGTGATGTTACTTTTAAACTGATTGTAGTTGTCTTTGTATCATGCATTTGTCGTGATACATTTAAGATGACTGTTTAGATTGATTAAAGGCGCATTTCCTTCGTACTTTTCTGAAATACGTGTATACTTTTCTGTGGAGTTCATGACATATTCCTTAAAGTTAACTTGATTTTTCTCACGTTGTCAATTTTGGTATTTTTATTTTGCGTTTAGGATTTCCTTTCGTTAAGAATGGTCTGTTAATTAAGACAGGGAGAGATTTTTTTTTTTTCAATAATTTGTTTCATTTTTTTTTGAATGTTTTTTCTCAGACTAGAATGTAAGTCGGACCCATTGAACCCGTTATTCTTAGAATAAAATTGATTAATTTTTTCAATAACTAATTTAGTAGTTTTTGCACTTACTTATAATTTTTAATTATGTTCTATCGTATTGCGAGACAATAACGTGGTATAAGGAAAAGTATTCAATATATGCTCAAGAGAATATGAAATTTCTTGAAGAAAAAAGAACATGAGATGTCGTTTGAAATCGATCAATCAATCAACGGTTGCAAAGAAGACTATCTATATATCGCAACTTATAAATAGAAATGTGGAGACACTGATTCATCCGGATGTTGTCCACGAACGTCTGGTTAATATAGAAAATCATTTTGACGTGTTCGCAAGTGATCTGTAATACAATATGGACCATAATCGATGTTGATCTTCAATAGAGGAACACTTTTTGGAGTTGAAAACACCTTTATTCAGAAGAAGACACCGTTTGGTCGTTTTCACTGTTACTACAAGGCGACATCGTCACTTAAAAATCTCAAGAACCATATTGGATTGTTTGAGCTAAGAAGCACAATAAAATTCATAGACATATTTTTTAAGGACGTTATATCGTTGAGATGATTTTATTTCATGTTGTTACGAAACAAATGCGTATTTCTAGTGATCGAAACATAGTTGGAGGACACTTCAGAAAATTTGTGTCCATTTCCAATACCATTCCTGATTTATTATTGTTATCTTTACCTCAAATCGAATTTGTGATTAGTGAACATATTTTTATGAAAACTGATGATTCTTCAGGAAAATGAATATCAATACGGGTTCGACTACCGGCGTTATTTTTGAAAGTACTGTTTTTAAAACAGAAGTATTTTTAGTTTTAATAACTAGTAAATCGTTTTGTGTAAAACATTAAAAGTACCCTTCCTATTATGTATTATTATGTAGATCCTTTGTTTTACGTTATGAATTCGTTATGTTATGATTTTTTTTTGAAGTTGATGATAAAATGATGAGTGCTACATTTTATGTTGTACTAAGTAAAGAATAAATGTGATCTGATCATAAAAATTTCTGTGAAATAGAACTCGAGTTATTTTTATTTTACTGCCGCTGAGTCGGAAACACGTGGATTAGGCCTACCGGGGATACCACGTTAAAAAAAAACGCGCCTAAGACCCTACCCCTGTGGTGGTGCGGAAAAAGGGTATTTTAAATAAAAATAATTCATTCAATTCATTTCACAGAAAGATATATAATTTTTGAATAATCGATCATTTTTTTCTTAACCATGCACGACAAGTTTGTTGATACTATAATATTTATTGATTCCTAACATAACGCGATTAAAATTTTTACAGTCTCCCTCCTTTTTTTGTAGTCATTTCCATTTTTCTTTTTTTTCCGTCCTTAATCTTTCATTTCCTCTTTCTCCCAATCTCTCTCTCTAATGAGCGTCTGCAGCCATCTAACCTCTCTCTATTGTATCGCACTTGAATGAGCGCTCGGGGAAACTGCAGAAAACCCATGCCGAAACAGCCGACGCTTTCGATAGCGCTTGGTGGTTCTCGTCGGTATCACCAGTTATTTGTTAGTGATAGTCGACTCTTTTATGTGATTTTCTTTTTTTTTGGTAAATTAATTTTTTACGCTATTTTAAAAAAATTTCATATTCTCACGAGAACAGCGGGAAACTGCAGAAAACCTTACGGATATATCCGTAATAGCGCTTGGTTTTTCGGTCAACGTTTTAATATTTTCACGCACAATAAGGTTAACTGGTGTGAACGCTCAATCCCCGGGTTGACCACGCGTCCATTGGAGCTAGTTTTTTGTTGATAGTTGGCTGGTTTCCGTGATTTCTTTTTTTTTTTGTACTTTGTTAAATATTTTTGTTTTTTTGTAATTTTTTTTTTTTATTACATTATACTTTACCTACGATTGATACGATAATAATACATCTAAAATTTAGATGTATTATTATATTATTATACTTCATCATATTTTCATACTTTCTCTATTTATACAAACTTTCATCAAGCGATAAAACATCACCCCGGAAACAAGCCAATCATCATCAATCCAGCCGCGAATCATAAGTACCAGAAGGTGCACTTATTCTACAAGCGATGGGATGGTCCCGTTGGTAGCGTGTCATACTCCGGACCGTACGGGCGTTCGATCGATTTCCGCGCTCAGTTTTTTTTTTTTTTTATGTGACGAGTTGTTCATTTGTGAAACACGCTGAAGTAAATTCCAAAATAATATATATATCACATTTGTCAAGTGGCGAAGTAGGCAAAACACCGAAAAATTAAAGCGTCAGTGCTGAATGTCAAAGTATTTTAACCTTTTCCAATGTCGAAGTTTTAACACTTGAAGAATTGTTTTGTTGTTGTTTTTTTTCACTTACATGATTAAATTCGGTGGTTTCGTACAGAAAGAAGTGAAATCCATATTTAAAACTTTAAAAAGTAAAAAATGTACACCAATCAATAAAAATAGAAGTTTTCGTCGAAAAGTATTTTTTTCAAATAGTGTGAAAAAAAATCAACATTTTTCAAAAAAAAAATCGAACTTGACGTGCATGCACCTCTTTTTCTTAACCATGCATGCCAAGTTTGATTTTTTTTTTTTCAATGTTATTTTTATATTTCACACTATTTGAAAAAAATACTTTTCGACGAAAACTACTATTTTTATTACTTGGTGTACATTTTTTACTTTTTATAGTTTTAAATATGGATTTCACTTCTTTTTGTAGGAAACCACCGAATTTAATCATGTAAGTAAAAAAAAACAACAACAAAACAATTCTTCAAGCGTTAAAACTTTGACATCGAAAAAGGTTAAAATACTTTGACATTCAGCACTGACGATTTGATTTTTCGGTGTTTTGCCTACTTCGCCACTTGACAAATGTGATATATGTATTATTTTGAAATTTATTTCAGCGTATTTCACGAATAAACAACTTGCCACATCAAAAAAAAATTACTGAACGCGGGAATCGATGCCACGCCCCTGCGGTCTGGAGTCCGCCACGCTACCAACGGAACTATCCCATCGCTCGTAGAATGAGGGCACCTTCTGGTGCTTATGATTCGCGGCCGGATGGATGATTGGCTTGTTTTCGGGGATAATGTTTCATCGCTTGATAAAAGTTTGTATAAATAGAGAAAGTATGGAAATACGATGAAGTATAATATACATAATAATACATCTAAATTTTAGATGTATTATTATATTATGTATTAGATAATACATCTAAATTTTAGATGTATTATTATCGTATCAATCGTAAGCGAAGTATAATATAATAGTACATCTAAATTTTAGATGTATTATCATACGATTACAAAATTGTTGTTCTTTAAAAAAAAAATGAATAAAAAAAATACTCAGAGCGGGGATCGATCCCACGCCCCTTCGGAACGAAGTCAGGCACGCTACCGACTGGTCCATATAATCGCTTGAGGAATAGGTGCACATTCTCGTACTTATGATTCGCGGCCGGATAGATGATTGGCTTGTATTCGTTTGCTGTTTTGTTGCTTTATCCCTCGATAAAAGTATGAGGATTAATATAATATTAGTAATCTAAATATATTTCCGCTTATTTACAGGGATTATAATGCATTTGGCATTAGGACGGGTGTGAGTGAAGCGGGAGCAATTTACTAGAAGTGCTTGCGCGGGCCGTCGGGTGACGTCACGCGCGAGCCGTGCTAAGGCAGCGCAGCCAGAAGCCAGCAGCCAGATCGCGCGTAAAGGTTACCCTCTCTCTGGTCCTCTTACGCGCCACATGAACGTGCTCAGCGTCCCCATGTATGAGTGTAGCTGCCGAAGGCGCGGTCGAAGTTTCTCGACCGCGCTCGGCTCTTTCCGACGGCGTCCGAGCATCGCTTGCTCACGGACACGCGCTTCCGTGATTGTGTGATGGGCGTGTAAGGGACTAGAGAGAGGGTAAGTTTTACGCGCGATATGGCTTCACTGCTTGTATCTCCTCGTTCCCCTAATTAAGTATCCTTGTCGCGCTGCTGGTCATCGAGTTGCATAGCGCATCGTTTTTCTGCCATCCTTGACAGAGTTCATTTAACTTTATTACTGTCTTTTTAATACTTTTTCCTTGTTCTTTCAATGTTTTGAGATTTATCCTGATTACTAATTTCCAAATGTCATTTGTTATTGACAAGGTGCCGATTTCCTCGTAATATAGTCCTGGAGAAACTGCAAATTTTTCGATGTGGTAAGGTTTTTCGTTTTCCTGCTCGCAATGGCCGGCTGCCACAGTAAGGGCAGATATCTGTTGACATATGTCTCAGGGTAAGCCTATTTTATCCCTAGATTATTTTGATGTGTATAATTTTTATTTCTTGGGTTTTAAAATTTTATTGCTCTTAATTCCTTCGTTTTCGTTCGAATTCATGCAAACTTCTTGCCGAGTTTGCGGAATTGTCCCACTTTTCTGCAGTTTCAGATCGGATTACAATGTCCGATTCCTGGCTTCGTCGTCGTCGTTGCAAGGCGATCAGTCTTACTTGAGACGTCGAGACATTGTGTTGCGTTGTGTACGAAGGACTTACCTATTTACTGCGACGCCTTGTTCGGGGGAAGGCGAAACAATGCGGGGAGAAGGGGAAATAGAAAATCGAAAATTACGAGAAAAAGAAACGAATATATTCTATAAAAAAACAATGGGTGGGCGCCAGCGAGTTTTATCGTGAACTCGCAAACGACTAATAAAACAAACAATAAATACTATTTAATACGCGATGGGGGACAGGGGAAAGGGATCTAAGGGGGAGGGTTCCCGAACGCTACTGCGCCTCTTACTTTTGACCGTTGAGTCCTCGTAGGGGAAGTTGATACCAAAAAAACTGATGAAAGAGAAGAAACAAATACTGGAGCTCGCAATAACGATGCGGGGGGACAGCGGGGGACGGGAAACTCGCACAAGGGTCGAGTTAGGAAATGGGGGAAGCACCACGCACACCGCAAGGGGGAACGCAGGGAAATCGAGAAGAGAAAAAGAAAAAATCTGGCCTCGTGGCCACTCGCACGACGCAATAAAAAGCCAAAAAAAAATGATCGGACCGGCAAAGAGAAAAATAAGAAAAAGAAGACTCACGCCCCGTACAAATCCTTCGTTCGTCCGTTCTTTCCGTTTCTCTCACACTCTCTTCACGCTCGGCTCCTTCCCACACTCTTTTCCTTCGCATGCACAATTTCCTCCAAACTCCATTACGCACAACTTCTTCGCAATTCCTTTTTCTTTCCCAAACTTTTTCCTCCTCGCTCTACTTTTCCTCTCACTCACACACTCTCGCAATCACACACAATTGCTTTCACTACACTCCTTCGCACTTCCTTTACTTCACACACTCTCTCACTCACTCTCAAAAGAAAAAAATAATGACTCAAGAAAACAAAAGGGGCACGCAAAAGAAAATTTAAACGCAATAGAAAAAAAAATCAAAACGCAATATCGCAAAAATCAAAAGTACTAAATCGCTCGGTTTGACGCATCGCTCGCAAGTGAATACTCTCTTGCGGCTTCCGGGTTCTTCGCGCAATTAGGGAAAGTGGGAGAGATTTTTGGGGGACTAATACGCGGGATGGGAGAAATTTCTAATAGCGATACTTGGGACAGGAGAGGGATGGCAACACGGTGACTCCTGATCGCTCGCTGATCCATGGTAATTCAGGCCGCGAAGATGAGGTGTCGAATGATAGTCCTCCCCGGGGGTCGATGCATTTGGAGTTGGAAATTTCGGGGACTGCAAACCAGAGACGGTGGTGGCGGCTGCTCAATCATTTTCCCTTCGAATTTTCCACGGGGAGTGGGTTTTTTCTCCCCCATGTAACGATGGTGATGGTGATTCTGGCGGGGAGGCGACTTCCTCCTCCGCGTAAATAATAATGCACCCCCGGGGTGGCGGTGACGGGATAGCTCTCTCCGGGCAGTGATCTCGTCGGGTCCAAGGGTCCACCGGCGATGCTGCGCTGGGGGGGGGGGGGGTGGGAGAAAGAGAGGGAATGAGGGAGTAGGTGGGGGGGAATGAGGGGACCGTAAGTATAGGTTTGGGTTTTTTTTTGTATAATAAAAATATTTTGTGTGTCTTGTTTTTAAATATTTGATTTTTTTTGTATTTGCCAGATCATCATGGAACATCTATGGATGGAGCGAGGGACGGTCGTCTTCGGCGACCCGACACACGAGTTCCAGCTCGTTATGGTAAGTTTTTTATTTTGTGAAAATTTTAATTTTTTTTTTTTATATCGTGATATATACAATGCGTTCCAATTGAAGTGGAACACTTTGATTTTTGTCGATCTCCGGCGCAAATCGATCGATTTCAAAAAAACAAAAAAAAACACTTTCTTGCCAATTTTATTTGCTTTCGAATGAGCCTAGTTCGAATTCGATCGGATTAGAATTGGCCGAGCACCAGGAGTCGACGTAAAATCATGCAAATCGGGTTCCGACGCTCAGCTCGAATTTTCGTATTTCCAGGAAGGGCGCTATGATTCGTCATACACCGTTGGGAAGGGCATTTCACCCCGAGAAAAATGCGCACAAGCTGGAGTCTGTGCGATCATCCCAGAGGGAGATATAGCACTAAGAAGCGAAAACGGTTTATCGACGATAACTCGAGAACCGTCCGGCCGAATTCGCACAGCTTTTGCATGAGCTATTCTTTCTCCATCCCCCAGAACTACGTGAAGTCGTTTTTTCCGTGGATGCTCCCTCGGTCGAGAACCAGAGATCATCGCGGTGCACCGTGAGCTTCGGACGCCATTTTGAACATGAAAATGTTCGCGCATTGCGACAATGTTCATCGAATAGCTGATGATTTTCTCTTTAAAATGCACCCTTGAAAGTCCCAAAAATCTCAGTTTTAAGGGATGATATTTCCATTTGAAATTGCATAAAAATTTGACAGCTTTCGGTCTCGACGGGAGCGCGAGAGCGCGGACCGCAGGCGGCGCACAGCGCATGAGGGGAATCGATCTAGAGCGCCCCCACCACATGCCCGCAGTCTCATAACGCGAGCTCACGTATTATCGCAAAATCGCAAATTTTTTCAAAATTACTTTTTGTACCGGCTTTCTTTTTATATCTCAATATCATTGTTAAATTAACAAAACTATTGTTGTTAAATTAACAAAGCTATTATTGTTAAATTAACAAAACTTATTGTTAAATTAACAAAGCTATTATTGTTAAATTAACAAAACTATTATTGTTAAATTAACAAAACTATTATTGTTGAATTAACAAAACTATTATTGTTAAATTAACAAAACCATTATTGTTATTAATTAATTTTTTTGTTATCAAATCTTCTTATAAAAAGTTGATGGGGTCCCGAAGTTGATCCTTTAACAAAAAAATATCGCGGGATTGTTGTCATTTTATTCGTTTTTGCTTGAATTTGGCTGTTTTTTATGTATTTTGTGACGTGACATTTGGTGCCCCGGCGACCCGACGGATCGGTGTCGACTAGAGGGTCGGATCAACGACCCTGGGACGACGCGCGGTCCCAAATTTGAGAGGAAAATTCGGCTTTAGCCGTGAGTAGGCGAGATGGCGGGGGTGTTGGCGGCTTTTATTTCGGGGAAAGTAATAATCGGGGAAATTCAATCTGTAAGCCCGTTTGAGGGAGATTTCGGCAAGCGTCGCGCGGGCATGGGTGGGCCCGGTGTCGCCTCCCACTCTGTATTATCAACGTGCCTTTATTATCGGCTGCATTAATGTGCCTTGCCTTGCATGCGGGCGAGGTGCACGCGCATATTTGGGGAGTCGTCGTCACGCCATGGATGGCCCTGCGTGGTTTTGGGCAAGCTTTCGTCGCCTCGGGGTATCATGATAACCCCAACGCCACATTTCCAATCTCAAGGTCCGTTTAATATCATGGGATACGGGTGTTCCGGGACGATGTAGAGTAACTTTGGTGGGCCCACCACTCTGGTCGAGGTCGCTCCTCGCAGCGTGAGGGAGGCCTCCACCCATCGTCCGGAATTACCGGCAGTATCCTCGGGGAAGGAGTTAACGGGACGGCAACATGGTGAGGCGCGAAACTCGCCCGGCGTGGCGCGACATATCGAAAAATCGCGTCAGCGATGGTCCTGCCAACGGACGGTGCCTGTGGGCACGCAGCCCCCCAAAATTCGCGCGGGTATGGCCAAAATGCCGTGCGCCGCTGGCCGCCCAGGTGGTGGGGCGCGCCGGGGTCCGCGCGCTTGCTGCCGGCGAGCCGAACCTCAGTTAGTCTGTGCGTCGCTACGATTAATGGGGTAAGTCGTCCTTTTTCTATTACGACGGCGGAAGGAGATTGTGGGCGAGATGCGAAGGGCCTTCGAATAATTAGGACTGATCGGGGGCTGGGTCAGTTTGTTGCATCACGGGATGTATTAGGTTTTGTTTAGTGACAGCCCCGATCAGTAATAAAACATTGAGATGAAGCCTCGTGTCTCGTCCCCCATCCCTTGCCTATAAAAAACTGCCTTCCGAAAATTCTCACTGCCTTCTCGCGTATATTCGAGTTATTGTATGATGGTTGGAATCCTCGTACCGTGGTACGGTGTGAGGAGTATTGTTTTATCGCGTAAAATAAATTCCAATAGTCGAAATAATGTGTCGCGTATCAAGTAAAGTAATTTTATATCCGGAAATTATGTCGTGTTAAATTTTTGGGCTATTGCAAAGGCCTCATACTCGCTGCTCTCGCGCTCAGGGTCGCACTCGCTCGCGTATTGTTGTTCGTCCGTCTCTCTCTCGCGTGGTTACGCCACGCGCCGGCTCGTTCCTCGGCGACGAGCGTTATTGTTTGCCGTGTACCTTTCTTCGTGCCTATCGTCTTGTGCGTATTATTTTGGGAATCGCGATTATTTCGTCAAACTTATTATTGTAACATCGTGGCCGCCTTCGCATTTTTCGGCGTATTCCGCGGGCGAGTTGCTAACTCGGCATCGTGATAGAAAATTAATGTATCGGGCGTCCGATTTATGTACTTTATTTCAACGCTTATTTCATGTAAATGTGATTGCCTTTATTATTTTGGTTATTGATTATTTAGCTAGGAAACTGCCTTTATTATTTTGTTATCATTTATTTAGTTAGGAAACTGCCTTTATTATTTTGTTATTGAGTATTTAGCTAGGAAACTGCCTTTATTATTTTGTTATCGATTATTTAGTTAGGAAACTGCCTTTATTATTTTGTTATTGACTATTTAGCTAGGAAACTGCCTTTATTATTTTGGTTATTGATTATTTAACTAGGAAACTGCCTCTATTATTTTGTTATCGATTATCTAACTGGGAAACTGCCTCTATTATTTTGTTATCGATTATTTAGCTAGGAAACTGCCTTCATTATTTTGTTAGCGATCATTTAGCTAGGAAACTGCATTTATTATTTTGTTATCGATTATTTAGCTAGGAAACTGCCTTTATTATTTTGTTATCGATTATTTAGCTAGGAAACTGCCTTTATTATTTTGTTATCGATTAGTTAGCTAGGAAACTGCCTTTATTGTTCTGCTATCATTTATTTAGTTAGGAACCTGCCTTTATTATTTTGTTATTGACTATTTAGCTAGGAAACTGCCTTTATTATTTTGGTTATTGATTATTTAGCTGGGAAACTGCTTTTCATACTGCTTTATTAGTTACCTGTTAGGAAACTGCCTGTAGTACTTTATTTATGAGTTGCCTGCCTCATTATCTTGTTATCGCGTATTTATCGTAGGGAACTGCCGGTATAATGCCGTCATCAATTTATTTAACTTAGGAAACTGCCTCGTTATTTCCATTACTAGTTACCGTTTAGTGAACCGCCCGTATCATTTTCTTCCTTATTTATTTGTCAGGGAAAATGCCTTTATGATTTCGTAATCAGTTATTCAACGTATAATACTACCTATGTTATTTTCGTTATTAAGGTTTGGGGGCCCGTTATTTCGATGTTATGCGCCCGAGGTAATGAGAATACGATTAAACGAATTATTGTGAAAACGGTGTTTGGTTTTTTTGTTGTTTTGACACTGTCGCCCGTCTCTACTCCATCACCCCGCCCCTCTACCGATAGATTCGAGTCGCGCTAGTCGGCATAACGTCGGCCACGCCGATGACTAAACATCTCGGCGGGCGGGTTCGCCTTCGACTTTTGGGATCGATACGTCGTCGCTCGAAAGGTGACGGCGATCGATCTTTTGCAATAATCTGACGAAGCATTGTTGCAATTATTTGCTCTAAATTGCCTAATTCTGCTGCGATAAGCAGTTGAATGCTCTTTTATTCGGTCGGTGATTGACCGCAGTTCGGTCGCTGACCGATGTTGTGAAATAGGGAAATTCCGGGTCACAACATCCCTCCCCCCTTGGAAGAACAAATCTCTCCCGAGATTGGCATTGCGACTTTGTGTTTGGTCCTTGGGCTTACAAATGTCGTTGTTTACATGTTTTTTGCGATTTAAAATTCTATAATTCCCATATAATTACATATTTGCACCCATTGCATGATTAATTATTTTGTGTCCCCGATACAAAGTGGGACATACGTATTTATACAATTCAGTTCGGTTATGTATGTATGTATGTATGTATTTATGTATGTCTTATGTCGAATTCGTGCGTTGTGTTTTTCGTATTACCTTACCACTAAGTGAGGGTACAGGTAACTTGCGTTTTGATGATTTAGCTGTTTGCGGCTCGGTCGCGCAGCTGATGATGGCCGGCTCGCTGTAGATCGCCACTGCGAGTGTGCGCTCTCGCTTCCGCATATAGAGATATATACAAGTCGCTCCGATTATTATCGGCACGATTGCTCCTATAGAGTAGCTTCCAATTGCGATTTGTCGTGTTACCTCTGCCTCGCGAATTCCTTTTATTTTTGTTTTCAGCGTTTTCAAACGTTCTCCGATTTTATTTATTTCTGCTGGATTATCTGACAAGTTGTGAGGTAATTCGGGTACAATTGACGTATACTTTAATAATTGTATATCCTCGTTTAGCATTGTCAAATTTGCTCGCGGTAGAAATTCGTTGTGTACAGTTTGTTTTATTTCTCCTATGGTTTCGATTCTAAAATTAGGAGTGGTGACGGAACATTTTCCGTCCAAAGCCAGAGTCCCTGTCCCTATTAATGTTGCATGTTCCAATTGTCGCGTTCCGCAATGTATTAATAAGGTTTCAGGTTCCGGCGCTACGTATAACCATTTACCACGGTGTTCTAATGCAATTATTAGCGTATTGTTTAACTGTACGATGCGCTGATGGCATTCCGCGTTTTTAACGTTGTGCGTGATATACATCGTTGTTTCGCATGATGTGCAAGTGTGCGCGGCTAATATAGCGCGTCTAGGTCTACATAGATAATGAGTTTTTAATTTTTTGCACGATCGCAGCTCGCTCTCGTCCATCATTAAGCAAGATCTTCGCGTTTTTTCAACGATGACGATTGCATTTGTTACCTCTATAAATTGAAAGTGATTTCCTTCGATCTTCGCGGGCAATGGATACGCTCTATTTATTATGTATTCCTCGTGATTTATTAGTGGAATTTTGATTACCAGGACGAGTTCTGTCTCTACGCAATACGCACCTATTTCGCTAATTTCTAATAATTTTGGCATTTCTTCCGGCCGCACGGGCGTCGGAAACGACAGACCTTTCGTCAAGTACGTAATGGCGTTTTTTAAGTATTCTGCCATTTGCCCCGGGGGCAATATGCTTGGATTAACTAATCCTTTTGATAACCCTGCTATAAAATCTGTCAGTTGTCTGACTTCGCTCAAGAGAGATTCGGTGATCATTCCCATTGTTGTAAGTTTCTCGTCTATTTGTTGTCGTTCATCTAACCTGTCCAGACGGTTTGTCAGGCTGTCCCGTACGCTCACGACGAGTGATTGTAATTGTTTCTGATTTTCCTCCAACCGTGTTGTTGATTTGTTGAACAGGTGTAATGTCGACTCGAGAATTTGAACGTTTTCGCTAAGGGCGTTTTCTAAAGCATTTTGATTGGTCCCCAATTTGTTGAGTTGTTCGTTGATTTCCGCAGCATCCTGTGCATCCATATTTCCCGTGACTGCCTTGATAATCGAGCCAAGGCCGTTAATTATGCCTCTACGGTGACGTATTAATTTGCCACCCGTTATATCGTGGATCGCTCGAAGCTCTTGCTCGGTCCTCTGTAGCATTTTTGCTGCTGTGTCGGCAATCGTATTGCACAGCACGTCCTTCGTAGCTGCCCAAGTACACAGCCCTGTTAGATTTGTAAATGTATTTTTTATTTCCTTTTCTTGTTTTTCTAACGATCCGAGGTCCATTTTTATGATTAATTTCCATGTGTCGCTGGTTACGGATAAAGTTCCTATTTCCTCATAATAAATCCCTGGGTTGGTTGAAAATTTGTCCACCCGGTATGTTTTCTCGTCCCTCTCGGCGGCGATAGCGACGAGGGGTACTAACCTGCGGAGAATATCGCTCGGTTATTTTTCTGTCTTCGTTCCACTCGTTTCGAGAAACTTTTCATTTTCTAACTCTCTTAATAGTCGTTGGAATTTATATTTTTTCGCGAATTTTGTCGATTACGCGTTTTTACCCCACCGGGATGCCGCTCTCGGTGTGATTCTTGCCTCGACGGATTTGATCGTCGAGGCGTCGCTTCATTTAGCAGCGAGTTTTCAACCAGGCGATAACGTAAGTATTAATAAATTTTTTCCCTTTTTTTTTGTAAAATTATGGATTTGTTTTGTTTTATTTTATAACATTTTTTCTGTGCCTCCTTTTTCAGATGGATAACTGGAATTTTGAAGGAAGCGCGGTCGTCTTTGCGGACGGCAATTCGGAGCTGGAGTTTGTCCTCGTAAGTTTGGTTTTACATGTTTATTTTAATTTATATTTATATAATATATGTTACATGTTAATTTATTGTTTTCTTTTTCTTTTCTGTTTCAGACTCCTCGTCTACGGAAAAGGCGGCTGCCTCGCATTTCCCCGCCGCAATGGTGGCGGCGGGAATTTGTCACGCATGCGGTGTCGGTCCGCCGCCGCCGGCAGCGGCTAAGGGCCGCAGTAGACGAGTTGTGGAGGGACACTCCAGCTGCCCGGGAGGAGGCTGAGTGGGGTTGTGACCCCGGGGACCTACTGGGATTGTGCCGGCTTTCCTATCCGGACCTTCCCCCGGAGGAGGGATGGTTTTTAAGCCGGCCCGTGATGTGGTGGCTGGCTGCCCTGTTCCCGGGGGCCCCTCAGCCTGCCCCTTGGTTATTCTGAGGCCGCGCGGAATTCTTATTTTATAACTAATTATTTATAGTTATTTTTGATTTTTTTTTTGTGTAACAATATATGTAATAAGCGTAATTATTTGTTTATTTCTTTTTTATCCTTCCTCATTTCCTTCCTTATTTCAGGGCGCATGCGTTGGGGAGCCTCCGTGGGCTCCCTCCTTCTAATATTTTGTTTTATTTATTTTATTTTTTAATTTTCGCGTCGGTGGGGACGCCTCCGCGGGCTCCCGTTATAATGTTGAGAGTTAAATATTTTTTTTTTTTTTTTTTTTTTGCTGAGCCATGCCAGGCTCTTCGCGGCGCGATGGCTCCCGCGACGGTGTGTGTGTGTTTGGTGCGTACGTTGCCCTCGCTAGTGGGTAACGTACGCCTTGATGCGGTTCGCGTGTACGCGCATCGTTTTCCGCCCGCGGCCGATAACGTAGTTTTCGCTCGACTCTCTGCTTTTGACAGTGTAAGGCCCCACCCACTTGGGTGTGAGCTTGGCCGAGCGTCCTCGTCTGACCGTTTCGTCGAGGAGGAGGACGGTGTCGCCTGGGCGGTACTGTACCACTGATGCATCTCTGTCATAGTGTTGTTTCGCCTTTTCCTTGGCTCCCTTTACGTTCTCCCGCGCCTGCTGCCATGCTGCCCGCAGGCGTTCCCGCAATTCCGCGGCATAATCCTCATACGAGTAGGTCATTCGCGGGGCCTGCTGTAAAGCCGTCGGTAACTCTGCTCTCTCTCCGAAAACCAATTCGTGTGGTGTGAGCTTTGTCACCGAATGAGGTGTGGTGTTGTACGTAAACATTGCGTACGGCAACCATTCGTCCCAATCCTTTTGGTCCTCTCCGATAAAATTTTTCGGGTATTCTGCGAGAGTCCTGTGGGATCTTTCCAGGGCTCCGTTTGATTGCGGATGATATGCGGTTGTTTGAATTTTTTCTATTCCGAGTAATTCGCATATCCCTTTGAAAGTCGCGCTCAGAAAATTTGTCCCTTGGTCTGACAGAATTATTGCCGGAGCGCCGAATTTGCAAATAATTTCGGTGGTCATGGCTTTTGCGACTGTATTCGCCTCTTGATTTTCCAAAGGCAACGCTAGACTGTACTTTGTTAGTAAATCCTGAAAGGTGAGTATATACCTATTCCCTTTTCCCGTGATCGGTAGGGGTCCTACTGTATCGACGGCACATTTTTCAAAAGCACGCGTCGGTGTGTCTGTGGTGACCATCGGGGCCTTTGCCTTTTTTCCTACCTTGTTCCTCTGACATTTGTCGCACCGTTGTATATAGGTGGCGACGTCCTTTTTCATTCCAGGCCAATTATGCTTATCTCGTATCCTCTGCAGTGTTCGCTTGATGCCCTGGTGCCCACCTAGAGGGGCATCGTGGTATTCCCTCATGATTTCGAGGCGCTCACGCTCGTCGGGGCATAGTACGCCTATGCTGCAGCCATCCTCCTCGCTCTCGCTGTCGGTGCCGTCGCTCGGCCCGCGCGATGCACGCAGAGTTTCCCCCGGCACCGCGCTTCCCCGGGCCGCCTCGCCAGCACGAGGGGCCTCGCTAGCCGTGCGAGAGCGCTCTCTCCGTCCTTCTTCCTCTTGTGGCTCGGGCCTGTTCTCCTTTTCCTCTCTTTCTTTCGCTTGCGCTCGAGTGAGCGCGTAGATGCGACTTAACGCGTCAGCGTTTGTATTTATTTTTCCAGCTTTATGCTGTATTTCGTAGTCGTATTCTTCTAATTTAATTCTCCATCTCATTAACCTTGATCCAGGATCTTTTACCCCGAATAACCATGTTAATGGCTTGTGGTCTGTTACGATTGTAAATTTCGTTCCATAAATATATGGTCGAAATTGATTAACAGCCCACACAATTGCAAGTAGCTCTTTTTCGGTAGTGGAGTAATTTGTTTCGGCCTTGTTTAACGTTCTACTAGCGTAACAAATTGGCAAATCTTCACCGATCTTCCCTTGAGACAATATCGCTCCGATCGCTTTATCTGATGCGTCTGTCGTAATAACGAAACGCTTCGAGAAATCGGGATATTGTAGTATCGGGGCGGTGGTTAAAGCCTCTTTCAGGCGTTCGAACGCAGCCTCACATTGTTCCATCCACGCGAATTTAACCTCCTTTTTTGTTAAGTCGGTCAGAGGCTTCGCAATACTGGAGAAGTTTTTGATGAATCGGCGATAATATCCTGCCAGTCCCAGGAACGATTGTACGTCTTTCATATTTTTCGGTGTTGGGAAATTTTTTACTGCCTCGATTTTGCTTTCATCGGGCTTTACTCCGACCTCGGTTATTATGTGACCGAGATATTGCGTTTCCTTACGCATAAATTTGCATTTTCTCGGTTGTATGCGTAAATTCGCTGTCCTCAGCCTCGCTAACACTTCTCTCAAGCGATTATTGTGCTCGGCGAGTGAGGTTCCGTATATCACGATGTCGTCGAGGTAAACGTAGCATTTTATACCCTGTAAACCGGTTAATACCGTGTCCATCAGTCGCTGAAAAGTCGGAGGTGCATTTTTTAATCCGAATGGCATACGGTTGTACTCGTAGTGACCCAGGGGTGTGGAAAAAGCGGTTTTTGCTTTATCCTTCTCAGCCATCGGGATCTGGTGAAATCCTGAGGCGAGATCCAAGGTCGTGAAGTATTTTGCCTTTCCCAACTGATCCAATATCTCGTTGATATTGGGCAGTGGATAAGAGTCGCCTTCTGTCGCGAGATTTAGTTTGCGGAAGTCGACGACGACTCTTTTCCGAACTGTGCCATCGGTATCTGCCTTTTTGGGCACGACGAGCAACGGAGCATTCCATTGGCTCGCACTGGGCCGGATTACTCCGTCCTCTAGCATTTGTTGTGCCTGTTTCTGCACTTCCTTCCGGTGCTCCTCTGGCAATCGGTACGGACGTACTTTGATCGGCGTTGTTCCAGGTTTCACGGATATTTGATGCTCGACGGCATCGGTGTAGCCTAGTTTTTCTCCTTCTAGGTGAAATACGTCGGAGAATTCCTCGCAAATTTCTCGGAGTTTCTTTTCTTCTTCCGAGTTTAAATGCGAGTCCCCACTGACCTCCAGTCAGATTTTTTCCGATCGTTCCTTGCTATATTTCCCTTGACTGTGCGGTATCTCTCGAATTTCCGTTGGCTCGCATTTTTCTGCGGGCTCCTTTTTGATCCAGTCAAGTTCCTTGATTTCGACGGTCGGTCGTTTTATTATTTGCGCCTCTTCTAGGGCGTTCATGATTAAAACAGGACAAGAGTGCGTCTCTGACCTCGTTATCCCTTCGCCAAGTGTTATTCCCGGGCGGATTTCCTGTTTTTCCACATAACCAGCGCCTTCCCCTGGCGTCCTGGCCCACAATATACAGGGTGGTCCACGCAACGTGTGCACCTCTTTCACGGTCAAAATATGCGTTGCACGAAAAAATGTTGTATACAAAAGTTACATGGTTTATAAGGCTTCATCATGTGGTGCATTTATTTTTATTCTAGGTGGAGGCGCTTCGGAGATTTCAAGGTCAACTTTGTTTTTTTAAAGGGAATGCTATATTTTTTATAGCGTAAGATGATAGAGTATCGAATTTTGAGTAAAAAAGTATAGACCCTTATTAGCCCTAAAATTAATAGTTAACGAGTATTTTCACTTTATTACTTTAAAATTTCTATTGCGTAATATCAAGTTGGAGATTCAAATCTACTACAAATATCTGAAGGATAGCATTGTTTACATGACAGTGTTTATCAATATGAACACATTCACCACATCACACGCTCTTATCATGATTCGCAATCCTCTCAATATTTGTAATCCAGTATTAAAGTTTCCTTCAGTGATCGTGCGTGATTATCAGAAAGATAAAAGTGAAAATGAATTTTTGTAATAGTGACAAAGTTGATATGCTTTTAGTGTACGGAGAGTGTCATAGAAATGCAGTAAGAGCTAAAGCTATGTATGCCGAAAGATATCCTGAACGGATTCAACCATCTCGAACCATATTTGAGAGAATCTGTAAATCGCTTCGAGAAAATGGACATTTCAATCTTAATAAACGTACCGTAAGACAAACTGCCACTTCTGAAGAGAATGCTATTGCGGTCTTAGCAGCCGTAATAGAAAATCCTCATATTAGTACGCGACAGATTTCACGAGGTTCGGGAATAAGCAAAAGCAGTATTCTACGAATTCTGCATAAAAATAAATATCACCCCTATCACCTTGCACTTCATCAGAAACTACATGGAACGGATTTTGAAAACCGCGTTTTGTTCTGTCAGTGGTTCCTACATCAAATAAATCAGCATGATTATTTTCTACAAAGTGTGTTGTTCACTGATGAAGCAACGTTTACAAACCGTGGACAGATCAATTTGAAAAATACGCATTACTGGGCAGCTGACAATCCTCACTGGATGAGAGAAGTCGACCACCAACACCCATGGAGCGTTAATGTATGGTGTGGAATACTGGGCAACCAATTGATTGGTCCATATTTCATTGATAATCGATTAACAGGGCAAAAATACGCGAACTTTTTGAATAATAATTTACCACCTTTACTAGAGGACGTGCCGTTGAATATCCGTGCACGTATGTGGTATCAGCATGATGGTTGTCCAGCACATTACGCACGTATTGTGAGGGAACTACTGGATAGAAATTTTCCCAATCGATGGATTGGTCGTGGTGGACAATTCATGTGGCCTCCACGCTCACCAGATCTTACTCCTCTAGACTTTTTTCTGTGGGGCACATTAAAAGACAGAGTGTATCGTGAAATACCAACAACTCCGGAGGATATGAAACATCGTATTTGTTTAGAATGCATGGCACTTAGTCCGGACATAATTCAGAATGCAGTTTCTTCACGAGTTAATAGATTTCGTCACTGTATTGATGCCAATGGACATCAATTTGAACACTTACGTTAATTGTGATAAGCCACGAGTCACTGAATGTACTCAAAGTAATAAAGTGAAAATACTCGTTAACTATTAATTTTAGGGCTAATAAGGGTCTATACTTTTTTACTCAAAATTCGATACTCTATCATCTTACGCTATAAAAAATATAGCATTCCCTTTAAAAAAACAAAGTTGACCTTGAAATCTCCGAAGCGCCTCCACCTAGAATAAAAATAAATGCACCACATGATGAAGCCTCATAAACCATGTAACTTTTGTATACAACATTTTTTCGTGCAACGCATATTTCGACCGTGAAAGAGGTGCACACGTTGCGTGGACCACCCTGTATATTCTGACCGGGCAGGTATTTTTATTTGCTTCGATCCGCGTACGAAGCGTAACTTTTCCCTAAAAATTTGGAATATCCTGCCGCCCAATATATTCGCTTTGTATTTTACGATGAGGTCCATTCCCAGCAGGCCGTCGACCTCCAGAGGTACGTCCTTGCTGACTACGTGAAATTCGTGTTTGATGACGGATGCAGGGGTCTTTATCTCTAGTTCCGCTTTGCATAGTGAGCGGAAGGCTGTTCCTCCGAGACCGTGGAGTTCAATTACCTCATCGACGATAGGAGTATCGTCGCGCAGTTCGTTGACCCGTACTATGCAGCACTGTGCACCTGTATCGCAGCGTAACGTGAGAAGTCCCTCACGCGCTTGCGACGAGCGAAAATGCAGGTCACTAGGGTGGATGCTCGGGCCTGAAGCGCTGACTTGGCAAATTCTCGCCGGGGCGTTGACGCACTGTGCCTCGGCTTTGCCGTGCTGTAGATCCCCGATTGTTTTACATCGCCGGGGTCCCTGTTTTTCCTTTTTGACTTTCTCTCGCGTTACGACTTTTGTCGCGGTTAGCGTTCCCACCGCGAGAGAGCTTATCGTCCTTTGATTTTCGGAGCTTGAATTTTTCTCCGGTGTCCCTTTGTACGGGAACCTTCCATTTTGTCCCGGTGCCGTTGGTTGACCCGATCCTCCTTGATCCTTGATCCTTTTTCGGCAGTCTCTGATTTTGTGGCCTTTCTTTTTACAGTAATGGCACATAATGTCCAACTGTTGGATTGTTTTCGTCTGCGCAGGCAGGCTCTGCCGCCCTTGCCCTGACGACTGGCCCTGAGTGGCCTGTGCCACCTGTGTACCTCCCCAGGACTTCCGTTTGTCGCTGAACGAGGTGTATGGTGGCCCTTGGTATTTTTGTTGGGTTCGCTCCCCTCCATGGGAGAACCTTTTCGCGATTATTCGCGTCCCTTCGATGCCCTTTTCCTCCTCTGTCGCCCCTCTAATTGCTTCTCGGAGATTCGTGTAGCCTCGAGACCTTACTAAGAGCTGAAGGTCCCTGCGTAACCCTCGCTCGAAGTTGTTAAGGGCGAACTGACGGAGCAACTGTTCGACGGCCTTTTTCCCAATTTCGTGGGTGATTTCTGCCGTACAGCCGGCAATTACCTTCATAGTTATAGTTCCTACACGATGCGCGTATGCTTGCACCGATTCCTTGGGCTGTTGTCGACAAGTATTGAACTCGACCTGTAGCGCGGGAACCGTACGTTGTTTTTCGTATAACGTTCGTAACTCTTCTAATAGGTCCTCTACGGTTTGGAGATCGCGAAAGCGTAAATCTGCGGCCGCTCGGCCTTGTATTTTCAAACTTAATATGGCACTGAGGAGGTTCGGACGGTTCGCGGGATCCACTGAATCTGCAGCGTACTTTGCCGCCCTAATGAAGTCTGTAACGAGCTCCGGTTTGGAGGCGTCGAACACAGGGAGACTGTTTCTCGCATCCTTTATTGTCATGTACTCTACTGTATTTGGCATGTTTGCTGTATGCGGATTCAGCAATGAGAAATCGTCGAGATTTATTTCACGCGCGCGCTCTGTATCTACGGGGCTAAAAGATTCGTCCCCGTCGGTCGTAGATTCGTCCGGGTTGGAAAAACGTACGCGTTTCGGAAATTTGAGTTTCGCTAAAGTTTCCGGTGATAGATACAAACTTTCCGCGCTGCTAGTTTCGCGTCTGCGTTTTTTAGACTGCTCTTCGTCGTCTGAGAGCTCATATACTACCCGTGACTCGAAAAATGAATCTAGGGACCGCGATAAATGACGGTTACCTCGCAAACATAAGCGGTTATACTGTTCGTCGTCCGACATACGAGTTAACTAATTTCTCTGGCTTTGGAGGATCTCAGAAAAAATAAAATGTTCCGTCACTTACAGGTAGATGATCGCAAGTTGCATGACGATTCTCGTGACGTTTCTCGTACAGGATCTTCGTCCTCTTCGCGTTACTTTGCTTGACGCGGCTGTCCTTGTTGAGTCCTTGATGCAGCTGGGCCTTCCGGTGATCCTCGGGATCCGGGATTTCTCGTACGTGGCTCGACTCGGCCGCAGCACGTTCCGTGGGTAATTTTTCGACTCGGTCGATGCAGGCACTCTCACACGCGAGGTGACTCGGTCACTCCGATCGCGATACACAAGTGTGCAATAGTATTTTGTGATTTAAAGCAATAATTGAGTTGTGGCGATCCCACCGCTGCCACCAATGTTGTGTCCCGATATTTCAAGATAGAGACTATCGTGAAAATAGGGATGAAGGTTTTGGGATCTACGCCAAACGAGTTAAACTCCAACTCAAGCAGCTACAAAATACTTGTAAAGTCTATTGACTAGGTTGGTTAAAAAAGGTTTAACAAGAAGTACAAGTTGATGGTTTTGCCTTCGAACCAAACCCGTCGCTGCCCTGATCAAGACTGACTTTTGGGATCGATACGTCGTCGCTCGAAAGGTGACGGCTATCGATCTTTTGCAATAATCTGACGAAGCATTGTTGCAATTATTTGCTCTAAATTGCCTAATTCTGCTGCGATAAGCAGTTGAATGCTCTTTTATTCGGTCGGTGATTGACCGCAGTTCGGTCGCTGACCGATGTTGTGAAATAGGGAAATTCCGGGTCACAACATTCTTGAGTTTTCCAAAAAAATCTTAAGAACATTTTTTTCGCAATTTTTGTAATTATAGAGCAAGCACATATCACCTGGGATGACCGTGAATTTGGAGTATGCTGTTCTTTAGTCGATTTGCAACAACTTTTCTTATTTAACTGAATCCCGCGAACCATTTTGTATGTGAGAAAAACTGCAAAACAATTTCTCGATTTGAATCTAACGATAGAACTACCTTAAGTACGACGATAGCGCAGTGGTTAGCGCGCGGGATCAGTGACCCGAGTATCTCGGGTTCGATTCCTGTCTCGTTTTTCTTTCATTTTTTTTTTTCGTCAAACTAATCTTTGACGAAAGCGATGACGATGTTTCTATATCATTTCTCCCTTTTGAAAAAATTAAAGGAAAAAAGCGGGCACAAAACAACGTCTTAATGCTCGTTAAGTATGACGATAGCGCAGTGGTTAACGCGCGGGATTAGCGACCCCAGTGTCCCGGGTTCGATTCCCGACTCGTTTTTTTTTTCATTTTTTTTTTCGTCCAACTAATCTTTGACGTTTCACTGCAAATACCTGAAACCCCCACGAAAAAAGAGAATCATCATTTTCAAAAATGTTTAATGATAACGCAGTGGTTAACTCGCTGGAAATGCAACCGCGTCTCCACATTCTCCTTTCTGTAGCATGCTTTTGAACTCTGAAATAATGACGCTTCAGAAATTACGTACCAAACCTGGAAAGAAAAGAAAGGGGAGGACTAGGAAGGAGGATAGCATGAAAAAAGAAATATTAACTCTCTCATGATTATTCATTTTTGTAAAATATCATCCATTTTCATGTGTGGTTTGTTTTACTTAAAGAAAAATTCTTTTTGTTGACAATCCATGAGAATAAACATAGTTTCCAATACAAAGCACTTGTTACGGATCAACGAACTCGGTCTAATTTCTCAACATTGCCCAACCGAGACAGGGCATCGCCCGATCGCTTGTAGAATTTCAACAGCGCGAGCGCTGACACTTCCGAGTACAGCGAGAATTTCGACAGGGGCGAGCAGACCAATTTCAAAACCCGCAATTGCGGGTTTTGAACTTACTTACTTCGCTACTTAAAACATTATCTCGGTGGAAAAACCGAATGGGATGACATTCTGCCCTACGCCATTCAGTCACACAACGCTGCGGTGCACGAATCCACGAAATTCACACCCTATGAGATGGCATACGGGAAGCTCATGAAAACACCAGATACCTTCCCGCTAAAAGAACAACTCCCAACAGCGACACGTTACATGACGAACCTCGTTCAACGTCTCGACGAAATCGCGGAAATTGGAGGAAACAATCTAAATTACAGCAAACACAAGGCAAAGGAACGTCATGACCAGAAAATCAACGTCGTGCACTTCAACCCCGGAGAATATGTGTATGCGTTGCGCGAACCAAAACACCATAAATTCGATCCCTACTACAACGGACCGTACAAGATCGCGAAGGTGTTGGATCAACACACCGTTCTTCTTGATAAGGGCGAGGGCGAGCTCAGTGTGACGCACATGGACAAACTTAAACGTGCTCATGTGGCCGGCGATACACCACCCGAGCCTGCACCCAAAAAGAAACGAGGAAGACCGCCTAAAGAGAAATCTTCAAATCATTGAGAAATTTCAATTGTTGTTTACAGAGCCACCAGCATGAGGACGGAAACAACAGGGCTTGTTATTCTGCTCTTCGCCCTGGCTCACGGCCCCATGACCCAAAGCCAGAACATCGACCCTGATGCCTCGTTCTACTCTTTGAAACCACTGCAGCACAACGCAGGAATTTTCTTTGAGAAAGCAGGACTTATCCGGATTTCCCATACGACTTGGAAACTTGTGACATACTTAGAGATTGACCACTTCCTCCAGCAAAGGCCTGACATCGCACCTCATATCGACGCATTAAGCAAGCATTGCCGCGAGCTCAACCTCGACCTCGACTGCGAGCAAAGAGACCTAGCGTCAAAACTTGAATCTACCCTGAACGATACCGATAAATACGTCGAGATTTTACAGAACACCGCTGGCAGAGCCGATGTAAACGGTGCTCGACGGGCAAGATCCGCTCCTCTCGCGTTCATCGGTTCATTGAGTCGAACGCTGTTCGGCACCCTTCCCGAAGAGGACGCGGAATATTACAACCAGGAAATTGACAAAATTCACGAAGGACAGAATCATCTTGCTGAAATCATCGAGAATCAGACGCACGTTATACGCTCGGATTTCCATAACATCCATCAGACGTTGGCCGAGGTGACAAACCGGACCACCGAGCTAGCGTCCCAAGCTGACGAAATTGTAGCGGAACTACGGAACGAGCGTAACTATTCCCGCATCTTGGACTACCGCCAGATCGCTAGTCGATGCATCCAAGAACTCGAGCGCCAAGTTGACTACCGCATGTGCATCATAACACTTACGAGCGCCGTGTTGTTTGCGAAAAAAGGTATCATTCACCCAGCCATCCTTTCGCCACAGCAGCTCGTAACAGCAGCGAAACGAATACGGCAGAACTCAATGTACGAGTTTCCCTTGACTGAGACGGAGCTACACTCAGAGGACGTAAGCACAATATCAGTTGCACACGCTCGTGGTCGGTTGATGCTAGAAATGAGGATCCCACTGCTAGACCGGAAAGCTTTCGAAATGTATATGGGTCATCCATGTCCGGTGATTCAACAAGTCACAAATGCTACTGTAGCTACGTTCGTCCAACCATCGACGTCGTATATCGCTATTACACCGGATCAACATCATTACATGCTGCCCACGGAGAAGTATTTAGAGCAATGCAAGCTGCACAAGGAACGACATCTGTGTCAACTAACATTACCATTGTACGTCACCCAAGAACGACCGACCTGCGAAATCTCGATTCTCACACAAGCCACGAACATCAATTGGAAATCGTGTGACATACGAGCAATGTCCACTACAGATACTTACTGGACTCATCTGCGGACCATCAACAGCTGGCTTTACTCCACCCCTACGTCGACCGACCTGCGCATCATGTCAAAAGGCTACCAAGTCCTCGCCGTAACGCTCACAGGAGCTGGGGTCCTGACCCTAGCACCCGGATACACAGCAGCCACAGGCCCGACACGGTTAACAGCTCAAGAAACGATCACGTCAACAGGAACGTATTCGTTCACACCGATGACTTCGTTAAACATTACATCCCTGCTCCCTGCGATGAGCTATGAGGAATTACGACTCATAATCCATGCAGTCATTCCACAGAGTAAGGCCGATTCCGACAACGACTGGGATCACTCGGATAATGCAAAAACCTTACACGACATTGAAAAGGAGGTCAGGACCGTCCAGCAGCTCCATCGTAGTGGACGAATTAGCGACGTGACAATCTACTCTGGATCCGGCGGTTTTGCCTTTTTGCTCCTCATCGCCGTTGGTGGATCCATCTACCTAAGATATCGGTCAAACTACTCACAACCAACCAGGGCATTGCAACACCATCAACGGACCGCCATAATAAGTCGGCCACAAGCGCCGTTCGATATTCCGCTAGTTCACATGCCCGAACCACTACGCACCGCTCCACCACTACCTGTAAGACATAATACGAACGACAGGGGACAACTAGCCATCACAAATGACGCCTATTTCTCGGACACAACCATCTACTGATCCGGATCTTCACGGGAGCATGGACCACGGGACCATGTCCTGTCTAAGAGGGGAGGGCTGTTACGGATCAACGAACTCGGTCTAATTTCTCAACATTGCCCAACCGAGACAGGACATCGCCCGATCGCTTGTAGAATTTCAACAGCGCGAGCGCTGACACTTCCGAATACAGCGAGAGTTTCGACAGGGGCGAGCAGACCAATTTCAAAACCCGAACCTTGCAGATTCCAATCGTCGGATAAAGTCATCGTCCGACGAAGTAGTCAACCCCTGTCGCAATCACCCCCACGAGCATCTTCAGGAGTAACCTTACCGAGTCAATAAAACACGCCACCGGTGTGCGGCCGTGCAGTCTTGATTCGACATTCGAGAGATCGGTAAGAAGGTTTCACTCCTTAGTGGCAAGTCCGCCCGCGTACTTAGGTTCTCGTGGGTGTGGTTGGTGATTACTTTCATAACCATCGTATCGGCAGTGACAAGAACTCATTTGCTAATTATCAATTTTTCTATTTTTCTTTGTTAACGTTTATATAACTCCGATTTTTCCTTTCAATAAATATCGTGTTAATCGATCGGAGTTATTACCCTAGCGGCATTCCGCTCGGTACTCTCGTGTCATCGCGATCGCGACAACTACCTTAGCGGCATTGCGTGTCGTGATACACCGATGTACAATATTTATTCCAAAAAAACTTTAAATCCTGTCAAATTGAAAATCTTTTAATACGTATGTTTATACCGTGCGGTCATCGACGCCACCTTATTGAATAAAGTGTATCAGTGCCAATTCAGCAGTTTGTTCACCTATATTTTATCCACCTGCATCCTCGCGTCGGCGACCCAAGCAGCGTCAGCAATAACTACAGGTGAGGTGTGTTACCCCGCTTTAACTCGGACAAGAATCCATGTGCCATGCTTTTCAGCTTTGTGCACAATTATAAATATATTTTTACCTTCGGGGAAAAATTAAATAACGTTACGGCCAATCAATCTGGCGCGTAACACACTATGATTTTCTCTGCGGAAACTTTCCATTCATTTTCTTTTATTCACACTAGATGTGAGGAAACATAATCATTATAATTGGTAATCATTGTTATTTTGCATTAAAAGTTATTTTTTTTATATACCATTTTTTTTTATATACCATTTTTTATAAAATTGTAAAATACAATTTTATAAATTGTAAAATTACAAAATTGGAAAATACAATTTTACAATTTCATAAAAAATTGTATATTAAAAAAGTTGCAGCCTTCCATCTTTAGCCGATATTTTCTTTTGCTTAAAATTGTTCACTTTAATCACTTATGACGATCGCTCAATTTTTTAAAATGCCAATTATTATAATGACGAGTAAAAAAAAGTGTTTTTTATTTATTTGTCATTGACCGATGGTCATCCCAAGCAAAGACGTAGCACAAGAAATCGCTGTTTTGTTGATCGTCGATTCGTTGAATTCGATCGCGATTCCAGTAACCACATACAATGTTGCAGCGATTTTCATTTGTTCTTATTCGCATTCGACGGCGATACTGCCAGGAGCAGCAGTCAAACCGCAGTCTTCGAACAATAAACAACATTCGTGAACGTGATTAAAAAATGGCGCGACTTTCGGATATCGATATGGGGAGGGCGATGGAATTATTGAATAGTGGGAAAAGCCAAAGAGAGATCGCCGAGCGTTTGGGAAAAAGCGTGTCGGTGATAAATCGTTTAATTAATCGATATCGCGAGACGGGATCAGTAAAATATCGCCACGGGGGCGGTCGCGAGAGGGTGACAACTCGACGTGAAGATCGAGCTAACGAAGGGGAAAGTCGTCGTAACCCTTTTTCGAGTACGAGAGAAATCGCTTGGGCTACCGTGCCGCGACCGATATCGAAACAAACGGTATCCCGCCGACTCGCTGAACGCGATGTTCAATCATATCGATCGGCAATTAAACCCAAATTAACAAATCGGCATAAACAAAATCGCGTTAACTTCGCGGTAAACCATGAGGGGTGGGACGGAGGGGATTGGGCGAAATGCTTGTTTCGAATCTAAAATAATGCTGAAAAGCGCATGGAAAAAACGCGTTCGGCATCGTCCAGGGCAGCGGTTTAATAATAATTTCATAAACCACGATTCGTTTAATCATCGGCAATCCATAACCGTTTGGGCAGGGATTTCCTTAAATTCGGGTACGGAAATAATAATTTTGGATAATCAAACGATGAACGCGGAAACGTACATCAAAAAAATTTTGAAACCCGTGATCGGTCCCCTGGCTCGACGTCTCGGTCGCGACAATTTTATTTGCATCGACGATAATGCTCCGGCACATCGCGCGCGAAATGTTTAAAATTTCCTCACCTCGAAAAACATCACGGGTTCTCAGTGGCCAGCGTGCAGCCCTGATTTGAACCTGATCGAAAACATTTGGGCAATTCTAAAACCGCGTATTCGATCTCGTAATCCGCCGCCTGCGACGTTAAACGATCTCGAATTTAGGAATGGCAGGCGATTCCCGAAATAACAATCGCGAACACGATCCGCAGTATGCCATCGCGCTGTCGGCAATTAATAACGAACCGCGGGAATAGTTTGAAATATTAAGCACACACTTACTGACGACATAACTACACATCCACACTCTTGATCATGAACATTGAAACGTACATAACCAACAACAGAAATACTACACAACAGAACACATGACAACACAAACACGACTTTTGAAGGTGTGTAAATAGTAATTTTATACTATTATAGCACCATGTGCCGATCCATCTACCTCCTCGCGGTAAAAGTCGGGCAACGAAAAATTCTACAATCAATAGAAGAATTTTTCGGCTAAAGATGGAAGGCTGCAAATTTTTTAATATAAAATTTTTTATGAAATTGTAAAATTTATAAAATTTTTATACAAAATGTATATCAAAAAAATACTTTTAATGCAAAATAACAATGATTACCAATTATAATGATTATGTTTCCTCACATCTAGTGTGTATGAAAGAAAATAAATGGAAGGTTTTCGCAGAGAAAATCATAGTGCTTTGTATTGAAAACTATGTTTATTCTCATGGATTATCAACAAAACGAATTTTTCTTCAAGTCAAACCAACCACACACGAAAATGGATGATATTTTATAAAAATGAATAATCATGAAAGAGTTATTATTTCTTTTTTCATGCTATCCTCCTTCCTAGTCCTCCCCTTTCTTTTCTTTACAGGTTTGGTACGTAATTTCTAAAGCGTCATTATTTCAGAGTTCGAAAGCATGCTACAGAAAGGAGAATGTGGAGACGCGGCTGCATTTCCAGCGAGTTAACCACTGCGCTATCATTAAACATTTTTGAAAATGATGATTCCCTTTTTTCGTAGGGGTTTCAGGTATTTGCAGTGAAACGTCAAAGATTAGTTTGACGAAAAAAAAAATTTAAAAAAAAAACGAGTCGGGAATCAAACCCGGGACACTCGGGTCGCTGATCCCGCGCGTTAACCACTGCGCTGTCGTCGTACTTATGCGAATAATTAACAAACGTGGATAAAAAAAGCGAGCAACGAGCATTAAGACGTTGTTTTGTGCCCGCTTTCGTCCCTTAATTTTTTCAAAAGGGTGGAATGATATAGAAACATCGTCATCGCTTTCGTTAAAGGTTAGTTTGACGAAAAAAAAAATGAAAAAAAACTGACGTTATAAATCAACAAAAAGTTTATTGAGTGAATAAATAAAATGAGAAATTGTAAAAATAAAATAACAAAATCACGCGCACACCAAAAAGCAAAAAGTGTTGCGAGCCTCCGAAATTTCGACTTTTTGAGGTTTTTTGAGAAGTGGCGAAAAATGAGTCGAGATATTTTTTTCAAATTTTTAGTCTTTAATATTGGGTTTTCGATGAAATACCGGTGTGTTCCGTAATCAGCGGGAAAAAATACATCGATATGAACCATTAAAAATTATTTTTGAACTAAAATTTCAATTTGAAATTGAAATTTTTCGGCAATTTCTGACATGGATTTTGAGGGCGAAGGAATTGAGCTATCGACATTAAACTTTCACCATTTTTTAAGTCTCCTCGAGAACGTCTCAAAACACTCCCAAAAAATCTTTGCAGCGTGATTTTTAACGTAGTTATAGCCTTTTCAAAATTTTGGCATTTCGACGATTCTGAAAAATTAGCCAAAATAAAGGAAACATTTTTTTTCGAATTTTCGATAGTTCAACAGACTGTTCCATCGCAAATATTCCGCCGATCGCAAAACTCATTGAGTTTTTCGCGAAAATTCGAAATATCAGTAAGAAAATACATAAAAAACAGCCTAATTCGTTTTTGCTTGAGCAAAAACAAATAAAATGACAACAATCCCGCGATATTTTTTCGTTAAAGGATCAACTTCGGGACCCCATCAACTTTTTATAAGAAGATTTAATAACAAAAAATTTATTAATAACAATAATGGTTTTGTTAATTTACCAATAATAGTGTTGTTAGTTTAACAATAATAGTTTTGTTAATTTAACCATAATAGTTTTATTAATTTAGCAATAATAGTTTTGTTAATTTAACAATAATAGTTTGGTTAATTTAATAATAATAGCTTTGTTAATTTAACAATAATAGTTTTGTTAATTAAACAATAATAGCTTTGTTAATTTAATAATAATAGTTTTGTTAATTTAACAATGAAATTGAGATATAAAAAGAAAGCCGGTACAAAAAGTAATTTTGAAAATATATGCGATCCTGCGATAATACGTGAGCTCGCGTTATGAGACTGTGGGCATGTGGTGGGGGCGCCCTCGATCGATTCCCCTCACGCGCTGTGCGCCGCTTGCGGTCCGCGCTCTCGCGCTCCCGTCGAGACCGAAAGCTGTCAACTTCTTATGCAATTTCAAATGGAAATATCATCCCTTAAAACTGAGATTTTTTAGACTTTCAAGGGTGCATTTTAAAGAGAAAATCATCAGCTATTCGATGGAATAGATATTGTCGTAATGCGCGAACATTTTCATGTTCAAAATGGCGTCGGAAGCTCACGGTGCCCTGCGATGATCTCTGGTTCTCGGCCGAGGAAGCATCCACGGAAAAAACGACTTCACGTAGTTCTGGGGGATGGAGAAAGAATAGCTCATGCAAAAGCTGTGCGAATTCGGCCGAACGGTTCTCGAGTTATCGTCGATAAACCGTTTTCGCTTCGTAGTGCTATATCTCCCTCTGGGATGATCGCACAGACTCCAGCTTGTGCGCATTTTTCTCGAAGTGAAATGCCGTTTCCAACGGTGTATGACGAATCATAGCGCCCTTCCCGAAAATACGAAATTTCGAGCTGAGCGTCGGAACCCGATTTGCATGATTTTACGTCGACTCCTGGTGCTCGGCCAATTCTAATCCGATTGGATTCGAATTAGGCTCATTCGAAAGCAAATAAAATTTGCAAGTAAGTGTTTTTTTTGGTTTTTTGAAATCGATCGATTTGCGCCGGAGATCGACAAAAATCAGTGTTCCACTTCAATTGGAACGCATTGTGAATATTTTTTTCTATTTTTGTTTCAGATGCCGCGCCTCCGGAAACGGACTGCTTCGCCGTGGCCATCCAGCCTTTGGAGAAGGCAGTTCGTGGCGCATGCCGTTGAGGTGCGGCGTCAACTACACCGGCTTCGGGAAGCCGTCGACCGGTTCTGGGGGGACGACGGGAAATGGGGCTGCGTGCAGGCCGATTTGTTTGGTCTGTGTCACTTGTTTTATGATGACCTCTCCCCAGAGGAGCTCTATCTCCTCAGCCGGGCCACCATGTTGTGGGTCCCGGCTCTTTCCAGAAGACGGGCAATCCTGCGCCCTGGATTTTCGGCTAAAAATTTTTTGTTTTCATTCCTAAATATATATTATTAGTATTTTTGATTGATTGATTTGATTGTAACAATATATGAAAAACAAAAGGAATTTTTGCTTTTAATGTTTATTTTCTCCTTTCCTTTTTTTCCTTCTTTTCTTTCCTCTTTTCAGTCGTTATCTGCTGGTCACCATTAGTTGAAAAAAAAATTATTTGGTCTTCTATTTTTGTTCATTTATTTAGAATTTTTTCATTTTATTTATTTATGGATATTCAATTCTTTTATTTATTTATTTATGGATATTTGATTCATTTATTTATTTATTTATAGATATTAATTGGAATTTTTTTTTTTTTTTGAAAAAGCTTTTCTTTTTTTTCATGTCCCTTTGATGTACATTTTTATGTTTCATTCGTTATATACAGGGTGGTCCACGCAACGTGTGCACCTCTTTCACGACCAAAATATGCGCTGCAGGAAAAAATGTTATTACACTATGTGGTGCATTTGTTTTTTTTTTGGTAGAGGCGCTTTGAAGATTTGAAGGTCAACTTTGTTTTTTTAAATGGAATGCTATATTTTTTATAGCGTAATATAGTAGGGTATCGAATTCTGGGTAAAAAAGTTTAGACCTTTATTAGCACTAAAGCACACGAGTAATTTCACTTTATTACTTTGAAATTTCCTTCGCGTAATATCTCAAGTTGGAGATTCAATTTTAGGAAAGTACAGCGTAGGAATTTTTCTGCTGTATATTTGTATGTCATAGTCGTATTCTTCCAATTCTATTCTCCACCTCATTAACCTCGATCCTGGGTCCTTGACCCCGAATAACCAGGTTAATGGTTTATGATCGGTTACGATGATGAATTTTGTTCCATATATACAACCTGTCCCAAAAGGGTCGAAGGATCTCTGAAGGGGTGGTAGATCTCGATACTCTGGATCGAAAAGTCCTCAGCGGTTTTTCGATCCGATGCACCCCTGATGAGTTATTGATAATTAATGACAGTCAATAATACGCGTGGGCTGGGCGGCGCGTAGTGGTGCGCGTGTGACGGTGTACCCAGCCGCACCGCAAGAGGCAGGGCTACGCTGCGCGACTTGAACGTGTGTGTAGCATGGGTCTGAGGGCCCAAACTAGGCAGCACCATAACAAGTGTTGATTGTGTTACAGGAGGACGCGAAAACAATAAGTAGCGCACAGCGATGAAACATTTTTATATGAAATAGATGGTAAATGAATGAAATGAATTCATGTGTAATTGTAAATCCTTAATGGAAAGCGAAATCTACACTGAAAAAGTTTAAATTTCATTTATTTATTTACTTTAACTACACGAATAACAATAAATGATGATCAATCATTGCAAAAAAAAAGTATTCCTAATATATTTTACATGTACATACTCACCGTTCGAAGGGATGCTTGAATTTTTAAGGAGAGGCTTTCATCCACTCCTCAACCCTAAAAATGTCTGCAAATTATGATTTGATGAAACTAAATACATTCTGTGAAATATTCACAGATTGAAATGTTGAAATTTCTATTTCTCCGTGTCGAGAGTTTTGAAAATCTTTACCTCTCAGGATATTCGCAATTTCCCTCTTGAGAAACACCTTAAATTCGATTATCTTGAGACGATCCGTGGGAAAAGTAAGGAGAGAGAGAGAGTCATTGATCGAGTTGATTATATTACTCATCAATAAACTTAGTCGGGCAATCATGTAAATAAATTAATTAGCATGCGTAAAATTCGACCATTAATGCGTATAATTTTTTTTTGTTTCCAATCAATAATGTAAAAATATCGTATGAGAAAACGCCAAGCTGATGTTCATTTTTAATTTAAGTAAATAAATAAATGGAATTTTAACGTCTTCAGTAGAGATTTCGCTTTCCATTAAGGATTTACAATCCCACATGAATTCATTCCATTTATTTATCATTCATTTCTTATAAAAATGATTAATCGCGGGGCGCTACTTATAGTTTTCGCGTTCTCCTTCAATACAATCAACGCGTGCTGCTTAGCTTGGGCCCTCACACCCATGCACACACACGTCTACGTCGCGCGGCGTAGCCCTACTTCTCGCGATGCGGCCGGGTACACCGTCACACGCACACCACCACGCGCTGCCCAGCCCACGCGTATTATTGGCTGTCATTAATTCTTAATAACTCATCAGGGGTGCATCGCATTGAAAAACCGCTGAGGACTTTTCGATTCAGAATTTCGAGATCTACCACCCCTTCAGAGATCCTTCGACCTTTTTGGGACAGGCCGTATACGGCGTTGTGACAAATGCCAGAAGAATAAGCCAGGGAAAACAGCAAAGGCCCCGATGGTCAAGACAGACACACCAACACATGCATTTGAGAAGTGCGCTGTCGATATCGTAGGACCTCTACCGACAACGGATAAAGGAAATAAATAAACAGTGTGACAATTATAAAGTGGACGTTATTTATTTGAGGGTTTAACGCAGTGATATCGGGATATGTAAAAATCGAAATTTAAGTAACTTTTTCTGCTTTCTTCGAAAAAAAATACGGCGTTATTGTAGGCCACATAGTTTTCTCTGACGGAAAATGTCAATTAGAAAAAGAAAAGAAAAAGTTGTTTTTTATTTTTTTTAAGAAATCATATTTAATACTAGACACAGACCAGTTTTTACATTTCGTTTGCGGATAATATTCGTTGAGAAAAAAAATAACAAAATTGGTTAAAATACAGGTTTTCAAATCGAAACAATAAAACAGAACCGTGGTGCGTAAACTTGCATCGTTATCATGCTGCTGCAACGATTGTCTTGTCGTCTGCGCTGACGGCGATCACAGCTGAAGACGATTGTAAGAGAGAGATCCCGGGTAATGCTGACATGACATATCATAAGGAAAATTGACAGTTCGAATACTCAAGGGGGGATAGTGTGAAATGAGGTTTTGATTCGAAGGAACAAGAATAATACATTGAAAAAAGCCAAAAGAATGTCGGAAAATGCTCGGCAGTTTATTTGCAGTGAGCAACCATCGAAAGATCATCGCCACATTCTGCTGTCTTTCTCGACCAAATGATGTGGCGGCGAATGATCGGTGTTCGATAGTTGTGCGAAAAAATAATATTAACAATTAACAATTGACTAATAGTTTTAATTGGTTAAATAATAAATTAAGTTATTGATTAATCATGAAATAATTGTCAAACACTTCAATAGAATGAATAAATTATGGAATGATCTTTTTTTAACTGGAGCAGCACTCTAAAACAATGCCGTGACTCCCAAGCTGCATTTTCCAGAATGCTTTTAATCAAATATCTTTTTTCTAATTAACCACGAGTTGTGCTTCGGTAAAAAAAAATTATTTCGTTTTTCTAACAGTTCATACGACTTCTCACATGTGTTCTTGACACTGCACAACTCGTGCAGTGCAGTTATTAATTGTTATTATTTTTTCACATAACTGTTTTTCGGCACTGTCGAACACTGGTCATTCGCTGCCACATCATTTGGTTGAGAAAGACAGCAGAATGTGGCGATGATCTTTTGACGGTTGTTAATTCTTTTGGCTTTTTTCAATGTATTATTCTTGTTCCTTCGATTGAAACTTCATTTCACGCCTCCCCCCCTTGAGCATTCGGACTGTTAATTTTTCTGATGATATGTCATGTCAGCATTAACCGAGATCTCTCAACCTCACAATCGTCATCAGCTGTAATCGTCAATCGCTGTCAGCACAGACGACAAGAGGATCGTTGCAGCAGCATGAAAACGATGCAAGCTCACACACCACGGTTCTGTTCTATTGTCTCGATTTGAAAACCTGTATTTTACCCAATTTTGTTATTTTTTCTCTAAACGAATATTATCCGCAAACGAAATGTACAAACTGGTCTGTGTTTAGAATTAAATAAGCTTTCTTAAAAAAAAATAAAAAACAACTTTTTCTTTTCATTTTCCAATTTACATTTTCCGCCAACGAAAACTATGGGTCCCACATTAACGCTGTATTTTTTTTCGCAGAAAGCGAAAAAAGTTACTTGAATTACGATTTTTAGATATCCCGATATCACCGCGTTAAACCCTCAAATAAATAGCGTCTACTTTATAATTGTCACACTGTACACTTACCTTTCAGGATTTATTATCAAAATACAGCCTCGCGGGGAGAAGGCCCTTGCGACCGAAATAATATGTAAATTTGGCGCACCGTCGGTAATCCTTTTGGATCAAGGCACACATTTTCTGAGTGCAACTTTTAAAAGAGTATGCGAGTTATTTTGCATAGAAAAAATTCAAACCACCGCGTAGCATCCTCAATCAAACGGAGCATCGGAAAGATTACACCGGACTCTCGCCGAATATCTAAAAAATGTAATGAAATTTTTTAGAGGGAAATTTTTTGAAGGAAATTTTTTGATCTTCCCTAATTAGGGAAGATCAGAAGGATTGGGACGAGTGGTTACCATATGCGATGTTCACGTATAACACCACGCCCCACACAGTGACAAAAATCACACCGCATGAAATGATCTTTGGGGAGAAGGCGGAGCTACCAACGGCTTTGAAACAGGCGCCGCGATTAACATATTCATACGAAGATTATGCGGCGGAGTTAAGGGAACGTCTGCGGGCAGTATGGCAACGAACCCGCGAGCGAGTGGGAAGGGGCATAAGATGAAGCGAAAGAACAATACGATCGCAAGACGATGGCAAAAGAATACCGTCCAGGCGATAAAGTTCTCCTCCAGGATGAGACACTGAGGAGGGGACGATCGGCCAAGCTCACACCCAAGTGGGTGAGGCCTTGTACGATAAAAAGTAAGGAAGCAAAGGAAACTTACATTATCGGAACAGGACGGAAAAGCATACGGGTTCATACGAATAGAATCAAACCCTACACTACCCACCAAAGAAATCGGGGATAACGTAGAGTAAAAAGAGGAAGTAGAAAGAGACGACAATACGAACAGATTCCCGTTAAAGAATGAAAATTGAGAAACATATATATATAATGAACTATACAGCCTGTCCCATAATGGTCGACCGACCTCTGAGGGGTGTGTAGATGGGGTGATTCTGGACCGAATAGTCCTCTTCCATTTTTTCCTCCAACGCCCCTCTGATTAGATATTAATTAATTAAGTTCAGCCAATAGGACGCGTCGAATAAGCGGGCTACACGGCGAGTAGTGGTGTGCGTGCAAGCGTAGCAGCCTTGGAAGCGTGCGTGTAAAGCGCGAAGGACTTCGATAGTGTGGAACGTCGAACGTTGCCAAAAACATGAATAGAGCGAGGTAGTGTTAGTGAGGGCGCAACAATGTAAGGAGGAACGATAAAAACTGATTGCGTTTGCAATCAGTTTTCGAATTAATTGTTAAATGCAATGAAAAAAAATGTCGATGATTTTGAATCACGACTGGACGAAAATACAATTTTTGATTAATTTTTTGGAATTACGATTTACGAAGCTTCTCAAATCATTTAGTGCTGGTTTTGAAAAAAATATTTTTGGAAAAAATCTTTATTGCGTTTTAGAGAAAAATGTTGATTCTTCAATTTGTTTGAAAATCGAATGCTATTTCCGATTGAATATTTTAGCAATACAATGAAATTGAACTTTTCGAACTTTGCTCATTGCAATTAGAACAAAAATATTGAGATTACATTCAATAAAAAAATCAACATTTCAAATCGTTTAGATTTCAAGGAAAAAAGCATTAATAATACTGTTTAATAACAGTGGCAGGAAGTTTGAAAAAAAGTTGATGATGATTCGAGCGTCACGCGAGTATTGCTTGCGGACACTACTCGGATGGGTGACCGCTCGATTCCAGGGGGAGGGGGAATAAATAAAAAAAGTCGATATTTCAAATTGTTCATATTTATTTATGAAAAAAACACTATTTGCACTGTTTAATAACAGTGGCATGAAGTTAAAAAAAAAGTTGATGATGACTCGAGCGTCGCGCGAGCTTATCTTATTGCATGCGGATACTACTCGGATGGGTGACCGCTCGAAAATTAAAAAAAAAATTGTGAATTAAAAAATACGATTCTTCACCTTGTTCACGAGAAGTTATTGAAAAAAGTACTGATAAGTAAAAAAAAATTGTGGATTTCAGAAAGTACAGTAAACATTTTCAAATATTATTTGAATGGAATTCAATTTTATCTTGCATCATTACAATTAATATTCGTTTAGAGTTGAGAGTAATTACATCCCGGCGTTAGCGATCGGGGATCGAGACCTAATAATTTTTTAATTTTTTTTTGTTTTCACAGCATATAAGTGTCATTTAAACAGTGCTTATCAGTGCTTTTTTCAATAACTTCACGTGAACAACGTGAAGAATTGTATTTTTTAACTCACAATTTTTTTTTTATTTTCGAGCGGTCACCCATCCGAGTAGTGTCCGCATGCAATAAGATAAGCTCGCGCGACGCTCGAGTCATCATCAACTTTTTTAATAACTTGATACCACTGTTATTAAACAGTGAAAATAATGCATTTGTTCTGAAAATAATATAAACGATTTGAACTATTAATTTTTTTCATTAATCCCCCGCCCCCTGGAATCGAGCGGTCACCCATCCGAGTAGTGTCCGCAAGCAATACTCGCGTGACGCTCGAGTCATCATCAACTTTTTTTCAAACTTCCTGCCACTGTTATTAAACAGTATTATTAATGCTTTTTTCCTTGAAATCTAAACCATTTGAAATGTTGATTTTTTTATTCAATGTAATCGCAATATTTTTGTTCTAATTGCAATAAGCAAAGTTCGAAAAGTTCAATTTCATTGTATTGCTAAAATATTCAATCGGAAATAGCATTTGATTTTCAAACAAATTGAAGAATCAACATTTTTCTCTAAAACGCAATAAAGATTTTTTCCAAAAATATTTTTTTCAAAACCAGCACTAAATGATTTGAGAAGCTTCGTAAATCGTAATTCCAAAAAATTAATCAAAAATTGTATTTTCGTCCAGTCGTGATTCAAAATCATCGACATTTTTTTTCATCGCATTTAACAATTAATTCGAAAACTGATTGCAAACGCAATCAGTTTTTATCGTTCCTCCTTATATTGTTGCGCCCTCACTAACACTACCTCGCTCTATTCATGTTTTTGGCAACGTTCGACGTTCCACACTCTCTCGCACCAACGCACGCACTCTATCGAAGTCCTTCGCGCTTTACACGCACGCTTCCAAGACTGCTACGCTTGCACGCACACCACTACTCGCCGTGTAGCCCGCTTATCCGACGCGTCCTATTGGCTGAACTTAATTAATTAATATCTAATCAGAGGGGCGTCGGAGGAAAAAATGGAAGAGGACTTTTCGGTCCAGAATCACCCCATCTACCCACCCCTCAGAGGTCGGTCGACCATTATGGGACAGGCTGTATATTGTGACGTTGCGTCACAGGTCGCCCCGACCTGCCCCTCGTAAGTCCACCACGCACGTCCCCCCATTCCCTTCCCTCGCGATTTTCCCCCTTGAGATCCCCGTATTAGCTTAAGTCGTCCAAAAATGTCGCGAAATTCAAGAAATGTGAGTAGTTTTAGTTACGTTTAAGTTTCGCAATTATATCGCCGTTAATGCGCCCAAAACAGCACCAAAAGCGTCGTTCTCGCTTTCCCCCCCTCTTCCCCCCCAAAGCGCAGCATCAGCGGTGGACCGCAGCCCCTGTGCAGCAATGCAGCCAGATCGCGCGGAAATCTTACCCTCTCTCTAGTCCCTTCCGCGCCTACCACACAACCAGAGAAGCGCGTGTCCGTGAGCAAGCGACGCTCGGACGCCGTCGGAAAGAGCCGAGCGCGGTCGAGAAACTTCGACCGCGCCTTCGGCAGCTACACTCATACATGGGGACGCTGAGCACGTTCATGTGGCGCGCAAGAGGACTGGAGAGAGGGTAGCCTTTCCGCGCGATCTGGCTGCTGGATTCTGGCTGCGCGCTTAGCACGTGTCGCGCGTGACGTCACCCGACGGCCCGCGCGAGACTCTTCTAATAAATTGTTCCCGCTTCACTTACACCCGTCCTAATGCTAAATGCACTATAATCCCTATAAAGAAGCGGAAATATATTTATATTACTAATATTATATTAATTCTCATACTTTTATCGAGGGATAAGCAACAAAACAGCTACCGAATACAAGCCAATTATCTATCCGGCCGCGATGAACAAGTACGAGAATGTGCACCTCTACCTCAAGCGATTAGATGGTCCAGTCGGTAGCGTGCCTGACTACGGTCCGAAGGGGCGCGGGATCGATTCCCGCTCTAAGTATTTTTTTTTATTTTCTTTTTTTCGGCGAATTGTTCATTCGTGACACACGCTCATTGAAAGAACAACAATTTTGTAATCGTATGATAATACATCTAAAATTTAGATGTATTATTATATTATATTTCGCTTACGATTGATACGATAATAATACATCTAAAGTTTAGATGTATTATTATATTATACTTCATCATATTTCCATACTTTCTCTATTTATACAAACTTTTATCAAGCAATAAAACATTATCCCCGAAAACAAGCCAATCATCATCCATCCGGCCGCGAATCACAAGTGCCAAAAGATGCACTAATTCTACAATCGATGGGGTGGTTCCGTGGTAGCGCGTCGGACTCCAGACCACAGGGGCGTGGGATCGATTCCCGCGCTCAGTAATTTTTTTTTTTTTTATGGGGCGAGTTATTCATTCGTAAAATACGCTGAAATAAATTGCAAAATAATATATATATCACATTCGTCAAGTGGCGAAGTAGGCAAAACACCGAAAAATCAAAGCGTCAGTGCTGAATGTCGAAGTATTTTAACCTTTTCCGATGTCAAAGTTTTAACGCTTGAAGAATTGTTTTGTTGTTGTTTTTTTTTACTTACATGATTACTTTCGGGGTTTCGTACAAAAAGGAGTGAAATCCACATTTGAAACTTTAAAAAGTAAAAAATGTACACTAACTAATAAAAATAGAAGTTTTCATCGAAAAGTATTTTTTTCAAATGGTGTGAAAAAAAAATTAACATTATCAAAAAAAAAATCAAGCTTGATGTGCATGCACCTCTTTATCTTAACCATGCATGCCAAGTTTGATTTTTTTTTTAAATGTTATTTCTATTTTTCACACTATTTGAAAAAAAATACTTTTCGACGAAAACTACTATTTTCATTACTTGGTGTACATTTTTTACTTTTTAAAGTTTTAAATGTGGATTTTACTTCTTTTTGTACGAAACCACCGAAAGTAATCATGTAAGTAAAAAAAAACAACAACAAAACAATTCTTCAAGCGTTAAAACTTTGACATCGGAAAAGGTTAAAATACTTCGACATTCAGCACTGACGCTTTGATTTTTCGGTGTTTTGCCTACTTCGCCACTTGACGAATGTGATATATATATTATTTTGCAATTTATTTCAGCGTATTTTACGAATGAATAACTCGCCCCATAAAAAAAAAATAGAAAATACTGAGCGCGGGAATCGATCCCACGCCACTGTGGTCTGGAGTCCAACGCGCTACCACGGAACCACCCCATCGATTGTAGAATTAGTGCATCTTTTGGCACTTGTGATTCGCGGCTGGATCGATGATGATTGGCTTGTTTTCGGGGATAATGTTTTATTGCTTGATAAAAGTTTGTATAAATAGAGAAAGTATGGAAATATGATGAAGTATAATATAATAATACATCTAAACTTTAGATGTATTATTATCGTATCAATCGTAAGCGAAGTATAATATAATAATACATCTAAATTTTAGATGTATTATCATACGATTACAAAATTGTTGTTCTTTCAATGAGCGTGTGTCACGACTGAACAATTCGCCCAAAAAAAAAAATAAAAAAAAATACTCAGAGCGGGAATCGATCCCGCGCCCCTTCGGACCGTAGTCAGGCACGCTACCGACTGGACCATCTAATCGCTTGAGGTATAGGTGCACATTCTCGTACTTGTTCATCGCGGCCGGATAGATAATTGGCTTGTATTCGGTAGCTGTTTTGTTGCTTATCCCTCGATAAAAGTATGAGAATTAATATAATATTAGTAATATAAATATATTTCCGCTTATTTATAGGGATTATAATGCATTTAGCATTAGGACGGGTGTAAGTGAAGCGGGAACAATTTATTAGAAGAGTCTCGCGCGGGCCGTCGGGTGACGTCACGCGCGAGCCGTGCTAAGCGCGCAGCCAGAAGCCAGCAGCCAGATAGCGCGGAAAGGCTACCCTCTCTCCAGTCCTCTTGCGCGCCACATGAACGTGCTCAGCGTCCCCATGTACGAGTGTAGCTGCCGAAGGCGCGGTCGAAGTTTCTCGACCGCTCTCGGCTCTTTCCGACGGCGTCCGAGCGTCGCTTGCTCACGGACACGCGCTTCTCTGGTTGTGTGGTAGGCGCGGAAGGGACTAGAGAGAGGGTAAGATTTCCGCGCGATCTGGCTGCACTGCTGTGCAGATCATCGCCGAAGCGGACCCTATCTCGTCGTCTCCACCCCGGGGGTGCATCAAAGTATCGGCGGAGGACCTTGCTTCCCTGCCCCAGCGATCGTCGCTGAACCCCGTCAGACAACGGCTGCCGGCCAAACGCACGCGCCCTGAAAAGAGCAGAGAAAAGAAGGAAAAAAGAGAAAGGAGAATATAAAATTTTAAATACAAAATTTCTTTTGTTTTTCTCATATATTGTTACAGTTTCAGAAGGTAGAAAAAAAAATTCATATATACAGGGTGACATGTTAAGGGTGGCCACCCCCTTTTATTTTGCCCCCCGTAAAGATAATCGGACGGGTCGCGGGTGATTTTTAAAGGAAATTTTCTGAACTTTTCGATAACAAATACGGCGTTCATCGGAAAATGATAGGTTTTGCAGGACAAAAGTGGCCACGACGAAAATAATGTGAAAACATATTTTTTTCTGATAGGAATAAAGTAGACTTTATTCCGAATACGGGACACACACGAAATTTTTTTTTTGAGTATCGCATCATTAAGAAAAGTTATGTCAAAATTAGGTGTTATAATACCAATTTAAACTTATCTGAACGAAACGATGGAATCGAATGAACAGGGGTGTAGTGTTTTGTCTCAAAGTCGGTTTGTCTTTTGCGCTCAAGTTCACTCTCCCAATGTTAATTTTGTATCTGTCAGTGTGAAATGCCAAAAAGGTCATTTCAGAAATGTGATGTTATTGAAAAATATTCCGTCAACGAGCAGACGACGCAGCAAATCACTCTCGTACCGCTCGTTCAGTTCCGTTGTTTCGTTCAGTCAAATTCAAATTTATTCGATAACGCGCATTTTTGATATAACTTTTCTCAATGATGCAATACTCAAAAAAAATGTTTCGCGTATGACCCGTATTCGGAATAAAGTCCACTTTATTCCTATCAGAAAAAAATGTGTTTTCACATTATTTTCGTAGTGGCCACTTTTATGCTTCAAAACCTATCATTTTCCGATGAACGCCGTATTTTTTATCGGAAAGTTCAGAAAATTTCCTTCAAAAATCACCCGTCACCCATCCGATTATCTTTACGGGGGGCGAAATAAATGGGGGTGGCCACCCTTAACATGTCACCCTGTATACAGGGTGATTCATAGCAACACTGACAGCCAGTAACTACACATTCTCGACGATATACTGAGCATATCTACTTAGCCGTTTTTCAATTTTCAAAATAGTTTTTAAATGGGAAGCAATAGAATCTGGAAGTTTTAAGCCAATCACAGTCGTTTCTTTATACGCGTTCGAAGACGCCTCAGTGCCGGATCAGCAAGGCTCCGATTCTAGGCATACGAAGAACTGGCAGAGTTCAGGCAGAAAAGCATTTCGCAAGCGCGAAGGTCTTTTGTTTCAATTGAAAATAGCCGTTCTTTTATACGTCCTTTAATCGAACACAACAGCTATTTTCAGGGAAATGCCTTTCTGCCTGAACTCTGCCAGTTCTTCATATGTCTAGAATCGGAGCCTTGCTGGTCCGGCACTGAGGCGTCTTCGAACGCGTATAAAGAAACGACTGTGATTGGCTTAAAACTTCCAGATTCTATTGCTTCCCATTTAAAAACTATTTTGAAAATTGAAAAACGGCTAAGTAGATATACTCAGTGTATCGTCGAGAATGTGTAGTTACTGGCTGTCAGTGTTGCTATGAATCACCCTGTATAGAATTGTATTCCAAAAAGTTTTTTTTCTCAATGAAATATCCACGGGACGCGGACATCCGACCCGCGGAACAAAGCGGCCAACCACCACATGGTGACCCGACTTAGCAAAAAAGACTCCTCCGGGGCGATGTCTGCATAAAAAACCCCACAACCCCACTCCAATTCCTCCCGGGATCGGGGATCGTCACCCCAGAGTTCGTCGGCAGCCTCCCGTATCTGGCGTCTCTGACGCCGCACCCCGACAGCGTGTGCGACGAATTGTCGTTTCCACAGGCCCACCGGCTGTGGTGGACCTACCCGCTTCCGGAGGCGTGGCGTCTGGAAAAAAAATTGTTTGTCATCATTACAACATGGAAAGAAAAAGGGAAGGAAAGGAATTACTTACCATGACTAACTCGAACTCATGAGTGGGGTCACCAAAAAACCACCGTGTCTCTTTCGGTCCACAAATCTTCCATTTTTCATCTGAATAAGAGAAATCACAAAGAAATTAAAAAAACAACACACACACACAGAATATCTGTATCGTACACACAAAAACAAAAAAATATATATTGTGACGCTTTCCGCGAGGGGAAGCGCGACAATGCGGGGAACGAGGACAAAAAGAAAAAAAAGGAATTAACAAACGGAGAATAAAATGAGAAATAATATATTAAAAAAAAAGAAAAAGACCATGGTATAACAAGAGAGAATTGTCGGATTGGGCGCCAGCGAGTTTTTCGCCAACTCGCAACGATAACAAAAAAAACGAAAGCGAACAATGCAAACTATATCCGTGATACACGCGCTGGGCTGGGGAAGGGGATCTCAGGGGGGAGGTTCCCGAACGCTACCACGCCGCTTACTCTTGACCGCCGAGTCCGAAGAAAAAAAAAGAAAAAAAAGACTGAGGAAAACGTGATCCTCGCGAAACGAAAAATCAAGAAAAAAAGAAAACTTGGTACAAGACTTGACTCTCGGGTGCGGAATAGCGACGGGGGAACAAGGTGCGGAGGATGGGGCTCACGGGGCGCGGGGGAATATAGGGGGAACGCAGGGGGGAAAACACCACGCACTTTTCGCCGGGAATCGCAGGGGGAATACGAAAAGAAAAAAAACGGGCCTCGTGGCCGCTCGCACGCAATCTCGCCGAAATAAAAATAGAGAGGGAAAAAAAAATAATCGGACCGATAAGAAAAGGAAAACCAAACTCACGCTACCGTTGTCGCTTCTCTCCTCTCGCCCACACTCGTCCTTTCCGTTACGTCTCTTTTAAATTCCTTTCCAAGTAATCCCTTCCTCTATCGTCCTTTCCAACGTCTCTTTCTCTATCGTCCTTCCCAATGTCGCTCTCTTCACACTCTTCCTTCCTCTTACTAACGTCTTTCCACTACAATCGTCCTCTCCACTTCTGTACTCTTCGTCCGCTACCTTTTTCACCTTCTCTCTCCCTCACACACTCACGCACACAATTTTCCTCTCGCACTCTCTCACACACACAACTTTTATCACCCACAATTCTTTTCTCTCGCACTCTCTCTCTCACACACTGTACCGCAATCGCAAAAAAAAAAACACAAAAAAATTAAACCAGAAGGGCTCGAAACGCAATGAAGATTGTTGGTTTTCTCTTATCGATAATCGCCGCTTAACGCTCCGCTCGCAAGTGACGAGCTCGTCACTTGCTCGTCGGGTTCTGGGTTAATGAGGGAAAGTGGGAGAAATTTTCGGGGGGGCTAGTTCGTAGGAAAAGGGAGGGATGGCAGCACGGTGACCATGCATCGATCCTAGATCCGTCGAAGTGAGCCGCGGGAGCGAGGTGTCGTGTGATTTCCGACCCCGGGGGTCGATGCATACTCTCCGTTTGTCCGTTATTACCGGCCGGTGATACTGATGGTGCTGATAGCCAGGTTGCCCCTGTTTTAATAAGTCCACGGAGGAGGGGCCTTTTCCTCCGTGTTTCGACTGGTGTATGGAGATTTTTGGTGCGGGGAAGCATCCTCTTCCATCGCTATCTTAATGCACCCCCGGGGTGGCGTCGACGAGATAATCCGCGTTGGCCATGATCCATGGTGTGGCTGGGGTCCACCGCTGATGCTGCTCTAGGGGGGGGGGGGGGGGGACGGGGGGGAAGATTGAAATGAGCGAGACGAGGGCGAGCCCTCCAGCGTATTTCGCTTCGCGTATACGCGAATTCGCCTTGCTTACGACTAATTACGGTCTTTCGCGACATTACGGGACGGTTTTAACCTACGGCGCGTATTGGGGAATCACGAGGGGAACGTAACGCGTGGGAAGGGAGTGGAGGGGGGGCGTGCGTGGTGGACTTGCGAGGGCAGGTCGGGGCGATATGTGGCGCAACGTCACAATATATAGAATAATAAATAAATAAAAATATAATTTTTGTATAAAAACGAAACCTATACTTACTATAAGTTTCTTTCGTGCACGTCTCGACGTCTCAAGTAAGGCTGATCGCCGTTAGCAACGACGACGACGAAGCCAGGAATCGGACATTTTAATCCGACCTGAAACTGCAGAAAAATGGGACAATCCCGCAAAGCAAGCAGCTTCTTCTCAGCAAGAAGTTTGCATGAATTCGAACGAATACGAAGGAATTAAGAGCGATAAAATTGTAACACACACGAAACAAAAATAATATACATCAAAATCATCTAGGGATAAAATAGGCTAACCCTGAGACATATGTCAACAGGTACTGTGGCAACCGAGCCATTGCGAGCAGGAAAAAGGGAAACCCCACAACATCGAGGAATTTGCAGTTTCTCCAGGGCTATATTACGAGTGTTGTGTGCTGGAATCTTCCATCACACAAGGGTTAATAAACTATTAAGGCCGTTCAATTGCAGAGGCCGTTCAACTGCCTTAGGTAGCCGTAATAAGTAGGCAATATTGAGCAATTACACTCTAAGCGTGATTGCATTACCCAATATTGCAAAAGCCGACACAAATTATTCACCGGGGCAGCCAAAAGATCCACCGAGGATCAGGCAGTCCGAGTTTGGGCGTCGACGAGTTTGGTCCTAAGGCGAAACCACCTTGTATTAACCATTTTAGACCAACAACCAATAAGTTGTTTTTGGTAAAGATTGAGTTGGAGTTTCACTTGTTTGGCAAAATCCCAGAACCTTGATCCCTTTTTCGCGATAATTCCTATATCACGAAATCCCGGGACACAACATTGGTGGCAGCGGTGGGATCGCCACAGCTGAATTTCGCTGAAATTAACATAACAATCGGGCACCAGTGAACGCGTAGAGAGTGACCGAGTCGCCGTGCGTGAGGCAGTGCACCGATTGCGACCGAGCCGCGCTAAGTAGACAACCCGAGGATCCCGAGGATCAACGGAAGGCCCAGCTGTCAAGGACTCACAACCAGAAACCACGGAGAGAACGAGATTCTGAGCGAAACTCAATCGCAACATGTAACTTGCGATCATCTTTCTGTAAGTGGCAGAACAGTTTTCTTGTTGAAACCCTCCAAAGCCAGAGAATTCGTTTATGTCGGACGACGAATGGTATAACCGTTTATGTTTGCAAGGTAACCGTCATTTATCGCGGTCCTTAGATTCATTTTTTGAGTCACGGGTAGTATACGAGCTCTCAGACGACGAAGAGCAGCCCAAAAAACGCAGATACGAAACTAGCAGCGCGGAAAGTTTGTATTTATCACCGGAAACTCTCGCGAGACTCAAATTTCCGAAGCGAGTACGTTTTTCCAGTCCGCACGAATCTCACTCCGACGAAGATGAATCTTTCGATCCGGTAGAAACCAAGCGTGCTCGAGAAATAGACCCGAACGAGTTCTCCTTACTAAACATTGATAGGGACAGAATCCCGACTGGAAATTTTGTATGGCTAGCCCGATTCACAGTCAGTCCCTGGTCGGGGAAAGCTAGCGCTGACCATGGAGAATAGAGTAAAGGAGCCCGAACGCAACGTTGGAGAATTGGTCGTAAAAAGCGATGACGACGATGACCGACATCGCGTACCGCGTGGCGGCGCCACTAACGCGGAGATATCACCGAAAACGCTGGTAAACGCGGTGATTTGAAATCGTTTAAACGCAACTCGAAGCCGATAAAACTTAGAACAAATGGTAGTGATTTATTTGCATTACGACCAATTACAACGTCAATTACATTCGAATTTTGCGACAAAACAAAACAGAAGAGGAATAAGGAAAAGAGATGAGATAATAAAAACAATAAACTTAAAACAAATAATACTAGTTATAAAAGTTGAGAAATTAAGTTATATTTCGTTCGATCCAATAATATAATACTTTTTATGAATGAACACACCATTATTGAATGAACACATAATTATTGTACGAAGCGTTCTCCGATAATACCTTTTTTTTTTAATCAAATATGTCAAATATTTGCGAGAGTTGGGAAATTCCAGGACGATAACGTATTTATTGCGCTAATCGCTCACGGTCTGCACGCGTTTTAAAGCTTGAAGAATTGTTTTGTTGTTGTTTTGTTTCACACCATTTGAAAAAAATACTTTTCGATGAAAACTTCTATTTTTATTACTTGGTGTACATTTTTTACTTTTTAAAGTTGTAAATATGGATTTCACTTCTTTTTGTACGAAACCACCGAATGTAATCATGTAAGTAAAAAAAACAACAACAAAACAATTCTTCAAGCGTTAAAACTTTGACATCGGAAAAGGTTAAAATACTTCGACATTCAGCACTGACGCTATGATTTTTCGGTGTTTTGCCTACTTCGCCACTTGACGAATGTGATATATATATTATTTTGCAATTTATTTTAGCGTGTTTTACGAATGAACAACTCGCCCCATAAAAAAAAAAAAAAAAAATATTGAGCGTGGAAATCGATCCCACGCCCTTGTGGTCCGGAGTCCGACGCGCTACCACGGGACCATCCCATTACTTGCAGAGTTAGTGTATCTTCTGGTACTTGTGATTCGCGGCCGGATAGATGATGACTTGTTTTCGTAGATAATGTTTTATTGCTTGATAAAAGTTTGTATAAATAGAGAAAGTATGGAAATATGATGAAGTATAATATAATAATACATCTAAACTTTAGATGTATTATTATCGTATCAATCGTAAGCGAAGTATAATATAATACATCTAAATTTTAGATGTATTATTATCGTATCAATCGTAAGCGAAGTATAATATAATAATACATCTAAATTTTAGATGTATTATCATACGATTACAAAATTGTTGTTCTATTAATGAGCGTGTGTCACGAATGAACAATTCGCCAAAAAAATAAAAAATAAAAAAAAGTACTTAGAGCGGGGATCGATCCCGCGCCCCTTCGGACCGTAGTCAGGCACGCTACCGACTGGACCATCTGATCGCGTGAGGAATAGGTGCACATTTTCGTACTTGTGATTCGCGGCCGGATAGATGATTGGCTTGTATTCGTTTGCTCTTTTGTTGCTTTATCCCCCGATAAAAGTATGAGAATTAATATAATATTAGTAATAAAAATATATTTCCGCTTATTTATAGGGATTACAATGCATTTGGCATTAGGACGGGTGTAAGTGAAGCGGGAGCAATTTATTAGAAGAATTCGCGCGGGCCGTCGGGTGACGTCACGCGCGAGCCGTGCAGCCAGAAGCCAGCAGCCAGATCGCGTGTAGAGGCTACCCTCTCTCTACTTCACATTAATATTTCTGGAACACGAGCGCTACCATGACCGAATTTCGAACTAGAAAATTTCATCGCTTTTACATGTCACTTTTTCAGCGATTCCACCATATGCGTTCGGGCTCCTTTACTCTATTCTCCATGGCGCTGACCATAGTCGATCGATCGATCGTAGCAAAACCGATCGTGTCGTGATCGGGCCACCGCACTTAAGGTTGACATAGAATAATACGAAGATGCCTGTGATCGGGGTTCCCCTACGTCACCCCTGATGTAGCTATAATAATGCCACTACCAATGCTGCCGCAATATGGCGCCACTGATGTGGCCCTTGTTGCAATGTACTGACGCTAACCGTAAGTGGCGCGCTAAATATGTGATTTGTGCCAATGAGTGTGTACGAGCGTGTGTCATATCGACGTTGTTTATTTTGGTTGTTCTTAGAAATTGTGACGCCTTTTTCGGGGAAAGACGAAACAATACCGGGAATAAAAAAGAAGGAAAATAATTGAAGCGAGTAAAAAGAAAAAAAAACGAAATATATTCAAAAAAGAAGAAAAGAAAACAATGGTTTGGGCGCCAGCGAGTTCATCGCCGAACTCGCAACGATTTCTATGAACAACAAAAAAAGCAAAAAGAAAATGTACTATAAACTACGCGACGGGGTGACGGGGGGAAAAGGGGGGGGGGATCTCAGGGGCTAGGTTCCCGAACGCTATGACGCCTCTTACTCTCGACCGCCGAGTCAACGAATGCAAAAAGAGAAAAAGAACGTAATAATGACTAACAGAGAAAATACCAAAGAAACAAGGCTCTCAAACGCGAAATAACGACGGGGGTTGGGAAGGCAGGTAAGGGCAAGGTCACGAGGGGGCGAGGGGAAAAATAGGGAACGCAGGGAAAACCGGGAACGCAGGGAAAGCACCACGCACACGCAAAGGGGAACGCAGGGAAATCGGCAAAAAAAAAAAAACGTGGGCCTCGGGGCCACTCGCAACGCAATAACAAACTAATAATTTCAGACCGGTAAAGAGAGAATGGAAAGAACTCACGCTGGGTTATCCTCGGTCCGCCTCGCTTTCCTCACACTCTCAATAACAATCACTTTCTTCACAAATCCTCTACCTCACTCACTCTCTCACTCACTCACAAAAAAAATAAACCGACTTTAGGAAGCCCAAGGGGGCACGCAAAGGGAATTATCGCAATATCGCAAAAGAGAAAGAAAATTAAACGCAAGAAAAAAAAAATGACTATACGCGCGGTTTAACGCCTCGCTCGTAAGTGCCGAATTTCTTGCGGCTTCCGGGTTCTTCGCGTAATTAGGGAAAGTGGGAGAGATTTTTGGGGGGGCTAATACTCAGGATGGGAGAAATCTCTAATAGGTAATACTTGGGACGGGAGAGGGATGGCAGCACGGTGACTCTGCGTCGATCGTAGATCCTCCAAAGGTGCGCCGCGGGAACGAGATGTCGTGGGATATTCCGACCCCGGGGGTCGATGCATTCATCTGGGTTGGCTCCGGTGTTGCCGGCCGGTGATGGTGGGGCGGCTCGGTTGCCCCAGGTTCGATATGTCCACGGAGGATGGGCCTTCTCCTCCGTGTCCTGACGGGGTTCAGCGACGATCGCTGGGGCGGGGAAGCAAGGTCCTCCACCGATACTTTGATGCACCCCCGGGATGGAGACGACGAGATAGGGTCCGCTTCGGCGATGATCAACTCAGGGGCTGCGGTCCACCGCTGATGCTGCGCTTTGGGGGGGGGGAGAAGGGGGAGAGGGGGGGGGAGCGAGAACGACGCTTTTGGTGCTGTTTTGGGCGCATTAACGGCGATATTATTACGAACTTAAACGTAACTAAAACTACTCACATTTTCTGAATTTCGCGACATTTGGACGACTTAAGCTATTACGGGGATCTCAAGGGGGAAAATCGCGAGGGAAGGGAATGGGGGGACGTGCGTGGTGGACTTACGAGGGGCAGGTCGGGGCGACCTGTGACGCAACGTCACAAAATATAGACAAGAAAAGTATGGACAAGGAAGAAAAAAAACGTTATTTCACACGAATGCGTGTACAAAAATATCGTGCATTAAAAAAAAACTGTCGATAACGTACAACCATCAACATCTGAGTCGCGTATGTATAACCTCAAATTTAGAAAATTAGGCTAAACGCTGAAGCAAATTCAATTGAGTAGGATTAAAAGAATTTTTATAACAATACTCCATGTTACATGAATAGATTGTGAAAAAAACAGACAATTTTAAACGAAATCAATTGAATAATAGGAATAAATCGAAGCGATACGAGCTCATCCGACGACATGCGACTCCAACTGTTTAGCGAGGGTCATTCGGAAGACACATCATTAACTCATGGTGATCGCAACAGTGAAAATGATGTAGTCAATGAACGTACAAACGACAATATTCAACAATTTAGCAGTGACACCGACGATGACGAGCATTTCTGTGCAACTGATGATGAAGAAATTCGACAACTTGCTATCAGTGAAGCCAGATCGCGTGCAAAACTTACCCTCTCTCTAGTCCCCTACGCGCCCATCACACAATCAGAGAAGCGCGTGTCGGTGAGCAAGCGACGCTCGGACGGCGTCGGAAAGAGCCGAGCGCGGTCGAGAAACTTCGACCGCGGCTTCGGCAGCTACACCCATACATGGGGACGCTGAGCACGTTCATGTGGCGCGTAAGAGGACTAGAGAGAGGGTAGCCTCTACACGCGATCTGGCTGCTGGCTTCTGGCTGCACGGCTCGCGCGTGACGTCACCCGACGGCCCGCGCGAGTTCTTCTAATAAATTGCTCCCGCTTCACTCACACCCGTCCTAATGCCAAATGCATTATAATCCCTATAAATAAGCGGAAATATATTTATATTACTAATATTATATTAATTCTCATACTTTTATCGAGGGATAAGCAACAAAACAGCTACCGAATACAAGCCAATTATCTATCCGGCCGCGATGAACAAGTACGAAAATGTGCACCTATCCCTCAAGAGATTAGATGGTCCAGTCGGTAGCGTGCCTGACTACGGTCCGAAGGGGCGCGGGATCGATCCCCGCTCTAAGTACTTTTTTTTATTTTTTATTTTTTTGGCGAATTGTTCATTCGTGACACACGCTCATTGAAATAACAACAATTTTGTAATCGTATGATAATACATCTAAAATTTAGATGTATTATTATACTATACTTCGCTTACGATTGATACGATAATAATACATCTAAAGTTTAGATGTATTATTATATTATACTTCATCATATTTCCATACTTTCTCTATTTATACAAACTTTTATCAAGCAATAAAACATTATCCCCGAAAACAAGTCATCATCATCCATCCGGCCGCGAATCACAAGTACCAGAAGATGCACTAATTCTACAAGCAATGGGACGGTCCCGTGGTAGCGCGCCGGACTCCGGACCACAAGGGCGTGGGATCGATTCCCACGCTCATTTTTTTTTTTTTTTTTTTTTTTTATGGGGCGAGTTGTTCATTTGTAAAACACGCTAAAATAAATTGCAAAATAATATATATATCACATTCGTCAAGTGGCGAAGTAGGCAAAACACCGAAAAATCAAAGCGTCAGTCGAAGTATTTTAACCTTTTCCGATGTCAAAGTTTTAGAGCTTGAAGAATTGTTTTGTTGTTGTTTTGTTTCACACCATTTGAAAAAAATACTTTTCGATGAAAACTTCTATTTTTATTACTTGGTGTACATTTTTTACTTTTTAAAGTTTTAAATGTGGATTTCCCTTCTTTTTGTACGAAACCACCGAATGTAATCATGTAAGTAAAAAAAACAACAACAAAACAATTCTTCAAGCGTTAAAACTTCGACATCGGAAAAGGTTAAAATACTTCGACATTCAGCACTGACGCTTTGATTTTTCAGTGTTTTGCCTACTTCGCCACTTGACGAATGTGATATATATATTATTTTGCAATTTATTTTAGCGTGTTTTACGAATGAACAACTCGCCCCATAAAAAAAAAAAAAAAAAAATATTGAGCGTGGGAATCGATCCCACGCCCTTGTGGTCCGGAGTCCGACGCGCTACCACGGGACCATCCCATTGCTTGTAGAGTTAGTGCATCTTCTGGTACTTGTGATTCGCGGCCGGATGGATGATGATGACTTGTTTTCGGGGATAATGTTTTATTGCTTGAAGGGAAATCCACATTTAAAACTTTAAAAAGTAAAAAATGTACACTGTGACGTCGGTCTGACGAGTTCACAATGAAATGTGACGTCAAGACGCACTTAAGGTTAAGAAACCTTGAAAAAATGTCGTTCCCTTTTTGCCCTAGCCTCTCGGCCAATAGACTGGATGGGAGTCTTTAATTGAGGAGTGCAAATAAATGTGGAAACGTCGTGTTGGATTTTTATCTGACTCAAAGAGTCTGTATTTTAGAAAACAAATTATAGATATTACAAATAAAACAAATAATGGACTTACAGTTTGATAACGATGAAGACGGCAGAACGAAATCGGTCAGTCGAAAGGGTGTAAATCTTCGTTGACCTCACAGTTCCTCGAAATAACTTCAATAATTCTTAATTCTTCTTTGACTTACTACTTTTCAGTTTCAACTTTAAACTTTGAATACTTTCTCTATTAATTTCAATTTTTCTGTTATTTAAATATTTTCTTATTTCTTTGAATTTATTTATTTTCGGTCTCTTCTTTATTATTTGGACTCTGTACTTTTCTTTTGACTCTGATTCTTCTTCACTCTGACTTCTCTTACTCTTATTCTTATTCTGCTCTGACTTGATTTTCCTTCTGCGCGTCTTTTTATCATTTCGGTTTATAGGCGTTCCGAAATTTTAAGTCGTAGAAGGGTTCAACCAATGATGGTCCATTTTCATCTTGATTTTCCCTTTTCTTAAACTACAGGGCCTAATGCTTCGGGAGCGCACACTCCCCTCCACATAGGTTATCCTATTTTTGTCGCGTAGGTGGGTTTCGCCTCTCCCTGACGGACAAAGATGTTGCTTTGGGAAGGCCCATCTTCCCTCCACAACTTACGTCTTATGCGTATTATCGAATACAATATTTTATTTATAATGTTATTCAATGTTTGTTAAATCGCATATTGTTATTTTAAACATATTAGCATTTGCTTTGTGATTTACGTCATGTCTCGTAATGACAACTTATTTAATAGCGTTACATATCTTTTCTTTTCGTGTCGTCCGTTTCAATTGTTATAATTATTCCAAATGAATTATCTATTATTTTCATTGTTATTTTGTTTCCTCGTTATTATAAATCAATTATTAATTTATTTACTTTAACATTGAGATTTCATTTGTCTGTTTAAAATGTTTTACTGTTAAAAGAAAAATATTTCAATGTTGAGAGTATTTGAAAAGTGTTACGTTTGTTTGAAGAGCAGCTGCATAAAGTTTTTATGATCGTGGAAATATTTAAGATTTTGTTTTTCTTGGAATTTTGGTACTTAAAAATATTCATGTTCTCTATCTACTTATGGCGTCTACTAGTCGCGAGATAAGCGGTTCTCGAAAGGTTGCGGCATCTCGTATCACTCCCTTTCGTGGGAATGCATTTTCTAGTCCCCATGCGTTTCCCCTTTCGGTCCGTTGGTATTTTTTTTGGACACGTGTGTTTATTTTTAAGACTCGTGGGAAGTTATATATAGAAAATGTTTATTAGAGTCTAGATGTTCTGTGTGTTCTTGTAACGTTATCTAAAGAATTTCTCGAAGAGAGAAAAAAAAGAACTACGGAGTTTCGACGGACGTCACACCCCCCTACATAGACGGTAGTACGAGTGAGACAAAGTGAACGAGAACGACCGAAAGAAAAAAAAAATTATATCAATAACGAAAAGTTATTTCGTTTCCCAATATGAACTCCTTTTAATTAATATTTTGTCTCATTTTAATATATATATTCACGTAATTCTATTCATGTGTACGAGAATTACCTATTTTCTACGTAACTCGATTTTCTTCCTTGTTGTAACTCCTGAGTTTCCCATTCAAATTGTTGATGATGACGACGCTGGTGATGTTGAACGTGTTGAAGGATGTTGTGACAGTTTAGTTGGAGGTACATGTCCATTCGTACTTACTCAGTCGATTCGAATATCTTCTTATTCTTCTTGTCGTTTATTCAGTTTTTCATTTTATTAAATTTTTTTGTAAGATTTTCCTTAACTCATTAATTTACAAAGATTCTTTTAACCTCGATTTGATTTTCCTCCGTTTCGAGATCGGGGTAAATCTTTGTATCCGCAGCTACTGGTGGAATGAGATCTTCTCTTGCCTCTAGGTCCGATAGACGTACTGCTTGCTGTTCTGCTTCTGTGTTTCGTTGGTTATTTGCCAAATGTAACAACAAATGAGTAACTGAGTCCCACACGGCTCCGATTAATTTGAGTGACCATCCATAGACGGTGTGTAGAGTGTATCCATGTACAAAGGTATCTACAATCATTTTACAGATTTTGAGCACCATGAATATGCCAATGAAACCCGCGCTGATTGTGCCGAATTTCAAGAATCGACCCCATGTCTTTTCCCATGCGTTTTCTGCAAGTTTCTCGAGTGATTCTTCATCGAAAATGTTGTAGAGTGATGCACTATTCCTGTGTGATCCATTTGTTACTCTTTGTGCGACATTTTCTAGTATTGCGGTTTGTTCCATTGTGAACATTATTCTGTTCCGCATTGTGTCTAGATCGTCTTCGCTGTAGATTCCGCTTGTAGCCAGATGAATTGGATTTTTATAATTCCATGTTATTTTAGTGTCGGGCTTTAAGCTCAACGGTGGAATTGCCTCTACAGGTTTTGGCATAAATTTGTACCAAGTATTCCCCAATTGATAGAATTGTAATAATGGTGAATTACAGGGAATTTTCGTAGCGTGATTGGTAATAATGTGTGTCTTTGGCGTTAAGAAATAAGTTTCGTTTCCTCTTACAACTGGTACACGGTTGAAGCATTCTTCCGTATGCTGTACCTTTACTTCGACTGGTACGCATTGAATGATGTGGACCACCTCTCCTGCCAATACTGCCATGTATCCTGGTCCTTTCATGAATCGGTACGCGAATTCATCCGGTTGTGTCGATGCTATCGCTAAACTATTTTTTAAGACTTCTTTTTCTAATTTACAACGGTGTATCATAACATCTCTGTATAAAGTTTGAACTTGTGACCTCACATGTCTCTCGACGTAAACAAATTTCGCATTTACATATAAAAACATATCCATATTATCAGGCTTAATTTTAACAGCATTATTTTTTCCAAGAATTCCTAGATCTTTACCTTCCATAATAAACAATTTAGGATGTTCTGTCTTGAGTATAGTGAGACCACACGAATTTTCTATTCCAGTAATAGCTAATGAAAAACTTGTATCTTCTACTTTAACTGTATATACGGTTTCATCTTTTGTTTTTAATTTCGTCGCTAAACCTGTGTATAGCATTGAATACGTATAATCTTGACAAAATTTTCTCGGTAATGAGTCCCAAAATGTGTATCCTCCTTCTGGATCGATACAATGTCCTTGGTTTAAAGTACAACTATGTCCTGAAGTAAGATAAACCTTATTGCTATTTACTTTTACTCGAATCATTGATGATCTTAAACTAATTTTTGCAGTTCCCATTACAACTACATCATCCCAAGTGCCGTACGGGTCTGAATATTGTGTACCCATACATGAAGCATCATGTGCAGCTTTTCCTGCTAAAGTAATACTTCTAGTGGTGGTTGTATTTATTATCAATCCATCAATTATTGTATTTCCAATTCGCGCCGTGCCATGATTGTGCGCTATCTGACACGTTTCTCGTGAAATAGGGAGTATGTAATCCATATACGCATTGTCAACAATCGCCACATGTGAATACATACCGCAATAATGAATTGTTCTACTAATTTCGATTTTACATTGAAATGCATCTACAAAGTCATATTCGTTCGTTTGAAGAAGAAATACGTTTGTATGAGAAGTTTCTACGTGTTGAGATTCTATATCGCATTCGTCAATGTCCAATAGCGATACCGTCGTCATATTTAAAGATTTTGTTCCACAGTCGTAACCAATTATGGCTATTGCAGATTTCCATAATATTGACATTATTAAAATTTGTAACATTTCCATTTTCCTGTAACAATCAAAATTATATTATAGTATATAATCTGGGTCTTTTTCCCTATTTTTATTTTTTATTTTCTTCTTCATTTGTTTACTAGCTTCTGATAATGAAATGTGTGATTTCTTCAATCGATTTGGATGAACGATTTTGGCTTTATTTTTAATTTGTATTTTTACATTTCCGTTTGGAAAAACTTCTAAAATTTCATAAGGTCCATCATAATGATCTCCTAGTTTATTTGGTTTTGGTCCTTTGGAGAGAAAAACATTATCTCCTTTTTGTAATTTTATCGGTACTATTTTTTTATCATAATATTTTTTCGATTTAAACTTTGAATTTACCAAATTTTCATATGCGAGTGTTCTGATATCTGTCAATCTTTTTACTAAATCAGATATATAATTGTCATACGTGGGAATGCGATCCAAATCGTGCAATGGTTCATTCGTCGGTACTCGAGCAATTTTTCCATATACTAATTCATACGGAGTATATCTCGTACCTTCGTGAACACATGTGTTATATGAGAAGGTGGCTAATTCGAGCCAATCATCCCATTCTTTTTCTTTATCTGTATATTGTTTTAAATATTCTCCCAATGTATGGTGGGACCGTTCCAATGATCCATTTGATTGTGGCCTAAATGCCGTAGTTTGTATTTTCTTTATTTTGAAACGTTTTGTTATTCGTTGCATGAATGCACTAATAAAATTTCGACCCTGATCAGTTAATAATGCTTTTGGTGCACCGAAAATACAAATGAATTGTTTTATAAATGCATCAGCTACTGTAACAGCTGTCATATTTTTCAACGGAATTGCAACACAAAATTTTGATAAACTATCTTGAATAGTTAATATATATTCGTTTTCTTTACTTGTTTTTGGTAATGGACCAACAATATCCATCGCAATTTTTTCAAATACTGTTCCTGGAGTGTCAGTTATTAACATCGGCTGTTTTGTCTTTACTCTAACTAATTTTTTTAATTGACAATCCAAACATTGTTGAATTCGTCGTTGCACATCCTCTTTCAAATTTTCCCAATAAAAATTATGTTTGATTCGATTGTATGTTTTCGATACCCCTTTGTGTCCACCCATTGGCGAATTATGAGATTCGAAAAATATTAAATCTCTTTCCTCAGTTGGAACATATCTAATTGTGCCAAGACAAATAATCACTTTAATTTTTTCACTTTCGAATATTGATTCTATCATTGTCATTATTTCTTCCCATTGGATATTTTCAATATATTTTGAATAAGCAATTGAAACTGTATCAATATTTTTTTCTTTCATATTCATTTTTAATCGAACTAAACTTTTTGCAATATTTGATTTTATTTTAATCAACGATTCTCCTCTTGATTCTCGAATTACTAACCCAAAGTAAGATTTTTTATTTATCTTCCGATGACATACACTACCCAAGCTAACGGCTTCTACGGGAGGCAGTCTATCCAATTTTTCTAATTTCTTGGAGCCCTCATCACATGGATGTCCGCTTCCGTCGACAAAATATGCCAAATTGTCCTTTCTAAATTCAAACATTTCTTTTGAAACCACTATGTTTGATTTTACTTTATTATTAATTTTCTTTTCTACTGACTTTTCCTCTAATGAATCTTCCGATTCGCAGTCTGACTCTATTACCTCTTCAGAACTCGAATCATTCATTGGGAAATAATTACAATCCTCAGGATCACGAACATCCTCACTGGGTCCTTCCTTGTGTCCTGTTTTAATGGATTCATTTACTTTTGCCTCTATGGAGTCCAATACTCGTTTAGATGGCCTACCCCTTTTTTTCCGAGGTTTCTCAATAGTATTTTTTCCTTTTACTATATTTTTATTTTTCTTACTTTCAATTTTATTATTGAATTCATTTTCTTTTGGGTTTATTTCGTTCGATTTTAATTTATCAATTATTTGTTGCATTTCAGAATCGAGAGAGTTTTCATTTTCTTTTTCTTTTTTCGTTTGAGCACGCGTAGTAACGTTTACTACTTCAACTGGATTGCGTGATAAAGCATCCGCGTTTAAATTAACTTTTCCTGGTTTATATTTAACATCATATTCATATTCAGCTAATTTCAACCGCCATTTTAACACTCTGGCATTTGCATCCTTTGCTGTTTGAAACCAAACTAACGGTTTATGATCTGTGACCAATGTAAATTTATGTCCGTAAATATATGGTCTGAAATATTTAACTGCTTGCACAATCGCAAGTGCTTCTTTTTCATATGTATCATATTTTAATTCTGCTCCTCGTAAGACTCTAGAGAAATATGCTATCGGTTTATCTTTTCCGATTTCTCCTTGAGATAATACTGCGCCTATAGCGAATCCAGAGGCATCAGTAGTTATAATAAAATGTTTCGAAAAGTCTGGATATTGTAATACTGGTGCAGTACATAAGGCTTCTTTTAAATTTTCAAAAGCATTTTGAGTTTCTTGAGACCATTCGAAATTTCTATCTTTTTCTAACAATTTTGTTAAGGGTTTTGCAATCTTTGAAAAGTTTTTAATAAATCTTCTATAATATCCCGTTAATCCGAGAAAAGCTCTGATATTTTTTTGTTTCTTAGGTACTGGAAATTTCTTTACAGCTTCTAATTTAGATGGGTCAGGTTTTAAACCATTTTCACTGATAATGTGCCCTAGATAATTTACTTCTGGGCGTAAAAATTCGCATTTATCTGGTTGTAATTGTAAGTTGGCTTTACGCAATCTTTGCATCAAATCATCTATTCTTTTTCCATGTTCTTCCAAATTTTTAGCAAAAACTATTATATCGTCTAAATAAACAAACATTGATATTCCTTGTAGACCGCTTAAAACAGTATCCATTAATCTTTGAAACGTTGCTGGAGCATTTTTTAAACCAAATGGCATTCGGTTAAATTCCCAATGTCCTTGTTGTGTCGAAAAAGCTGTTTTGTGTTTATCTTTTGGTTCCATCTCGATTTGGTGATAACCAGACGCAAGATCGAATACAGAAAAATATTTTGAACCTCCTAATTGATCGAGTATATCGGTTATGTTAGGTAGTGGATAAGCATCTGTTATTGTGTTTTCATTTAATTTTCTAAAATCAATGACTACGCGCCATCTTTTGTTCCCATTAGAATCTGGTTTTTTAGGTACGATCCATACTGGACTGTTATACGGAGACTCTGAAGGCTGAATAATGCCTGTGTCGAGTCCTTCCTCCATTTGTTCGTTTATTTTCGATTTTAAATATTGTGGTGTGCGATATTGTTTAGTTGTTAAAGGAATATCTGAATTCGTTGTGATTCTATGTTTATAAACACTTGTTGAATTTAAAGGTTCTCCTGGAATATGAAAACGATCGGAGTATTTCTTTACCAAGGTTTCTACGTGAATTTTTTCTTCGTGTTGTAAATGATCCCATCTTAATAATTTTTTAATCTCATTAAATCTTTTTTCTGTTTCGTGCACTTTAACTAGCAATACCATCTTTTCTGTTACTTTTGACATTTTATTATTGTTTTCCCTTACAAAATTTATTCTTTCGCTTACTGAACTTTTTTCGTGAGCAATTGATAACGGAATTTTTATTTCCTCGACTTCATGAACTTCTAACGTAGGAATCTTTATATCTATTTCTTCCTCAGTTGTATTATAAATTTGCATGTACGCACGGTCATTTTGTACTTTGACTAAACATTCACCTGCATATACGCCTTTACAAATCTTTAATTTCCGGATATATCCTTCCGAAATTTCTGGGTTTTTAACATAGGCAAAAAATGTCGTTTCGCTTCGTGGAGGAATGCACATTATGCCATTTTCAATTTTGTTTAATTGTTTAAATGGGTATTTTTCATTACCAATTTTAAATACTCTGTTTTTATAATCAATTTTTGCCCCATGAGTTGCGAAGAATCGAGATCCAACGAGACCTGCGTGTGGAATTGTTATCTCATCTTTTATAATATGACACACAGTCTCTTTACCGAATAATTTTACTTTTACACTGCCTAACGTTTTTACTGGGATATCTGCTATTCCATGCAGTTTAATTATTTCATCTGAATTTATTTTTGTATTCTTGTTCACATATTTTAACTTAATTAAGTTGGGCGAAGCACCTGAATCAAGCATCATTACTACATCTTCATTTTTATCAGTTTTCCCTACGACTGTGTATGGTAATTCATCAAAATTAACATCTATTTCGTATACTGGGAGTCGTTGTTTGACTCCTGCTCCTGAATTGTGTTTACAGGGCGGCTTTGAGTATTGTCTTTCCTCGCGCCCGCTGAGTGAGACTTGTTCGAGTTTCCCTGATCGTATTTTAGCGCTTTTAATCTATAACACTGAGTGTCTTCATGTCCCGCTTTTTTACAAAAAGTGCAATATTTCTGTGTATTACTTACAATATTTTGATTCGAATATTCTTTATTATTTGTTCGACACGTTTTAGCAGAGTGCCCGTGTCTTCCGCATATTTGACATTTAATATCTGTGACTTTATATTGATTTCGCGTTTGACTATAGCAACTTTTTGCTGTATGACCTGGTTTGTTGCATAATTGACAGTTTTCTTTCGAAATTTTATCGTATTCATTACATTGTTTTGCAAAATGTCCTGATTTTTTACAACGGAAACATACTATCTCTGAGTTTGACTGAACATTAGGATTGCTATTTCTACTAGCTTGAATGTACGTTTTATTTTGAGGACTATTTATTTGGTTTTTCTTTACATCATTTCTTTCTGAATTAAAAAATTTTACTGGCCTATTCATTTTATAGTCCTGCTTTTGTTCCTGACTTGAATTTTCTTTATTCGGATCTCTGCGTAAATCTTTTCGCGCATTTAATTTTCGTTCAATTTCTATTGCTTTATTTAATGCTTCTGTTACCGTATCGCATTCTGGCATACGTTGATCAATATCATTTTTTAAACCCTGAGAAAAACATTGTGCTACCGATGTGTCAATTTCGTCTTTAAATATTTGTATTTGTTGGTCTGTTAATCCTGTTTTACTAGCAATGTGACTTTCCACTATTTCTCTTGCTTTTTTCCGTAACCTATTAACAAAGTCTACAACTGATTCATTATCTTTTTGAAACATTCGTCCTAATTCTCCTTGCAATTGAAAAGTTGTTTTTGTTGGAACATAAACCTTTTTTAAATCTTTTATTAATTCCTTAATTGTTGAATATGTCGTTTTATTTAATGCATCTTTTACTTTTTGAGATAAGCGACTACCAAAAATTAATTTTGTTATATTTGATTCTGCAGCAGCTGGTAACATGTCTTTTGCTTCTGTGCAACTATTTATGAAATCTATTAAATCTTCGGCGATTCCCTCAAAATTTGGTACACAAACGAGTGCATCTTTTAATGAAATTGATTGATTTTGGCTTAATTCGTGAGTAGGCATGTTTGTTGAATTTATTGTTCTTTCTGTATTATTTCCAGTTTCTTCTACCGTGTTTAATTCCTTCACTAAAGTATTGTCTCTATTTTCGTCCCCTGAACTTTCGTCAGATGTTAATGTTTCAACGTTACGTGTAAAATCTCCTAGTCCTGAATCTATCGTTTGATCTATCGATTGACCAGTGAATTTAAAAGTTCTTTTCCTGATAGTTGGAGGTAACCCTTCTGAATTTGTTGCTTTACCAGAACTACGCAGTGAGTACTGTGGTTCTTCGTCTTTAGACAGTTTTCCTTTATCCGACATTTATTATCATTTCCAACAGTTATAAGCGTATTCCTCAATGAAAGACCTGTTTTCCGCAAGTCGAGCTTCCAATAAAATGGTAGCAGCGATCGGACGAACAGCGGTCGGACGATCGGACGAGCAGTGGTCGGACGAGCCCCCAATGAAAATGTGACGTCGGTCTGACGAGTTCACAATGAAATGTGACGTCAAGACGCACTTAAGGTTAAGAAACCTTGAAAAAATGTCGTTCCCTTTTTGCCCTAGCCTCTCGGCCAATAGACTGGATGGGAGTCTTTAATTGAGGAGTGCAAATAAATGTGGAAACGTCGTGTTGGATTTTTATCTGACTCAAAGAGTCTGTATTTTAGAAAACAAATTATAGATATTACAAATAAAACAAATAATGGACTTACAGTTTGATAACGATGAAGACGGCAGAACGAAATCGGTCAGTCGAAAGGGTGTAAATCTTCGTTGACCTCACAGTTCCTCGAAATAACTTCAATAATTCTTAATTCTTCTTTGACTTACTACTTTTCAGTTTCAACTTTAAACTTTGAATACTTTCTCTATTAATTTCAATTTTTCTGTTATTTAAATATTTTCTTATTTCTTTGAATTTATTTATTTTCGGTCTCTTCTTTATTATTTGGACTCTGTACTTTTCTTTTGACTCTGATTCTTCTTCACTCTGACTTCTCTTACTCTTATTCTTATTCTGCTCTGACTTGATTTTCCTTCTGCGCGTCTTTTTATCATTTCGGTTTATAGGCGTTCCGAAATTTTAAGTCGTAGAAGGGTTCAACCAATGATGGTCCATTTTCATCTTGATTTTCCCTTTTCTTAAACTACAGGGCCTAATGCTTCGGGAGCGCACACTCCCCTCCACATAGGTTATCCTATTTTTGTCGCGTAGGTGGGTTTCGCCTCTCCCTGACGGACAAAGATGTTGCTTTGGGAAGGCCCATCTTCCCTCCACAACTTACGTCTTATGCGTATTATCGAATACAATATTTTATTTATAATGTTATTCAATGTTTGTTAAATCGCATATTGTTATTTTAAACATATTAGCATTTGCTTTGTGATTTACGTCATGTCTCGTAATGACAACTTATTTAATAGCGTTACATATCTTTTCTTTTCGTGTCGTCCGTTTCAATTGTTATAATTATTCCAAATGAATTATCTATTATTTTCATTGTTATTTTGTTTCCTCGTTATTATAAATCAATTATTAATTTATTTACTTTAACATTGAGATTTCATTTGTCTGTTTAAAATGTTTTACTGTTAAAAGAAAAATATTTCAATGTTGAGAGTATTTGAAAAGTGTTACGTTTGTTTGAAGAGCAGCTGCATAAAGTTTTTATGATCGTGGAAATATTTAAGATTTTGTTTTTCTTGGAATTTTGGTACTTAAAAATATTCATGTTCTCTATCTACTTATGGCGTCTACTAGTCGCGAGATAAGCGGTTCTCGAAAGGTTGCGGCATCTCGTATCACTCCCTTTCGTGGGAATGCATTTTCTAGTCCCCATGCGTTTCCCCTTTCGGTCCGTTGGTATTTTTTTTGGACACGTGTGTTTATTTTTAAGACTCGTGGGAAGTTATATATAGAAAATGTTTATTAGAGTCTAGATGTTCTGTGTGTTCTTGTAACGTTATCTAAAGAATTTCTCGAAGAGAGAAAAAAAAGAACTACGGAGTTTCGACGGACGTCACAACACCAAGTAATAAAAATAGAAGTTTTCATCGAAAAGTATTTTTTTCAAATGGTGTGAAACAAAACAACAACAAAACAATTCTTCAAGCTCTAAAACTTTGACATCGGAAAAGGTTAAAATACTTCGACTGACGCTTTGATTTTTCAGTGTTTTGCCTACTTCGCCACTTGACGAATGTGATATATATATTATTTTGCAATTTATTTTAGCGTGTTTTACGAATGAACAACTCGCCCCATAAAAAAAAAAAAAAAAAAATATTGAGCGTGGGAATCGATCCCACGCCCTTGTGGTCCGGAGTCCGACGCGCTACCACGGGACCATCCCATTGCTTGTAGAGTTAGTGCATCTTCTGGTACTTGTGATTCGCGGCCGGATGGATGATGATGACTTGTTTTCGGGGATAATGTTTTATTGCTTGATAAAAGTTTGTATAAATAGAGAAAGTATGGAAATATGATGAAGTATAATATAATAATACATCTAAACTTTAGATGTATTATTATCGTATCAATCGTAAGCGAAGTATAATATAATAATACATCTAAATTTTAGATGTATTATTATCGTCTCAATCGTAAGCGAAGTATAGTATAATAATACATCTAAATTTTAGATGTATTATCATACGATTACAAAATTGTTGTTATTTCAATGAGCGTGTGTCACGAATGAACAATTCGCCAAAAAAATAAAAAATAAAAAAAAGTACTTAGAGCGGGGATCGATCCCGCGCCCCTTCGGACCGTAGTCAGGCACGCTACCGACTGGACCACCTAATCACTTGAGGAACAGATGCACATTCTCGTACTTGTTATTCGCGGCCGGATAGATGATTGGCTTGTATTCGTTTGCTCTTTTGTTGCTTTATCCCTCGATAAAAGTATGAGAATTAATATAATATTAGTAATATTAATATATTTCCGCTTATTTATAGGGATTATAATGCATTTGGCATTAGGACGGGTGTGAGTGAAGCGGGAGCAATTTATTAGAAGAACTCGCGCGGGCCGTCGGGTGACGTCACGCGCGAGCCGTGCAGCCAGAAGTCAGCAGCCAGATCGCGTGTAGAGGCTACCCTCTCTCTAGTCCTCTTACGCGCCACATGAACGTGCTCAGCGTCCCCATGTATGGGTGTAGCTGCCGAAGCCGCGGTCGAAGTTTCTCGACCGCGCTCGGCTCTTTCCGACGCCGTCCGAGCGTCGCTTGCTCACCGACACGCGCTTCTCTGATTGTGTGATGGGCGCGTAGGGGACTAGAGAGAGGGTAACTTTTGCACGCGATCTGGCTTCACTGCTTGCTATCACCGTCGATACGGACGAAGATTCAACTTCTGCTAGTGATAACGAAAGGCCCGTTGAAGAAGCTCTAGAGCGCAGAGATGAAATTGAACAATTGCGAAAATGGGTAGTTATTGCAAATATCCCACACATCCACGTACATAGTTTATTAGCAATTTTTCGAACAAGGTTGCTACCTGATCTTCCCAAATCTGCGAAAACGTTTTTGAACACAGCTTCCGAAGCCTACGACATTATAAATTTTACAGGAGATAATAATCAAGTCAGTGGTCAATACGTGTATTTTGGGATTGCAAACTATCTTCGCCGATGCGTAAATGTAGATATACATGAAGAAGTAGTGCTATATTTACAATTCAATGTTGATGGGATTTCATTGTTTAAATCCAACAATCAACAATTATGGCTGATACTTTGCAAAATATTTTACGATCCGGACATTTACAAACCATTTCCTGTGGGAATATATTTGGGGCGCGAGAAACCTACCGATATAAACAATTATTTTGAACAATTTGTAGCCGAAATGACAATTGTATTGCGTGAAGGGATCATTATAGATGCTAAACTATTTCAAATTCGTATAAAGTGCTTCACATGCGACAGACCTGCGCGTTCTTTTATAAAATGCATAAAAAATCACAACGGGTATTATGCTTGCGATTGATGCATCATTGCCGGTAAAAGATATGGGAATCGTACGATTTATGCTTCTGTGGATTGTAACAGAAGAACCAATGAAAGTTTCAGACAGCTTGAACAACGTGAGCATCATACGAGCATTTCACCATTGACTTCAATACCTGAGCTCAACATGATCTCGCATTTTGTGATCGATTTCATGCATCTCGGCTATGTAGGTATAATGAAAAAATTTTTGGATTTGTGGCTGAGTGGTAATTTAAGCATTAAAATCAGCCAAACTAATAAAATACGATTGTCTCGGGCCTTGGTAAGTTTACAATCACAAATACCAGAAGATTTTCAAAGAACGACAAGAACGATAGCAGAAATAGGAAAGTGGAAAGCAACAGAATTTCGATTATTTTGTTTACATTTATTTCCAATATTAATGAAAAATATTTTGCCTGACAATTTATGGAGACACTTTTTACTTTTTCACACAGCGAGCCGGATACTTAGCTCGCAAAAATTAGCGCTGAAGTATCACCAACACGCCAAATTATACTTAATTTCGTTTGTTCGATTAGCGCAACAATTGTATGGTTCTGAATGTCAGGTACTAAATGTTCATTCACTTATTCACTTAGTGGATGATTTTGAGTTCTTAAATTGTTCGTTAGACCAAACAGCCTTTCCGTTCGAAAGTGCACTAGGAAAGATAAAAAAAATGGTTCCACACGGCAAACGGCCGCTGTCTCAAATTTGACGTCGACTAAATGAAAGGTTCCTAGTAAATGTTGAAAAAGTCACATTACCATCCGATGTACAAATTTTATCGGCTAAACGTCAGCGTCCAGATGGAATAACAATCATCAAAAAGCTTCATTACAGAAATTCAATATTAACAAGCAGTCGTCCGAACAATGTTGTATTACTACGGGATAACAAAATTTTAATGATTGAATCGATATATACTTTACGACACGGAGCTTCAAACATGATTAAAATTGCTGGAAAAATAATAACGAAACAAAGAGATGTTTATGAATATCCATGCAATTCGAAAGACCTTGGTATTTTCAAAGTAAAAGTAACCAATTTTAATAGGAGATATTCTGTTGACGAAGTAATTTCGAAAATGCTATTTCTTGTGTGCGAAAAAATGTAGATATTAAAATGTATGCATTGAAACTTGTACACCAATAATTTCTATGTAGTTTTAAAATATACAACGTAAAAATATTCATGAGTAACCAACTTTTTTAACACGCCTATCCAACCTAACCTACAACAACGCCAAACACGCGCGCAACAGTCTTTATCTTCGCTGCACGTGTAGCACATGGGCTACACGGAACATTTACGCACCGGTGATCACGTATTTGATGTGGTAAATTATTCACGGTAAGTGAGTTTTTCAATATTTATTGTTTTTAGAGGAATGAAAGAGCAAATAATTGCAATAAGTGTCATTACGTATAGTTAATAAAAAGACACAGTTGTAAACGGCGAACGTTGAGGTAATCTTCGTAAAGTGGATATTTGAGGTTACAGATGGAGAAACGCCTTTATAAATTGATCGCGTTTGACGATGAATTCGCGAAGGGCGAGAAAAAGATCGACATTGTTCCATCTCATTGGATATCATATGATCACACCGAGGAATCTTTGATTACAAAGTTTATGCCACCTCCATACAAGGACGAAGACACAGCCGTTCTGCGTTCACTAATAGAATGCTGTGCACCGGCGCCGGTATCATGGCCCTGCTATCCGATGAGGGTACGAGGAGACGCACGTGAGTTTATTTTTTGAAGAACTTTTCCCATGCAGCTAATTTTCTTTTTTAATAAACAATTGTTTTTATATTACAGGAAACTATCGAGACGCTGTCGAGAAATTAAGAATATTGTGGAAAAAAGAGTACGTGTTCACAACGGATGCTGAGCATATGCCGCAAGAGCTCTCACAAATGATAAGTGAGCCTTATAAAAAATATCCCAAAGAGTTATGGAACGTTCCAAACGTGAAGGATATGAACGACAATCTCGGTAAGAACTTAATTAAAATAATTGGTAATAATCTTTTATATTGGAGAGCACAGAATCAGATTTAATCTTCTCAGTGTAAGATTTAATTTATTTTTTGGAATTCAGTACGTCGAAGAGTACCCTTTGACAACATTTTCTTCGCTGCGCTCTTCGACATACTTGATTCAAATACATTTATTGAAGATTGCACTGTAAAAGCGTTTGTTAAACTTTCTTTTTTATTCTATTTGATTTAAGGAAGTTTATTAAACAATGCACTGCGAAAGGTGTTTTAAAATTTTTTTTTTCAATCAAGTTTTAGATATGTGATTCAGTTAAGTAGATTGGGAAGCTCTTGTGACAGAACCTTTCGACGCGCATTTTTTAGTACATTGTTACGTCGCAGGTCGAGGGACGAGCGAGATGACGGGTGAAACGCACGGATCAACACCCTTTGTTTGGCCAAGTGGGAGCTCAGCCGGGACAAGGATGGAAGGGCAAAATTAACGCGCAAAATAATTAAGACAATGAGTAACACCTTTTGAAGTAAAAAGAGATTAACGTTATTTATTTAGTAGCGAAACGAACGTTCAACACTACATTGTATGAATCTAGCGATGCTTCGCTGTTTTGGATCAGAAAGCAATCATATCTGTGGAAACCCCACTACTGATCTTTAAACGCAGTGTTTTGTTTTTAACAAAATACTCTCAGCTTATCAGTCTTTTCCGAGTGCTTCGTCGTGAACAACGCGTTACAGTGAAAAGTGTATCGAAGTAGAAGATGGATTTCACGACCCACGAATACGCCGACATGCACCTTATTTATGGTGAATGTCGATGCAACGCCGCGGAGGCTTCCCGATTATACGCGGAAAGATTTCCGGCACGGAATCATCCGGGACCCCAAGTTTTCCCCAGATTGGACCAACGGTTACGCGATAGTAATTGCGTCCTTCCCGTTCACCGAGACGCAGGTCGTCCGCGCACTGCTCGGACGATCGCCAACGAACAAATGGTTCTCGAAGAAGTGGCAGCAAATCCCGAGACAAGCTGCCGAAGGATGGAAGCGCAATTTGACATTCCAAAAACTACGATCAATCGTATTCTCAGATCGGAAAAATTGCGGCCGTACCATTATACGAAGGTGCAAAGGCTTCATCCGGGTGATGAGCAGTCTCGCATGGAGTTTTGCCAAAACTTGTTGGAGAACCACGAGCGGGATGCAGATTTTCTTCAGAAGATTTTGTGGACTGATGAATCGCTCTTCACTCATGAAGGGTGCTTCAATCAGCACAATGCACATTTCTATGCGGAAGAAAATCCGAACCTGACGCGGAACAGGAGTTTTCAAGAACGGTGGAAAATTAACGTGTGGGGTGGAATCATCGGAGACCACGTGTTAATCTACGATCTTCCAGCTTACCTTACCGTGAGTAGCTCTTCGTGCTATTTCTTAGAGACAATTTTTAGAGAGAGAATTTTTTTTTGTGTAGTGTCTGTGTGTCTGTATAATGTTTTTATTTATGTAGGGTCAAAACTATAGGATTTTTTTGAGCGAGTCTCTTCCGCAGTTAATGCAAGGGATTGAGGATATGCGGATGGTGCCGACGTGGCTCCAGCAGGATGGAGCGCCTGCGCATAACGCCGCAGACGTGACCCTTCTGCTGAATCAGCGTTATCCAGGCCGATGGTTCGGACGATACGGCCCGCTCCGGTGGCCTCCACGATCACCAGATCTGACGCCACTCGATTTCTTCCTCTGGGGATTCCTCAAGCATTCCTCTGTATACTTCATACAGAGACGAACCGGAAAATGAAATCGAAACGGCAGCACGGATTCACGCAGCAGTGGCAACGATAACGCCACAGATGATGGCACAGGTGCGGGGCAACATCATCCGTAGGGCCCAGCTGTGCTTACAGGTAAGAGGTGGACAATTCCAACATTTAATGTGAATTTCCATGTTTAAAGTATTCATGTATTTTCATGTATTCATATAATTCAAAAACATTTATTTCATGAAATTTTCAACTTTTAGATTCGTCGCGCTTAAAACCATCGTTTTTTTCAGGTTTTTCTTTAATTTTTTGGATTTTAATAACTGGGTCTCTAAGACTGTTGTTAATATTTGTTAATGAAGAATTTATTATACGTGTTATTCATATAAAGTTTATAATCAAAATGTTATTAATATGGAGTCCAATTATTATTAATATGGAGTCTAATTATTATTAATATGAAGTTTAAAACATTTTCAAAGTCTTTCTAGTCTATTATAAATACCTTTTCGAACTAAATCTGAACTATGAAAAAGTACATTTGCCGTTCACAGTATTAATAAACGATATATCGCATAAGAAAATTATTAATAAATTTACTTTCAGTCAAGCAAAATATCATCAAATCCATATTTTTACCGAATGCCAATTTTGGTATTCTCAAGTAATCGGCCCTTTTCAGGGTCACCAATAATTCAAAACGTAGTCGACGACTGTTGGACCATCCAATATTTCTTGAATTTTTTTTTTATTTTCGAGCGGTCACCCATCCGAGTAGTGTCCGCATGCAATACGATAAGCTCGCGCGACGCCCGAGTTAGTAGGTATAAACTTTTGTTTCGACGGCATGCCACTGTTATTAAGCAGCGTGTATAATACTTTTTTTTATAAATTAATAAAAACGATTTGAAATATTGTTTTTTTAAATTAATCCCCCCTTGCAATCGAGCAGTCACCCATCCGAGTTGGTTCCGCATTCAATACCATACCCTGGTCGACGGTCCGAGCCGCAAGCCGGTCGCTGTCCATCTGCACGATTATGTGCAGTGAAATGGCGAAAAAAAAGAATTAAAAAAAACGCAGTTTTGTTTCATTATAGGTGAGAAATTTGCCTTTTTTTTAATTGAAGCAGTGATTTGTTAGCAATTTTTGGTTTTCAGAAAGTGCAGGAAGCATTTTCAAACATTATTCGAATGCAATTGCAAAAAAGTTGCTTCGAATAAATTTAATTTTGTACTACGCAATAAATATTTGCTTAAGGTTAAATTTAATCATAACTCGGTGTTAGTCGTTTGGGTAGCTTCTGAAGCTGTCAGCTGGGCGATCGAAGATCGAGGCCTAACAATCCTCAATTTTTTTTTTTTTTTTCATAGCATATTCCTGTCATTTTCCCAGTACTTACCAGTGCTTTTTCAGTAACTTTACGTGAAGAACGTAAGGAATTGTATTTTTTAGTTCGCAAATTTTTTTCCAATTTCCGACAAGCTCGCACGACCCTCGAGTCCTTATCAACTTTTTTTTAACTTCATGCCACTGTTGTGAAACAGTGCTAATAGTGTTTTTTTTCCATAAATTATTATAAAAGATTTAAAATATTGACTTTTTTCTTATTCCCCCCCTGCAATGGAGCGGTCACCCATCAGAGTAGGGTCCGCACGCAATACGATATGCTCGCGCGACGCCCGAATCATATTCAACTTTTTTTTAACGTCATGCCACTGTTATTAAACAGTGTTAATAGTGCTTTTTTTCATTAATAATATAAACCATTTGAAATATTTTTGTATTTATCCCCCCCCCCCCCTGGAATCGAGCTGTCACCCATCCGGGTGGTGACGGCATGGAACGCGAGAAACTCGCGCGGTGCCAGAGTCATTATCAACATTTTTAATAACTTGATGCCACTGTTATTAAACAGTGAAAATAATGCATTTCTTCTTAAAATAACATAAACGATTTGAAATATTGACTATCTTTATTAATTTTTTTTCATTGCATTTAACAATTAATGCAAAAACTCATTGCAAAGGCAATCAGTTTTTATCGTTCCTCCTTACATTGTTGCGCCCTCACTAGCACTATCTCGCTCTATTCATGTTTTCGGGAACGTCGACGTTCCACACTCTCTCACACCAACGCACGCACACTATCGACCCCCTTCGCGCTTTACACGAACGCTTCCAAGGCTGCTACGCTTGCACGCACACCACTACGCGCCGTGTAGCCCGCTTATTCGACGCGTCCTATTGGCTGAACTTAATTAATTAATATCTAATCAGGGGGCGTCGGAGGAAAAAATGGAAGAGGACTTTTCGGTCCAGAATCACCCCATCTACCCACCCCTCAGAGGTCGGTTGACCATTATGGGACAGGCTGTATAGTACGGCATATACAGGGTGACATGTTAAGGGTGCCCACCCCCTTTTATTTCGCCCCCCGTAAAGATAATCGAATGGGTCGCGGGTGATTTTTGAAGGAAATTTTCTGAACTTTCCGATAAAAAATACGGCGTTCATCGGAAAATGATAGGTTTTGCAGCACAAAAGTGGCCACTACGAAAATAATGTGAAAACACATTTTTTTCTGACAGGAATAAAGTAGACTTTATTCCGAATACGGGCCATACGCGAAAAATTTTTTTTGAGTATTGCATCATTGAGAAAAGTGATATCAAAAATGCGCGTTATCGAATAAATTTGAATATGACTGAACGAAACAACGGAATTGAACGAGCGGTATGAGAGTGATTTGCTGCGTCGTCTGCTTGTTGACGGCATATTTTTCAATCACCTGACATTTCTTAAATAACCTTTTTGGCATTTCACACCGACAGATACAAAATTGACATTGGGAGAGTGAACTTGAGCGCAAAAGACAAACCGAGTTTGAGACAAAACACTACAGCCCTGTTCATTCGATTCCATCGTTTCGTTTAGATAAGTTTAAATTGGTATTATAACACCTAATTTTGACATAACTTTTCTTAATGATGCGATACTCAAAAAAAAATTTCGCGTGTGTCCTGTATTCGGAATAAAATCTACTTTATTCCTATCAGAAAAAAATATATTTTCACATTATTTTCGTCGTGGCCATTTTTGTGCTGCAAAACCTATCATTTTCCGATGAACGCCGTATTTTTTATCGAAAAGTTCAGAAAATTTCCTTCAAAAATCACCCGCGACCCGTCCGATTATCTTTACGGGGGGCGAAATAAAAGGGGGTGGTCACCCTTAACATGTCACCCTGTATAAGCCTTTATTTACAAGTTTAAATGAAGAAAAACTTCGTCACCATTTTATACTTCTAAACCGCGAAAAATAAAATATAAGGTACATACCTGCTACTTCATCCTACAAATATTTCCCAAGTGTCACTTTATTTCTATTAATACATTTCGAGTTTGTGAAACGTGAAATATATAGATTTTTTGTGGCGCAAATGTGTTACCCCGTTCAACTGAATAATAAAATACAGTGGAATTGTGAATGTGCGAAACCAAGCCAGCGACCTTCTAAAGACCAGGCGAGCCTGCTCTTGGTGCATCTACTTGCACAATAGCGGTCATCCTCTTTGCGGAAGGTCTTGTTAACCGTACTGCAAACGCGGGATACAGGACTTTCTTTCGAATCTTCCCCTCGCATATTGGCATATTCCACCATTTTGATATATATTTTAAATATCGTGTTTTTTGTGTTACAATAATAAAGTTTGAAACTGTGAAACCGGGTTAGCGATTTTCTAAAGACCAGGTGAGCCTGCTCTTGGTGCATCTACGTGCACGACAGCGGTGTTCCCTCCGACAGAAGACCGTATAACTCTCCTCCCATTGGAGCGAGGCTGCTCTTGGTGCATTTACTTGCACGACAGCGGTCGTCCTCCTTGCAGAATTTTTGATATCACTTTTCTCAATGATGCAATACTCAAAAAAAAATTTCGCGTGTGTCCTGTATTCGGAATAAAATCTACTTTATTCCTATCAGAAAAAAATATATTTTCACATTATTTTCGTCGTGGCCATCTTTGTGCTGCAAAACCTATCATTTTCCGATGAACGCCGTATTTTTTATCGAAAAGTTCAGAAAATTTCCTTCAAAAATCACCCGTGACCCGTCCGATTATCTTTACGGGGGGCGAAATAAAAGGGGGTGGCCACCCTTAACATGTCACCCTGTATAAGCCTTTATTTACAAGTTTAAATGAAGAAAAACTTCGTAACCATTTTATACTTCTAAACCGCGAAAAATAAAATATAAGGTACATACCTGCTACTTCATCCTACAAATATTTCCCAAGTGTCACTTTATTTCTATTAATACATTTCGAGTTTGTGAAACGTGAAATATATAGATTTTTTGTGGCGCAAATGTGTTACCCCGTTCAACTGAATAATAAAATACAGTGGAATTGTGAATGTGCGAAACCAAGCTAGCGACCTTCTAAAGACCAGGCGAGCCTGCTCTTGGTGCATCTACGTGCACGACAGCGGTCATCCTCTTTGCGGAAGGTCTTGTTAACCGTACTGCAAACGCGGGATACAGGACTTTCTTTCGAACCATCCCCTCGCATATTGGCATATTCCACCATTTAATTATATTTTGAATATCGTGTTTTTTGTGTTACCATAATAAAGTTTGAAACTGTGTAACCGGGTTAGCGATCCTCTAAAGACCAGGTGAGCCTGCTCTTGGTGCATCTACGTGCACGACAGCGGTGTTCCCTCCGAAAGAGGACCGTTCAACTCTCCTCCCATTGGAGCGAGGCTGCTCTTGGTGCATTTACTTCGACGACAGCGGTCGTCTTCCTTGCACTTCTGCACGGGTCCTTCGACCCGTTAACTGTATTGCAAACGCAGGATACAGGCCTTTCTTCGAATCTCCCCCACACATGCTCAAATTTTTATTGTTGAAATTAAAATAATAATACCGATAAAATTCGTATTTGTTCCGGAAATATTCCCGGATCATTGCGTGCTGCAATCGTTACCTGAAAATAAAAGGGAAATAGCATACAAAAATCCTGTAAGAGGAAAAATACATCATAAATTTATTTATACTTATCCTTGATCCTTCCCCGGGCATCGACATCGGGACAGTCCACCTGAAAAATAAAAGTCACTTAGAAGCCCGAATAGAAATAAATTAAATCTAAAAATAGAATGAATTACATGCATGTAATTCTACACTGGCCCCCTTTTTGAATGGTGAATTAACATTTTTAATCAGACGAATAAAATTTGTCCAGAAATTTATTGATTTTCTACAATCTACAAAATTTAATCATTCGCAACAAGGAGAGTGCTGGTGCGTGCAACGCTGCACTGGTCCCCCTTTTGAATGGTTAATCAGTAATTTTTTAACCAAACAAATAAAAACTTGTCCAAAAGACCAGTGCAACGTCACATGCACCAGCACTCTCCTTGTTGCGAATGATTGAAAAATAAATAAATTTTTGGACAAGTTTTTATTTGTTTGATTAAAAATATTAATTCACCATTCGAAAAGGGGGACCAGTGCAGAATTACACGCACCAGCACTCTCCTTGTTGCGAATGGTTGAATTTTGTAGATTGTAGAAAATAATTAAATTTATGGACGAATTTTAATGTGTTTGATTATAAAATTGTTAATTAACCATTCAAAAGGGGGACCAGTGCAGCGTTACATGCACCAGCACTCTCCTTGTTGCGAATGGTCAAGTTTTGTATATGGTAGAATATAAGTAGATTTCTGGACAAGTTTTATTTATTTTTTGATAAAAAGGTATTAAAATATAGAAATTTTTGAATGACTCGATTCACAGGGTCTTAACACAGGGCCCAGTGCAAGGTTACGTGCACCGGACTTCTTGCCAGTGTCAGAACAGATTATTGTACACCGAAAACCCTCGATAAAGCGAGCACATTCGTTTTTGGGAATGGGTTTGTTCTGCTGTAAACGAGGCCCAGTGCAAAGTTACGTGCACCAGTAGACACACCAATGTATGTGGCAGATTTCCCAAATACACAGCAGACCGCACCGAATTTACCAGTTTATGTTACAGGAATTTACTTTATTTCCAGATTTGATTTACTTTATATTCAAGTCCAATTTATTTTATTTTCAGATTCTAATGACTTTTATTTTTCAGGTGGGCTCTCCCAATGCCGATACCCGGGGGAGGATTTAAGGATAAGTATGATTTATGATCGACTTTCCCTTACAGGTTTTATACACTGTATTCCCTTTTTTCTATTTTCAGGAGACGATTGCTACACGCGATGTTCCGAGGAAATTTACGGAATGTTTACGAAATTTACCGGTATTATTATTTTAATTTCAATAATAAAAATTTGAGCATGTGTGGGGTAGATTCGGAAGAAAGGCCCGTATCCTGAGGTTGCAATACAGTTAACAGGTCTTTCTGCAAGGAGGACGACCGCTGTCGTGCAAGTAAATGCACCAAGAGCAGCCTCGCTCCAATGGGAGGAGAGTTATACGGTCTTCTGTCGGAGGGAACACCGCTGTCGTGCACGTAGATGCACCAAGAGCAGGCTCACCTGGTCTTTAGAAAATCGCTAACCCGGTTTCACAGTTTCAAACTTTATTATTGTAACACAAAAAACACGATATTTAAAATATATATCAAAATGGTGGAATATGCCAATATGCGAGGGGAAGATTCGAAAGAAAGTCCTGTATCCCGCGTTTGCAGTACGGTTAACAAGACCTTCCGCAAAGAGGATGACCGCTATTGTGCAAGTAGATGCACCAAGAGCAGCCTCGCTCTTATGGGAGGAAATTTATACGCCCTTCTGTCGGAGGGAACACCGCTGTCGTGCACGTAGATGCACAAAGAGCAGGCTCGCGTGGTCTTAAGAAGGTCGCTAACTTGGTTTCGCACATTCACAATTCCACTGTATTTTATTATTCAGTTGAACGAGGTAAGTAACACATTTGCCCCGCAAAAACTCTATTTGTTTCACGTTTCACAAACTCGAAATGTATTAAAAGAAATAAAGTGACACTTGGGAAATATTTGTAGGATGAAGTAGCAGGTATGTACCTTATTGTTACGTCGCAGGTCGAGGGACGAGCGAGATGACGGGTGAATCGCACGGATAGACACCTTTAGTTTGGCCAAGTGGGAGTTCAGCCGGGACAAGGATGCAATGGCCAAAATTAGCGCGCAAAAATAATTAATACAAAGAGTAACACCTTTTTAGGTAAAAAGAGATTAACGTTATTTATTTGGTAGCGAAACGAACGTTGAGACGTAGCGGGTGAGTACACGTTTTTAATATATTTTTTGTTAGTTTCAATTTTTCATTTTGATTTAAATTTTAACATATTTAATTAAATTTGATGTTATTTTTTTTTCATTCGTTTTCAGGGTCTGAAGAAAGAACCTTTACCCCGGGTAGAAATTGCCTTGGATTTGCCTGATCAGGATCAGGTCCTGATCAGTATGTATCACGGGCAAACCTAATACAAAATGCCTGACGTGGGCCTGACGGTTACGCCATAATTTTGCCGTAATACGTCCGTAGCAATGCATCCCTTCCAGCGCCCCGCTCAGGCTCACCGTAATACGGCCGTAACAGTGCTTACCTCGAAGTGCCCCTGTAAGGCTGGCCGTAATATGGCCGTAAAAATGCTTGCTTTAAAAGTGCCCCACTAAGGCTTAGTTTCATTGAAGATAATTTCGATTAGTTAATTGAAATTAACGAGAAATTAAGTTAACTGAAAAATTAACTTAATTCAGTGGTAAGGGGTGGGGATATGCGAGTTTGGGTAGGGGAATGTAGCAATTATTCCATAACCTGCAAAAATGTATTTATGTGCAAACGGAGCAGTGAAGTGATATTTGTGTGTATACCTAAATTTTTATAAATGAACGGAATTAGTCGCGATCAAGGAAATCAACGATTTCATCCACGTCTGAATGATTTCGATCAATTAACGGACGCACAATTTCGAGCCCAATACCGACTAACGAAAGCAGCGGTTTTGATGCTCTTGCGTAGAATTGAACATGGACTGTAAGCTTATAATATTATGTGATTGTATAAAATATAAACCTAATTACTCATGAATTTGTTTGTACAGAATGGTTTTTTTCAGGAATCGGCGTGTACCTCCAATCAATCAATTACTGGTCACTCTACTTTTCTACGCTACCGGGACTTTTTTTTGGACAATAGGAAAATGTCTTGGAATTAGCAAAGTGACAGCATGGAGAATTGTACACCAAGTTTCTCGGTTAATCGCTGCATTGAGCCCAGAGGTTATTTGTTTCCCCGTTACCGAAGAAGCAATAACTCAATCGCAGGCAGAGCTTTTTACAATCTCAGCATTTCCTCGGGTAATTGCCTGTGTGGATGGTAGACAAGTGAAAGTGAGATCATTCGGTGGGTACTTTTCATAATAGTAAAATAAGATTTTCTTTTTCAAGAGATTACATCATTCCAATATTCAAACGGTAAAGCAGGATAAGCCGGCTTATTTTTGTGATTATTATCAAAAGAAATAGTTTGGAACCTAATGGAAATACACCCTGTTTGCACTGGACCTGTTTTGTAGCTTTTAAATTCTCTTTAAAAAAATGCGGTACAAACAGGGTGCATCTCCATTAGTTTTGGAGATATTCTACAGATAATGATCATAAAAATCAGTCGACCTATCGTATTTTATCACTTCATTATTGATGTGTTCGATATTAATTTATTTCAGGAGGACCAGAGGCGGAACGCTTTCGTAATCGTCATGGAGTATTCGCAATCAATGTACAGTTGATGTGCAATGCGAGATTGGAGTTCGTGAATATTGTTTGTCGATGGCCCGGCTCGACACACGATTCAACAATTTTGAGAAATTCTCGCATATATCGGTCTCTTGAAGCCGGCATGTTTGGTGATAGCCTGATTGTTGGTGACTCCGCATATCCAAGCCGCCCGTACCTCATGACTCCTGTTCGAAGTCTGGAAACACCTGCAGAACATTTGTATAATGAAGCTCAAATGCGAACAAGGAATTGCATTGAGCGTGCTTTTGGCATATGGAGTAAGCGATTTCCCGTTATCGGAGGAATTGGCTCACGATTCCTTACAACGGACCGTGCATTCACCGTCATCGTGGCAACTGCTGTGTGTCACAATATTGCACTTTTCACCGATCCATTAAAACGTGTCGATGTAAATGTAGCTGAATATCGAGCTATTCATGACGGTGTTCAGCTAGGACCAGGAAGAACTTACCGAGAGCGCTTGATTTCTGGCTATTTTCAACAGTAAGAAAATTTCTTTCTTATATCTTTACATAGGCAATATTAAATATTAATTAACATGTATACTTGCAGATTAATTTGAGGATCCTATTGAGATGGCAGATCTAGATGGAACTAATGGCAGTAAGTAGTCAACTTCAAGATGGCCAAGGAATTCATTTGAACAACAAATGTTTTATATTTCATGACAATGGTTCGTTCGGTTTGTTTTTCACCATCTCTTTATCGGGATGAAAACCAGCAGAGTATCGCGGAGGAAAGAGGTAAATCCGCGGACTAATAAGAGAGAGAGAGAGAGAGAGAGAGAGAGAGAGAGAGAGAGAGGCGAGTGATGGAGGGATGAAGTCCGTAAGAATCGCCGAGACAGAATAAATAACAGGCGTTAACCGCAGATTCGCTTGTGGTTTTGAAAGGGCGAAAGCGAGAGGCAGTACATAGCGATAATACGAGAGAGCAAAAACACTTCGAAGTGTACGCGGAGATCTTGCGGGAGAAACTTCGTCGTAAAACCGCCAGGAAGGGTCGAAAATGCGCCTTTCAAGCAAAAAGATGGTGCGGATAGACGCGGCGATGGATTGTAAACCCACCACGCAGAAGGAAAACGAAATACTCTCTCGGAGAAAAAGCGTGTTGTCCTCGTTCGTCCGCACACACACGCCCTTCACATCTTCAGGGACAGTCCTCACAAGACTCAATAGATACCCGACATCGCGAGCAACAATAACAACAAAGTCATACTCTATCGCATCTCTGGCGACTGGCCATCGCCAGGGCCCTCTGGCGACTTCGTCAGACTCAGCAATCGCCCCGGCGTCGGCCAAACCGGCATCGTCGGCAGGCGCACCATCGCCGCCATCCACAAAATCCAAGAGGGCGACGAAACCCTCTACAGGTTCGAGGGCGTGGACCAGGTTCCATCGGGGATTCTACTTAACCACTTCATCTACGGCATACCCGAGAAACGAGCCGCCAACCTTAACAACACCGCGTGGATGCCCCACACAATCGATGATTCTGTGGGATCGACTGACAATATGAAAATCGCTGCCAACAACTAGGGTGGGTATAAAGTATAAAAAAAATATGGGTTGTATTCGACGATACAATTGTCTAACTCGTAAAATTTTAAATTAAAAAATAAATGTTCGTTGAACAGAGGAGTATTTTCCTTACACTGTCCAGGAGTACATCAATACTGGGGTCAGCCGCAGGCCTCGCGGGCTCAAACTTTTGCCCGGCAATTTTCTCTCCGGAACGACCGCGATTGACCTTCTTGACATTCGGCAGCCACTTACGCATTTATCCGGGACGCTCTAACCTCGAGGAATGCGCGCGATACTTTATCGTAAATTATACGAAACCTATCTATTTCCCAACGCTCGTTCGGTTGCCGCAATGTCCGTTCGCGCCGAGGAACTTTCTTCGCGAGACAAAATATGTCATGATTTCCTTTTTTTTAAATTGCTCATATAATTGTAATTTATAATAAACTAACGGTAAATAAAATGGAATAGTTTCCTATAGAAATTGGTTTTATTCTACATTTTGAACGCACTCAGTTCAATCGAAATTTATATATCCTCACGTGAATTTATTACGATCGTATTTTTTCCTATACACACATAAATTTTAGAAAAATAAGAACACGGATTATTTTATTCCCAGAGGATGAAGAAATATCGAGGCTAATCAAACGAGTTAGGGAGGAGAAGCTAAAGAAAACATTGTGTGGCACACAATTTTCAAGGAAAAGAGCATCGATCCCCGAGGCAGGGCTTTTTGCATTTCTCGTCTGCGAAAAATAGTCATTAATTATTATATATTTTCATTAGATTGAATAATTCTCATTATTTTAAAATTGTTCGTTTATTACACTCAATATTACATTTTTTCTATACCATATACTTTATTTCAATGAATATTTTCTCTTTGGCGAACTTTTGTAGTTGCATAACAAAAAAGAACTTTTTTTAAGAAATAGTAGTTATAACTTCTCTTTTTATTACCTTTTATCACTTTTCTCTTGGTATCATTGTTTGTTTTATACTAGGATCACAGTTATGTTAAGGGAGGGGTAGGGTTTTGAGGGTTCAAAAAAAGTGATTTTTTTATTGCATATTATGAAAGTATAGTAACTCAAGAATGTTGTCTGTTAATAGGAAGTCAATCGGAGCAAAACTCACAAAGATATAGCTTTGGAAGTAGGCGTGTCTCGAACGACTACCTGAGCTGTAACCGCTCAGCGGGAAGGCAGCTGTTACTTTAAACGCGTTTTTCTCAAATCGATGTTTTTTGAGTCGGTGCACTCTGTATCTCAAAATCTATTCAACCGATCGTTCTCAAATTTTTTACAGTATTTCCTTACATAATTTATGAGGTAACCCTGTTGAGATTTTTTCGTTTTTGATTTTATTTTTTTTATTATTAACAACAATAGTCATGAATTTAGGCCAAAAATCGGTATTTTCACTTTCAAGTCTTGTAAAAAGTTCAAAAATTAAAAAAAAATGGAAAAACTCGACAGAGATACCTAGAGGGACACAAAAATTAAAGAAAAAACTTTGGTTATTTCATTTGAGATGATCCAGTGCTGAGGTATGACGTGCACCGCAAAATGTATTTTTTCTGAGGCGCCTGCGAAGAATTGCTGCCATTCGGTCAATTTTCAATATTTTTCAACCAATATTTCACAGAATATAGTTTAATTACTACTCGTTAATGTACAATAATCAGAAATAAATTTACTTTCACCGTACGCCCAAAAAAAAATCTGTAAAAACCTGTTTTTTTCTGCCTTCAAAACCCTACCCCCGCCTTAATTAAGCGTTAATTAGCATAATACTGTCTCACAGCGCTTCATGTAGCTGTCTTTATTCTCTCTTAAATTACCTTATAACTATAATTTATAATAGTAACGATATCAAAGATTGAAACCTCAAAATAAATGAGCAAATTTAAAATGACTGTCGATCAAGTCTTTTACGAATCCTCTCCGGAGCCCCTTAACCCCCATTGCTTTTTTTTGGTGTGCAAATTGTCCAATTGTAGGAGTTACAAATGTTTCCAACCTCAAAATCAATAACAAAATTAAACATTAAAAAAATGAATAGACTATCGATAAAGCTTTTTATGAATCCTCCTCGGATGACGTTAACTCCCGCTACTTCTGTTTTTTTTGCAATTTGGCCAATTGCAGGAGTATACGACATAAAAGTTTCAAACTTCTAAGCCAATAACAAAATAAAAAACAAAAATAAATGAATAGACTACCGATGAAGCCTTTTACGAATCCTCCTCGGATGACGTTAACTCCTTCTGTTTTTTTTGCAAATTGTCTAATTGCAGGAGTCCCATTTCCAAATTTACTTCTACCAATTGCTGTTCCAGCTCAGTTTTTTTTAATTTCGCCCTCAATAGCTCGATTTCCCATTTTCTTTTCTCGTCATCAACAATGCCGTCCTTCGTGATTTCACCTTCAGGTTCATTATCTTCTTCCTTTGATTTTTTTACAACTCTGCGTACTTGAGCCACAGACTGACGAACTCTTTGTAAATTGTCTCGCAGGGGACCAGAAACCTCTTTTTTCATTTTTTTAAAATTGTTTTTAGTCCAATCAGTGATTGATCCGTCTTTTTGAAAATGCTGTGAAAGGAATAAAATTTCTTAAATAAAAAAATTAATACCATAGATGAACGCGGATATAAAGGGAAGTGGGATGAAATGGACATTACAAGGAAACGGTTCTAGAGTTTGGTCATATTCTTTTTATCCCAGTTTCCTCTATATTTATGATTATTGTTACCTTGAAGATGTGAAAATCTGGATCAGCGTTCTCCAAATTTCTTCGCGGCGAGAGTACAGGATGCTCTGAAAGTAAAATACCATGATTATTACAAACATAGTAAGCAAATGTTAATCGATAAATAGAAGAGGCTGACCTGGAGCATCGTCATCCCAAGGACATGGAAATGGATCCAATTTCTGCCCAAGAACTTTGAACAACTCCTCCATCACCTCATCGCTCTTGAACGTTTTTCCGCCTCCTCCTGAAAAAAAAATTCCAATGCCCTTGTCTCTCATTTACTAATAACTAATTGAATTTGTAATAATACCTGTAGCTAGAGTATGGAGTCTTTCCTGGTTCCGATATGTACGCCCTTTTTGTTTTAAATTCGCCCAGCAGTTTCTGAGACCTACTTCGTCCCGTTCGCAGTACTTTTCTGCATAATGCAGATTGTATTCTTCTGTTATGTCAGCCCACAGCACTTTTCTTTCAGACGGACTGACACCATCAGTTTCCTTGCAATCTATTTGAGGGTACCGTGCAACGACCTTGATTAATGCCAATTTTTCAGGATCAGTAAAGTTGGGGGCTCGTACTTGCCGGACTGTTTCAGATTTTCTATGGAAAATAATGTATTACCTATTACTTATTTTCTGTCACGCAAACAAATAAAAATTATAGGTTATCAGACTGGTCATTCTCGTTTATATTGGAATTCCTGATATATTAACGATAATATCCAATATTCATTAACTCGACTAATTAACATACCTTTTATTCAACATGGTGATACTCTCCTGATTTATATTCATACACCGTTTATTACACTCGTACTATACTCGGATTACTCGTACTCACACTCGTAACGTGACTCTTTCTTTATCCCAGTGCCAGAGTAAAGGTTAAGCGGCCATGTTGTCCTCATCTGCTATTTTTCCCCCTATCATCGAATTACGATAATTTTGAATTTAACTTAATTTTGTCCCAAAATTAGCTTATCTGAATTAACGCGTTAATTTGCGAAGTGAAACTAAGCCTAAGGCTCGCCGTAATATATAGCCATATGATATAATATATATATATAACAATCCTTTATGGCCCTGGCTACGCAGCTCTCCCTTCCATAGCCCACATGTAAATATATATATATTTATATACAGGGTGACATGTTAATGGACGCCACCCCCTTTTATTTCGCCCCCCGTAAAGATAATCGGACGGGTCACGGATGATTTTTGAAGGAAATTTTCTGAACTTTTCGATAAAAAATACGGCGTTCATCGGAAAATGATATATTTTGCAGCACAAAAGTGACTGCTACGAAAATAATGTGAAAACATATTTTTTTCAGATAGGAATAAAGTAGACTTTATTCCGAATACGGGACACACGCGAAATTTTTTTTTTGAGTATTGCATCATTCAGAAACTTGGTCAAAAAATTGCAGTTTGGAAACGTCAGGGATCATTTTATTGTTACTGAGGGAAGAGTGGGTGAAAAAATAAAATAAATTTCATGAATTTCATGTATAGTTGCTATCCCAAGCTAAGATTCTTCCTCGCGTCAAACCCATTCATCGTACGGATTTCCTTGGTTTTCTGCAAAGTACAGTGACGAATAAAAAAAAGAGAGGATTAGTTTTTCTAATTTTCAACATCATGCCTAGGCGACATTTATCCGATGTTGAAGTCGCTCGTTTAGTAGCTCTCATCGAAGAGGGTAACACCTATCGCAATGTCGGTGACAGGCTGGGCGTTAGCGCATCGGTCGTATCTCGCGCTTATGCGCGGTACCAAGAAACCGGAGGATACCAACGACGGCTGGGGCAAGGTCGACATCGCGAAACTACCGTTCAGGATGATCGGGCAATCATTCGACACGCTCGACGTGAACCGTTTGCCCATGCAAATGCAATTGCGCAGAATTTCCGCCGTCGCAGACAACATCAGCAACAACAACGACGACACGCATTGAGGCAACACATCTCATACCGAACGGTCATCAATCGTCTCCATGAAAGTGCATTGCGAGCAAGGCATCCCGTTCGTGTACCGATGTTGACAGCCAGACACCGCCGAGCTCGTTTGGATTACGCTAACCAACATCAGCGGTGGACTTTTAGGCAATGGAGTAATGTTCTTTTTAGTGACGAGTCTCGATTTTGTCTGCACGGTAACGACCGACGGCCCCAAGTTTGGCGTCGTCGAGGGGAACGTTTCCGACAAATCTTCACCTGCCCAGTGACTGCGTTTAACGGTGGTTCGGTGATGGTATGGGGTAGGATATCACGAACGTGGCGGACTCCACTGGTAATTGTTAGCGAAAATCTGAACGCTAGACGGTACATCAACCACATTCTACGGCCAATTGTACTACCTAGGAGACAGCGTTCGAGGTCATTCATTTTTATGCATGATAATGCTCGTCCTCACACGGCTAACGTAACGAGACGCTTTTTCGAACGACACGACATCACCGTATTACGACACCCAGCCATGAGTCCCGATCTGAACCCTATTGAGCATGTTTGGGATATAATGGGGCGTCGATTGCGACGGGAATATCCAAACTTACCGAATTTAGCCGCCTTAGAGCACGCTCTGCAGCGAATTTGGAACACAATCCCGCAACCCCATATATCCCGATGCATCAACATGGCTGAGAGATTAAGAGCGGTAATTGAGAACGGAGGTGGCAATACTCGATATTAAGTACCAGCCGCAAATACACACACATACACACATACGCAGACAAACACACACACGCACGCACGCACGCGCTGCAGAGAGGGTTTGTAGTCGGAAACTACTGCGGAAGTGACGAGCCGCGGGTCCTTATCTCTGCAGACACACACACACACACGCGCGCGCACGCACGCACATGCACACGCACACGCACACGCACGCGCGCACACACACATACACACACAAAACGGCCCTTGTCAGGGCCAGGAATGCTAGGCAGACAACCTCCACGTGGTGTATTCTGGGTAACGCAAATGGTCTGCAACGGACTCAGGCACACACACACACATGCGCTCAAATTCCGGTGGTAGGGACAATAAGACTAAGAGTGTCGTACCGGAAGCGGCTCAATGTTGCACTTTCAAATGCATGACAACTTGGGAAAAAAAAAAGAAATTTTTTTTGAAAATTTTTCGAGAATTTTTTTTTTCGTCATGAATTTGAACCCTGTTATCAAAAAAAAATTTGAAAAAAGCTGGGAATTTGTTTTTTTTTTCGTTTTGTTGAAGATTATGAGTGTTGAAGAGCGAAAACCATGATCCCTCAATTTTTTTAAAAACTCAATCGAATGAAACAAAAAAACGACTGGATGGATTAAATTGAAACTTTGTGGGGTTTTTATGGGTATAATGAGCTGTAAAATGCACACTCAACATTAATGGTTCTCTTGATATTTTCAATTTGGCGCTTGATTATTCAAAAAGACGCCAAAAGCCATTTTTCTCTTGATTTTTCAAATTCATGGAGAGTGTGAAAAAAAAATTTGTTTTGGAAAATCAGTGGCTAATCCTTGTAGGAAATTTATTCAAGTTTTCAAAGCCCTCGTTAAATTTTCTGTGCGATCGCTGGTTGCTGAGATATCGACGGTCAAAGACAAAAAGATCTTTTTCCATTCAAAGTCCGATATCTCAGCAAGAAATGGTCGTATCAAGGTTTTTAAAAGAGCAAAAAATTTTTAAAAAATTTTTCGAGTCCGTGGATCATAAAAAAAAACAGAAAAAATTTTGAAATGTTTTTTTCCACGATATTCATTAAGATAGCGCGATACACGAGGCTTTTAAAAAATGTTCATCCCAAGATCTCAAAACTAGACATTTCAAGCTTCAAATTGCTTTTTTAAAAACTCCGATACGACCATTTTTAACGAAGATACAGCTATTCGAAAAATGGCTAAAAATTTAAAATTTTTTCTTGTTCCTTTAATTTTTTCCAGTAGTGTACATTAGACTGATTAAAAAAAAACTTCTTTTTTTTTTCCTTCGGGATTCTTGTGCTACTGTTGGGCAGTAATAAAAGAAAATTTTCCGTAAAAGATGGGCGTTGTCACTCAATTTTTAGAGGTGGCTATCTCGACTTTTTTGTTTTGAATTTTTTTTAATGAACGTATTGCAGTTAACCATAGTTATGGCTGCGGATTACGGATAAAAATCAGATCCAGCACCGTAACTATTCTATTTCGTAACCAAAAGAAACTCTTACAATTCGAAAAGATTGCAATATTCACAATTCTAATCCAGGTAGCTCAATAATGGCATCTATACTACTCTCGTTATTCATATAGATTTATTTATACGCATTAACATTTCGTGCTTTTTACGAAAAATTAAATTATAAGCTTTCCTTCATAAATCATGTATTTACGTTTTTAAAATGCTACACTTACATTATCTTCAAACTCATTCATATTTCTTCCTAGCCACTGTGCATAACATCGCGCATCCCACTGCGCAGTAAAAATGCACGAAAAATAGTGCAAAATTCAAAAGTAATAAACTATGTCGCTGAAAGGGGCGTACCTCTTGTCGAAAATTTCAATAATAGCTTGACAAAAAAAAAGATGAAAAGCAGTACTTGCTGCAAGTGGTCCAGCTACATCGACAACGCTTTCAAAAGTACAATAAAAAACAATCGATACAAAATTCGGTTCAATAATGAATAGGAAGCGTAAAAGCCTTACCGTTACGTTATGGTTACGTTAATATTATTTTTATTATTTAGTTCATAATTATTATCCATTTTTGTTGAATTATCGATGATAAAATAAGTCGTCATAATAATAAGTTATTATGTTTAATTAAACAGCGTTTGAAATATTGTTTGGGCTAAATTTATTTACCGGTAATATTTTCGATGTTGGTTTCTAGGGATTCAATGTGTGTGCGATATACTTTTCTTTGTCGCAAAACAGCTGTGAAATTTCCTTCATTTATTCTATTTCCGGTGTAATCTATACTATGATCATATCTAATAAATAAAATCATGAAAAAAATTACAAAAAGTCGAGATAGCCACCTCTAAAAATTGAGTGACCGCGCCCATCTTTTTAGGGAAATTTTCTTTTATTAGTGCCCAACAGTAGCACAAGAATCCCGAAGGAAAAAAAAAAAAGTTTTTTTTTAAATCAGTTTAATATACATGTTTCGTCGTAAAACTTGGGAGGAGATGGGTGGCGCTTGAAATAAGAAGACTGCGGTTTTGGTTTGGGAAAAAGCCGCACGGCATAAAAAACCCAATTTATTTCACTATTCGATGACGCAGACTCAAAAACGGGGGAAGGTCGTGTGGCTTGCATGCAGTGGAATTCGGATCGTTTCGGGAGCACAGGAGTTCGACTCCTTCGGACGGATTGAGGATCCGTCGCGAGATAGCGAGGGTCAACCTCGGGCGTGTGGGTCGGGTGGCCAAACCGACCGCTGCCGTGTAGTGCGGATGTCTGTGGTTTGGGGCGTCAGCGTCTATAGGGGTGTGTTTAGCGGATGTTTTAATTATGAACGTCTCGGGTGTTTGGGTTTAAACGCGCCTTGTAGGTTTTAGAGAAGATTCGGACCGATAACGATCTAGCGCGACGTCTCGAGGGCTATTGATTACAATTTTTTCTTCGTTGCCCCACGACCCTTATTTTGTTTTTATCCCCCCGTTTTCTGGAAAACAAATGATTCGTTGTTATATGGAGGCAGGTTAGCCATCGCTCGATATTTAGACTAGAGACTCTCGTTGCATACCCCTTCCGACGGAACAATACATATATACAGTGTTTTTAAACAAACGTTTAACTCAAAACTTTATCTACATAATTGATATTTATTGATGAAGAAGAGGCATTACATAGATTTTTGCCCTACCTATATCATTACAAATTTTCATGCATACCATTTTAGATGCGACATCTTGTAGAGAACATATTTTTTCTACGTTTGTTTTTTTTACTTTCCACATCTGAAGGGTTTTGAGTTGAATGGATATTCATATATCGATTTTTCCGGACTTAAAAGCTTTCCTGCGATCTGTACAGCACTATGTTGACGTTCGTGTTGCGAAATATACATAGTATTAATTTTCAAAATTTCATTACTGTAAAGCAAAACGATATTGTCTGGAGGTTTGATCGTCAAAATCGATGTTTTGTACACAAGCTCTGTTATTAGCGCCATACCTCCCACACCCGCTGTTTGTGCCTTACGCAAGATATCTACTGTCGGTGGTACTACGATTTTACATGCATCGACACTGAAAATTTCATGAAAACGACGCGATATTTGAGACAGTGGTTGATTACCGCTACGAACCATTTTTTTTATTTTTCCGAGAGCACTTTCGAATGGAAACGCTGTAACTCTACTAAGAGAACATTCCATGTTTTTGACATCATCAGCTAAGTGAATTAGTGAATGCATATTTAATACGTGACACTGAATTCCATAATATTTTTTAGCCAACAGTACAAACGTTGTAAGATAAATTTTCGCGTGTTCATTAAACTGTAATGCAAATTCCGAACACAATATTCTGCACCCAGCATGGAAAAGCATGAAGTGTTGGTACAACTCGTGTGATAGAACTTTTTTTAGAACCACTGGAGATAAATACAATAAAAAAAACCGGAATTCAGTTGCTTTCCATATCGCAATATCAGTGAGGGATCTTGTTGTACATTGAAAATCTTGCGGAACTTGTGATTGCAACTCAAGTAAGCACTGCGTTAAACGAATATTATTTTGTTGGCTTAATTTTACTTTTCGATGTCCACTTATCCAATAATCCAAAAAAATTGTCATTATACCGAGACAGCAGAGGTGCATGAAGTCCAGTGTGAAATGATTGATCATGTTCAGTTGTGGTATTGCAGTCAATGGTGAGATGAGTGTATGATGTTGGGGTTGCTCTTGTCGACGGAAGCTGTCGTCTGTTCTGAGGTCGCAATTTGTAGGCACATAGACAGTGCGATTATCATACCTTTCTCCTGATACAGTACAACGCTCACACGCAGAATACCCGCCATGATTTTTAAAATACACTTGATAAATGAGCGAGCGGGTCTATCGCACGTAAAACATTGAATGCGAATTGTAAATACTTCGTCGTTTATTGTAATTCCCTCCTGTAGAAGACTTGTTATCTCGTCGATGAATTTTTCAAAATATTTTCTTACGTCACGAGGCTTTTGATTTCCTATGTAGATTGCCACTGGGAATGCTGCATAAACGTCCGGTTCGAAATCAATTTTGCACAATATTGGCCAAAGTTGCTGATTACTCGATTTAAACAGAGGTATTCCATCGATGTTGAATTGCAGGTATAAAACTTTTTCCTCGTGCATGTTCGTGTTTACGGCTGTTTGAAGATAAGTAGCGATTCCAAAATATATAAAATTACCATCAACATCACCACCGCCATCCCTAAATTGTTCAATTTCGTATGTTGCTGATGTTGTATTCAGAAAAGTCTTTGACGATTTTGGTAGCTGTGGAAGTAATCTTTTCCGAAGGATTCCTAGGAGAGAATCTAAATGTGTATGCGGAATTTCAACGTTTATTGCCCACTTTCGCAATTCCAGAATTTCATCATATTCTTCTTCAATGTCTTCTCCATGACAGCCTGCATTTTCATCTTCCGTCTCATATTCCATCGCAGAGTTTCCGGTGATAGATTCTTGTTCGGTGACTTGATTTTCATCGATCAGCACTTCTTCGCTGTCTACATTATCATCGCTGTCTACAATATAGTTTCGCTGTCTACATTCATCATGGTCTCCAGAATCGATTTCGCTGCCCTTGTCTAAGTCGCTGTGAGGTTCAATTTCACCAAAATCATTGTCACTTGCTGAAGATTCACCACTGCTCGATTTCAAATTTTGGATTGGCAAGTCATGCTGTTTGCTCTGCGAACTTACTACAGATACTGCGCTAGTATTTGGCTGATTCTCATCCGTAATTATCCAATTATATATTTTGAAAAAAACATTTTAAGTTAGAGAATATATTTTTAAAATAGATACGTGACTTTAAAATCCGAAAAAAATTATTACTTTTGAAATCTTTCCTTTTCAGACAACATATTTTTGTTAACATTTACAATTAAGAATATACAGGGTGGTCCACGCAACGTGTGCACCTCTTTCACGGTCGAAATATGCGTTGCACGAAAAAATGTTGTATACAAAAGTTACATGGTTTATGAGGCTTCATCATGTGGTGCATTTATTTTTATTCTAGGTGGAGGCGCTTCGGAGATTTCAAGGTCAACTTTGTTTTTTTAAAGGGAATGCTATATTTTTTATAGCGTAAGATGATTGAGTATCGAATTTTGAGTAAAAAAGTATAGACCCTTATTAGCCCTAAAATTAATAGTTAACGAGTATTTTCACTTTATTACTTTAAAATTTCTATTGCGTAATATCAAGTTGGAGATTCAAATCTACTACAAATATCTGAAGGATAGCATTGTTTACATGACAGTGTTTATCAATATGAACACATTCACCACATCACACGCTCTTATCATGATTCGCAATCCTCTCAATATTTGTAATCCAGTATTAAAGTTTCCTTCAGTGATCGTGCGTGATTATCAGAAAGATAAAAGTGAAAATGAATTTTTGTAATAGTGACAAAGTTGATATGCTTTTAGTGTACGGAGAGTGTCATAGAAATGCAGTAAGAGCTAAAGCTATGTATGCCGAAAGATATCCTGAACGGATTCAACCATCTCGAACCATATTTGAGAGAATCTGTAAATCGCTTCGAGAAAATGGACATTTCAATCTTAATAAACGTACCGTAAGACAAACTGCCACTTCTGAAGAGAATGCTATTGCGGTCTTAGCAGCCGTAATAGAAAATCCTCATATTAGTACGCGACAGATTCCACGAGGTTCGGGAATAAGCAAAAGCAGTATTCTACGAATTCTGCATAAAAATAAATATCACCCCTATCACCTTGCACTTCATCAGAAACTACATGGAACGGATTTTGAAAACCGCGTTTTGTTCTGTCAGTGGTTCCTACATCAAATAAATCAGCATGATTATTTTCTACAAAGTGTGTTGTTCACTGATGAAGCAACGTTTACAAACCGTGGACAGATCAATTTGAAAAATACGCATTACTGGGCAGCTGACAATCCTCACTGGATGAGAGAAGTCGACCACCAACACCCATGGAGCGTTAATGTATGGTGTGGAATACTGGGCAACCAATTGATTGGTCCATATTTCATTGATAATCGATTAACAGGGTAAAAATACGCGAACTTTTTGAATAATAATTTACCACCTTTACTAGAGGACGTGCCGTTGAATATCCGTGCACGTATGTGGTATCAGCATGATGGTTGTCCAGCACATTACGCACGTATTGTGAGGGAACTACTGGATAGAAATTTTCCCAATCGATGGATTGGTCGTGGTGGACAATTCATGTGGCCTCCACGCTCACCAGATCTTACTCCTCTAGACTTTTTTCTGTGGGGCACATTAAAAGACAGAGTGTATCGTGAAATACCAACAACTCCGGAGGATATGAAACATCGTATTTGTTTAGAATGCATGACACTTAGTCCGGACATAATTCAGAATGCAGTTTCTTCATTAGTTAATAGATTTCGTCACTGTATTGATGCCAATGGACATCAATTTGAACACTTACGTTAATTGTGATAAGCCACGAGTCACTGAATGTACTCAAAGTAATAAAGTGAAAATACTCGTTAACTATTAATTTTAGGGCTAATAAGGGTCTATACTTTTTTACTCAAAATTCGATACTCTATCATCTTACGCTATAAAAAATATAGCATTCCCTTTAAAAAAACAAAGTTGACCTTGAAATCTCCGAAGCGCCTCCACCTAGAATAAAAATAAATGCACCACATGATGAAGCCTCATAAACCATGTAACTTTTGTATACAACATTTTTTCGTGCAACGCATATTTCGACCGTGAAAGAGGTGCACACGTTGCGTGGACCACCCTGTATATACAGTGTGACAATTATAAAGTGGACGCTATTTATTTGAGGGTTTAACGCGGTGATATTGGGATATCTGAAAATCGTAATTTAATTAACTTTTTCCGCTTTCTTCGAAAAAAAATACAGCGTTAATGTAGGATCCATAGTTTTCGTTGGCGGAAAACGTAAATTGGGAAATGAAAAGAAAAAGTTGTTTTTTATTTTTTTTCAAAAAAGCTTATTTAATTCTAAACACAGACCAGTTTGTACATTTCGTTTGCGGATAATATTCGTTGAGAGAAAAAATAACAGAATTGGGTAAAATACAGGTTTTCAAATCGAGACAATAGAACGGAACCGTGGTGTGTGAACTTGCATCGTTTTCATGCTGCTGCAACGATCGCTGCAACGAGTTGTGCCGTGTCAAGAACACATGTGAGAAGTCGTATGAACTGTTAGAAAAACGGAATAATTTTTTTTTACCAAAGCACAACTCGTGGTTAATTAGAAAAAAGATATTTGATTAAAAGCATTCTGGAAAATGCAGCTTGGAAGTCACGGCATTGTTTTAGAGTGCTGCTCCAGTTGAAAAAAGATCGTTCCATAATTTATTCATTCTATTGAAGTGTTTGACAATTATTTCATGATTAATCAATAAGTTAATTTATTATTCAACCAATTGAAACTATTAGTCAATTGTTAATTATTAGTATTATTTTTTCGCACAACTGTCGAACACCGGTCATTCGCCGCCACATCATTTGGTCGAGAAAGACAGCAGAATGTGGCGATGTTCCTTCGATGGTTGCTCAATGCAGATAAACTGCCGAGCATTTTCCGACATTCTTTTGGCTTTTTTCAATGTATTATTCTTGTTCCTTCGAATCAAAACTTCATTTCACGCCTTCCCCCCTTGAGTATTCGAACTGTCAATTTTCCTGATGATATGTCATGTCAGCATTACCCGGGATCTCTCAACCTTACAATCGTCATCAGCTGTGATCGCCGTCAGCGCAGACGACAAGACGATCGTTGCAGCAGCATGATAACGATGCAAGTTCACGCACCACGGTTCTGTTCTATTATCTCGATTTGAAAACCTGTATTTTACCGAATTTTGTTATTTTTTTTCTCAACGAATATTATCCGCAAACCAAATGTAAAAACTGGTCTGTATTTAGTATTAAATAAGCTTTCTTCAAAAAAAATAAAAAACAACTTTTTCTTTTCATTTTCCAATTTACATTTTCTGCCAGCGAAAACTATGTGCCCTACAATAACGAGGTATTTTTTCTCGAAGAAAGCAGAAAAAGTTACTTAAATTTCGATTTTTACATATCCCGATATCACTGCGTTAAACCCTCAAATAAATAGCGTCCACTTTATAATTGTCACACTGTATAATATACACTATATATCTAGAGACGCGGCAGCGTCTCGACGCCAAGTAATTAAAAAAAAATTTCAAATCTCCCGCTAACTTCTCACGCTCAAGGCAACGCGCCGCTCTCTTATACTCCAACACGGAGTTTTTATCTGTCAAACAGAAATTTAACTCGCTCGTTCTCGCACGCTTGTGCATCAATCGAAAATCTAATGACACTTTAATATAGGAATTATATGTTTCTCTTTCAAATGAGCCTACTCACATTACGATCCGTGAAGGCAATATATGCGTACTCATAATATTACGCTGCCGTTTTCGTGAAAAAATTATAAACCGATATATATATCACCTATGGGCCGCGATATATATATCACCTATGTCACGCTACGATTACGGCGCGGGGCAGTCGGGAAGGGGAATTTTGATGTGTCAAATAGTACGTCATCACACTTTGAACATTAAGAATGTCAAAAGTGAAAAGTGACATAAACAGCAGTGCGCGAAGTAATAAATAATATAAAAAACGCTATGACGATTATGTCATTTCGAACATTTTATTTTAGAGTCAGTGATAAAGAAAAGATAATGTATATAAAACAGTGCGCGATGTGCATAAACGAATTATTTCGTAGTTTAGTTTAAGCCGAGAAAAAGTGTGCGTATTTATATAACAAATTATATATTAAAACAATATTATGTATAATATAAAACCGTGTACATTAAATAAAGACAGCTTTATTTTCAACAATTTTTCAGTTTTCTGTTTTCTTACTTCTTTTTATAATATAATAATGAATTTCTTGAAAAATGTTTTTGAAATTTTCTATCAAGTTTTTATTGAAAGGCTCTCGCTAATCTCGCTGATGGAAGTTTGCACCGAGTTGAGACGGAGTGAACATTTTTTGGATTTATCGCTTCGCTTCGTTTAATTAGACGTGCCAATAGAGATTAATAGAAATCTCTAATCAGAAAAAGATTCTCAATAAATATTGTGCTGAGTTTTCCTTAAATAATGTTTTTGTAAAGTTTTCTATAAAGTTTTTACACCGATTGATTATAAAGCTCGCGCTGATGAAAGTTTGCACCGGGCTAATACAGAGTGAACATTTTTTTAATTTATCGCTTCACTTTGTTCATTTAGACATGCCAATAGAGATTTATGGAAATCTCTTATCAGAAAAAGATTCTCAATAAATATTGTACTGAGTTTTCCTTGAATAATGTTTTTGAAAAGTTTTCTTTAAAGTTTATATTGATTATAAGGCTTTCGCTGATCTCGCTGATGGAAGTTTGCACCGAGTTGAGACGGAGTGAACATTTTTTGGATTTATCGCTTCGCTTCGTTTAATTAGACGTGCCAATAGAGATTTATAAAAATCTCTCACCAGAAAAACATTCTGAATAAATATTGTGCTGAGCTTTTCTTGATAATGTTTTTGGAAAGTTTTCTACGAAGTTATTACACCGATCGATTATAAGGTTCGCGCTGATGGAAGTTTGCACCGAGTTGAGACGGAGTGAACATTGTTCGAATTTATCGCTTCACTGTGTTTATTTAGATGTGCCAATAGAGATTTATAGAAATCTCTGATCAGAAACTGAATAAATATTGTGCTGAGCTTTTCTTGATAATGTTTTTGGAAATTTCGATGAAGTTATTACACCGATCGATTATAAGGTTCGCACTGATGGAAGTTTGCACCGAGTTAAGACGGAGTGAACATTTTTCGAATTTATCGCTCTTCACTGTGTTTATTTAGACGTGCCAATAGAGATTTATAGAAATCTCTGATCAGAAACTGAATAAATATTGTGCTGAGCTTTTCTTAATAATGTTTTTGCAAAGTTTTCTACAAAGTTATTACACCGATTGATTATAAGGTTCGCGCTGATGGAAGTTTGCACCAAGTTAATACGGAGTGAACATTTCATGGATTTATCTCTTCACTTTGTATATTTAGACATCCCAATAGAGATTTATAGAAATCTCTCATCAGAAAAATATTCTCAATAAATATTGTGCTGAGTTTTCCTTGAATAAAGTTTTTGAAAAGTTTTCTATAAAGTTTTTACACCGATTGATTATTAGGCTCGCGCTGACGAAAGTTTGCACCGAGCTAATACGGAGTGAACATTTTCTGAATTTATCGCTTCACTTTGTTCATTTAGACATGCCAATAGAGATTTATAGAAATCTTTCATCAGAAAAAGATTTTCAATAAATATTGTGCTGAGTTTTCCTTGAATGTTTTTGAAAAGTTTTCCATAAAGTTTTTACACCGATTGATTGTAAGGCTCGCGCTGATGAAAGTTTGCACCGAGCTAATACGGAGTGACCATTTTTTGAATTTATCGTTCATGATTTATTGTTCATTTACACATACCAATAGAGATTGATAGGAATTAAAAATAATTAAATAATAAATTAAAAATAATTAATAGAAATGTCTTTCTGTACGATGCTCTTGTATAATCAACCATTTGGCATTTTGATCCGCACAGAAAATTTTGCTTCATTGAAAGAGCCTGGAGCTTTGCGTTTTAGAAAAAATGAACCTGTTCAATCCGATTCAGATATTACTCTATTATACCATTTCAGTCTTAGCATATACATATTTTATTTGTTCTTTTACATGTGCGAGTTGCAATCGCTTTCATTCAATTTTCAATAAAGTTTGTTATTGTGTAATCAGCCATCTTCCATTCTGTTCCGGACAAGAAATTTCACTTCATCGTAATGTCGGATAGGATCTTTCCGTGTTATAATAAAATACTTCAAAAAAGTTCAAATGTACGCCAAGTAGAAAAAAAATGATATTGCTTAAGAAGTATACTCATACAAAAAATATATTTGTTAAAAAAAGAATATTTATTTCCAAAAAAAAAGAAAATCAGCAAAATTAGCCAATTATCAGACAACAAACAGAAAAACAAACTATCAGACAACAACAAATAGCTAAAAAACTATCAGACAACAACAAATAGCCAACAAAACTATCAGACAAACACAAATAGCCAAAAAACTATCAGACAACAACAAATAGCCAACAAAACTATCAGACAACAACATATACCCAAAAAACTATCAGACAACAACAAATAGCCAACAAAACTACCAGACAACAACATATACCCAAAAAAACTATCAGACAATAACAAATAGCCAAAAAAACTATCAGCTAACAACAACCCAAAACTTGGCGTGCATGGTTAAAAAAAAAAGATCGGCGAAGAAAAAGAAACTTCATTTCAAGTTGAGTGCTATGTATGCTTCGCATAGTTAATACCACGTACGGTACGCATAGTTACCTACGTATCCATAGTTAACACGACGTAAGTACGGAACGTCGAATTTCGATAGGATATTGTGTCTATTTTTCTACGATTACTTGAAATAAAAAATTGAACTCGGTGTTCTTCAACGTACTCAACGGTTGCAATTAGAATTAATATTATTCAAAACACAGTTAACTCCGTCAGAGAAATTGTAAGTTTTCTGCTCCGATTCAATATTCTCAAGGGTGGCAATCGCATCAAGAAAAAAAGTTTCATAAGCGACAAAAAGATCTTTCAGCAGGAATGTTGAGCTTATTGTCTGTTGATAATACATGGAAGAAGTAGAATTGAAATTGAAGTAGTACGAAAGAAAAATTGAACTGAGTGATCCAACAAACTCAAATGTTGTCAAATGTCTGAACTATTTTCAAAATCTTGTCACTTGGACACTAAATATTCGATGCAATGATTTAACACACTCGGAGTTTAAAATTGAACTAAAAAAATGTTTCAAATTTATTCAGACTATTTAAAAAAAATCTACTTCTTTCCTGGACCCCAACGAGCTGTCAAATTTTCAACGCCGTGAGGCGTATTACTAAGGGCCTGTTCCAAAATTCACTGGCAGTACTGCGAGCACAGCATACAGCATAGGACTCGCAGTACTGCCAGCCAATTTTGGAACACGCCCTAAATGCTTTCCTTTCGCCTTCCCGATCTTTTTTTTTTAACCATGCACGCCAAGTTTTGGGTTGTTGTTAGCTGATAGTTTTTTTGGCTATTTGTTATTGTCTGATAGTTTTTTTGGGTATATGTTGTTGTCTGATAGTTTTGTTGGCTATTTGTTGTTGTCTGATAGTTTTTTGGGTATATGTTGTTGTCTGATAGTTTTGTTGGCTATTTGTTGTTGTCTGATAGTTTTTTGGCTATTTGTGGTTGTCTGATAGTTTTGTTGGCTATTTGTTGTTGTCTGATAGTTTTTTAGCTATTTGTTGTTGTCTGATAGTTTGTTTTTCTGTTTGTTGTCTGATAATTGGCTAACTTTGCTGATTTCCTTTTTTTTTTGGGAATAAATATTTCTTTTTTAACAGATATCTTTTTTGTATGAGTGTACTTTTTAAGCAACATAATTTTTTTTTTAATTACTTGGCGTACATTTTAACTTTTTCGAAGTTTTATAATATACTTACTTTTTATGTACAATAAGATTTTACTTTTTTCAGGTAGCAAGTATCTGGCAAATTGCTAGTATCAAAGCTACAGTGCAGCAGACAGTAAGAGACATTTAAAAAAAATTCGTTAAAAATACGGGAAAAAAACTGGTACTTAATACGACGCAATTTTTCCTGTGTATGCAAGGTATGTATTTTAGAACTTTTGAGGATGCGTTTGATTTAGGGATAATTTGTGGAGGCACAATGCCAATAAAAATAAGATTGAATGAGAATTTCAAGTGTTTACCATTGTGATAAAAACGTGAAAAAAAACGATCCAATCCATATGTGATTGATTTTTTTCCGATTTTTATAACATTAGTAAGTACGTGTAATTCCTATTCCAACTTGTTTTGCCATACTACCTCTCAAGCATCCTTAATCATAATCTATATATCGTAAATTGACAATAAAGATGGCAGCTAAAATATCTATGTATTACTTTTAGACGTTGTTGTCGCGAAATGTGCAACTAATGGACCACCAATAACATTAAAGGATTTCGAGCAGGCCTTAGAAAGAGTCATTAACAATGCCAAAGATTGGGAGGGGAACCGTCACATGAGAAAAAAAATGAATCGCAGTAAAACTTAATATTTTCGTTACAATTCATTAATCATTTTGATTTTCATTTAAAAAATATTCATTTTCATTAATATATTAAAGAATGTATGAAATATAGTATCAATGCAAATATATACAAAATTAGTCATTATATGTGTGTATATACGATAATTTATACCCCATATACGAACACCCATATATATATATATATATATATGGGTGTTCAAGTAGGTTTACTTCAGGGGAGCGCCATAGCAGCCTGATCAGGTTTACTTCAGGATAGCGCTATAGCGGCCTGATCAGGCAACCTGATAGCGGCCATATGTGCCAAGACGTTACATTGAGGTATCAGGCCGTTGTCGGTTTGCCCTAAAGTGCCGTAATAGGGCATTCAGACAATCTGATCAAGCCCTGACCAAGCCCACGTTATAATTTCTACCCAGGACGGTGTCGGCATCCGAGTCGGATGTATGCATCGGAGAGGGTACGTATGGTCTGGGAAAAGGGTCGCCACGCAATTCAGGAAGAATTTCCTGAGGGGTCGGGATGGGGCGACGGTACGGAGGTTGTCGGTCCGTGGATGATGATGATGATGGTGCAGGCGGGGGTTGAGGCTGGGCCTCTTCCGCCGTCCCCACAGAATAGTGGGTTGGCCGGAAAGGTGTGACCGAGTTGACCGGTCGAGGAGGAGGGGGGTCTAGATTGACTTTCCGGGCAGGGGTGTTATTCCCACGAGGATCGACCCGGACAATCCCCCATAAAATGGCCTGTTCGCGCCTTTGTTTAAATTTTTGGCCTGCCCTCCTTCGCGACATCTTGTATTTTATTTTTCGCGGTTTCGAAGTTTCGAATTAGGTGTGAATATCGTAGATTTCTTTTTATTATATTTGTTAATAAAGGCTTGTATTCGCCGTACTATATATTAAGACTGGGACTTGGCCCGTTGTAAGAGAGTCGGTTTTACAGATCGCGCTGCTGAAGAGACCGGACATAGTCCAATCAAATAAACTTTTTTCGTAAAATTTTCGCCTACCCGAAAAGTAGCTGTGGATTCCGGCAGAAACAGGTGTCCTTATTATCCCCTAAAGTTCGCGCCAGATTCTGTCCGTGCGTTTAGCAACAAATAGCGGTTGAATGCCGGAAGTCAGTGATTTTTTTTGTTTTTCGCTTATATAATGAAAACTATTGGTCGGATCGAAAAAAAGTTAAATTGAAAGTTGTAGAGAATTGAAAAATCTATCGATTAGCGTTGGTCCGATGTCGATATTCTAATTTGTTGCTCAACTATAGCGCTCGGAAATTTAAAAAAGGCGTTTTTTCCATTATTTTATTTAAAAATGTTAGAAAGCATTTAAGGAGTTGCGATTGTGGATTTGGGAAGCTTTCAACTAGTAGAAACTACGGTTTTAATTTGGTTGAAAAAAAGTTGATAGTTTAGCAACAATCTAATTTGCAACTAAAAAAAGTGTCCCACCAGATTGTTATTTCTTGCCCTATGGATAATCGTAGAGCAATGAACAAAACGGTTTTGGATAGTCAAAGAGTTGAACTACAACTTATCACTTTTGGAAAATTATTTGCGATAGGATATTCAATTTCGCTCGCATCGCAGCGAAATTGAATATCCTATCGCAAATAAGCGACCAAGATTGTAATAGGAGTGAACAAATGCTTTAAATGTATGTATAGTAAGGACATGTAAATATTTAAAAATGTAAAATGAATTTTTTGATTAGAATCAATATACATTTATAATTATTCAATCCTTCTACGAAACAATCCTATTTCAAGTCAACATTCATTTCCTATGTCACGACGTTATTAACCTTCCAAAAAATCTATTTATTCACTAAATTTGCAGTGTAAAAATTGAATTATTTGTGATTTAAAAGATTTCCGATAACAATCAGGGAAAGCCATAGTGATATTCGATCATATCTCGATGCATTAGTTCACATTAAAAAAAAAATAATCAAAATCCGTCAGGTAGTTCCCGAGATACAGACAGCGAGGTCAGTTTGAACCTTTGAAATCACTTTTCGCGCGATCGAATCGACGGCCGCGTAGCGCTGGGTCGCTCTCTCCGGCTCCCCCTCCGCGCGGCGCGTCGAACGGTCCCGGAAGAACCTCCACTTCCCCCTTCAATAAATACGATGAATAATTGTGGAAAACAAATTCTGCTGGTTCCTGTGGATAATATGACTCTTCCTCTGTGCAGTCGTCGAGGTCTTGTTGCTTCATATAAATAAACAAAGGGAGGGGGAATTAAAAAAAAAAGTGTTATCTCGGCTCCTAATTATCGTGGAGCAAAAGTCAGGTTAGCAAAATTCGTAGAAAAATAGCAGCTTTCCAATGCATTTTGTCGCATTTTTATACGACCATTTTTTCCTCATTGTTTTTTACTTTGAATAACGTTGTTTTTTTGACGCCATTTTTGAAGGTCTCAAATTGCAAAAATCGATGTTCCAAAAATGATAAGTTGTAGTTCAACTCTTTGACTATCCAAAACCGTTTTGTTCATTGCTCTACGATTATCCATAGGGCAAGAAATAACAATCTGGTGGGACACTTTTTTTAGTTGCAAATTAGATTGTTGCTAAACTATCAACTTTTTTTCAACCAAATTAAAACCGTAGTTTCTACTAGTTGAAAGCTTCCCAAATCCACAATTGCAACTCCTCAAATGCTTTCTAACATTTTTAAATAAAATAATGGAAAAAACGCCTTTTTTAAATTTCCGAGCGCTATAGTTGAGCAACAAATTAGAATATCGACATCGGACTAACGCTAATCGATAGATTTTTCAATTCTCTACAACTTTCAATTTAACTTTTTTTCGATCCGACCAATAGTTTTCATTATACAGCCTGTCCCAAAAGGGTCGAAGGATCTCTGAAGGGGCGGTAGATCTCGAAATTCTGAATCGAAAAGTCCTCAGCGGTTTTTCGATCCGATGCACCCCTGATGAGTTATTAATAATTAATGACAGCCAATAATATGCGTGGGCTGGGCGGCGCGTGGTGGTGTGCGTGTGACGGTGTGCCCGGCCGCACCGCGAGAGGCAGGGCTACGCCGCGCGACGTGGACGTGTGTGTGTGCATGGGTGTGAGGGCCCAAGCTAGGCAGCACGCGTTGATTGTATTGAAGGAGAACGCGAAAAAAATAAGTAGCGCTCCACGATGATACATTTTCATAAATGGATGATAAATGAATTAAATGAATTCATGTAGAATTGTAAATACTTAATGGAAAGCGAAATTTCTACTAACGCCGTTAAAATTCCATTTCTTTATTTACTTAAACTAAAAATAAACATCAGCTTGGCGTTTTGTCATACGATATTTTTACATTATTGATTGAAAACAAAAAAAAATTATGCGCTTTAATGGTCGAAGTTAACGCATGCTAATTAATTTATTTTCATGATTGTCCGACTTAGTTAATTGATGAGTGAGATAATCAACTCGATCAATGACTCTTCCTCCTTACTTCTTGAACGAATCGTCTCGAGATAATTGAATTTAAGGTGTGTCTGCACAGGGAAATAGCGAATATCCTGAGAGGTAAAGATTTTCAAAACTCTCGACACGGAGAAATAGAAATTTCAACATTTCAGTCTGTGATTATTTCACAGAATCTATTTAATTTCAACAAATCACAATTTGCAGACATTCCTAGGATTGAGGAGTGGATGAAATCCTCTCCTTAAAAATTCAAGCATCCCTTCGAACGGTGAGTATGTACATGTAAAAAATATTAGAAATACATTTTTTTGCAATGATTGATCATCATTTATTGTTATTCGTGTTGTGTAGTTATTGTACAACACAAACAACGTCAGTATTTGTCAAACGTCAAACATTTCACCACAACATCTCGTAATTATTATTCTTCGGGATCCTGGGAGGTGTCGGGTGTATTTTTATAACTTTTGAATCCTTCAAAATACATAATACTTCAAAAACATCTGAACGGCAAACAAAATTGTGTTCATAATTTTATTTAAATTCACAACAATCATTTAAAAAAATTCTTATGCAAAAACAAAAAGAAAAAGATTACAACGAACTGCTAAAATTGTAAGAGTAAAAATTGAAAAATGTCAAAAATTCATAGCAGTGTTTCAACAATTATTAGAATAATTTTTTTCCAACGATTGTAGAGAATTTAAATAGAATTAAAAATAATAGAAGGAATCAAAAGTTATAGAAATGTACCCGACACCTCCGAGGATCCCGAAAATAATAATTAGGAGATGTTGTGTTGAAATCTTTGTACTGACATTTTTTGTGTTGTATAATAATTACATAACACGAATAACAATAAATGATAATGAATCGTTGCAAAAAAAATATATTTATAACATTTTTTACATGTATACATACTCACCGTTCGAAGGGACGCTTGGATTTTTAAGAGAGGATTTTATCCTCTCCTCAACCCTAAAAATGTCGGCAAATTATGATTTGTTGAATCTAAATACATTTTGTGAAATATTCGCAGACTGAAATGTTGAAATTTCTATTTCTCCGTGTCGAGAGTTTTGAAAATTTTTACCTCTCGGGATATTCGCTATTTCCCTCTTCAGAAAAACACCTTAAATTCAATTATCTCGAGACGATTCGTTCGAGAAGTAAGGAGGAAGAGTCATTGATGGAGTCGATGATATCACTGATCAATTAACTTAGTCGGACAATCATGACAATAAATTAATTAGCATGCGTAAAATTCGACCATTAATGCGTATAATTTTTTTTTGTTTCCAATCAATAATGAAAAAATATCGTATGAGAAAACGCCAAGCTGATGTTTATTTTTAGTTTAAGTAAATAAATAAATGGAATTTTAACATCTTCAGTAGAGATTTCGCTTTCCATTCAGGATTTACAATTCCATATGAATTCATTTAATTAAATTAATTTATCATCCATTTCATATAAAAATGTATCATCGCGGGGCGCTACTCATTGTTTTCGCGTTCTCCTTCAATACAATCAACGCGTGCTGCCTAGCTTGGGCCCTCACACCCATGCATACACACACGTCCACGTCGCGCGGCGTAGCCCTGCCTCTCGCGGTGCGGCCGGCCATACCGTCACACGCACACCACCACGCGCCGCCCAGCCCACGCGTATTATTGGCTGTCATTAATTATTAATAACTCATCAGGGGTGCATCGGATCGAAAAACCGCTGAGGACTTTTCGATTCAGAATTTCGAGATTTACCACCCCTTCAGAGATCCTTCGACCCTTTTGGGACAGGCTGTATAAGCGAAAAACAAAAAAAATCACTGACTTCCGGCATTCAACCGCTATTTGTTGCTAAACGCACGGACAGAATCTGGCGCAAACTTTAGGGGATAATAAGGATACCTGTTTCCGCCAGAATCCACAGCTACTTTTCGGGTAGGCGAAAATCGTCATTTTGGGCTCTTGAACAGTTTATTTGACTGGACTAACAAGAACTGAGGACGCAATGCCTTTGTCCCCGAATATATGATTGAAACTTTTCGAGTGGGGACGGTTGCTCGCGTGGGATTATGCTGACTGGTAGGGATGGTCAGCGGCTCGCGTGTCGATCTCGATCCTCTGTCAGGATGTTTAGTCTGGACTTCAGGATGTATAGTCTGGAGATATCTAACGCCTAGCTTTGGTGACCGTCCGTTGTCATGCGTTTTTAACTGTCCTTTTCCTTCTTATGGGATGGATAGGTATCATCGGCGCGTGTATCTGGACCTCTCTGTTCGTCTTACAGAATCATATGATATGAGAAGAATTTTTTAAGTCCTCTCCGGAATCTTAGTGAATAAGAGTAATAATAATAAGATTATTCATACATACGCCTTTCGGCTTTGAGCCTGTTGCATGGCTTTACAATGTCTTATGGTACTATAAGAGAGTATATGTAGATATATAGTGGTATTTAGGGTGGTTATAAAATGTAATACTTGGCTTCGCAATGCCTTAGGGTGATTATAAAATGTATTATGTGGCTTGCGGTGCTTAGGGTGGTTTTAATATGTATTATATGGTATCACAGTCCCTTTAAGGTGGTTATGATATAGTAATATCGCTTCACAGTGCCTTAGGGTGATTAAAATACGATAATATGGTGCTCAGGTGCTCAAAAAATGTTTTAGCAGGCCTAAGACTATTTTAGGGAGGCCCCTGGTGTCCCGAGAGCCTTTACAACGTTAAAATAAAAAATTATTATTTATCTCGGTTATCGTTAACAATATCGGGAATGTTGCAAACCATAACGTCTCAACTTTTTCTGCCCTTCCGTTAGACAGGTCACACTATTGGGCTATCCCTATTATTAACGAAGTATAATCAAACAAAGTAAAATTTTGCAGAAATCTGGAAAGCTGATATCTCGCTTCTTTGCAGAGCTACAGAAAAAAGTTATATGTCTTTTCGACTTGGTTTTTGACGCTGGATTTTTAGGTAATTTTTGCAAACCCTACAGGTTGTTGTTAACAATGTTATGTTGTAAATTTACGGAATATTATGCTTTTTACCGATATTTTATTATAGTATAAATACAAGCGATTTTGGATCTTTAGGGGGTCCCTTAGACCTTAGGGTGTTAGAAAAACATATTTGAGAAAATAAAAATAAGTAAAAAAAAATATTAAAAAATTATAGAGCCCATGCTGAGTTGTTATTATGTACAGGTGGAGTGCTCAGGACGTAACACCTCCCCGCGGAAGACAAACCCTATGCCTAGCTTCGCGTTTGTTCAAGTTGAGCCGCCAAATCAGGGTCGAGTGCTGAAGAACGTGTTGGAGCTGGTACTGGGATTAATTCCCTTGGATTGCTTTCCATGTTGAATGTTTTTTCTATGATGTTGTCACTTTTATCCTTATTTACTCTGTGTGCTCGAGTAATGAGGAGGTTGGTAATCGATGACCATATGGCGCCAATTAGCGCGAAACTCCACCCATAGAGAGAATGGAGTATGTAGCCGTGAATGCAATTGTCTACGATTGATTTGAGTATAGAATAAATTGTGAGAATAGCAAATGGGCCGGCACTGACTATTCCAATTTTCTCAAATCCATTCCATAGGCGTTTCATGGTACTTTCCACTAGATGGTCCAATGTTTCCGCGTCGAGAAGCATTTTGAGGAAAACGCTTCCAAGTGGTGTGGCGTATCCAGCAGAACCTCTTGCGATATTATTCAAGAGCGCTGGTTTTTCGGCTGGGAACATAATTCGATCCCGAAGATTTTCGATTTCACTTATAGTATATATTCCGCTGGTGGCTAAATTTCCAATTGGGTTGTACTTCGAAGTTTGCTGGCCCATGGGAGTCAGCAATTGAGGGTTTGGCACTGGCATGGGGTTTGGCTCAAACCTGTACCATGTTCCTTCAATTAGGTATTGCGAAGGAAGCAGCAGATTGCATTTGCACTTTGCATTGCATTTCTGACTTGTGCCTCAGTGTCTGTTGCTCTTTATTATACTAATAGAAAACGTACGTTTTTTTTCAATTGCGCTTCATCCATCAATAGTACTATCATATTGTGAGTACATACATATAGTGATCGTAATGAACGAAGCGAAAATAAGAAAAATCAAGCGAAAGTTGCAACTGCTCCAATGGCGAGCGTTAAAAAAAGAAAAAATTCCAATGAGTTATACAGCAGCAGCAGGTTAGTAAAAAAAATATTTATTATTATTATATATAATAATTATTTCATTCAATTATTTAAATTAATTTAAATTAATTTAAATAATTTGAATTAGTTGAATTATTTTAATTGATTAAAATATTAATTTAATAAAATACTTGACGGTCTTGAACTGCAAAGCAGGGTGCTCGAACACTGTCATTTGTCATGACCGTAGTGGTTCGGAGCAAGCAAACATCGAAACCGAAGTACATTCATCCAGTGGAGATACTCCGAATGCTGATGATTGTTAACTGCGATCCAACGACGAAACTGAACCGATGGTGGTTTCTGATATTGCAGCGAACTTGTCGGTTGAAAATTCATCGGAGTCGATATCCCTCGAAGAAGAAAATAATATACATAATAAATTAGCCAGAGAAAGCGAAAGAGAGAATGAATGTAATGAGTCTAACAATGACTCAGATTCAGATAACGAGGGTTTTAACGAAATCAAAGCACTTAAATAGTGGGCTGTAGAATGCCAGATTACACATACACACTTTGACCGCTTACTTCAAATCCTTTCGGTGAGACTCTTTCCAGAACTTCCAAAGTCATCGAAGACTTTTCTAAAAACGATTTTTGAGGTTCCAGTAACTGATGTTGTGGTATCCGGTCAAACCGAGGGACAATTTGCGTACTTCGGACTTAAAGATTCTTTGCTAGGAATAATTAATCCCGACCTGCATACAGAAAATGAGATATTACTGCAATTTAATATCGATGGCTTACCGCTTTTTAAATCGAGTAAAAAACAACTGTGGCCGATTTTATGTCAAGTGTGGTTCCGAGCATCGATATACCCGGTATTCCCAGTAGCGATTTATGCCGGAGACACAAAGCCGTCAAATGTGTCTCAGTTTTTTGCAAAATTCGTGGATGAATTAACAAAATTGATACAGACCGGATTAGAAATTAACCAACGAATATATCGCATTGTTCTTAAGGGCTTTGTATGCGATAGACTGGCTCGTTCCTATATTAAAGTTATCAAAGGTCATAGTGGCTTTTATGGCTGCGAACGTTACACCATTCCAGGACAAAGATTTTCCAATCGAACGATTTACGTAGAGGAAGATTTTCCATTGCGAACAGATGTATCTTTTCGCTCTCAGCGACAACCTGAACACCAATTGGGTATCTCTCCGCTGTTACATATCCCAACAAAAAAATGTTAAATGATTATTGGATAGAAGGACCACGTCATTTGAAACTCTGCTACAATCAAAAAAGTAAATTATCGGAAATATTGATTCAAATTAACCGATACATACCAAAGGAATTCCAGAGAGCAACGAGAACATTGGATAATGTTCCTAAATGGAAGGCAACCGAATATCGATTTTTTCTTTTATATGCAGCGCCTCTTGTTCTCAAAGAAATCCTTCCAGAAAACCGTTATCGACATTTTCTGTTATTCCATGTCAGTTGCCGCATACTGTGCTCGGAACAACTTTGCGTAAGATATGCAGCGTTCGCAGAAGAATATCTAAAAAAATTCGTATGACTATCAATTGAATTGTACGGCAAGGAAAGTCAAATTATGAATATGCACCGCTTGATCCATTTGGCAGATGATGTTCGATCCATGTCACATTCATTATGCCATTTTACAGCCTTTCCATTCGAAAACACACTTGGCCACATTAAAAAAATGCTGCGAACTGGAAATCACCCTCTATAGGCTCCAATATAAAGACATGGTTCTTACGTGCACACAACCAGATAACGTAGTTTTGTTGACTGACAAAACAATTATTAGAATTGATGAAATATTCATTTTAGATGACACGAATATTGACGATGTAAAAATTTCAGGCACGATTATGAAACCTGACGATGGTATTTTTTTATATCCATGTAATTCGAAAATTCTAAACATGTACGGATTCACAGGACAGAAAAGATTTGCTTTGAAAAGTATTCAATCGAAAATGATTTGTTTTTAAATCTGCGCAATTGAGGGTTATGAAAAAAAAACGTATGTTATGCCCATTCTCCACAATTAATTTCGTGGGATACGTTCAGTAGACGCGAGAAGTTTTGTATAAATGGATACATGGATATAAATCCATGTATACACACAGCGATAACTTCGTTCGCTTGTTTTGTTCTTCTAACGTTTCTTCATTTGCGTTTCGCGTGTATGTGTAGAATTGTTATTATCATTCTTTATGTAATCACGTCATACTACATAAAAATCTTTGTAAATTAAAAAAACGTTAATCATGTAAGTATTATAATTCTCTCATACTAATTATATGTATACAGCCTGTCCCATAATGGTCGACCGACCTCTGAGGGGTGGGTAGATGGGGTGATTCTGGACCGAAAAGTCCTCTTCCATTTTTTCTTCCGACGCCCCTCTGATTAGATATTAATTGATTAAGTTCAGCCAATAGGACGCGTCGGATAAGCGGGCTACACGGCGAGTAGTGGTGTGCGTGCAAGCGTAGCAGCCTTGGAAGCGTGCGTGTAAAGCGCGAAGGACTTCGATAGAGTGCGTGCGTTGGTGCGAGAGAGTGTGGAACGTCGAACGTTACCAAAAACATGAATAGAGCGAGGTAGTGTTAGTGAGGGCGCAACAATATGAGGAACGATAAAAACTGATTGCGTTTGCAATCAGTTTTCGAATTAATTGTTAAATGCGATGAAAAAAAATGTCGATGATTTTGAATCACGACTGGACGAAAATACAATTTTTGATTAATTTTTTGGAATTACGATTTACGAAGCTTCTCAAATCATTTAGTTCTGGTTTTGAAAAAAATATTTTTGGAAAAAATCTTTATTGCATTTTAGAGAAAAATGTTGATTCTTCAATTTGTTTGAAAATCAAATGCTATTTCCGATTGAATATTTTAGCAATACAATGAAATTGAACTTTTCGAACTTTGCTCATTGCAATTAGAACAAAAATATTGCGATTACATTCAATAAAAAAATCAACATTTCAAATGGTTTAGATTTCAAGGAAAAAAGCTTTAATAATACTGTTTAATAACAGTGGCAGGAAGTTTGAAAAAAAGTTGATGATGACTCGAGCGTCACGCGAGTATTGCTTGCGGACACTACTCGGATGGGTGACCGCTCGATTCCAGGGGGCGGGGGATTAATGAAAAAAATTAATAGTTCAAATCGTTTATATTATTTTCAGAAAAAATGCATTATTTTCACTGTTTAATAACAGTGGTATATCAAGTTATTAAAAAAGTTGATGATGACTCGAGCGTCGCGCGAGCTTATCTTATTGCATGCGGACACTACTCGGATGGGTGACCGCTCGAAAATAAAAAAAAAATTGTGAGTTAAAAAATACAATTCTTCACGTTGTTCACGTGAAGTTATTTAAAAAAGCACTGACAAGCACTGTTTAAATGACACTTATATGCTGTGAAAACAAAAAAAATAAAAAAATTATTAGGTCTCGATCCCCGATCGCTAACGCCGGGATGTAATTACTCTCAACTCTAAACGAATATTAATTGTAATGATACAAGATAAAATTCGTTCGACGCAATTTTTTTGCAATTGCATTCAAATAATATTTGCAAATGTTTAATGTACTTTCTGAAATCCACAATTTTTTTTTACTTATCAGTACTTTTTTCAATAACTTCTCGTGAACAAGGTGAAGAATTGTATTTTTTAATTCACAATTTTTTTTTTAATTTTCGAGCGGTCACCCATCCGAGTAGCATCCGCATGCAATAAGATAAGCTCGCGCGACGCTCGAGTCATCATCAACTTTTTTTTTAACTTCATGCCACTGTTATTAAATAGTGCAAATAGTGTTTTTTTCATAAATAAATATGAACAATTTGAAATATTGACTTTTTTTATTTATCCCCCCTCCCCCTGGAATCGAGCGGTCACCCATCCGAGTAGTGTCCGCAAGCAATACTCGCGTGACGCTCGAATCATCATCAACTTTTTTTCAAACTTCCTGCCACTGTTATTAAACAGTATTATTAATGCTTTTTTCCTTGAAATCTAAACGATTTGAAATGTTGATTTTTTTATTGAATGTAATCTCAATATTTTTGTTCTAATTGCAATGAGCAAAGTTCGAAAAGTTCAATTTCAGTGTATTGCTAAAATATTCAATCGGAAATAGCATTCGATTTTCAAACAAATTGAAGAATCTCATTTTTCTCTAAAACGCAATAAAGATTTTTTCCAAAAATATTTTTTTCAAAACCAGCACTAAATGATTTGAGAAACTTCGTAAATCGTAATTCCAAAAAATTAATCAAAAATTGTATTTTCGTCCAGTCGTGATTCAAAATCATCGACATTTTTTTTCATTGCATTTAACAATTAATTCGAAAACTGATTGCAAACGCAATCAGTTTTTATCGTTCCTCCTTACATTGTTGCGCCCTCACTAACACTACCTCGCTCTATTCATATTTTTGGCAACGTTCGACGTTCCACACTATCGAAGTCCTTCGCGCTTTACACGCACGCTTCCAAGGCTGCTACGCTTGCACGCACACCACTACTCGCCGTGTAGCCCGCTTATTCGACGCGTCCTATTGGCTGAACTTAATTAATTAATATCTAATCAGAGGGGCGTTGGAGGAAAAAATGGAAGAGGACTTTTCGGTCCAGAATCACCCCATCTACCCACCCCTCAGAGGTCGGTTATTCGACCATTATGGGACAGGCTGTATACGTGCCTTTTCTATTGTGCGCGAAAAAAATAACTTAACTTTTGTTGACATTTCGTACGTTAGTAGAATAAAAACACTTCTATTTGTGAACACCTTCAACATGGATAGGGATGAGATATTGTACGAGATCGTTGAATTTCTTGGCGAAACCAAGGAAGAAAATGAAAACGTACGTGATATTGTGTGCTGCCAGTGGGTCTCGTACAACAAAAAAAAAAACAACTAGAGGCAAAATTCCTGCCACCGCCATATACTTCTGAACGTGTAAACATTTTGAATCAAGCTCTTCGATATATGGAACCGCCTCCAGAAGAATGGGTCGCTTATCCAATTCGAATAATTGGAAGTGCAAGTAAATATCGTGTAATCTGATGTATTGTATTATTACAATGACTTTTTAATTACAGTGATGTTGGAATGATTTTTTTTTGGTAGCAAGTTATAATAGCGCAGTGAAAAAATTAAAAGCCGCCAAGATGAGAACGTGCGCTTTTTCAAGCGACGAAGACATGAATAGCATCGCGAAAGCAGTAGCGACAATGAATAAATATGTCGCCCAGACAGAAAAGCAATTGCAAACAATTCCAGAAGATTGAAATGTGTCAGCACTACCGTTCTGTAAGTAAATTCAAATTTGATTATTAGTCTATCGCTTTCATTGAGCGCCATGCAATTTTATTTTCATTTATTTTGGTCTACTTGGTTCATAGATGGTAACCGATCAAACCTATGCTATCAAATCTTTTCCATTGCTCCGGACAAATCTTTCTTCAATCTTCAACCCAGACAAATCTGTCATATATGCGGTTTGGCGCATACTGATATCTACCTATCGATTATCTACCTATCGGTATTACGCATTAACCCAATTAAGATATTCGCAGTACAGATAACGCAGTACATATAAAATGGAATGAAATATTCAGGTTAATCTGTATGCTGTTATCTGTACTATGAATAGTACAGCAGTCGATAATCAGTATGTATGAAACCGCATGCATGAGGGATTTGACTCGGTCGAAGATTCAAGAAAGATTTGTCCGGGTCGAAGGAAAAGATCTGATATCATAGATTTGTTCGGTTAGCTCAAAAAAATTACATTCTCACCTTTATTTGACTTGATATTCACTGTCGACTCATTTTTAATTACAATTATATTCATCGGACCAATGCATTTCACTATTAACTGATCTTCATTCGACTTAATCTACACTGCACTGCGGTACACTGCGCTGCGCTGCACTACTATGTCTACACCATGGACTATATTGTAACCAGATAGCTGATGAAGAAGACATCACCTTTCCAATAGACCTGCCGGTGTTGGACGAAATTTCTGCTGTATCACCGGATGAACGGTATCATAAAAGTGCGAAGCCTACAGTTGACGATTCACTGCTCAACGTCGTTGCTGAAGAAATAGATTACGAGAAAATAATTCAAGGTATGTAAGGTATATTGACAATTGTGCCAATGTTCCAAATATCAAATGTTAGGGATCTTCCGGCAATACAGTTTCAACAAAAATGAAACAGAATCGAGATTTTCATTTCTGAGCAATATCAATCATATGAAAGATATGAAGAACATACATTCTAAATAATAAATGAATTCTACATTGGTTGAAAAAAATTGTTCGGTGAACGTTTGGACGGTTGTTTTTCATAGAAAATAAGTTTTATATTTTGGAAATTTCATTGCCAATATTTCATGTTTATTCGAATACATAATTTGATATTACCCATACTGAATTCCTAGCGCGTTAAAAACATGTTATGTACAGAGACAAAAAAAAGAAAAAAGAAAATTTGCAAATACTGAGATAGTTCTGAAAGAATCTATGTAATTTAAAAAAAAATGAATTTCTATTCAACAGAAAAAAGGTTTCTAGATATTCTTCTTGAATTTTTAAAAGTAATTTATCGATAGGTTTTTGATATGGTTATTATTTACAGTTAGGTTAAAGTTAGTGCATCTACTTGAATATTTGGGCTTCCTATTCAGTAGTTGGTTCATTAGTGTATATCGTTATGTATTGAATTTTTTCAGATTTTTGTAACCTCTCAAAGTACTTCAAATGTACATTCCATCTTCAGTCCGGTATAGATATATCACCACAATCATATTCTGAAGAACTTTTCCACTAACATTTCAGACGCTATAGCTAAATCGACGGCCCACTTATCAACAGCGATTAATGATATGAAAGATCAAATAACTGTGCTCGCATATCAATTGAAGGAACTCTGCAAAGAATTTCGAAATTTAAAAACGGAAATGATATGTTTAAAGACGCCTGAAAACAACAATGATCATAGCGTGGCATTTTTGAATCACGGTTTCGATTTACCAATCGAAACGTTGGACGATTTCGCGGCATTTGAAACGATAAAAGCTGATGATACAGAACGTGCAGAAAAAATTGTAAGTAAATAAAGTGCGTCAAAAAACTTTCGGTGTAGTAAAATTTAAAAGCTAAATGTAAGATAACCATCGGCTGCGTATAAAATGCAGTCTGTAACAGTAGTAATATCCAAAACTTTTTCAGAAATAATTTGAAGTGAAAGAAAACCAATGTTAATTTTTAATGATTTTCTCTAAATATATAAAAAATATTGTACGTTTCAAGTGCACATCATTTCGTCATGATAAAGTTAAAAATAATGATTTACAATATTGAGATTCGTATTTAAAAAAAAATTACTAAAAATATAAATAGTTATATAAATTACTGGCTGCCTCTTACAATTTTTCAGTGGATTCCTCTGGAAGTTTTTCCAGAATTGCTTGCAAAATTCATTCCATGTATAGCTTATAAGTAATTATACGTTTTTATTAAAACAATTTTGCAATTAGCTAAGTATGTAACTGAACTAGAAATTTTGTTATTTACGTGAATATTTCCTTTTTTAAAACATATTTTCATTTTCTAAACTTGGACACAACAAAAATGTCGTATAAAAACGAAACACCCTAGCCAGCATCTATTCAAATTTATAAACTCATCTGTTGTATATTTATTTCTAGAAAGCTCCGATCTGGCACAAAATTGATGTCTCGAAGAAGCTCGTGGAATCGATTCGAGACATCATTAAAACTTTCATATCCAAACGAGTCACCGGAGGTTTTACGGCGGTCAAGGCGTTAGGAACCAAAAAGATTTTTGCAAATACAAAAATACATATCGTGTACAGCTATCTATAATATATTTTAACGTAACTGCACATATTGTTTATTGAGGAACACACTTTAACTATTTGCAGACGCTGTAATTGCAAAATATAGCTTGCACAAAATTGAAGTGCAGTCAAAACATGTGAAGCAGTCCGTTGGCGTTGTTTTCAACGCTGCAAAAGATTGGGAAGGTGCCAGAAGTGGGCGAACGGCCGATTAATTGTAATGTTGACATTGCAATTAATTAAAATATATTTAATATTTGAAATTGAATTATTAAAAAATTTATTATTAAAATTATTATTAAAATTATAGTAATTATATATTTTATTGTATTAAATAAAATCATTATTAAAATTTATTATTATTATGGCAATCATTTAAAAAATAAAATTATACTTTTCTATTTGAAAAATAAAATTATACGAATTATATTATTATGCGAAGTAGTATTAAATGCATTTAGAAATAATATATTTGCGGTCTTATAATTTCAGGAATGTACCAGTATCCTGATCAGGGATAAACTTTCAGACTTAACCAAGCATCTTGGTCAAATCTTGATATTTTTCTCTGACCAGGCCTGGATCATTTAGCCTAAGGCCATATTATGTATTTTATTATCACCCTAAGGCACCAAAGGCCATATTATATATTTTATAATCACCCTAAGGGTACCGCGAGTTACATAGTACTTTTTATTATCACCCTAAGGCACCAAAGGCCACATTATGCATTTTGTAACCACCCTAAATTACTACTATATATCTATATATACTCTCTTATAGTACCATAAGCCATTGTAAAGCCATATGACAGACTAAAGCTGAAAGGCGTATGTACAAATAATCTTATTCTTATTCGACCCTTATTCACCAAGTTCCCTAAGAGGACTCGGTGAAATTTTCTCATAGCATATAATTCTGTAAGAGGGACAGAGAGGTCCAGATGATACACGCGCTGACCATCCCCATCAGTCCCACGAGTAAGAAGAGGACAGCTAAAATCGAATGATAACGGACGGTCACCAAGGGAATGCATAGGTTATCGCCAGACTATATATCCTGAAGTCCAGACTAAACACCCTGGCCGAGGATCGAGATCGACACGCGATCCGCAGACCATCGCTACCAGTACTGCACACCCCCACACCAGCAACTGTCCCCACGCGCAAAAAACTCCAACTGCATCTTCGGGGACAGAGGCTCGTTAGTTCTTGTCCGGTCTCTCCAGCAGCGCGATCTGCAAAACCGGCTCTCTTGTAACGGGCCAAGTCCCAATTTTTAATATATAGTACGGCTAATACAAGCCTTTATTAACAAATATAATAAAAGAAACCTACTATACTCACACATTAGTCGAAACTTCTAAACCGCGGGAAAAATAAAATACAAGGTACATCCTGTTACTTCATCCTACAAATATTCCCCAAGTGTCACTTCATTACTTTTAATACATTTCGAGGTTGTGAAACGTGAAATATATAGAGTTTTTGTGGGGCAAATGTGTTACTTACCCCGTTCAACTGAATAATAAAATACAGTGGAATTGTGAATTTGCGAAATTAAATGAGCGACCTTCTAAAGACCAGGCGAGCCTGCTCTTGGTGCATCTACGTGCACGACAGCGGTGTTCCCTCCGACAGAAGGGCGTATAACTTTCTTCCCATACGGGCGAGGCTGCTCTTGGTGCATCTACTTGCACGACAGCGGTCATCCTCTTTGAGGAAGGTCTTGTTAACCGTACTGCAAACGTGGGATACAGGACTTTCTCTCGATTCATCCTCTCGCATATTGGCATATTCCACCATTTTATTATATTTTATATATCGTGTTTTTTGTGTTGCAATAATAAAGTTTGAAACTGTGAAACCGGGTTAGCGATCCTCTAAAGACCAGGTGAGCCTGCTCTTGGTGCATTTACTTGCACGACAGCGGTCGTCCGCCTTGCAGAAGGACCTGTTAACTGTATTGCAAACGCAGGATACAGGCCTTTCTTTCGAATCTACCCCACATATGCTCCAATTTTTATTGTTGAAATTAAAATAATAATACCGGTAAAATTCGTATTTGTTCCGGAAATATTCCCGGATCATCGCGTGCTGCAATCGTTACCTGAAAATAAAAAGGGAATGGTGTATAAAAATCCTTTAAGAGGAAAAATCAATTTACATCATACTTATCCTTAAATCATCCCCCGGGCATCGACATCGGGACAGTCCACCTGAAACATAAAAGTCATTAGAATCTGAAAATAAAATAAATTGGACCTGAATATAAAGTAAATCAAATCTGGAAATAAAGTAAATTCCTGTCAAATAAATTGGTAAATTCAGTGCGGTCTGCTGTTGTATATGGAAACTCTGCCATATACATTGGCGAGTGTATCGGTGCACGTAACATTACACTGGGCCTCGTTTACAGCAGAACAAACCTAATTCCAAAAACGAATGTACTCGCTTTATCGTGGGTTTTCGGTGTACAATAAACTGTTTTGGCACTGGCAGAAAGTCTGGTGCACGTAACCTTGCACTGGGCCCTCTGTTAAGACCCTGTGAATCGAGTCATTCAAAAATTTCTATATTTTAATACCTTTTTATAAAAAAAAAAAAAAAAATTGTCCAGAAATCTATTTATCTCCTACCATATACAAAATTCAACCATTCGCAACAAGAAGAGTGCTTGTGCATGTAACGCTGCACTGGTCCCCCTTTTGAATGGTTAATTAACAATTTTTTGTGAAACAAATTAAAATTTGTCCAGAAATTGATTTATTTTCTACAATCTACAAAATTGAACCATTCGCAACAAGGAGAGTGCTGGTGCATGTAACGCTGCACTGGTCCCCTTTTTGAATGGTTAATCAGTAAATTTTTAATCAAACAAATAAAAACTTGTCCAAAAATTTATTCATCTTTCAACCATTCGCAACAAAGAGAGCGCTGGTGCATGTAACGCTGCACTGGTCCCCGTTTGGAATGGTTAATCAGTAAATTTTTAATCAGAGAAATAAAACTTGTCCAAAAATTTATTTATCTTCTATAATATACAAAATTTAACCATTCGCAACAAGGAGAGTGTTGGTGCATGTAACTCTGCACTGGTCCCCCTTTTTTGAATGGTGAATTAATATTTTCAAACAAACAAACAAAATTTGTCCAGATATTTATTTTTTTTTACATTTACAAATCCATGTTACACTATTATGGAGGGCAGCCATCCGACCATTTCGGAACCTCGTCAGCGGTGCTGTAGTTCTGCACTGGGCCAGGAGTCAACGGGAGGGTTCCATCAAGGACAGAGGGTTGGTTGAAGTGCATCCGTCCCCTGCACGACTTATCTCCCTGTTTGAAGGAATTTTCTCAATGACACGAAATGTATAGGAACGGTCGTTTTCTTTAATAGATGCCGCGAAGGAGGGCCGGCAAAAGCTTCAAACTTAGGCGCGAAACCGCCATCGCACAGGGGATTGTCCATGTCGTGCCCCGAGGGAACAATATCCCTGCCCGACCGGTTAATCTCGACCCCCCTCCTCCTCGACCGGTTAACGTGGTCGCTCCGTTTCGGCCGAGCCACTACTCGGTGGTCACGGCAGAGGAGCTCCAGCCTCAACCTCCGCCGGCACCATCAACATCGTCTTCGGCCGGCCAATCACCGTACCGTCGCCCTGTCCCGACCCCACAGGAAATCCTTCCTGAGCTGCGCGGCGACCCTCTTCACCCACTTCCCGGGCGATACGTTCCGTCTCCAATGCGTACGTCCGAGTCAGAAACCGACACGGTAGAGGTCGGTTCTTCAGAACCTGAAGACGATTAAAATTAAAATAAAATAAAGTAAAACATGTTAAAATCAAAATAAAATATGTAACTTTTTAAAATAAATATATTCAAACGTGTAAAAACCCGCTACGTCTCAACGTTCGTTCCGCTACTAAATAAATAACGTTAATCTCTTTTTACCTGAAAAGGTGTAACTCATTGTCTTAATTATTTTGCCCGTTAATTTTGGCTCTGCATCCTTGTCCCGGCTGAGCTCCCACTTGGCCAAACAAAGGGTGTTGATCCGTGCGTTTCACTCGTCATCTCGCTCGTCCCTCGACCTGGGATTCCGTCGTGGTGTAGTCCGCTATTTGCAGTAATTGTATGCGGGTGCTGACGGGTGTAGGTTCCTCGGTAGGTAGTTGACATGTTCCAATTTGGTTCAAAGCGAATGTTGTAACATTGAAAGACGGCCCTCCGCAATCGTAACCCAGTAGGGCAAGTGTTGGCCCGATGAAGAGGAGAGAAGCCCACCGTGGTCCCATGTTTTTCTGCAAATGACAAAATAATTTTAAAGTTTTGTTCCACGTAATTTATTCGTATGGACTAATTTGGTTTTCCCTTTGTAATTTGTTTTTACATTTCCCTTGGGAAGAATTTCGATTATTCCGCATGGATCGGAATATTGATCCCCTAATTTTCCCTTTGAGGGCTCGAGAAGTAATAAGACACGGTCCCCGACCTTGAAGGTCTGTGCGTTAATTCGTTTGTCGTAATATTCCTTCGATTTATTTTTTGCGTTGACGAGCTTAAGTGCAGCTAATTCCTGGATGTGGCGAATTTTATTATACAAATTAGTGAGATATAACGTGTATGTTATGTCCAAATTTTCCTCGTTGAAGGTGTGCGCAGTGGGTTGTCTGCAGGTGTTCTAAAAACTAGCTCGTGTGGTGTGTAACCATTTCCCTCATGTTAACTAGTGTTATAAGAGAACATTGCTAGTTCCAAGTATTCGTCCCAGTTGTTGTTAGTGTCCGTGTATTGTTTGAGGTATTCCATTAATACGTGATGAGAACGTTCGACAGAGCCGTTTGATTGCGGGTAATACGTGGTGGTAACGTGCGTTTTGATACGAAATTTTCGCGCAATTTCCTTGTTTAGGCTACTGTTAAAATTAGTCCCTTGCAGTGAAGCCAGATCGCGCGTAGAACTTACCCTCTCTCTAGTCCCCTACGCACCCGTCACACAATGAGAGAAGCGCGTGTCCGTGAGCAAGCGACGCTCGGACGCCGTCGGAAAGAGCCGAGCGCGGTCGAGAAACTTCGAGCGCGCTTTCGGCAGCTACACTCATACATGGGGACGCTGAGCACGTTCAAGTGGCGCGCAGGAGATTAGAGAGAGGGTAACCTCTACGCGCGATCTGGCTGCTGGCTTCTGGCTGCGCTGGCTTAGCACGGCTCGCGCGTGACGTCACCCGACGGCCCGCGCGAATTCTTCTAATAAATGCTCCCGCTTCACTCACACCCGTCCTAATGCCAAATGCATTATAATCCCTATAAATAAGCGGAAATATATTTATATTATTAATATTATATTAATTCTCATACTTTTATCAAGGGATAAAGCAACAAAAGAGCTAACGAATACAAGCCAATCATCTATCCGGCCGCGAATCACAAGTACGAAAATGTGCACCTATTCCTCAAGCGATCAGATGGTCCAGTCGGTAGCGTGCCTGACTACGGTCCGAAGGGGCGCGGGATCGATCCCCGCTCTAAGTACTTTTTTTTATTTTTTATTTTTTTGGCGAATTGTTGATTCGTGACACACGCTCATTCAAAGGACAACAATTTTGTAATCGTATGATAATACATCTAAAATTTAGATGTATTATTATATTATACTTCGCTTACGATTGATACGATAATAATACATCTAAAGTTTAGATGTATTATTATATTATACTTCATCATATTTCCATACTTTCTCTATTTATACAAACTTTTATCAAGCAATAAAACATTATCCCCGAAAACAAGTCATCATCATCCATCCGGCCGCGAATCACAAGTACCAGAAGATGCACTAACTCTACAAGCAATGGAATGGTCCCGTGGTAGCGCGTCGGACTCCGGACCACAAGGGCGTGGGATCGATTCCCACGCTCAGTATTTTTTCTTTTTTTTTTTTGGGACGAGTTGTTCATTCGTAAAACACGCTAAAATAAATTGCAAAATAATATATATATCACATTCGTCAAGTGGCGAAGTAGGCAAAACACCGAAAAATCAAAGCGTCAGTGCTGAATGTCGAAGTTTTTTAACCTTTTCCGATGTCAAAGTTTTAACGCTTGAAGAATTGTTTTGTTGTTGTTTTTTTTTACTTACATGATTACATTTGGTGGTTTCGTACAAAAAGAAGTGAAATCCACATTTAAAATTTTAAAAAGTAAAAAATGTACACCAAGTAATAAAAATAGAAGTTTTCATCGAAAAGTATTTTTTTCAAATGGTGTGAAACAAAACAACAACAAAACAATTCTTCAAGCGTTAAAACTTTGACATCGGAAAAGGTTAAAAAACTTCGACATTCAGCACTGACGCTTTGATTTTTCGGTGTTTTGCCTACTTCGCCACTTGACGAATGTGATATATATATTATTTTGCAATTTATTTCAGCGTGTTTTACGAATGAACAACTCGTCCCAAAAAAAAAAAAGAAAAATGCTGAGCGTGGGAATCGATCCCACGCCCCTGCGGTCCGGAGCCTGACACGCTACTAATGGGACCATCCTATCGCTTGTAAAATAGGTGCACCTTCTGGTACTTGTGATTCGCGGCCGGATGAATGATGATTGGCTTGTTTTCGGGGATAATGTTTTATCGCTTGATGAAAGTTTGTATAAATGGAGAAAGTATGGAAATATGATGAAGTATAATGTAATGATACATCTAAATTTTAGATGTATTATTATCGTATCAATCGTAAGCGAAGTATAATATAATAATACATCTAAATTTTGCATGTATTATTATCGTATCAATCGTAGGCGAAGTATAATATAATAATACATTTCAATTTTAGATGTATTATCATACGATTACAAAATTGTTGTTCTTTGAATGAGCGTGTGTCACGAATGAACAATTCGCCAAAAAAATAAAAAATAAAAAAAAGTACTTAGAGCGGGGATCGATCCCGCGCCCCTTCGGACCGTAGTCAGGCACGCTACCGACTGGACCATCTGATCGCTTGAGGAATAGGCGCATATTTTCGTACTTGTGATTCGCGGTCGGATAGATGATTGGCTTGTATTCGTTTGCTCTTTTGTTGCTTTATCCCTCGATAAGAGTATGAGAATTAATATAATATTAATAATATAAATATATTTCCGCTTATTTATAGGGATTATAATGCATTTGGCATTAGGACGGGTGTGAGTGAAACGGGAGCAATTTTTAGAAGAATTCGCGCGGGCCGTCGGGTGACGTCACGCGCGAGCCGTGCAGCCAGAAGCCAGCAGCCAGATCGCGTGTAGAGGCTACCCTCTCTCTAGTCCTCTTACGCGCCACATGAACGTGCCCAGCGTTCCCATGTGTGAGTGTAGCTGCCGAAGGCGCGGTCGAAGTTTCTCGACCGCGCTCGTCTCTTTCCGACGGCGTCCGAGCGTCGCTTGCTCACGGACACGCGCTTCTCTGATTGTGTGATGGGCGCGTAGGGGACTAGAGAGAGGGTAAGTTCTACACGCGATCTGGCTTCACTGGTCCCTTGATCTGTTAATAATGCCCTAGGGGCGCCGAAACGTGTGATAAGGTATTTAATAAACGCGTTGCAAACGTCCATTGCTGAAGTTCGATTTAGAGGTACGGCAACTGAATATTTTGTAAGTAGGTCTTGGATAGTCAAAATGTAGGAATTTCCCTTTGCTGCAGGGGGAAGAGGACCCATGATGTCCATGGCGATTTTGTCGAATGCCTCTCTGGGCGTGTCGGTAATTAGCATTGGCTGTTTGGTTTTTACTCTAACGAGTTTTTTGATTTGGCAATTTCGGCACGTTTGTATGTATTGTTGTATTTCAGGTTTCATGTTCTCCCAGAAGTAAGATTCCCGAATTCGTTTGTACGTTTTTGTCAAGCCTTTGTGTCCTCCTATGAGTGATGCGTGTTTCTCGTGTATAATTTATGGTCGCTCTTCGGCCGTCGGTATTCTAATCAATTGTTTACAAATGGTTAATGACATATCTTCTTCCTGAAGTGTCCTGGTTAGTAGTGGTAGAAAATCGATCCAAGGTACATTACACAATTTTTCGGTTTTAGCGACCGATAATTTTGACAGTTGGAGTTCTCTGACGGCGTCACGTATCGATTCCATTCAGTCCTGGATCTCGCTAATGTCGAAATTTTCGTTTTTCCGGTAAACAATTGGTAGGGATATTATAATCCTGCCTTTCCATTTAATAATTTTCACCCAATTAAAGGTGTCGTCCGTGAAATTCGGCAATTTTCCTTGTTCATCAAGGTCGACGGCTCTGTTATCAATTGGTTCTCCTCGTTGAGAAATGAAGATTAGGCCAGGGACCTTGCTCATCGTCAAGCGATCCCTGGTTGTTTTTATTTGTAATTTTGCGCCTGTCCTAATGGCTTCGCAATCAGGATTTTCGCTTTCGAATATTTTATCGTTTTCCTGATCCGTAGTTTCTGTTTCATCCTCGTCGGATGCCTCGGAATCTGACTGATCTCCGAGTAAAAAATCTTGGTTATCCCCTTCCGGGATTTGTTCAATAATGGTGCCTTCGTCGGTCTGCTCATTGTCAGCTTCTGAAGACGTACCTGTGTGTAAAGTTGGGTGTGGATTCGTCTCCGTATAGTCATCGGTTTCCGCCGACACCTAGATTTGATCGCTTGGATCGCTTATTTCAAAAGTACCGGCCATATCCGTGCCACGCTCGTCGTCGGGCCTGGGGATGGCTGGTAGTTCACGTGTTTCCAAGATCCTTGGTCGTTTTTTGGGAGGACTAAACATTCTTTCGTCCTCAGATGATGTTGCGTCGCTGGGCTTGTGTTTGAATGCGAGGATAGTTTTTACTTTTTCGGGTGGATTTCGCCATAACGCGTCCGCATTCCCGTTTACTCGTCCTGGTTTGTAGATTATTTTATATTGGTAATTCGCTAGACTCAATCTTCTGTGTACCAATCTACTTGCGGGGTCCTTGACCGAGTTTGACCAAACGGGGGGTCGGTGATCGGTTACCAGTGTGAATTCCCCTCCGTAGACGTACGGTCGGAAGTAGTTTACTGCGTAGATGATGGCTAATAGTTCCTTTTTTATTGTAGAGTAGTTGACTTCATGTTTATTTAATGTGCGCGATGTGTACGCAACTGGACGGTCTTTCCCTATTTTGCCTTGACTTAACACGCCACCAACCGCTAAGTTGGATGCATCCGCGGTGATGATAAACGGCTTTGTAAAGTCTGGGTATTGTAGTATGGGTTCACGGCACAGGCATTCCTTCAAAGTTTGGAAGGCCTTCTCCTGTGAATCAGTCGATTTGAATGGTACTTCCTTTTTCAGGAGGTTTGTAATTGGTTTGGCGATGCCAGAAAAAATTTTAATAAGCCGTCTATAATATCCGGCTAGTCCGAGGAACTGTTTTATTTTTTTCTGTGTTGTTGGAGGTGGGTATTCACGTATAGACTCCAATTTTTTCGGATCTGGTTTTATTCCATTTTCACTGACGACATGCCCCAACTACTTCACCTCATGGCGAAGAAATTCACATTTATCCGGTTGTAATTTGAGGTTTGCCATGCGTAAACGTGATGCCAATTTGTTGAATTTTTGTTCGTGTTCGGCAAGGGATTTGGCGTAGATTACGATGTCGTCGAGATAGACGAATAGCTCAATTCCCTGCAACCCTGTAAGAACACGATCGATTAATCTCTGGAAAGTTGCCGGGGCGTTTTTAAGTCCAAACGGCATTCGATTGAACTGGTAGTGTCCAAAAGCAGTAGAGAAACCGGTTTTGTGTTTGTCAACATTATGTACGGGTATTTGATGAAATCCACTGACTAAATGAAATACTGAAAAATACTTGGCATTACCGAGTTGATCCAAGATTTCGTTTATTTGCCGCAACGGATAAGCATCTCCGATTGTTTTTTCGTTCAAATTTCTGTAATCTATTACCATTCTCCAGCGACGGTTATCCTGAGAGTCCGCTTTTTTTGGGACGATCCATAATGGTGGACTATATGGTGAAACCGATGGTTCGATCACATCGCCATCCATTAGCTCGGATACCTGTTTTGTGATTTCGTCCTTATGCAAAGAGGGAAATCGGTATTGACGGGTGAACACTGGTTGTTCGTCTGTTGTGGTAATTCGATGGGTAATGGCGTTGGTAAATCCCAATTTATCTCGCGGGATGTGGAATAAGTCCTTTGTTACGTCGCGGGAGAGGGATCGAGTACGAGTTTTGTGACCACCGGATTTGGAGAGCGAAGATTTGAATCTCTTTTGCCGGAGAGTCTTGGTTGGTCCGCGACTCGCGAAATACAAATTTATTATCAATGTGGGTTTTTATACCCGATACTCTTCGCAGATGTTTTGGAAGTTCTAAATCGGAGAAATCTTTGAGTGATTTCCCGAATAAAGTATTAGCCGATTTAACAAATTAACAGAGTTTTATTTAATATTTTAGTCACTATTGTTTTACAAGTTCGGTACAATTTACTGTTTGTCGATAATAGTTCGGATTATCGCGGATTGAGAGATCTCAGTCTCGTCAATCGAGTTTTAATAATTCGGTCGAAGTCCGGATAATTTCTAAGTAAATTTTTGTCTGGATTTTAACGGACGTTACGACGACGTGAACAGAGTAAACTTTTTATCGAAGTGTGTAAGTAAAATAGAATTGAACAGAGTTTATATAGTAAGTTTTGATCGAGGTAGTAGGAGATGATTCGCGTCTCCCACGGATTAACAAAAACGTATCCATACGCTATAAGATGTAGGTCAGATTTGGTATGGGAGGAGATCTCCCTATTTTTAAATGTTACAAAGTGGTTATTTAAAGTTAGTATTTTCATTTTTTGCTTCCGGGTGTTTGCTTTTTGAGTTCGAGCATTCGTGACTTTGGGTAGGGGTTATCGTAGTTCAAAAATAAAAGGCAGTACCTGATAAAGTTTATGTCGTACTGCGTGCGTGTATCGAAAGATAATTAGAATAGGAGGAAAAGATGTTTGCTGTGGGAAAACACTTGAAGAGTTTTTCCTGTGCCCTATTTTAACTTTTACGACTTTTCGAGGAAGTGTCCACTGTCAATCTCAGAGGAGGCTTGTTACTAAATTAATAAAAGAATTTGTATGCAGTGGCTTTTATATTAAGAAGAGTCTAATAGTGAAAAGTAGGACGTTACACGTGCCGTGAGTTTTTGAACGAGGGGTATTTTACGATTGTCGTATATTTGGGTGCACTTAGTGACTACATATGCTTCGCCGAAAGAAGATACCAATAGACGCGTGCCCTGCAAGTACCTACTGTTGGTATTGCGTGTTTTTTAATGGGGGCTAAAAAAAAGAGTTCGAGCGTGAGAGCTGGGACGTAACGCCTCGTTCTGCCAGTGCGCTGTCATCGGGGCACGAGGTACTCCGTTTTTTTGAAAGTTTTTCGTCGTTCTGTTTTTTGTAACACATTGTTTCAGTATGACCTATTTTATCGCAGTAGGTGCCGGTAGAATTACTGGCACCAGCTCGCGGTGTATCAGCGATTTTGGTTGTGGTTGCACCTGTTGTTTGGTTCTGTGGTCTTTTTTTAGGAAAATATTTCCAACACTGATCAGAAGGATGCGCTTTGTTACAATGTTCACACTGTTTTTTATTATTTGCGCCTGGTGGGCTTAACGAAACGCCCTTGTTTACGTTGGTGTTGCGGGTATCTGGCACCCTGAACTGTATTTTATCACGTTCCAACTCTTTTTCAACCTTTATGGCTTTTGCAAATGCCTCTTGAAGGCCATTATATCCTTCCACTTTTAAGCGCAGGCGGAAGGTGGGTGGTAAACCCTCAACAAAACATTCCACGGCATCGTTTTCTAGGCTGGCACGTGCCCTAGACGGGTGTATCTGGACCTCTCTGTTCCTCTTACAGAATTATATGATATGAGTAGAATTCCTTTAGTCTTCTCCGGGATCTTAGTGATTAAGAGTAATAAGAATAAGATTATTTGTACATACGCCTTTCGGCCTTTAGCCTGTTGCATGGCTTTACAATGTCTTATGGTACTATGAGAGAGTATATACAAGGTGACATGTCAAGGGTGGCCACCCCCTTTTATTTCGCCCCCCGTAAAGATAATCGGATGGGTCGCGGATGATTTTTGAAGAAAATTTTCTGAACTTTTCGATAAAAATTACGGCGTTCATCGGAAAATGATAGATTTTGCAGCACAAAAGTGACTGCTACGAAAATAATGCGAAAACATATTTTTTCAGATAGGAATAAAGTAGACTTTATTCCGAATACGGGACACACGCGAAATTTTTTTTTTGAGTATTGCATCATTCAGAAAAGTTATATCAAAAATGCGCGTTATCGAATAAATTTGAATTTGACTGAACGAAATAACGGAATTGAACCAGCGGTACGAGAGTGATTTGCTGCGTCGTCTGCTCGTTGATGACATATTTTTCAATAACCTGACATTTTTTAAATAACCTTTTTGGCATTTCACACTGACAGATACAAAATTAACATTGGGAGAATGAACTTGAGCGCAAAAGACAAACCGACTTTGAGACAAAACACTACAGCCCTGTTCATTCGATTCCATCGCTGCGTTCAGATACGTTTAAATTCGTATTATAACACCCAATTTTGACATAACTTTTCTTAATGATGCGACACTCAACAAAAAATTTTCGCGTGTGTCCCGTATTCGAAATAAAGTCTACTTTATTCCTATCAGAAAAAAATATGGTTTCACATTATTTTCGTAGTGGTCACTTTTGTGCTGCAAAACCTATCATTTTCCGATGAACGCCGTATTTTCAACCTCAACGCATCGTCAAGAATCTGCCAGATCAGCGCGCTGGGACCAGCCGTCCACGCCAGCGACCTACATTTGCCAACAGCCCAAGCACGCGCTGGGCTCCTCACGTTACGCTGCGATACTGGGGCACAATGCAGTATCGTGCGGGCGTATGAACGTCGCGACGATACGCCGATCGAGGATGAAGTAATAAAACTCCTCGGCGTGGGAGGAGCACCACTTCGCACATTATGTAAAGCACAGCTGGAGATAAAAACTCTAGCAGCCATCATGAAACATGAGTCCCACGTGGTTGACAAAGATGTACCACTAGGAGTAGACGGACTGTTGGGCATGGACTTAATAGTAAAACACAAGGCCAACATACTGGGCAGAAAAACATTCGAAATTTTCGGAAAAAAAAATTCCTTTTGTACATGGAGCACGGCACGTAGAATTGCCTCCGCGGACGGAATTCCTGCTGTGGGCACGAACGCCGAAAGAAGGCGCAGGATACGTAAGCAAACAGGAAATTCGCCCCAGAATAACAATAGGAGAAGCAATCGTGTCAACCAATGTCCTGTGTTAATAATCAACACGCTTAGCAAGGCCCAAGTAATTACACGACCAACGATTCAGTTAGAGGAACTTAAATGGGACAAAGATACATCCAGAAAGGAATACCAGCTGAGAGAAATCTGCGAGACCATATACGGAAACGGAGAGCCCAAGAAAAAGGAGCGTTTAGAGAGAATCTAACTGGAGGTCAGAGGGGACTCGCACTTAATCCCGGCCCAGCACTAGCCAGTGGAATGCTCCATTGCTCGTCGTACCAAAAAAGGCAGACGCCGATGGCACAATTCGAAAAAGAGTCGTCGTCGATTTTCGCTCATTAAATCTGGCGACCGAAGGCGACTCATATCTTCTGCCCAATGTTAACGAAATACTGGATCAGTTGGAAAAAACAAAGTACTTCACGACCTTGGATCTCGCTTCAGGATTTCATCAAATCCCGATGGCAGAGGAGGACAAGCCGAAAACCGCTTTCTCCACACCCATGGGTCACTATGAGTACAACCGAATGCCATTCAGACTAAAAAATGCACCTCCTACGTTCCAACGGTTAATGGATGCCATTCTGACAGGATTACAGGTGTTAGGTCTTGAGCACCCCACCTGTACATAATAACAACTCAGCATGGGCTCTATAACTTTTTTTATTTTTTTTTACTTATCTATATTTTTTTAAATAGTTTTTTTTAACACCCTAAGGTCTGAGAGACACCCTAAAGATCCAAAATCGCTTGATTTCTCAAGCATGTATTATTACTATAAAAAAATATCGGTAAAAAGCATAATATTCCGTATATTTACAACATAACATTGTTAATAACAATGCGACAGGTTTGCAAAAACTACCAAAAAATCCAGCGTCAAAAACCAAGTCGAAAAGATATATAACTTTTTTCTGTAGCTCTGCAAACAAGCGAGATATCAGTTTTCCAGATTTCTTTAAAATTTTACTTTGTTTGATTATACTTCGTTAATAATAAGGATAGCCCTATAGTATGACCTGTCTAACGGAAGGGCATAAAAAGTTGAGACGTTATGGTTTGCAACATTCCCGATATCGTTAACGATAACCGAGATAAATAACAATTTTTTATTTTAACGTTGTAAAGGCCCCCCGGGACACCAGGGGCCTCCCTAAAATAGTCTTAGGCCTGCTAAAACATTTTCAGAGCACCTGAGCACCATATTATTATATTATAATCACCCTAAGGCACTGTGAAGCCATATTACTATATCAAAACCACCCTAAAGGCACCGTGATGCCATATAATACCATATTAAAACCTCTCTAAGGCACCGCAAGCCACATAATACATTTTATAATCACCCTAAGGCATTGTGAAGCCAAGTATTACATTTTATAACCACCCTGAATACCACTATATCAAGAGACGCGGCAGTGTCTCGACGCCAAGTAATTGAAAAAAAAAAAATTTTTATGACCTAACGTCAGAGACCTGCCACGGATATTATACAGGAATATGGGCTGCCAGCTGTCATCCAAGATTTCAAATTACTTATATTTCCGATCCTGTTCCCCTAATAGAAAATGTAATCACATTTTACCGATTGATTGTTCTTTTTTTCTTTCGATTGAGCCTAGTTAGAGCATGGATTGTTTAGGCTATATGTGTAAACTCATAATTCGAGCTGATTTTTTCTCCACTAAATTTCAAAACGATATATATATCACATTCGTCATGCTGCGAAGTACGCAAATCACCGAAAAATCGAAACGATATACATATATATCACATTCGTCATATTACGAAGTAAGCAAATCACCGAAAAATTAAAACGTCAGTGCTGAGTGTCAAAGTCTTTAACCTTCTTCGACTTAACCTTTTCCTTTTCTCAATAAATATTGTGTCGAGCTTTTCTTGAATAATGTTTCTGGATCTGGAAAGTTTTCTACAAAGTTATTACACCGATGGATTATAAGACTCTCGCTGATGGAAATTTGTACCACGCTAATACGGAGTGAAGATTTTTTGGATTTCGCTTCACTCTGTTTATTTAGACATGCCAATATAGAGATTTGTAGAAATCTTTCATTAGAAAAATGATCTCAATAAATATTGTGCAAAGTTTATCTCGAATAATGTTTTTGAAAAGTTTTCGATAAACTTTTTACACCGATTGATTATAAGGCTGTCGCTGAGGGAAGTTTTCATCAAGCTGATACGAAGTGAACATTTTTTGGATTTCGCTTCGCTCTGTTTATTTAGACATGCCAATATAGAGATTTGTAGAAATCTCTCATCAGAAAAACATTCTCAATACATTTTGTACTGAGCTGTTCTTGAATAATGTTTCTGGATCTGGAAAGTTTTCTACAAAGTTATCACAGCGATGTATTATAAGGCTTTCGCTGATGGAAGTTTGCACCAAGCTGATACGGAGTAAACAGTTTTTGGATTTCGCTCCACTCTGTTTATTTAGACATGCCAATATAGATTTGTAGATGAGAGATTTGTAGAAATCTCTCATCAGAAAAACATTCCCAATGCATTTTGTACTGAGCTGTTCTTGAATAATGTTTCTGGAAAGTTTTCTACAAAGTTATTACACCGATGGATTATAAGGCTCTCGCTGATGGAAGTTTGCGCCAAGCTAATACGGAGTGAACAGTTTTTGAATTTCCCTTCACTCTGTTTATTTAGACATGCCAACAGAGATCTATAGAAATCTCTCATCAGAAAAATATTCTTAAAAAATATTGTGCTGGGTTTTTATTGAATGTTTTCGATAAACTTCTTACACCGATTAACTATAAGACTCTCGCTGATCAAAGTTTGCACCGAGCTAACACAGAGTGAACATTTTTTGGATTTCGCTTCACTCTGTTTATTTAGACAGACATGCCAATTCAGAGATTTGTAGAAATCTTTCATCAGAAAAACATTCTCAACACATTTTGTACTGAGCTGTTCTCGAATAATGTTTTTGAAAAGTTTTCAATAAATCTAGAGACGCGGCAGCGTCTCGACGCCAAGTAATTTAAAAAAAAATGCAAATCTCCCGCTAACTTCTCACGCTCAAGGCAACGCGCCGCTCTCATTATACTCTAACGCGGAGTTTTTATCGGTCCAACAGAAATTCAACTCGCTCGTTCTCGCACGCTTGTGCTTTAATCGAAAATTTAATGACACTTTAGTATAGGAATTACATGTTTCTCTTGCAAATGAGCCTACTCACATTACGACCCGTGGAGCCAATATATGCGTACTCATAATATTACGCTGCCGTTTTCGTGAAAAAATTACAAACCGATATATATATCACCTATGTCACGCTACGATTATGGCGAGGGGGAGTCGGAAAGGGGAATTTGTGTGTCAAAATATAAAAATGTCAAAAGTGACTTAAACAGCAGTGCGCGAAGCTAATACATACATATATATATATATATATATAATATAGAACGATACGTCGTCGACGTTTTCACCTATAATCATCTATAATATAAAAAGAATAAAAACGGTGATGACGATTTATGCCATTTCGTACATTTTATTTGAAAGTTACTGATAAAAAATAATGTACATAAAACAGTGCGCGATGTGCATAAGGGAATATTTCGTAGTTGAGGTTAAGTAATAAAACCTTATACATTAAATAAAGACAGCTTCATTTTCAACAATTTTTCAGTTTTCTGTTTTCTTATTCTTTTTTATAATATAATAATAATGAATGTCTTGAGTAATGTTTGTGAAATTTTCTATAAAGTTTTTATTGATTATAAGGCTCTTGTTGATCTCGCTGATGGAAGTTTACCCCAAGCTAGTACGGTGTGAACATTTTTTAGATTTATCGCTTCACTTTGTGTATTTAGACATGCCAATAGAGATTTATAGAAATCTCTGGTCAGAAAAACATTCTGAATATATATTGTGCTGAGCTTTTCTTGATAATATTTTGAAAAGTTTTCTACGAAGTTATTACACCAATCGATTATAAGGTTCGCGCTAATGGAAGTTTGCACCGCGTTAAGACAGAGTGAACATTTTTTGTATTTATCGCTTCACTTTGTTTATTTAGACGTGCCAATAGAGATTTATAGAAATCTCTGATCAAAAAAACATTCTGAATAAATATTGTGCTGAGTTTTCCTTAAATAATGTTTTTGAAAAGTTTTCTATCTACGAAGTTATTACACCGATCGATTATAAGGTTCGCGCTGACGGAAGTTTGCACCGCGTTAAGACAGAGTGAACATTTTTTGTATGTATCGCTTCACTTTGTTTATTTAGACGTGCCAATAGAGATTTATAGAAATCTCTGATCAGAAAAACATTCTGAATAAATATTGTGCTGAGTTTTCCTTAAATAATGTTTTTGAAAAGTTTTCCATCTACGAAGTTATTACACCGATCGATTATAAGGTTCGCGATGATGGAAGTTTGCACCGCGTTAAGACAGAGTGAACATTTTTTGTATTTATCGCTTCACTTTGTTTATTTAGACGTGCCAATAGAGATTTATAGAAATCTCTGATCAGAAAAACATTCTGAATAAATATTGTGCTGAGTTTTCCTTAAATAATGTTTTTGAAAAGTTTTCTATCTACGAAGTTATTACACCGATCGATTATAAAGTTCGCGCTGATAGAAGTTTGCACCGCGTTAAGACAGAGTGAACATTTTTTGTATTTATCGCTTCACTTTGTTTATTTAGACGTGTTAATAGAGATTTATAGAAATCTCTGATCAAAAAAACATTCTGAATAAATATTGTGCTGAGTTTTCCTTAAATAATGTTTTTGAAAAGTTTTCTATCTACGAAGTTATTACACCGCTCGATTATAAGGTTCGCGCTGACGGAAGTTTGCACCGCGTTAAGACAGAGTGAACATTTTTTGTATGTATCGCTTCACTTTGTTTATTTAGACGTGCCAATAGAGATTTATAGAAATCTCCGATCAGAAAAACATTCTGAATAAATATTGTGCTGAGTTTTCCTTAAATAATGTTTTTGAAAAGTTTTCCATCTACGAAGTTATTACACCGATCGATTATAAGGTTCGCGATGATGGAAGTTTGCACCGCGTTAAGACAGAGTGAACATTTTTTGTATTTATCGCTTCACTTTGTTTATTTAGACGTGCCAATAGAGATTTATAGAAATCTCTGATCAGAAAAACATTCTGAATAAATATTGTGCTGAGTTTTCCTTAAATAATGTTTTTGAAAAGTTTTCTATCTACGAAGTTATTACACCGATCGATTATAAAGTTCGCGCTGATAGAAGTTTGCACCGCGTTAAGACAGAGTGAACATTTTTTGTATTTATCGCTTCACTTTGTTTATTTAGACGTGCCAATAGAGATTTATAGAAATCTCTGATCAGAAAAACATTCTGAATAAATATTGTGCTGAGTTTTCCTTAAATAATGTTTTTGAAAAGTTTTCTATCTACGAAGTTATTACACCGATCGATTATAAGGTTCGCGATGATGGAAGTTTGCACCGCGTTAAGACAGAGTGAACATTTTTTGTATTTATCGCTTCACTTTGTTCATTTAGACGTGCCAATAGAGATCTATAGAAATCTCTCATCAGAAAAATATTCTTAAAAAATATTGTGCTGGGTTTTTATTGAATGTTTTCGATAAACTTCTTACACCGATTAACTATAAGACTCTCGCTGATCAAAGTTTGCACCGAGCTAACACAGAGTGAACATTTTTTGGATTTCGCTTCACTCTGTTTATTTAGACAGACATGCCAATTCAGAGATTTGTAGAAATCTTTCATCAGAAAAACATTCTCAACACATTTTGTACTGAGCTGTTCTCGAATAATGTTTTTGAAAAGTTTTCAATAAATCTAGAGACGCGGCAGCGTCTCGACGCCAAGTAATTTTAAAAAAAATGCAAATCTCCCGCTAACTTCTCACGCTCAAGGCAACGCGCCGCTCTCATTATACTCTAACGCGGAGTTTTTATCGGTCCAACAGAAATTCAACTCGCTCGTTCTCGCACGCTTGTGCTTTAATCGAAAATTTAATGACACTTTAGTATAGGAATTACATGTTTCTCTTGCAAATGAGCCTACTCACATTACGACCCGTGGAGCCAATATATGCGTACTCATAATATTACGCTGCCGTTTTCGTGAAAAAATTACAAACCGATATATATATCACCTATGTCACGCTACGATTATGGCGAGGGGGAGTCGGAAAGGGGAATTTGTGTGTCAAAATATAAAAATGTCAAAAGTGACTTAAACAGCAGTGCGCGAAGCTAATACATACATATATATATATATATATATAATATAGAACGATACGTCGTCGACGTTTTCACCTATAATCATCTATAATATAAAAAGAATAAAAACGGTGATGACGATTTATGCCATTTCGTACATTTTATTTGAAAGTTACTGATAAAAAATAATGTACATAAAACAGTGCGCGATGTGCATAAGGGAATATTTCGTAGTTGAGGTTAAGTAATAAAACCTTATACATTAAATAAAGACAGCTTCATTTTCAACAATTTTTCAGTTTTCTGTTTTCTTATTCTTTTTTATAATATAATAATAATGAATGTCTTGAGTAATGTTTGTGAAATTTTCTATAAAGTTTTTATTGATTATAAGGCTCTTGTTGATCTCGCTGATGGAAGTTTACCCCAAGCTAGTACGGTGTGAACATTTTTTAGATTTATCGCTTCACTTTGTGTATTTAGACATGCCAATAGAGATTTATAGAAATCTCTGGTCAGAAAAACATTCTGAATATATATTGTGCTGAGCTTTTCTTGATAATATTTTGAAAAGTTTTCTACGAAGTTATGTTACGTCCCGAGAGAGGGATCGTGAACGAGTTTTGTGACCACCGGATTTGGAGCGCGAAGATTTGAATATCTTTCGCCAGAGAGTCTGATGGTTGGTCCGCAACTCGCGAAATACAAATTTATTATCAATGTGGGTTTTTATACCCGATACTCTTCGGAGATGTTTTGGAGGTTTTTAGATCGGAGAAATCTTTGAGTAATTTCCCGAATAAAATATTAGCCGATTTAACAAATTAACAGAGTTTTATTTAATATTTCAATCACTATTGTTTTACAAGTTCGGTACAACGTATTGTTTGTCGATAATAGTTCGGATTATCACGGATTGAGAGATCTCAGTCTCGTCAATCGAGTTTTAATAATTCGGTCGAAGTCCGGATAATTTCAAAGTAAATTTGGTCTGGATTTTAACGGACGTTACGACGACGTGAACAGAGTAAACTTTTATCGAAGTGAAGTCGTCAAATAGAATTGAACAGAGTTTATATAGTAAGTTTTGATCGAGGTAGTGGGAGATGATTCGCGTCTCCCACGGATTAACAAAAACGTATCCATACGCTATAAGATGTAGGTCAGATTTGGTATGGGAGGAGATCTCCCTATTTTTAAATGTTAAAGTTGTTATTTAAAGTTTGTACATAGAGGTTTCGTTTACAGAGTTTTTTATAACAGTGGTGCATAGACGCACGCATTGCGTCTAGCAGTCGTTAACCCATTTTTGGCTTCCGGGTGTTTGCTTTTTGATTTCGAGCATTCGTTACTTTGGGTAGGGGTTATCGTAGTTCAAAAATAAAAGGCAGTACGTTATAAAGTTTATGTCGTACTGCGTGCATGTATCGAAAGATAATTAGAAAAGGAGGAAAAGATGTTTGCTGTGGGAAAACACTTGAAGAGTTTTTCCCGTGCCCTATTTTAACTTTTACGACTTTTCGAGGAAGTGTCCACTGTCAATCTCAGAGGAGGTTTGCTACCAAATTAATAAAAGAATTTGTATGCAGTGGCTTTTCTATTAAGAAGAGTCTAATAGTGAAAAGTAGGACGTTACACGTGCCGTGAGTTTTTGAACGAGGGGTATTTTATGGCTTGTCGTAAATTTGGGTGCACTTAGTGACTACATATGCTTCGCCGAAAGAAGATACCAATAGACGCGTGCCCTGCAAGTACCTACTGTGGGTATTGCGTGTTTTTTTAATGGGGGCTAAAAAAAGAGTTCGAGCGTGAGAGCTGGGACGTAACACTTCCCATCCCCGAGATTGAGCGTCTCGCTCAATTGGAAAATTGGCGAAATTTTGTAAGTGACACTTTAATATTGTTTGTATCTTCGTTCGTCGATTACAAAAGATTTACAAGAACAAATTGTAAATTTTAAGAGTAAGTATAATATATATTATACATGTATTTTCTTTTGAAATCCATTAATTGCTTCTGTAAGATATAGTGTTTACGAAATAGTATTGAATTTTGTATTTTCGTTACATATATAAAAAAAATATTAGAGATGAATGATTATGTAATTGATTATAATTATGATAATTCAATCGAATTGATTTTGCGCTTATTATTTTATCGCATACGTAATATTATATGTAATTTATAATACGCAATTGTTTGTTACAGATATTCGAATACATATGATATTCGTTGTATTAAGAATAGTTTTTCTTAACAAGATATTATGTTTCTATATAGTGTATACATAGAAGAAATGATTACATACAATGTTTCTTAATCATAGTATAATATTCTTTAGATTTATTTATTATTTCCCTGAGTTTGATGGAAGTTTTTGGAACGTTTGAATGATTTTCCTTTTATATATCTATATATGTATATATCTTTTGAGAGTCGAATGGGGTTCCTTATACGCAGGGTTGGTGTAGGCCCGGTGTTTTATCTAGTCCCTACTCCGATGGTTCTATGCGTCGAGATTTGGTATATAAGCCCGTTGCATCGTGATGATGAACCATACCCGAAAAATACTCCGAGACGTGACGTCGATTTGTGAAATCGGGAAAAAAGATTTGAAGGAGAAAAAAAAATGGATCGTTACGCTATTCTCGGCAAACGAGTTTACGAGCTTTGCTCAATGTTTACCAGCGTAAGTATTTGCAAGAAGAAATATTCAGTACGTGAATTCGAAACACGGTCTAATTATTTATCTATGTTTTTTTTTGTTCAGGCTTACCGATTGGACCCTAAAGTAATGGGGCACCGTCGAATGGCACGCCGGCGGCTGAGGTCGACTGCTGACCAGTTCGACGTAGCTTACCCGGAGTTTGACGTCTGTTGTCTACGGTGGCTTATGGAAGGGCGATGGGGGCAAATTCATCCGGAAGATGATTGGGACCATCCCGCCTGGTTCACCCCGGAGGGTATTTTCTCCGCTTACGACCCCAATTATTAAATGAGAAAAGGTCGTCCCCCGCTGTGATTGATTTTGTACGAGAGCAGGCGGAGATATAATAAAAAGAAAATATATATATATATAAAAAAAAGGAATCTAGCACGTGTTTGTGTTTTATTGATGTTACGAGTGGTTTTCCTTTTGTCCATGTTCTCGGTTTGGACAACATTATTTATTTCTTCGGGTCATCAATGGTACCGTTGGGTTTGATTTCAACGTTTATTTGGTTTTGTTCTGCGTTGGTTGAGTTATCGGTTCTTATCCGATATCTTTCTTGATCGTGATGTTGTAATCATCGATGGGATCATTAGTTTTGATCTAATGTTTTTTTATATTTTTTTTTTATTTTTATTTAATTTATATATATATTTTATTACCTTTTTTTTTTATTGATGTTACATCATATTACTATTGTTTCAATTTTTCGCCATTGAGACACGGCATTTTCGATGTCAAAATTCATTTTGCGCCGTTATAAGACAACTTCATTGCGTCGAACATCGTTAGTAATCCTTGTATATATATGTTTGTTAATGGTCATATGCTTCATGTTGTTAGTAACAGCGTTATTAATGCTGTCTCGATGTGTTTTGGGAAAAGAAAAATAAATGGTACGAGAAGGTTTAATCGTAGATACGTGTTTTTCTTTACAACCACAGAGAAAAAAAAATTAATCCTTATATTCATAAGAAAAAGAAAATAGGAGATAATTCGAATACGGAACGTTATGCCGAAAATTCTTTTATACATTCGAATTGCGGTTGTGTTATCTTCGTCTTCATCAGACGATGATGATTTATCGTGAATCGATAGATTTTTGAATGAAAGATGTCGACTAGCGCGACTCTTTTGTCTGATACCCGATTTCGGTTTGTTTGATCGATAGATCGAACTTTCTTTAAGATTTTCTGTATTGCTTTGAGAATTTCTAGTCTCGATGCTCTGGTTAAGATTTTGATTTTCATTTATGGAATCATTAATCCCGATGCTCTGATTAAAATCGTTAATTTTAAGATTTTGATTTAAGTTTTGAGATGCGCTTGTCTCGATGCTCTGATTTTTATTTTTCTCGCGAGGATTTGAATTGTCTATACTGAGGTTCTGAATTTCGTTCGCGAGATTTTGTTCTTCTTTATTATTGAGGTTCTGAAATGACGGATGATCAGGCCGTTCATTATGATTTCGGATTTCGGAACTTCCTTCAATAACCGTCTCCGTGTGTGTTTCTCTCGGAATTGCCACATCTGCGGGTTCAGGTATATGAGGAATTTTGTTAGACTGATTTTCCACGGAAGTTTCTGGAGTTTCTTCCTCGGAATCAGATTTTTCGATTTTCTGAAGTTTGCTTTTACCCTGGGAATGAGAGTCTGACGAGGATGTATATGTTCTCGCGATTCCCGGATTAAGATTTAGTATTCGTTCTCCGTGTGGAGACACGTTGATTCGCCATTTGCATTTGATAGGCAAAATAATTGGATTACGGGAGAGTGCGTCTGCGTTTGTATTTACTCTCCCTGGTTTGTACTGGATTTTGAAATCGAATTCCTTTAATCTTTCTCTCCATCTCAGTACACGAGACGTCGGGTCATTCATTGAGTTTACCCAAACGAGTGGTCGGTGGTCGGTCAGTAGTGTAAATTGCCGGCCATAAAGATACGGTCTGAAGGTTTTTAAAGCAAAAACGACCGCGACCATTTCTTTTTCTAGAGTAGAATAATTCTTTTCTGCTTTATTTAAGACTCTAGATGCTGCTGCTACCATAGGATCTTCTCCGACTTTGCCTTGTGATAGAACCGCGCCGACTGCAATATTTGATGCATCGGTTGTAACGATAAATGGTTTTGAAAAATCTGGATATTGCAGGATCGGAGTGGTGCATAATTTTTCTCTTAAATTCTCGAAAGTTAGCTGATGTTCGGATGTCCAATGAAATTTAACATTCTTGCTCGTCAGGTCTGATAACGGTTTTGCAATGCCCGAAAAGTTTTTAATAAAACGTCTATAATAACCAGCGAGACCTAAAAATTCTCTAACATTTTTTGGAGTTTTAGGTATATTGAATTTTTTTACAGCCTCTATATTTTTAGGATCAGGTTTTACTCCATCTGCAGAAATTAAATGTCCTAAATATCGCACTTCTGTTCGTAAAAATTCACATTTATCAGTTTGTAAAGTGAGGTTTGCATTACGTAATCTTTCAGCAAGTTTTCGGAATTTATTTTTGTGTTCGTCTATAGAACGTGCGTATATGACGATGTCGTCCAGGTAAACGAAAAGGTCGTTCCCCTGTAGACCCTTTAAAACGAGGTCCATGAGTCTCTGAAATGTAGCTGGTGCGTTTTTTAAACCAAAAGGCATTCGATTAAATTCATAATGACCATGAGGAGTTGTAAAAGCTGTTTTATGTTTATCTTTTTTATCCATTTCAATTTGGTGGAATCCAGAAGCTAGATCGAAGATAGAAAAATATTTTGCTCCTCCCAATTGATCTAATATATCGGTTATTAAGGGGAGTGGATATGCATCACCGATTGTTTTATCGTTTAATTTTCGGAAATCTATCACAAGTCTCCATCGTTTATTTCCCTGTGAGTCAGCTTTCTTGGGAACAATCCACAGCGGTGAATTGTGCGGAGATTCGGATGGTTCGATAATATTTAATTCCAGCAAGTTATTAATTTGTTTTTCTATTTCTGGTTTCTGAAAAGGTGGATGTCTGTACTGTCTTGTGTTAATTGGAATATCGTCTATAGTCGGAATTTTGTGTGTGCAAACATTGGTTGATTTAAGAAATTCTCCCGGCAAATGAAAAAGGTCTGCGTATTCCTCTACGAGAGTGGAAACTGCATTACGCTCTTCGTCATTAAGATGATCAAGATTCAAAAGCTTCATTACCTCACTAGCACGGTTTCCTCGCGTCCGAGTACTATCATTGTGTACGAAGGTCTGGTCTTTTGCGGAATTATCGTCCGTCTGATCGTTCTCGTCTATGCTCATATCGAATGGATATAGTGAAATTACGGGAACATTTATCTTAACGTCTTTGTCGGAGGTGTTAATGGCATATAAGTAGGCTTTGCCGTTAGTATTAGTAACCAAAGCTTCACCTGCGAAGATGTCATCACCTAAGGGTATGCGCGGTACGTAACCCGTCTTTAACGCGTTGTTTATCCGAACAAACATGATCGTTTTCTGTCTGGCCCGCAGAAGAAGTGATTCTGTGTTTGTAAATGGATAATCTGTATCGTTCAGCCGTACGTACTTTGCTAACCAATCGATTCTACCCTTGTTTTTTCCTAATAATTCATTACCAAGTATTGCGTCAAATTCTATTGGAAAATTATCTGAAACTACGTGGAATATTTCTGATTTGTTATTTATTTCGATTGTTATTTCTCCAAGAGTTATTGGTTTATCATGATTTGAAATTCCTTGTAATTCGTAAATTACTGAATTATTAATGTCATCGGGAAATTTTAAATGATTTAGTTTTATTAGATTTAATTGAGATCCCGAATCTGCCAAAAATAAAATTTCTGATTTTGTGAAATCTTTCGAGCTCAACAATATTGTTGGAGAATTGTTGTTAATGGACGTAAAGTTAAGATTGCATTTTGCTCGAAGGATTTTTTGTGGAACGATTTTATCTATTCCTGGCGCTCTTGCGAGTGTTGCCCCGTCGCAGCGCCCTGTCGAGGGGTCGATTTCTCGTTTCCCTGGGCTGTACTTGCCTTTATCTGCTCAGTTTTCTTGTTGTTATTGAACATTCTTTTTCGGCAATCTTTAATTACATGACCTTTCTTTTTACAATAATTGCAAATTTGATCATTTTGACTCTCGTTCGTGTTCTTTTCGTTGTTTAATTTCATGAGTGCAAAGCATTCATTTATTGTGTGATTTGTTTTCTTGCAATGTGTACAAAATTTACTTGAATTAATTTTTGGGTTATTGTGAAAATTATTTGATCGGGTTATGGGTAAGCAAGTTTTCGGCGTTTCGTCATCTGTTTCCGTGTAACCCATAGACCGTTCAATTTCGCGTGCTTGTTTAAAGATTTTTGCAATATCAGGGTGATGTTCGAATGTGATGTGAGCACGATATATTGGCTTGATACCTTTTCTAAACTGGTCAGCTGCTAGTTCTTCTGCCAGTTCTATTGCTCCAGTTCGGCTTTTAAGCGCTGAACTGTCAACTGCTTGCCTAAGTTCCGTTAAATATCTGATTATTCTCTTATGAAATTCCGTAACTGATTCTTTATTTTTTTGCTGAAATTTCGAAATTTCCCAAAACCACATTAAAATTGGTTTTTTAATAATGAATTTCTCCTTTAATGTTCCCACTAATTCGTCTATTGTCGGAATTGGAGAACCTTCTAATGCTTCGAGAGCTGCCCCTTTACATCTGCTTTTTAAGAACGCTACAATTGTCTTTTCCCCAGTCGCGGAAATGAATTCTTTTGCTGTATCGCAATATTCCAAATAACTTGTAAGTGAAATTGTTTTACTTGTTCCATCAAACTCCGGTAAATATTTTGTGAAATCTCTATAACTATTGTACAACTGTGTCGTATTATTATCTACTGGATGTTGCGATGTTGATGGGACTTGAAATGATGAAGAGAAAGTGTTCTGTGACAAAGGCTGCGCTGGCCCTTGTTGTTGATGTGGTTGCGAAGGGTTGAACGCCGTCGAAGTTTCCATAGGGATTTCGGTGTCGTTAGGCATTGTAAATGTTTTGACTTACTCGTTGAAGATCTTGTAGATGTCGAGAAGAAGAAAGGTTCTTGTAGATGTAGTAGATGACGATTTATGATGCTTGTGCAGGCGGTCGAAAAAGGTGTCGAGTAGCTACTGGAAATTGACCTGGCCCTTGAAGATCGGTGATGGTTGTACGCGTGCCGTCTGGTCACACTTGCTGCCGTCTTCACAATATCGAAGGATGACTTCGCTTTCAAGTGTTCAGTGATTTATGGCGCGAACAAAGATTGTCTTTCCTTCTTTTTTCACGATTTATTTGAAAAGTTTACGTTTTGTGTACCGGTTTACTTGTTAGTGATACTCTGTTAAGAATTGTAACACGAAATTTGTTAATTTTGTGTAATTTTGGTTGATTTTCGCTGTTATCAAATTTAGTGATGGTGCGATTTAAATTGTATCGGCTGTCACCAGTTTTATTGGTGATATGGTTTATTTGTTGTTTTCTGTTGCCACCAGTTTTATTATGGTGTGGATTTGAGTTGTTTCTGCTGCTTTCCGCTGACACCAGTTTTATTGCTGGTGCGAATTCGTTTGTTTCCGCTGCCACCAGTTTTATTGATATATAATTTGTTACGTCCCGAGAGAGGGATCGTGAACGAGTTTTGTGACCACCGGATTTGGAGCGCGAAGATTTGAATATCTTTCGCCAGAGAGTCTGATGGTTGGTCCGCAACTCGCGAAATACAAATTTATTATCAATGTGGGTTTTTATACCCGATACTCTTCGGAGATGTTTTGGAGGTTTTTAGATCGGAGAAATCTTTGAGTAATTTCCCGAATAAAATATTAGCCGATTTAACAAATTAACAGAGTTTTATTTAATATTTCAATCACTATTGTTTTACAAGTTCGGTACAACGTATTGTTTGTCGATAATAGTTCGGATTATCACGGATTGAGAGATCTCAGTCTCGTCAATCGAGTTTTAATAATTCGGTCGAAGTCCGGATAATTTCAAAGTAAATTTGGTCTGGATTTTAACGGACGTTACGACGACGTGAACAGAGTAAACTTTTATCGAAGTGAAGTCGTCAAATAGAATTGAACAGAGTTTATATAGTAAGTTTTGATCGAGGTAGTGGGAGATGATTCGCGTCTCCCACGGATTAACAAAAACGTATCCATACGCTATAAGATGTAGGTCAGATTTGGTATGGGAGGAGATCTCCCTATTTTTAAATGTTAAAGTTGTTATTTAAAGTTTGTACATAGAGGTTTCGTTTACAGAGTTTTTTATAACAGTGGTGCATAGACGCACGCATTGCGTCTAGCAGTCGTTAACCCATTTTTGGCTTCCGGGTGTTTGCTTTTTGATTTCGAGCATTCGTTACTTTGGGTAGGGGTTATCGTAGTTCAAAAATAAAAGGCAGTACGTTATAAAGTTTATGTCGTACTGCGTGCATGTATCGAAAGATAATTAGAAAAGGAGGAAAAGATGTTTGCTGTGGGAAAACACTTGAAGAGTTTTTCCCGTGCCCTATTTTAACTTTTACGACTTTTCGAGGAAGTGTCCACTGTCAATCTCAGAGGAGGTTTGCTACCAAATTAATAAAAGAATTTGTATGCAGTGGCTTTTCTATTAAGAAGAGTCTAATAGTGAAAAGTAGGACGTTACACGTGCCGTGAGTTTTTGAACGAGGGGTATTTTATGGCTTGTCGTAAATTTGGGTGCACTTAGTGACTACATATGCTTCGCCGAAAGAAGATACCAATAGACGCGTGCCCTGCAAGTACCTACTGTGGGTATTGCGTGTTTTTTTAATGGGGGCTAAAAAAAGAGTTCGAGCGTGAGAGCTGGGACGTAACAGTTATTACACCAATCGATTATAAGGTTCGCGCTAATGGAAGTTTGCACCGCGTTAAGACAGAGTGAACATTTTTTGTATTTATCGCTTCACTTTGTTTATTTAGACGTGCCAATAGAGATTTATAGAAATCTCTGATCAAAAAAACATTCTGAATAAATATTGTGCTGAGTTTTCCTTAAATAATGTTTTTGAAAAGTTTTCTATCTACGAAGTTATTACACCGATCGATTATAAGGTTCGCGCTGACGGAAGTTTGCACCGCGTTAAGACAGAGTGAACATTTTTTGTATGTATCGCTTCACTTTGTTTATTTAGACGTGCCAATAGAGATTTATAGAAATCTCTGATCAGAAAAACATTCTGAATAAATATTGTGCTGAGTTTTCCTTAAATAATGTTTTTGAAAAGTTTTCCATCTACGAAGTTATTACACCGATCGATTATAAGGTTCGCGATGATGGAAGTTTGCACCGCGTTAAGACAGAGTGAACATTTTTTGTATTTATCGCTTCACTTTGTTTATTTAGACGTGCCAATAGAGATTTATAGAAATCTCTGATCAGAAAAACATTCTGAATAAATATTGTGCTGAGTTTTCCTTAAATAATGTTTTTGAAAAGTTTTCTATCTACGAAGTTATTACACCGATCGATTATAAAGTTCGCGCTGATAGAAGTTTGCACCGCGTTAAGACAGAGTGAACATTTTTTGTATTTATCGCTTCACTTTGTTTATTTAGACGTGTTAATAGAGATTTATAGAAATCTCTGATCAAAAAAACATTCTGAATAAATATTGTGCTGAGTTTTCCTTAAATAATGTTTTTGAAAAGTTTTCTATCTACGAAGTTATTACACCGATCGATTATAAGGTTCGCGCTGACGGAAGTTTGCACCGCGTTAAGACAGAGTGAACATTTTTTGTATGTATCGCTTCACTTTGTTTATTTAGACGTGCCAATAGAGATTTATAGAAATCTCCGATCAGAAAAACATTCTGAATAAATATTGTGCTGAGTTTTCCTTAAATAATGTTTTTGAAAAGTTTTCTATCTACGAAGTTATTACACCGATCGATTATAAGGTTCGCGATGATGGAAGTTTGCACCGCGTTAAGACAGAGTGAACATTTTTTGTATTTATCGCTTCACTTTGTTCATTTAGACGTGCCAATAGAGATCTATAGAAATCTCTCATCAGAAAAATATTCTTAAAAAATATTGTGCTGGGTTTTTATTGAATGTTTTCGATAAACTTCTTACACCGATTAACTATAAGACTCTCGCTGATCAAAGTTTGCACCGAGCTAACACAGAGTGAACATTTTTTGGATTTCGCTTCACTCTGTTTATTTAGACAGACATGCCAATTCAGAGATTTGTAGAAATCTTTCATCAGAAAAACATTCTCAACACATTTTGTACTGAGCTGTTCTCGAATAATGTTTTTGAAAAGTTTTCAATAAATCTAGAGACGCGGCAGCGTCTCGACGCCAAGTAATTTAAAAAAAAATGCAAATCTCCCGCTAACTTCTCACGCTCAAGGCAACGCGCCGCTCTCATTATACTCTAACGCGGAGTTTTTATCGGTCCAACAGAAATTCAACTCGCTCGTTCTCGCACGCTTGTGCTTTAATCGAAAATTTAATGACACTTTAGTATAGGAATTACATGTTTCTCTTGCAAATGAGCCTACTCACATTACGACCCGTGGAGCCAATATATGCGTACTCATAATATTACGCTGCCGTTTTCGTGAAAAAATTACAAACCGATATATATATCACCTATGTCACGCTACGATTATGGCGAGGGGGAGTCGGAAAGGGGAATTTGTGTGTCAAAATATAAAAATGTCAAAAGTGACTTAAACAGCAGTGCGCGAAGCTAATACATACATATATATATATATATATATAATATAGAACGATACGTCGTCGACGTTTTCACCTATAATCATCTATAATATAAAAAGAATAAAAACGGTGATGACGATTTATGCCATTTCGTACATTTTATTTGAAAGTTACTGATAAAAAATAATGTACATAAAACAGTGCGCGATGTGCATAAGGGAATATTTCGTAGTTGAGGTTAAGTAATAAAACCTTATACATTAAATAAAGACAGCTTCATTTTCAACAATTTTTCAGTTTTCTGTTTTCTTATTCTTTTTTATAATATAATAATAATGAATGTCTTGAGTAATGTTTGTGAAATTTTCTATAAAGTTTTTATTGATTATAAGGCTCTTGTTGATCTCGCTGATGGAAGTTTACCCCAAGCTAGTACGGTGTGAACATTTTTTAGATTTATCGCTTCACTTTGTGTATTTAGACATGCCAATAGAGATTTATAGAAATCTCTGGTCAGAAAAACATTCTGAATATATATTGTGCTGAGCTTTTCTTGATAATATTTTGAAAAGTTTTCTACGAAGTTATTACACCAATCGATTATAAGGTTCGCGCTAATGGAAGTTTGCACCGCGTTAAGACAGAGTGAACATTTTTTGTATTTATCGCTTCACTTTGTTTATTTAGACGTGCCAATAGAGATTTATAGAAATCTCTGATCAAAAAAACATTCTGAATAAATATTGTGCTGAGTTTTCCTTAAATAATGTTTTTGAAAAGTTTTCTATCTACGAAGTTATTACACCGATCGATTATAAGGTTCGCGCTGACGGAAGTTTGCACCGCGTTAAGACAGAGTGAACATTTTTTGTATGTATCGCTTCACTTTGTTTATTTAGACGTGCCAATAGAGATTTATAGAAATCTCTGATCAGAAAAACATTCTGAATAAATATTGTGCTGAGTTTTCCTTAAATAATGTTTTTGAAAAGTTTTCCATCTACGAAGTTATTACACCGATCGATTATAAGGTTCGCGATGATGGAAGTTTGCACCGCGTTAAGACAGAGTGAACATTTTTTGTATTTATCGCTTCACTTTGTTTATTTAGACGTGCCAATAGAGATTTATAGAAATCTCTGATCAGAAAAACATTCTGAATAAATATTGTGCTGAGTTTTCCTTAAATAATGTTTTTGAAAAGTTTTCTATCTACGAAGTTATTACACCGATCGATTATAAAGTTCGCGCTGATAGAAGTTTGCACCGCGTTAAGACAGAGTGAACATTTTTTGTATTTATCGCTTCACTTTGTTTATTTAGACGTGTTAATAGAGATTTATAGAAATCTCTGATCAAAAAAACATTCTGAATAAATATTGTGCTGAGTTTTCCTTAAATAATGTTTTTGAAAAGTTTTCTATCTACGAAGTTATTACACCGATCGATTATAAGGTTCGCGCTGACGGAAGTTTGCACCGCGTTAAGACAGAGTGAACATTTTTTGTATGTATCGCTTCACTTTGTTTATTTAGACGTGCCAATAGAGATTTATAGAAATCTCCGATCAGAAAAACATTCTGAATAAATATTGTGCTGAGTTTTCCTTAAATAATGTTTTTGAAAAGTTTTCTATCTACGAAGTTATTACACCGATCGATTATAAGGTTCGCGATGATGGAAGTTTGCACCGCGTTAAGACAGAGTGAACATTTTTTGTATTTATCGCTTCACTTTGTTCATTTAGACGTGCCAATAGAGATCTATAGAAATCTCTCATCAGAAAAATATTCTTAAAAAATATTGTGCTGGGTTTTTATTGAATGTTTTCGATAAACTTCTTACACCGATTAACTATAAGACTCTCGCTGATCAAAGTTTGCACCGAGCTAACACAGAGTGAACATTTTTTGGATTTCGCTTCACTCTGTTTATTTAGACAGACATGCCAATTCAGAGATTTGTAGAAATCTTTCATCAGAAAAACATTCTCAACACATTTTGTACTGAGCTGTTCTCGAATAATGTTTTTGAAAAGTTTTCAATAAATCTAGAGACGCGGCAGCGTCTCGACGCCAAGTAATTTAAAAAAAAATGCAAATCTCCCGCTAACTTCTCACGCTCAAGGCAACGCGCCGCTCTCATTATACTCTAACGCGGAGTTTTTATCGGTCCAACAGAAATTCAACTCGCTCGTTCTCGCACGCTTGTGCTTTAATCGAAAATTTAATGACACTTTAGTATAGGAATTACATGTTTCTCTTGCAAATGAGCCTACTCACATTACGACCCGTGGAGCCAATATATGCGTACTCATAATATTACGCTGCCGTTTTCGTGAAAAAATTACAAACCGATATATATATCACCTATGTCACGCTACGATTATGGCGAGGGGGAGTCGGAAAGGGGAATTTGTGTGTCAAAATATAAAAATGTCAAAAGTGACTTAAACAGCAGTGCGCGAAGCTAATACATACATATATATATATATATATATAATATAGAACGATACGTCGTCGACGTTTTCACCTATAATCATCTATAATATAAAAAGAATAAAAACGGTGATGACGATTTATGCCATTTCGTACATTTTATTTGAAAGTTACTGATAAAAAATAATGTACATAAAACAGTGCGCGATGTGCATAAGGGAATATTTCGTAGTTGAGGTTAAGTAATAAAACCTTATACATTAAATAAAGACAGCTTCATTTTCAACAATTTTTCAGTTTTCTGTTTTCTTATTCTTTTTTATAATATAATAATAATGAATGTCTTGAGTAATGTTTGTGAAATTTTCTATAAAGTTTTTATTGATTATAAGGCTCTTGTTGATCTCGCTGATGGAAGTTTACCCCAAGCTAGTACGGTGTGAACATTTTTTAGATTTATCGCTTCACTTTGTGTATTTAGACATGCCAATAGAGATTTATAGAAATCTCTGGTCAGAAAAACATTCTGAATATATATTGTGCTGAGCTTTTCTTGATAATATTTTGAAAAGTTTTCTACGAAGTTATTACACCAATCGATTATAAGGTTCGCGCTAATGGAAGTTTGCACCGCGTTAAGACAGAGTGAACATTTTTTGTATTTATCGCTTCACTTTGTTTATTTAGACGTGCCAATAGAGATTTATAGAAATCTCTGATCAAAAAAACATTCTGAATAAATATTGTGCTGAGTTTTCCTTAAATAATGTTTTTGAAAAGTTTTCTATCTACGAAGTTATTACACCGATCGATTATAAGGTTCGCGCTGACGGAAGTTTGCACCGCGTTAAGACAGAGTGAACATTTTTTGTATGTATCGCTTCACTTTGTTTATTTAGACGTGCCAATAGAGATTTATAGAAATCTCTGATCAGAAAAACATTCTGAATAAATATTGTGCTGAGTTTTCCTTAAATAATGTTTTTGAAAAGTTTTCCATCTACGAAGTTATTACACCGATCGATTATAAGGTTCGCGATGATGGAAGTTTGCACCGCGTTAAGACAGAGTGAACATTTTTTGTATTTATCGCTTCACTTTGTTTATTTAGACGTGCCAATAGAGATTTATAGAAATCTCTGATCAGAAAAACATTCTGAATAAATATTGTGCTGAGTTTTCCTTAAATAATGTTTTTGAAAAGTTTTCTATCTACGAAGTTATTACACCGATCGATTATAAAGTTCGCGCTGATAGAAGTTTGCACCGCGTTAAGACAGAGTGAACATTTTTTGTATTTATCGCTTCACTTTGTTTATTTAGACGTGTTAATAGAGATTTATAGAAATCTCTGATCAAAAAAACATTCTGAATAAATATTGTGCTGAGTTTTCCTTAAATAATGTTTTTGAAAAGTTTTCTATCTACGAAGTTATTACACCGATCGATTATAAGGTTCGCGCTGACGGAAGTTTGCACCGCGTTAAGACAGAGTGAACATTTTTTGTATGTATCGCTTCACTTTGTTTATTTAGACGTGCCAATAGAGATTTATAGAAATCTCCGATCAGAAAAACATTCTGAATAAATATTGTGCTGAGTTTTCCTTAAATAATGTTTTTGAAAAGTTTTCCATCTACGAAGTTATTACACCGATCGATTATAAGGTTCGCGATGATGGAAGTTTGCACCGCGTTAAGACAGAGTGAACATTTTTTGTATTTATCGCTTCACTTTGTTTATTTAGACGTGCCAATAGAGATTTATAGAAATCTCTGATCAGAAAAACATTCTGAATAAATATTGTGCTGAGTTTTCCTTAAATAATGTTTTTGAAAAGTTTTCTATCTACGAAGTTATTACACCGATCGATTATAAAGTTCGCGCTGATAGAAGTTTGCACCGCGTTAAGACAGAGTGAACATTTTTTGTATTTATCGCTTCACTTTGTTTATTTAGACGTGCCAATAGAGATTTATAGAAATCTCTGATCAGAAAAACATTCTGAATAAATATTGTGCTGAGTTTTCCTTAAATAATGTTTTTGAAAAGTTTTCTATCTACGAAGTTATTACACCGATCGATTATAAGGTTCGCGATGATGGAAGTTTGCACCGCGTTAAGACAGAGTGAACATTTTTTGTATTTATCGCTTCACTTTGTTCATTTAGACGTGCCAATAGAGATCTATAGAAATCTCTCATCAGAAAAATATTCTTAAAAAATATTGTGCTGGGTTTTTATTGAATGTTTTCGATAAACTTCTTACACCGATTAACTATAAGACTCTCGCTGATCAAAGTTTGCACCGAGCTAACACAGAGTGAACATTTTTTGGATTTCGCTTCACTCTGTTTATTTAGACAGACATGCCAATTCAGAGATTTGTAGAAATCTTTCATCAGAAAAACATTCTCAACACATTTTGTACTGAGCTGTTCTCGAATAATGTTTTTGAAAAGTTTTCAATAAATCTAGAGACGCGGCAGCGTCTCGACGCCAAGTAATTTAAAAAAAAATGCAAATCTCCCGCTAACTTCTCACGCTCAAGGCAACGCGCCGCTCTCATTATACTCTAACGCGGAGTTTTTATCGGTCCAACAGAAATTCAACTCGCTCGTTCTCGCACGCTTGTGCTTTAATCGAAAATTTAATGACACTTTAGTATAGGAATTACATGTTTCTCTTGCAAATGAGCCTACTCACATTACGACCCGTGGAGCCAATATATGCGTACTCATAATATTACGCTGCCGTTTTCGTGAAAAAATTACAAACCGATATATATATCACCTATGTCACGCTACGATTATGGCGAGGGGGAGTCGGAAAGGGGAATTTGTGTGTCAAAATATAAAAATGTCAAAAGTGACTTAAACAGCAGTGCGCGAAGCTAATACATACATATATATATATATATATATAATATAGAACGATACGTCGTCGACGTTTTCACCTATAATCATCTATAATATAAAAAGAATAAAAACGGTGATGACGATTTATGCCATTTCGTACATTTTATTTGAAAGTTACTGATAAAAAATAATGTACATAAAACAGTGCGCGATGTGCATAAGGGAATATTTCGTAGTTGAGGTTAAGTAATAAAACCTTATACATTAAATAAAGACAGCTTCATTTTCAACAATTTTTCAGTTTTCTGTTTTCTTATTCTTTTTTATAATATAATAATAATGAATGTCTTGAGTAATGTTTGTGAAATTTTCTATAAAGTTTTTATTGATTATAAGGCTCTTGTTGATCTCGCTGATGGAAGTTTACCCCAAGCTAGTACGGTGTGAACATTTTTTAGATTTATCGCTTCACTTTGTGTATTTAGACATGCCAATAGAGATTTATAGAAATCTCTGGTCAGAAAAACATTCTGAATATATATTGTGCTGAGCTTTTCTTGATAATATTTTGAAAAGTTTTCTACGAAGTTATTACACCAATCGATTATAAGGTTCGCGCTAATGGAAGTTTGCACCGCGTTAAGACAGAGTGAACATTTTTTGTATTTATCGCTTCACTTTGTTTATTTAGACGTGCCAATAGAGATTTATAGAAATCTCTGATCAAAAAAACATTCTGAATAAATATTGTGCTGAGTTTTCCTTAAATAATGTTTTTGAAAAGTTTTCTATCTACGAAGTTATTACACCGATCGATTATAAGGTTCGCGCTGACGGAAGTTTGCACCGCGTTAAGACAGAGTGAACATTTTTTGTATGTATCGCTTCACTTTGTTTATTTAGACGTGCCAATAGAGATTTATAGAAATCTCTGATCAGAAAAACATTCTGAATAAATATTGTGCTGAGTTTTCCTTAAATAATGTTTTTGAAAAGTTTTCCATCTACGAAGTTATTACACCGATCGATTATAAGGTTCGCGATGATGGAAGTTTGCACCGCGTTAAGACAGAGTGAACATTTTTTGTATTTATCGCTTCACTTTGTTTATTTAGACGTGCCAATAGAGATTTATAGAAATCTCTGATCAGAAAAACATTCTGAATAAATATTGTGCTGAGTTTTCCTTAAATAATGTTTTTGAAAAGTTTTCTATCTACGAAGTTATTACACCGATCGATTATAAAGTTCGCGCTGATAGAAGTTTGCACCGCGTTAAGACAGAGTGAACATTTTTTGTATTTATCGCTTCACTTTGTTTATTTAGACGTGTTAATAGAGATTTATAGAAATCTCTGATCAAAAAAACATTCTGAATAAATATTGTGCTGAGTTTTCCTTAAATAATGTTTTTGAAAAGTTTTCTATCTACGAAGTTATTACACCGATCGATTATAAGGTTCGCGCTGACGGAAGTTTGCACCGCGTTAAGACAGAGTGAACATTTTTTGTATGTATCGCTTCACTTTGTTTATTTAGACGTGCCAATAGAGATTTATAGAAATCTCCGATCAGAAAAACATTCTGAATAAATATTGTGCTGAGTTTTCCTTAAATAATGTTTTTGAAAAGTTTTCCATCTACGAAGTTATTACACCGATCGATTATAAGGTTCGCGATGATGGAAGTTTGCACCGCGTTAAGACAGAGTGAACATTTTTTGTATTTATCGCTTCACTTTGTTTATTTAGACGTGCCAATAGAGATTTATAGAAATCTCTGATCAGAAAAACATTCTGAATAAATATTGTGCTGAGTTTTCCTTAAATAATGTTTTTGAAAAGTTTTCTATCTACGAAGTTATTACACCGATCGATTATAAAGTTCGCGCTGATAGAAGTTTGCACCGCGTTAAGACAGAGTGAACATTTTTTGTATTTATCGCTTCACTTTGTTTATTTAGACGTGCCAATAGAGATTTATAGAAATCTCTGATCAGAAAAACATTCTGAATAAATATTGTGCTGAGTTTTCCTTAAATAATGTTTTTGAAAAGTTTTCTATCTACGAAGTTATTACACCGATCGATTATAAGGTTCGCGATGATGGAAGTTTGCACCGCGTTAAGACAGAGTGAACATTTTTTGTATTTATCGCTTCACTTTGTTCATTTAGACGTGCCAATAGAGATCTATAGAAATCTCTCATCAGAAAAATATTCTTAAAAAATATTGTGCTGGGTTTTTATTGAATGTTTTCGATAAACTTCTTACACCGATTAACTATAAGACTCTCGCTGATCAAAGTTTGCACCGAGCTAACACAGAGTGAACATTTTTTGGATTTCGCTTCACTCTGTTTATTTAGACAGACATGCCAATTCAGAGATTTGTAGAAATCTTTCATCAGAAAAACATTCTCAACACATTTTGTACTGAGCTGTTCTCGAATAATGTTTTTGAAAAGTTTTCAATAAATCTAGAGACGCGGCAGCGTCTCGACGCCAAGTAATTTAAAAAAAAATGCAAATCTCCCGCTAACTTCTCACGCTCAAGGCAACGCGCCGCTCTCATTATACTCTAACGCGGAGTTTTTATCGGTCCAACAGAAATTCAACTCGCTCGTTCTCGCACGCTTGTGCTTTAATCGAAAATTTAATGACACTTTAGTATAGGAATTACATGTTTCTCTTGCAAATGAGCCTACTCACATTACGACCCGTGGAGCCAATATATGCGTACTCATAATATTACGCTGCCGTTTTCGTGAAAAAATTACAAACCGATATATATATCACCTATGTCACGCTACGATTATGGCGAGGGGGAGTCGGAAAGGGGAATTTGTGTGTCAAAATATAAAAATGTCAAAAGTGACTTAAACAGCAGTGCGCGAAGCTAATACATACATATATATATATATATATATAATATAGAACGATACGTCGTCGACGTTTTCACCTATAATCATCTATAATATAAAAAGAATAAAAACGGTGATGACGATTTATGCCATTTCGTACATTTTATTTGAAAGTTACTGATAAAAAATAATGTACATAAAACAGTGCGCGATGTGCATAAGGGAATATTTCGTAGTTGAGGTTAAGTAATAAAACCTTATACATTAAATAAAGACAGCTTCATTTTCAACAATTTTTCAGTTTTCTGTTTTCTTATTCTTTTTTATAATATAATAATAATGAATGTCTTGAGTAATGTTTGTGAAATTTTCTATAAAGTTTTTATTGATTATAAGGCTCTTGTTGATCTCGCTGATGGAAGTTTACCCCAAGCTAGTACGGTGTGAACATTTTTTAGATTTATCGCTTCACTTTGTGTATTTAGACATGCCAATAGAGATTTATAGAAATCTCTGGTCAGAAAAACATTCTGAATATATATTGTGCTGAGCTTTTCTTGATAATATTTTGAAAAGTTTTCTACGAAGTTATTACACCAATCGATTATAAGGTTCGCGCTAATGGAAGTTTGCACCGCGTTAAGACAGAGTGAACATTTTTTGTATTTATCGCTTCACTTTGTTTATTTAGACGTGCCAATAGAGATTTATAGAAATCTCTGATCAAAAAAACATTCTGAATAAATATTGTGCTGAGTTTTCCTTAAATAATGTTTTTGAAAAGTTTTCTATCTACGAAGTTATTACACCGATCGATTATAAGGTTCGCGCTGACGGAAGTTTGCACCGCGTTAAGACAGAGTGAACATTTTTTGTATGTATCGCTTCACTTTGTTTATTTAGACGTGCCAATAGAGATTTATAGAAATCTCTGATCAGAAAAACATTCTGAATAAATATTGTGCTGAGTTTTCCTTAAATAATGTTTTTGAAAAGTTTTCCATCTACGAAGTTATTACACCGATCGATTATAAGGTTCGCGATGATGGAAGTTTGCACCGCGTTAAGACAGAGTGAACATTTTTTGTATTTATCGCTTCACTTTGTTTATTTAGACGTGCCAATAGAGATTTATAGAAATCTCTGATCAGAAAAACATTCTGAATAAATATTGTGCTGAGTTTTCCTTAAATAATGTTTTTGAAAAGTTTTCTATCTACGAAGTTATTACACCGATCGATTATAAAGTTCGCGCTGATAGAAGTTTGCACCGCGTTAAGACAGAGTGAACATTTTTTGTATTTATCGCTTCACTTTGTTTATTTAGACGTGTTAATAGAGATTTATAGAAATCTCTGATCAAAAAAACATTCTGAATAAATATTGTGCTGAGTTTTCCTTAAATAATGTTTTTGAAAAGTTTTCTATCTACGAAGTTATTACACCGATCGATTATAAGGTTCGCGCTGACGGAAGTTTGCACCGCGTTAAGACAGAGTGAACATTTTTTGTATGTATCGCTTCACTTTGTTTATTTAGACGTGCCAATAGAGATTTATAGAAATCTCCGATCAGAAAAACATTCTGAATAAATATTGTGCTGAGTTTTCCTTAAATAATGTTTTTGAAAAGTTTTCTATCTACGAAGTTATTACACCGATCGATTATAAGGTTCGCGATGATGGAAGTTTGCACCGCGTTAAGACAGAGTGAACATTTTTTGTATTTATCGCTTCACTTTGTTCATTTAGACGTGCCAATAGAGATCTATAGAAATCTCTCATCAGAAAAATATTCTTAAAAAATATTGTGCTGGGTTTTTATTGAATGTTTTCGATAAACTTCTTACACCGATTAACTATAAGACTCTCGCTGATCAAAGTTTGCACCGAGCTAACACAGAGTGAACATTTTTTGGATTTCGCTTCACTCTGTTTATTTAGACAGACATGCCAATTCAGAGATTTGTAGAAATCTTTCATCAGAAAAACATTCTCAACACATTTTGTACTGAGCTGTTCTCGAATAATGTTTTTGAAAAGTTTTCAATAAATCTAGAGACGCGGCAGCGTCTCGACGCCAAGTAATTTAAAAAAAAATGCAAATCTCCCGCTAACTTCTCACGCTCAAGGCAACGCGCCGCTCTCATTATACTCTAACGCGGAGTTTTTATCGGTCCAACAGAAATTCAACTCGCTCGTTCTCGCACGCTTGTGCTTTAATCGAAAATTTAATGACACTTTAGTATAGGAATTACATGTTTCTCTTGCAAATGAGCCTACTCACATTACGACCCGTGGAGCCAATATATGCGTACTCATAATATTACGCTGCCGTTTTCGTGAAAAAATTACAAACCGATATATATATCACCTATGTCACGCTACGATTATGGCGAGGGGGAGTCGGAAAGGGGAATTTGTGTGTCAAAATATAAAAATGTCAAAAGTGACTTAAACAGCAGTGCGCGAAGCTAATACATACATATATATATATATATATATAATATAGAACGATACGTCGTCGACGTTTTCACCTATAATCATCTATAATATAAAAAGAATAAAAACGGTGATGACGATTTATGCCATTTCGTACATTTTATTTGAAAGTTACTGATAAAAAATAATGTACATAAAACAGTGCGCGATGTGCATAAGGGAATATTTCGTAGTTGAGGTTAAGTAATAAAACCTTATACATTAAATAAAGACAGCTTCATTTTCAACAATTTTTCAGTTTTCTGTTTTCTTATTCTTTTTTATAATATAATAATAATGAATGTCTTGAGTAATGTTTGTGAAATTTTCTATAAAGTTTTTATTGATTATAAGGCTCTTGTTGATCTCGCTGATGGAAGTTTACCCCAAGCTAGTACGGTGTGAACATTTTTTAGATTTATCGCTTCACTTTGTGTATTTAGACATGCCAATAGAGATTTATAGAAATCTCTGGTCAGAAAAACATTCTGAATATATATTGTGCTGAGCTTTTCTTGATAATATTTTGAAAAGTTTTCTACGAAGTTATTACACCAATCGATTATAAGGTTCGCGCTAATGGAAGTTTGCACCGCGTTAAGACAGAGTGAACATTTTTTGTATTTATCGCTTCACTTTGTTTATTTAGACGTGCCAATAGAGATTTATAGAAATCTCTGATCAAAAAAACATTCTGAATAAATATTGTGCTGAGTTTTCCTTAAATAATGTTTTTGAAAAGTTTTCTATCTACGAAGTTATTACACCGATCGATTATAAGGTTCGCGCTGACGGAAGTTTGCACCGCGTTAAGACAGAGTGAACATTTTTTGTATGTATCGCTTCACTTTGTTTATTTAGACGTGCCAATAGAGATTTATAGAAATCTCTGATCAGAAAAACATTCTGAATAAATATTGTGCTGAGTTTTCCTTAAATAATGTTTTTGAAAAGTTTTCCATCTACGAAGTTATTACACCGATCGATTATAAGGTTCGCGATGATGGAAGTTTGCACCGCGTTAAGACAGAGTGAACATTTTTTGTATTTATCGCTTCACTTTGTTTATTTAGACGTGCCAATAGAGATTTATAGAAATCTCTGATCAGAAAAACATTCTGAATAAATATTGTGCTGAGTTTTCCTTAAATAATGTTTTTGAAAAGTTTTCTATCTACGAAGTTATTACACCGATCGATTATAAAGTTCGCGCTGATAGAAGTTTGCACCGCGTTAAGACAGAGTGAACATTTTTTGTATTTATCGCTTCACTTTGTTTATTTAGACGTGCCAATAGAGATTTATAGAAATCTCTGATCAGAAAAACATTCTGAATAAATATTGTGCTGAGTTTTCCTTAAATAATGTTTTTGAAAAGTTTTCTATCTACGAAGTTATTACACCGATCGATTATAAGGTTCGCGATGATGGAAGTTTGCACCGCGTTAAGACAGAGTGAACATTTTTTGTATTTATCGCTTCACTTTGTTCATTTAGACGTGCCAATAGAGATCTATAGAAATCTCTCATCAGAAAAATATTCTTAAAAAATATTGTGCTGGGTTTTTATTGAATGTTTTCGATAAACTTCTTACACCGATTAACTATAAGACTCTCGCTGATCAAAGTTTGCACCGAGCTAACACAGAGTGAACATTTTTTGGATTTCGCTTCACTCTGTTTATTTAGACAGACATGCCAATTCAGAGATTTGTAGAAATCTTTCATCAGAAAAACATTCTCAACACATTTTGTACTGAGCTGTTCTCGAATAATGTTTTTGAAAAGTTTTCAATAAATCTAGAGACGCGGCAGCGTCTCGACGCCAAGTAATTTAAAAAAAAATGCAAATCTCCCGCTAACTTCTCACGCTCAAGGCAACGCGCCGCTCTCATTATACTCTAACGCGGAGTTTTTATCGGTCCAACAGAAATTCAACTCGCTCGTTCTCGCACGCTTGTGCTTTAATCGAAAATTTAATGACACTTTAGTATAGGAATTACATGTTTCTCTTGCAAATGAGCCTACTCACATTACGACCCGTGGAGCCAATATATGCGTACTCATAATATTACGCTGCCGTTTTCGTGAAAAAATTACAAACCGATATATATATCACCTATGTCACGCTACGATTATGGCGAGGGGGAGTCGGAAAGGGGAATTTGTGTGTCAAAATATAAAAATGTCAAAAGTGACTTAAACAGCAGTGCGCGAAGCTAATACATACATATATATATATATATATATAATATAGAACGATACGTCGTCGACGTTTTCACCTATAATCATCTATAATATAAAAAGAATAAAAACGGTGATGACGATTTATGCCATTTCGTACATTTTATTTGAAAGTTACTGATAAAAAATAATGTACATAAAACAGTGCGCGATGTGCATAAGGGAATATTTCGTAGTTGAGGTTAAGTAATAAAACCTTATACATTAAATAAAGACAGCTTCATTTTCAACAATTTTTCAGTTTTCTGTTTTCTTATTCTTTTTTATAATATAATAATAATGAATGTCTTGAGTAATGTTTGTGAAATTTTCTATAAAGTTTTTATTGATTATAAGGCTCTTGTTGATCTCGCTGATGGAAGTTTACCCCAAGCTAGTACGGTGTGAACATTTTTTAGATTTATCGCTTCACTTTGTGTATTTAGACATGCCAATAGAGATTTATAGAAATCTCTGGTCAGAAAAACATTCTGAATATATATTGTGCTGAGCTTTTCTTGATAATATTTTGAAAAGTTTTCTACGAAGTTATTACACCAATCGATTATAAGGTTCGCGCTAATGGAAGTTTGCACCGCGTTAAGACAGAGTGAACATTTTTTGTATTTATCGCTTCACTTTGTTTATTTAGACGTGCCAATAGAGATTTATAGAAATCTCTGATCAAAAAAACATTCTGAATAAATATTGTGCTGAGTTTTCCTTAAATAATGTTTTTGAAAAGTTTTCTATCTACGAAGTTATTACACCGATCGATTATAAGGTTCGCGCTGACGGAAGTTTGCACCGCGTTAAGACAGAGTGAACATTTTTTGTATGTATCGCTTCACTTTGTTTATTTAGACGTGCCAATAGAGATTTATAGAAATCTCTGATCAGAAAAACATTCTGAATAAATATTGTGCTGAGTTTTCCTTAAATAATGTTTTTGAAAAGTTTTCCATCTACGAAGTTATTACACCGATCGATTATAAGGTTCGCGATGATGGAAGTTTGCACCGCGTTAAGACAGAGTGAACATTTTTTGTATTTATCGCTTCACTTTGTTTATTTAGACGTGCCAATAGAGATTTATAGAAATCTCTGATCAGAAAAACATTCTGAATAAATATTGTGCTGAGTTTTCCTTAAATAATGTTTTTGAAAAGTTTTCTATCTACGAAGTTATTACACCGATCGATTATAAAGTTCGCGCTGATAGAAGTTTGCACCGCGTTAAGACAGAGTGAACATTTTTTGTATTTATCGCTTCACTTTGTTTATTTAGACGTGTTAATAGAGATTTATAGAAATCTCTGATCAAAAAAACATTCTGAATAAATATTGTGCTGAGTTTTCCTTAAATAATGTTTTTGAAAAGTTTTCTATCTACGAAGTTATTACACCGATCGATTATAAGGTTCGCGCTGACGGAAGTTTGCACCGCGTTAAGACAGAGTGAACATTTTTTGTATGTATCGCTTCACTTTGTTTATTTAGACGTGCCAATAGAGATTTATAGAAATCTCCGATCAGAAAAACATTCTGAATAAATATTGTGCTGAGTTTTCCTTAAATAATGTTTTTGAAAAGTTTTCCATCTACGAAGTTATTACACCGATCGATTATAAGGTTCGCGATGATGGAAGTTTGCACCGCGTTAAGACAGAGTGAACATTTTTTGTATTTATCGCTTCACTTTGTTTATTTAGACGTGCCAATAGAGATTTATAGAAATCTCTGATCAGAAAAACATTCTGAATAAATATTGTGCTGAGTTTTCCTTAAATAATGTTTTTGAAAAGTTTTCTATCTACGAAGTTATTACACCGATCGATTATAAAGTTCGCGCTGATAGAAGTTTGCACCGCGTTAAGACAGAGTGAACATTTTTTGTATTTATCGCTTCACTTTGTTTATTTAGACGTGCCAATAGAGATTTATAGAAATCTCTGATCAGAAAAACATTCTGAATAAATATTGTGCTGAGTTTTCCTTAAATAATGTTTTTGAAAAGTTTTCTATCTACGAAGTTATTACACCGATCGATTATAAGGTTCGCGATGATGGAAGTTTGCACCGCGTTAAGACAGAGTGAACATTTTTTGTATTTATCGCTTCACTTTGTTCATTTAGACGTGCCAATAGAGATCTATAGAAATCTCTCATCAGAAAAATATTCTTAAAAAATATTGTGCTGGGTTTTTATTGAATGTTTTCGATAAACTTCTTACACCGATTAACTATAAGACTCTCGCTGATCAAAGTTTGCACCGAGCTAACACAGAGTGAACATTTTTTGGATTTCGCTTCACTCTGTTTATTTAGACAGACATGCCAATTCAGAGATTTGTAGAAATCTTTCATCAGAAAAACATTCTCAACACATTTTGTACTGAGCTGTTCTCGAATAATGTTTTTGAAAAGTTTTCAATAAATCTAGAGACGCGGCAGCGTCTCGACGCCAAGTAATTTAAAAAAAAATGCAAATCTCCCGCTAACTTCTCACGCTCAAGGCAACGCGCCGCTCTCATTATACTCTAACGCGGAGTTTTTATCGGTCCAACAGAAATTCAACTCGCTCGTTCTCGCACGCTTGTGCTTTAATCGAAAATTTAATGACACTTTAGTATAGGAATTACATGTTTCTCTTGCAAATGAGCCTACTCACATTACGACCCGTGGAGCCAATATATGCGTACTCATAATATTACGCTGCCGTTTTCGTGAAAAAATTACAAACCGATATATATATCACCTATGTCACGCTACGATTATGGCGAGGGGGAGTCGGAAAGGGGAATTTGTGTGTCAAAATATAAAAATGTCAAAAGTGACTTAAACAGCAGTGCGCGAAGCTAATACATACATATATATATATATATATATAATATAGAACGATACGTCGTCGACGTTTTCACCTATAATCATCTATAATATAAAAAGAATAAAAACGGTGATGACGATTTATGCCATTTCGTACATTTTATTTGAAAGTTACTGATAAAAAATAATGTACATAAAACAGTGCGCGATGTGCATAAGGGAATATTTCGTAGTTGAGGTTAAGTAATAAAACCTTATACATTAAATAAAGACAGCTTCATTTTCAACAATTTTTCAGTTTTCTGTTTTCTTATTCTTTTTTATAATATAATAATAATGAATGTCTTGAGTAATGTTTGTGAAATTTTCTATAAAGTTTTTATTGATTATAAGGCTCTTGTTGATCTCGCTGATGGAAGTTTACCCCAAGCTAGTACGGTGTGAACATTTTTTAGATTTATCGCTTCACTTTGTGTATTTAGACATGCCAATAGAGATTTATAGAAATCTCTGGTCAGAAAAACATTCTGAATATATATTGTGCTGAGCTTTTCTTGATAATATTTTGAAAAGTTTTCTACGAAGTTATTACACCAATCGATTATAAGGTTCGCGCTAATGGAAGTTTGCACCGCGTTAAGACAGAGTGAACATTTTTTGTATTTATCGCTTCACTTTGTTTATTTAGACGTGCCAATAGAGATTTATAGAAATCTCTGATCAAAAAAACATTCTGAATAAATATTGTGCTGAGTTTTCCTTAAATAATGTTTTTGAAAAGTTTTCTATCTACGAAGTTATTACACCGATCGATTATAAGGTTCGCGCTGACGGAAGTTTGCACCGCGTTAAGACAGAGTGAACATTTTTTGTATGTATCGCTTCACTTTGTTTATTTAGACGTGCCAATAGAGATTTATAGAAATCTCTGATCAGAAAAACATTCTGAATAAATATTGTGCTGAGTTTTCCTTAAATAATGTTTTTGAAAAGTTTTCCATCTACGAAGTTATTACACCGATCGATTATAAGGTTCGCGATGATGGAAGTTTGCACCGCGTTAAGACAGAGTGAACATTTTTTGTATTTATCGCTTCACTTTGTTTATTTAGACGTGCCAATAGAGATTTATAGAAATCTCTGATCAGAAAAACATTCTGAATAAATATTGTGCTGAGTTTTCCTTAAATAATGTTTTTGAAAAGTTTTCTATCTACGAAGTTATTACACCGATCGATTATAAAGTTCGCGCTGATAGAAGTTTGCACCGCGTTAAGACAGAGTGAACATTTTTTGTATTTATCGCTTCACTTTGTTTATTTAGACGTGTTAATAGAGATTTATAGAAATCTCTGATCAAAAAAACATTCTGAATAAATATTGTGCTGAGTTTTCCTTAAATAATGTTTTTGAAAAGTTTTCTATCTACGAAGTTATTACACCGATCGATTATAAGGTTCGCGCTGACGGAAGTTTGCACCGCGTTAAGACAGAGTGAACATTTTTTGTATGTATCGCTTCACTTTGTTTATTTAGACGTGCCAATAGAGATTTATAGAAATCTCCGATCAGAAAAACATTCTGAATAAATATTGTGCTGAGTTTTCCTTAAATAATGTTTTTGAAAAGTTTTCTATCTACGAAGTTATTACACCGATCGATTATAAGGTTCGCGATGATGGAAGTTTGCACCGCGTTAAGACAGAGTGAACATTTTTTGTATTTATCGCTTCACTTTGTTCATTTAGACGTGCCAATAGAGATCTATAGAAATCTCTCATCAGAAAAATATTCTTAAAAAATATTGTGCTGGGTTTTTATTGAATGTTTTCGATAAACTTCTTACACCGATTAACTATAAGACTCTCGCTGATCAAAGTTTGCACCGAGCTAACACAGAGTGAACATTTTTTGGATTTCGCTTCACTCTGTTTATTTAGACAGACATGCCAATTCAGAGATTTGTAGAAATCTTTCATCAGAAAAACATTCTCAACACATTTTGTACTGAGCTGTTCTCGAATAATGTTTTTGAAAAGTTTTCAATAAATCTAGAGACGCGGCAGCGTCTCGACGCCAAGTAATTTAAAAAAAAATGCAAATCTCCCGCTAACTTCTCACGCTCAAGGCAACGCGCCGCTCTCATTATACTCTAACGCGGAGTTTTTATCGGTCCAACAGAAATTCAACTCGCTCGTTCTCGCACGCTTGTGCTTTAATCGAAAATTTAATGACACTTTAGTATAGGAATTACATGTTTCTCTTGCAAATGAGCCTACTCACATTACGACCCGTGGAGCCAATATATGCGTACTCATAATATTACGCTGCCGTTTTCGTGAAAAAATTACAAACCGATATATATATCACCTATGTCACGCTACGATTATGGCGAGGGGGAGTCGGAAAGGGGAATTTGTGTGTCAAAATATAAAAATGTCAAAAGTGACTTAAACAGCAGTGCGCGAAGCTAATACATACATATATATATATATATATATATAATATAGAACGATACGTCGTCGACGTTTTCACCTATAATCATCTATAATATAAAAAGAATAAAAACGGTGATGACGATTTATGCCATTTCGTACATTTTATTTGAAAGTTACTGATAAAAAATAATGTACATAAAACAGTGCGCGATGTGCATAAGGGAATATTTCGTAGTTGAGGTTAAGTAATAAAACCTTATACATTAAATAAAGACAGCTTCATTTTCAACAATTTTTCAGTTTTCTGTTTTCTTATTCTTTTTTATAATATAATAATAATGAATGTCTTGAGTAATGTTTGTGAAATTTTCTATAAAGTTTTTATTGATTATAAGGCTCTTGTTGATCTCGCTGATGGAAGTTTACCCCAAGCTAGTACGGTGTGAACATTTTTTAGATTTATCGCTTCACTTTGTGTATTTAGACATGCCAATAGAGATTTATAGAAATCTCTGGTCAGAAAAACATTCTGAATATATATTGTGCTGAGCTTTTCTTGATAATATTTTGAAAAGTTTTCTACGAAGTTATTACACCAATCGATTATAAGGTTCGCGCTAATGGAAGTTTGCACCGCGTTAAGACAGAGTGAACATTTTTTGTATTTATCGCTTCACTTTGTTTATTTAGACGTGCCAATAGAGATTTATAGAAATCTCTGATCAAAAAAACATTCTGAATAAATATTGTGCTGAGTTTTCCTTAAATAATGTTTTTGAAAAGTTTTCTATCTACGAAGTTATTACACCGATCGATTATAAGGTTCGCGCTGACGGAAGTTTGCACCGCGTTAAGACAGAGTGAACATTTTTTGTATGTATCGCTTCACTTTGTTTATTTAGACGTGCCAATAGAGATTTATAGAAATCTCTGATCAGAAAAACATTCTGAATAAATATTGTGCTGAGTTTTCCTTAAATAATGTTTTTGAAAAGTTTTCCATCTACGAAGTTATTACACCGATCGATTATAAGGTTCGCGATGATGGAAGTTTGCACCGCGTTAAGACAGAGTGAACATTTTTTGTATTTATCGCTTCACTTTGTTTATTTAGACGTGCCAATAGAGATTTATAGAAATCTCTGATCAGAAAAACATTCTGAATAAATATTGTGCTGAGTTTTCCTTAAATAATGTTTTTGAAAAGTTTTCTATCTACGAAGTTATTACACCGATCGATTATAAAGTTCGCGCTGATAGAAGTTTGCACCGCGTTAAGACAGAGTGAACATTTTTTGTATTTATCGCTTCACTTTGTTTATTTAGACGTGTTAATAGAGATTTATAGAAATCTCTGATCAAAAAAACATTCTGAATAAATATTGTGCTGAGTTTTCCTTAAATAATGTTTTTGAAAAGTTTTCTATCTACGAAGTTATTACACCGATCGATTATAAGGTTCGCGCTGACGGAAGTTTGCACCGCGTTAAGACAGAGTGAACATTTTTTGTATGTATCGCTTCACTTTGTTTATTTAGACGTGCCAATAGAGATTTATAGAAATCTCCGATCAGAAAAACATTCTGAATAAATATTGTGCTGAGTTTTCCTTAAATAATGTTTTTGAAAAGTTTTCTATCTACGAAGTTATTACACCGATCGATTATAAGGTTCGCGATGATGGAAGTTTGCACCGCGTTAAGACAGAGTGAACATTTTTTGTATTTATCGCTTCACTTTGTTCATTTAGACGTGCCAATAGAGATCTATAGAAATCTCTCATCAGAAAAATATTCTTAAAAAATATTGTGCTGGGTTTTTATTGAATGTTTTCGATAAACTTCTTACACCGATTAACTATAAGACTCTCGCTGATCAAAGTTTGCACCGAGCTAACACAGAGTGAACATTTTTTGGATTTCGCTTCACTCTGTTTATTTAGACAGACATGCCAATTCAGAGATTTGTAGAAATCTTTCATCAGAAAAACATTCTCAACACATTTTGTACTGAGCTGTTCTCGAATAATGTTTTTGAAAAGTTTTCAATAAATCTAGAGACGCGGCAGCGTCTCGACGCCAAGTAATTTAAAAAAAAATGCAAATCTCCCGCTAACTTCTCACGCTCAAGGCAACGCGCCGCTCTCATTATACTCTAACGCGGAGTTTTTATCGGTCCAACAGAAATTCAACTCGCTCGTTCTCGCACGCTTGTGCTTTAATCGAAAATTTAATGACACTTTAGTATAGGAATTACATGTTTCTCTTGCAAATGAGCCTACTCACATTACGACCCGTGGAGCCAATATATGCGTACTCATAATATTACGCTGCCGTTTTCGTGAAAAAATTACAAACCGATATATATATCACCTATGTCACGCTACGATTATGGCGAGGGGGAGTCGGAAAGGGGAATTTGTGTGTCAAAATATAAAAATGTCAAAAGTGACTTAAACAGCAGTGCGCGAAGCTAATACATACATATATATATATATATATATAATATAGAACGATACGTCGTCGACGTTTTCACCTATAATCATCTATAATATAAAAAGAATAAAAACGGTGATGACGATTTATGCCATTTCGTACATTTTATTTGAAAGTTACTGATAAAAAATAATGTACATAAAACAGTGCGCGATGTGCATAAGGGAATATTTCGTAGTTGAGGTTAAGTAATAAAACCTTATACATTAAATAAAGACAGCTTCATTTTCAACAATTTTTCAGTTTTCTGTTTTCTTATTCTTTTTTATAATATAATAATAATGAATGTCTTGAGTAATGTTTGTGAAATTTTCTATAAAGTTTTTATTGATTATAAGGCTCTTGTTGATCTCGCTGATGGAAGTTTACCCCAAGCTAGTACGGTGTGAACATTTTTTAGATTTATCGCTTCACTTTGTGTATTTAGACATGCCAATAGAGATTTATAGAAATCTCTGGTCAGAAAAACATTCTGAATATATATTGTGCTGAGCTTTTCTTGATAATATTTTGAAAAGTTTTCTACGAAGTTATTACACCAATCGATTATAAGGTTCGCGCTAATGGAAGTTTGCACCGCGTTAAGACAGAGTGAACATTTTTTGTATTTATCGCTTCACTTTGTTTATTTAGACGTGCCAATAGAGATTTATAGAAATCTCTGATCAAAAAAACATTCTGAATAAATATTGTGCTGAGTTTTCCTTAAATAATGTTTTTGAAAAGTTTTCTATCTACGAAGTTATTACACCGATCGATTATAAGGTTCGCGCTGACGGAAGTTTGCACCGCGTTAAGACAGAGTGAACATTTTTTGTATGTATCGCTTCACTTTGTTTATTTAGACGTGCCAATAGAGATTTATAGAAATCTCTGATCAGAAAAACATTCTGAATAAATATTGTGCTGAGTTTTCCTTAAATAATGTTTTTGAAAAGTTTTCCATCTACGAAGTTATTACACCGATCGATTATAAGGTTCGCGATGATGGAAGTTTGCACCGCGTTAAGACAGAGTGAACATTTTTTGTATTTATCGCTTCACTTTGTTTATTTAGACGTGCCAATAGAGATTTATAGAAATCTCTGATCAGAAAAACATTCTGAATAAATATTGTGCTGAGTTTTCCTTAAATAATGTTTTTGAAAAGTTTTCTATCTACGAAGTTATTACACCGATCGATTATAAAGTTCGCGCTGATAGAAGTTTGCACCGCGTTAAGACAGAGTGAACATTTTTTGTATTTATCGCTTCACTTTGTTTATTTAGACGTGCCAATAGAGATTTATAGAAATCTCTGATCAGAAAAACATTCTGAATAAATATTGTGCTGAGTTTTCCTTAAATAATGTTTTTGAAAAGTTTTCTATCTACGAAGTTATTACACCGATCGATTATAAGGTTCGCGATGATGGAAGTTTGCACCGCGTTAAGACAGAGTGAACATTTTTTGTATTTATCGCTTCACTTTGTTCATTTAGACGTGCCAATAGAGATCTATAGAAATCTCTCATCAGAAAAATATTCTTAAAAAATATTGTGCTGGGTTTTTATTGAATGTTTTCGATAAACTTCTTACACCGATTAACTATAAGACTCTCGCTGATCAAAGTTTGCACCGAGCTAACACAGAGTGAACATTTTTTGGATTTCGCTTCACTCTGTTTATTTAGACAGACATGCCAATTCAGAGATTTGTAGAAATCTTTCATCAGAAAAACATTCTCAACACATTTTGTACTGAGCTGTTCTCGAATAATGTTTTTGAAAAGTTTTCAATAAATCTAGAGACGCGGCAGCGTCTCGACGCCAAGTAATTTAAAAAAAAATGCAAATCTCCCGCTAACTTCTCACGCTCAAGGCAACGCGCCGCTCTCATTATACTCTAACGCGGAGTTTTTATCGGTCCAACAGAAATTCAACTCGCTCGTTCTCGCACGCTTGTGCTTTAATCGAAAATTTAATGACACTTTAGTATAGGAATTACATGTTTCTCTTGCAAATGAGCCTACTCACATTACGACCCGTGGAGCCAATATATGCGTACTCATAATATTACGCTGCCGTTTTCGTGAAAAAATTACAAACCGATATATATATCACCTATGTCACGCTACGATTATGGCGAGGGGGAGTCGGAAAGGGGAATTTGTGTGTCAAAATATAAAAATGTCAAAAGTGACTTAAACAGCAGTGCGCGAAGCTAATACATACATATATATATATATATATATAATATAGAACGATACGTCGTCGACGTTTTCACCTATAATCATCTATAATATAAAAAGAATAAAAACGGTGATGACGATTTATGCCATTTCGTACATTTTATTTGAAAGTTACTGATAAAAAATAATGTACATAAAACAGTGCGCGATGTGCATAAGGGAATATTTCGTAGTTGAGGTTAAGTAATAAAACCTTATACATTAAATAAAGACAGCTTCATTTTCAACAATTTTTCAGTTTTCTGTTTTCTTATTCTTTTTTATAATATAATAATAATGAATGTCTTGAGTAATGTTTGTGAAATTTTCTATAAAGTTTTTATTGATTATAAGGCTCTTGTTGATCTCGCTGATGGAAGTTTACCCCAAGCTAGTACGGTGTGAACATTTTTTAGATTTATCGCTTCACTTTGTGTATTTAGACATGCCAATAGAGATTTATAGAAATCTCTGGTCAGAAAAACATTCTGAATATATATTGTGCTGAGCTTTTCTTGATAATATTTTGAAAAGTTTTCTACGAAGTTATTACACCAATCGATTATAAGGTTCGCGCTAATGGAAGTTTGCACCGCGTTAAGACAGAGTGAACATTTTTTGTATTTATCGCTTCACTTTGTTTATTTAGACGTGCCAATAGAGATTTATAGAAATCTCTGATCAAAAAAACATTCTGAATAAATATTGTGCTGAGTTTTCCTTAAATAATGTTTTTGAAAAGTTTTCTATCTACGAAGTTATTACACCGATCGATTATAAGGTTCGCGCTGACGGAAGTTTGCACCGCGTTAAGACAGAGTGAACATTTTTTGTATGTATCGCTTCACTTTGTTTATTTAGACGTGCCAATAGAGATTTATAGAAATCTCTGATCAGAAAAACATTCTGAATAAATATTGTGCTGAGTTTTCCTTAAATAATGTTTTTGAAAAGTTTTCCATCTACGAAGTTATTACACCGATCGATTATAAGGTTCGCGATGATGGAAGTTTGCACCGCGTTAAGACAGAGTGAACATTTTTTGTATTTATCGCTTCACTTTGTTTATTTAGACGTGCCAATAGAGATTTATAGAAATCTCTGATCAGAAAAACATTCTGAATAAATATTGTGCTGAGTTTTCCTTAAATAATGTTTTTGAAAAGTTTTCTATCTACGAAGTTATTACACCGATCGATTATAAAGTTCGCGCTGATAGAAGTTTGCACCGCGTTAAGACAGAGTGAACATTTTTTGTATTTATCGCTTCACTTTGTTTATTTAGACGTGTTAATAGAGATTTATAGAAATCTCTGATCAAAAAAACATTCTGAATAAATATTGTGCTGAGTTTTCCTTAAATAATGTTTTTGAAAAGTTTTCTATCTACGAAGTTATTACACCGATCGATTATAAGGTTCGCGCTGACGGAAGTTTGCACCGCGTTAAGACAGAGTGAACATTTTTTGTATGTATCGCTTCACTTTGTTTATTTAGACGTGCCAATAGAGATTTATAGAAATCTCCGATCAGAAAAACATTCTGAATAAATATTGTGCTGAGTTTTCCTTAAATAATGTTTTTGAAAAGTTTTCCATCTACGAAGTTATTACACCGATCGATTATAAGGTTCGCGATGATGGAAGTTTGCACCGCGTTAAGACAGAGTGAACATTTTTTGTATTTATCGCTTCACTTTGTTTATTTAGACGTGCCAATAGAGATTTATAGAAATCTCTGATCAGAAAAACATTCTGAATAAATATTGTGCTGAGTTTTCCTTAAATAATGTTTTTGAAAAGTTTTCTATCTACGAAGTTATTACACCGATCGATTATAAAGTTCGCGCTGATAGAAGTTTGCACCGCGTTAAGACAGAGTGAACATTTTTTGTATTTATCGCTTCACTTTGTTTATTTAGACGTGCCAATAGAGATTTATAGAAATCTCTGATCAGAAAAACATTCTGAATAAATATTGTGCTGAGTTTTCCTTAAATAATGTTTTTGAAAAGTTTTCTATCTACGAAGTTATTACACCGATCGATTATAAGGTTCGCGATGATGGAAGTTTGCACCGCGTTAAGACAGAGTGAACATTTTTTGTATTTATCGCTTCACTTTGTTCATTTAGACGTGCCAATAGAGATCTATAGAAATCTCTCATCAGAAAAATATTCTTAAAAAATATTGTGCTGGGTTTTTATTGAATGTTTTCGATAAACTTCTTACACCGATTAACTATAAGACTCTCGCTGATCAAAGTTTGCACCGAGCTAACACAGAGTGAACATTTTTTGGATTTCGCTTCACTCTGTTTATTTAGACAGACATGCCAATTCAGAGATTTGTAGAAATCTTTCATCAGAAAAACATTCTCAACACATTTTGTACTGAGCTGTTCTCGAATAATGTTTTTGAAAAGTTTTCAATAAATCTAGAGACGCGGCAGCGTCTCGACGCCAAGTAATTTAAAAAAAAATGCAAATCTCCCGCTAACTTCTCACGCTCAAGGCAACGCGCCGCTCTCATTATACTCTAACGCGGAGTTTTTATCGGTCCAACAGAAATTCAACTCGCTCGTTCTCGCACGCTTGTGCTTTAATCGAAAATTTAATGACACTTTAGTATAGGAATTACATGTTTCTCTTGCAAATGAGCCTACTCACATTACGACCCGTGGAGCCAATATATGCGTACTCATAATATTACGCTGCCGTTTTCGTGAAAAAATTACAAACCGATATATATATCACCTATGTCACGCTACGATTATGGCGAGGGGGAGTCGGAAAGGGGAATTTGTGTGTCAAAATATAAAAATGTCAAAAGTGACTTAAACAGCAGTGCGCGAAGCTAATACATACATATATATATATATATATATAATATAGAACGATACGTCGTCGACGTTTTCACCTATAATCATCTATAATATAAAAAGAATAAAAACGGTGATGACGATTTATGCCATTTCGTACATTTTATTTGAAAGTTACTGATAAAAAATAATGTACATAAAACAGTGCGCGATGTGCATAAGGGAATATTTCGTAGTTGAGGTTAAGTAATAAAACCTTATACATTAAATAAAGACAGCTTCATTTTCAACAATTTTTCAGTTTTCTGTTTTCTTATTCTTTTTTATAATATAATAATAATGAATGTCTTGAGTAATGTTTGTGAAATTTTCTATAAAGTTTTTATTGATTATAAGGCTCTTGTTGATCTCGCTGATGGAAGTTTACCCCAAGCTAGTACGGTGTGAACATTTTTTAGATTTATCGCTTCACTTTGTGTATTTAGACATGCCAATAGAGATTTATAGAAATCTCTGGTCAGAAAAACATTCTGAATATATATTGTGCTGAGCTTTTCTTGATAATATTTTGAAAAGTTTTCTACGAAGTTATTACACCAATCGATTATAAGGTTCGCGCTAATGGAAGTTTGCACCGCGTTAAGACAGAGTGAACATTTTTTGTATTTATCGCTTCACTTTGTTTATTTAGACGTGCCAATAGAAATTTATAGAAATCTCTGATCAAAAAAACATTCTGAATAAATATTGTGCTGAGTTTTCCTTAAATAATGTTTTTGAAAAGTTTTCTATCTACGAAGTTATTACACCGATCGATTATAAGGTTCGCGCTGACGGAAGTTTGCACCGCGTTAAGACAGAGTGAACATTTTTTGTATGTATCGCTTCACTTTGTTTATTTAGACGTGCCAATAGAGATTTATAGAAATCTCTGATCAGAAAAACATTCTGAATAAATATTGTGCTGAGTTTTCCTTAAATAATGTTTTTGAAAAGTTTTCCATCTACGAAGTTATTACACCGATCGATTATAAGGTTCGCGATGATGGAAGTTTGCACCGCGTTAAGACAGAGTGAACATTTTTTGTATTTATCGCTTCACTTTGTTTATTTAGACGTGCCAATAGAGATTTATAGAAATCTCTGATCAGAAAAACATTCTGAATAAATATTGTGCTGAGTTTTCCTTAAATAATGTTTTTGAAAAGTTTTCTATCTACGAAGTTATTACACCGATCGATTATAAAGTTCGCGCTGATAGAAGTTTGCACCGCGTTAAGACAGAGTGAACATTTTTTGTATTTATCGCTTCACTTTGTTTATTTAGACGTGTTAATAGAGATTTATAGAAATCTCTGATCAAAAAAACATTCTGAATAAATATTGTGCTGAGTTTTCCTTAAATAATGTTTTTGAAAAGTTTTCTATCTACGAAGTTATTACACCGATCGATTATAAGGTTCGCGCTGACGGAAGTTTGCACCGCGTTAAGACAGAGTGAACATTTTTTGTATGTATCGCTTCACTTTGTTTATTTAGACGTGCCAATAGAGATTTATAGAAATCTCCGATCAGAAAAACATTCTGAATAAATATTGTGCTGAGTTTTCCTTAAATAATGTTTTTGAAAAGTTTTCTATCTACGAAGTTATTACACCGATCGATTATAAGGTTCGCGATGATGGAAGTTTGCACCGCGTTAAGACAGAGTGAACATTTTTTGTATTTATCGCTTCACTTTGTTCATTTAGACGTGCCAATAGAGATCTATAGAAATCTCTCATCAGAAAAATATTCTTAAAAAATATTGTGCTGGGTTTTTATTGAATGTTTTCGATAAACTTCTTACACCGATTAACTATAAGACTCTCGCTGATCAAAGTTTGCACCGAGCTAACACAGAGTGAACATTTTTTGGATTTCGCTTCACTCTGTTTATTTAGACAGACATGCCAATTCAGAGATTTGTAGAAATCTTTCATCAGAAAAACATTCTCAACACATTTTGTACTGAGCTGTTCTCGAATAATGTTTTTGAAAAGTTTTCAATAAATCTAGAGACGCGGCAGCGTCTCGACGCCAAGTAATTTAAAAAAAAATGCAAATCTCCCGCTAACTTCTCACGCTCAAGGCAACGCGCCGCTCTCATTATACTCTAACGCGGAGTTTTTATCGGTCCAACAGAAATTCAACTCGCTCGTTCTCGCACGCTTGTGCTTTAATCGAAAATTTAATGACACTTTAGTATAGGAATTACATGTTTCTCTTGCAAATGAGCCTACTCACATTACGACCCGTGGAGCCAATATATGCGTACTCATAATATTACGCTGCCGTTTTCGTGAAAAAATTACAAACCGATATATATATCACCTATGTCACGCTACGATTATGGCGAGGGGGAGTCGGAAAGGGGAATTTGTGTGTCAAAATATAAAAATGTCAAAAGTGACTTAAACAGCAGTGCGCGAAGCTAATACATACATATATATATATATATATATAATATAGAACGATACGTCGTCGACGTTTTCACCTATAATCATCTATAATATAAAAAGAATAAAAACGGTGATGACGATTTATGCCATTTCGTACATTTTATTTGAAAGTTACTGATAAAAAATAATGTACATAAAACAGTGCGCGATGTGCATAAGGGAATATTTCGTAGTTGAGGTTAAGTAATAAAACCTTATACATTAAATAAAGACAGCTTCATTTTCAACAATTTTTCAGTTTTCTGTTTTCTTATTCTTTTTTATAATATAATAATAATGAATGTCTTGAGTAATGTTTGTGAAATTTTCTATAAAGTTTTTATTGATTATAAGGCTCTTGTTGATCTCGCTGATGGAAGTTTACCCCAAGCTAGTACGGTGTGAACATTTTTTAGATTTATCGCTTCACTTTGTGTATTTAGACATGCCAATAGAGATTTATAGAAATCTCTGGTCAGAAAAACATTCTGAATATATATTGTGCTGAGCTTTTCTTGATAATATTTTGAAAAGTTTTCTACGAAGTTATTACACCAATCGATTATAAGGTTCGCGCTAATGGAAGTTTGCACCGCGTTAAGACAGAGTGAACATTTTTTGTATTTATCGCTTCACTTTGTTTATTTAGACGTGCCAATAGAGATTTATAGAAATCTCTGATCAAAAAAACATTCTGAATAAATATTGTGCTGAGTTTTCCTTAAATAATGTTTTTGAAAAGTTTTCTATCTACGAAGTTATTACACCGATCGATTATAAGGTTCGCGCTGACGGAAGTTTGCACCGCGTTAAGACAGAGTGAACATTTTTTGTATGTATCGCTTCACTTTGTTTATTTAGACGTGCCAATAGAGATTTATAGAAATCTCTGATCAGAAAAACATTCTGAATAAATATTGTGCTGAGTTTTCCTTAAATAATGTTTTTGAAAAGTTTTCCATCTACGAAGTTATTACACCGATCGATTATAAGGTTCGCGATGATGGAAGTTTGCACCGCGTTAAGACAGAGTGAACATTTTTTGTATTTATCGCTTCACTTTGTTTATTTAGACGTGCCAATAGAGATTTATAGAAATCTCTGATCAGAAAAACATTCTGAATAAATATTGTGCTGAGTTTTCCTTAAATAATGTTTTTGAAAAGTTTTCTATCTACGAAGTTATTACACCGATCGATTATAAAGTTCGCGCTGATAGAAGTTTGCACCGCGTTAAGACAGAGTGAACATTTTTTGTATTTATCGCTTCACTTTGTTTATTTAGACGTGTTAATAGAGATTTATAGAAATCTCTGATCAAAAAAACATTCTGAATAAATATTGTGCTGAGTTTTCCTTAAATAATGTTTTTGAAAAGTTTTCTATCTACGAAGTTATTACACCGATCGATTATAAGGTTCGCGCTGACGGAAGTTTGCACCGCGTTAAGACAGAGTGAACATTTTTTGTATGTATCGCTTCACTTTGTTTATTTAGACGTGCCAATAGAGATTTATAGAAATCTCCGATCAGAAAAACATTCTGAATAAATATTGTGCTGAGTTTTCCTTAAATAATGTTTTTGAAAAGTTTTCCATCTACGAAGTTATTACACCGATCGATTATAAGGTTCGCGATGATGGAAGTTTGCACCGCGTTAAGACAGAGTGAACATTTTTTGTATTTATCGCTTCACTTTGTTTATTTAGACGTGCCAATAGAGATTTATAGAAATCTCTGATCAGAAAAACATTCTGAATAAATATTGTGCTGAGTTTTCCTTAAATAATGTTTTTGAAAAGTTTTCTATCTACGAAGTTATTACACCGATCGATTATAAAGTTCGCGCTGATAGAAGTTTGCACCGCGTTAAGACAGAGTGAACATTTTTTGTATTTATCGCTTCACTTTGTTTATTTAGACGTGCCAATAGAGATTTATAGAAATCTCTGATCAGAAAAACATTCTGAATAAATATTGTGCTGAGTTTTCCTTAAATAATGTTTTTGAAAAGTTTTCTATCTACGAAGTTATTACACCGATCGATTATAAGGTTCGCGATGATGGAAGTTTGCACCGCGTTAAGACAGAGTGAACATTTTTTGTATTTATCGCTTCACTTTGTTCATTTAGACGTGCCAATAGAGATCTATAGAAATCTCTCATCAGAAAAATATTCTTAAAAAATATTGTGCTGGGTTTTTATTGAATGTTTTCGATAAACTTCTTACACCGATTAACTATAAGACTCTCGCTGATCAAAGTTTGCACCGAGCTAACACAGAGTGAACATTTTTTGGATTTCGCTTCACTCTGTTTATTTAGACAGACATGCCAATTCAGAGATTTGTAGAAATCTTTCATCAGAAAAACATTCTCAACACATTTTGTACTGAGCTGTTCTCGAATAATGTTTTTGAAAAGTTTTCAATAAATCTAGAGACGCGGCAGCGTCTCGACGCCAAGTAATTTAAAAAAAAATGCAAATCTCCCGCTAACTTCTCACGCTCAAGGCAACGCGCCGCTCTCATTATACTCTAACGCGGAGTTTTTATCGGTCCAACAGAAATTCAACTCGCTCGTTCTCGCACGCTTGTGCTTTAATCGAAAATTTAATGACACTTTAGTATAGGAATTACATGTTTCTCTTGCAAATGAGCCTACTCACATTACGACCCGTGGAGCCAATATATGCGTACTCATAATATTACGCAGCCGTTTTCGTGAAAAAATTACAAACCGATATATATATCACCTATGTCACGCTACGATTATGGCGAGGGGGAGTCGGAAAGGGGAATTTGTGTGTCAAAATATAAAAATGTCAAAAGTGACTTAAACAGCAGTGCGCGAAGCTAATACATACATATATATATATATATATATAATATAGAACGATACGTCGTCGACGTTTTCACCTATAATCATCTATAATATAAAAAGAATAAAAACGGTGATGACGATTTATGCCATTTCGTACATTTTATTTGAAAGTTACTGATAAAAAATAATGTACATAAAACAGTGCGCGATGTGCATAAGGGAATATTTCGTAGTTGAGGTTAAGTAATAAAACCTTATACATTAAATAAAGACAGCTTCATTTTCAACAATTTTTCAGTTTTCTGTTTTCTTATTCTTTTTTATAATATAATAATAATGAATGTCTTGAGTAATGTTTGTGAAATTTTCTATAAAGTTTTTATTGATTATAAGGCTCTTGTTGATCTCGCTGATGGAAGTTTACCCCAAGCTAGTACGGTGTGAACATTTTTTAGATTTATCGCTTCACTTTGTGTATTTAGACATGCCAATAGAGATTTATAGAAATCTCTGGTCAGAAAAACATTCTGAATATATATTGTGCTGAGCTTTTCTTGATAATATTTTGAAAAGTTTTCTACGAAGTTATTACACCAATCGATTATAAGGTTCGCGCTAATGGAAGTTTGCACCGCGTTAAGACAGAGTGAACATTTTTTGTATTTATCGCTTCACTTTGTTTATTTAGACGTGCCAATAGAGATTTATAGAAATCTCTGATCAAAAAAACATTCTGAATAAATATTGTGCTGAGTTTTCCTTAAATAATGTTTTTGAAAAGTTTTCTATCTACGAAGTTATTACACCGATCGATTATAAGGTTCGCGCTGACGGAAGTTTGCACCGCGTTAAGACAGAGTGAACATTTTTTGTATGTATCGCTTCACTTTGTTTATTTAGACGTGCCAATAGAGATTTATAGAAATCTCTGATCAGAAAAACATTCTGAATAAATATTGTGCTGAGTTTTCCTTAAATAATGTTTTTGAAAAGTTTTCCATCTACGAAGTTATTACACCGATCGATTATAAGGTTCGCGATGATGGAAGTTTGCACCGCGTTAAGACAGAGTGAACATTTTTTGTATTTATCGCTTCACTTTGTTTATTTAGACGTGCCAATAGAGATTTATAGAAATCTCTGATCAGAAAAACATTCTGAATAAATATTGTGCTGAGTTTTCCTTAAATAATGTTTTTGAAAAGTTTTCTATCTACGAAGTTATTACACCGATCGATTATAAAGTTCGCGCTGATAGAAGTTTGCACCGCGTTAAGACAGAGTGAACATTTTTTGTATTTATCGCTTCACTTTGTTTATTTAGACGTGTTAATAGAGATTTATAGAAATCTCTGATCAAAAAAACATTCTGAATAAATATTGTGCTGAGTTTTCCTTAAATAATGTTTTTGAAAAGTTTTCTATCTACGAAGTTATTACACCGATCGATTATAAGGTTCGCGCTGACGGAAGTTTGCACCGCGTTAAGACAGAGTGAACATTTTTTGTATGTATCGCTTCACTTTGTTTATTTAGACGTGCCAATAGAGATTTATAGAAATCTCCGATCAGAAAAACATTCTGAATAAATATTGTGCTGAGTTTTCCTTAAATAATGTTTTTGAAAAGTTTTCCATCTACGAAGTTATTACACCGATCGATTATAAGGTTCGCGATGATGGAAGTTTGCACCGCGTTAAGACAGAGTGAACATTTTTTGTATTTATCGCTTCACTTTGTTTATTTAGACGTGCCAATAGAGATTTATAGAAATCTCTGATCAGAAAAACATTCTGAATAAATATTGTGCTGAGTTTTCCTTAAATAATGTTTTTGAAAAGTTTTCTATCTACGAAGTTATTACACCGATCGATTATAAAGTTCGCGCTGATAGAAGTTTGCACCGCGTTAAGACAGAGTGAACATTTTTTGTATTTATCGCTTCACTTTGTTTATTTAGACGTGCCAATAGAGATTTATAGAAATCTCTGATCAGAAAAACATTCTGAATAAATATTGTGCTGAGTTTTCCTTAAATAATGTTTTTGAAAAGTTTTCTATCTACGAAGTTATTACACCGATCGATTATAAGGTTCGCGATGATGGAAGTTTGCACCGCGTTAAGACAGAGTGAACATTTTTTGTATTTATCGCTTCACTTTGTTCATTTAGACGTGCCAATAGAGATCTATAGAAATCTCTCATCAGAAAAATATTCTTAAAAAATATTGTGCTGGGTTTTTATTGAATGTTTTCGATAAACTTCTTACACCGATTAACTATAAGACTCTCGCTGATCAAAGTTTGCACCGAGCTAACACAGAGTGAACATTTTTTGGATTTCGCTTCACTCTGTTTATTTAGACAGACATGCCAATTCAGAGATTTGTAGAAATCTTTCATCAGAAAAACATTCTCAACACATTTTGTACTGAGCTGTTCTCGAATAATGTTTTTGAAAAGTTTTCAATAAATCTAGAGACGCGGCAGCGTCTCGACGCCAAGTAATTTAAAAAAAAATGCAAATCTCCCGCTAACTTCTCACGCTCAAGGCAACGCGCCGCTCTCATTATACTCTAACGCGGAGTTTTTATCGGTCCAACAGAAATTCAACTCGCTCGTTCTCGCACGCTTGTGCTTTAATCGAAAATTTAATGACACTTTAGTATAGGAATTACATGTTTCTCTTGCAAATGAGCCTACTCACATTACGACCCGTGGAGCCAATATATGCGTACTCATAATATTACGCAGCCGTTTTCGTGAAAAAATTACAAACCGATATATATATCACCTATGTCACGCTACGATTATGGCGAGGGGGAGTCGGAAAGGGGAATTTGTGTGTCAAAATATAAAAATGTCAAAAGTGACTTAAACAGCAGTGCGCGAAGCTAATACATACATATATATATATATATATATAATATAGAACGATACGTCGTCGACGTTTTCACCTATAATCATCTATAATATAAAAAGAATAAAAACGGTGATGACGATTTATGCCATTTCGTACATTTTATTTGAAAGTTACTGATAAAAAATAATGTACATAAAACAGTGCGCGATGTGCATAAGGGAATATTTCGTAGTTGAGGTTAAGTAATAAAACCTTATACATTAAATAAAGACAGCTTCATTTTCAACAATTTTTCAGTTTTCTGTTTTCTTATTCTTTTTTATAATATAATAATAATGAATGTCTTGAGTAATGTTTGTGAAATTTTCTATAAAGTTTTTATTGATTATAAGGCTCTTGTTGATCTCGCTGATGGAAGTTTACCCCAAGCTAGTACGGTGTGAACATTTTTTAGATTTATCGCTTCACTTTGTGTATTTAGACATGCCAATAGAGATTTATAGAAATCTCTGGTCAGAAAAACATTCTGAATATATATTGTGCTGAGCTTTTCTTGATAATATTTTGAAAAGTTTTCTACGAAGTTATTACACCAATCGATTATAAGGTTCGCGCTAATGGAAGTTTGCACCGCGTTAAGACAGAGTGAACATTTTTTGTATTTATCGCTTCACTTTGTTTATTTAGACGTGCCAATAGAGATTTATAGAAATCTCTGATCAAAAAAACATTCTGAATAAATATTGTGCTGAGTTTTCCTTAAATAATGTTTTTGAAAAGTTTTCTATCTACGAAGTTATTACACCGATCGATTATAAGGTTCGCGCTGACGGAAGTTTGCACCGCGTTAAGACAGAGTGAACATTTTTTGTATGTATCGCTTCACTTTGTTTATTTAGACGTGCCAATAGAGATTTATAGAAATCTCTGATCAGAAAAACATTCTGAATAAATATTGTGCTGAGTTTTCCTTAAATAATGTTTTTGAAAAGTTTTCCATCTACGAAGTTATTACACCGATCGATTATAAGGTTCGCGATGATGGAAGTTTGCACCGCGTTAAGACAGAGTGAACATTTTTTGTATTTATCGCTTCACTTTGTTTATTTAGACGTGCCAATAGAGATTTATAGAAATCTCTGATCAGAAAAACATTCTGAATAAATATTGTGCTGAGTTTTCCTTAAATAATGTTTTTGAAAAGTTTTCTATCTACGAAGTTATTACACCGATCGATTATAAAGTTCGCGCTGATAGAAGTTTGCACCGCGTTAAGACAGAGTGAACATTTTTTGTATTTATCGCTTCACTTTGTTTATTTAGACGTGTTAATAGAGATTTATAGAAATCTCTGATCAAAAAAACATTCTGAATAAATATTGTGCTGAGTTTTCCTTAAATAATGTTTTTGAAAAGTTTTCTATCTACGAAGTTATTACACCGATCGATTATAAGGTTCGCGCTGACGGAAGTTTGCACCGCGTTAAGACAGAGTGAACATTTTTTGTATGTATCGCTTCACTTTGTTTATTTAGACGTGCCAATAGAGATTTATAGAAATCTCTGATCAGAAAAACATTCTGAATAAATATTGTGCTGAGTTTTCCTTAAATAATGTTTTTGAAAAGTTTTCTATCTACGAAGTTATTACACCGATCGATTATAAGGTTCGCGATGATGGAAGTTTGCACCGCGTTAAGACAGAGTGAACATTTTTTGTATTTATCGCTTCACTTTGTTCATTTAGACGTGCCAATAGAGATCTATAGAAATCTCTCATCAGAAAAATATTCTTAAAAAATATTGTGCTGGGTTTTTATTGAATGTTTTCGATAAACTTCTTACACCGATTAACTATAAGACTCTCGCTGATCAAAGTTTGCACCGAGCTAACACAGAGTGAACATTTTTTGGATTTCGCTTCACTCTGTTTATTTAGACAGACATGCCAATTCAGAGATTTGTAGAAATCTTTCATCAGAAAAACATTCTCAACACATTTTGTACTGAGCTGTTCTCGAATAATGTTTTTGAAAAGTTTTCAATAAATCTAGAGACGCGGCAGCGTCTCGACGCCAAGTAATTTAAAAAAAAATGCAAATCTCCCGCTAACTTCTCACGCTCAAGGCAACGCGCCGCTCTCATTATACTCTAACGCGGAGTTTTTATCGGTCCAACAGAAATTCAACTCGCTCGTTCTCGCACGCTTGTGCTTTAATCGAAAATTTAATGACACTTTAGTATAGGAATTACATGTTTCTCTTGCAAATGAGCCTACTCACATTACGACCCGTGGAGCCAATATATGCGTACTCATAATATTACGCTGCCGTTTTCGTGAAAAAATTACAAACCGATATATATATCACCTATGTCACGCTACGATTATGGCGAGGGGGAGTCGGAAAGGGGAATTTGTGTGTCAAAATATAAAAATGTCAAAAGTGACTTAAACAGCAGTGCGCGAAGCTAATACATACATATATATATATATATATATAATATAGAACGATACGTCGTCGACGTTTTCACCTATAATCATCTATAATATAAAAAGAATAAAAACGGTGATGACGATTTATGCCATTTCGTACATTTTATTTGAAAGTTACTGATAAAAAATAATGTACATAAAACAGTGCGCGATGTGCATAAGGGAATATTTCGTAGTTGAGGTTAAGTAATAAAACCTTATACATTAAATAAAGACAGCTTCATTTTCAACAATTTTTCAGTTTTCTGTTTTCTTATTCTTTTTTATAATATAATAATAATGAATGTCTTGAGTAATGTTTGTGAAATTTTCTATAAAGTTTTTATTGATTATAAGGCTCTTGTTGATCTCGCTGATGGAAGTTTACCCCAAGCTAGTACGGTGTGAACATTTTTTAGATTTATCGCTTCACTTTGTGTATTTAGACATGCCAATAGAGATTTATAGAAATCTCTGGTCAGAAAAACATTCTGAATATATATTGTGCTGAGCTTTTCTTGATAATATTTTGAAAAGTTTTCTACGAAGTTATTACACCAATCGATTATAAGGTTCGCGCTAATGGAAGTTTGCACCGCGTTAAGACAGAGTGAACATTTTTTGTATTTATCGCTTCACTTTGTTTATTTAGACGTGCCAATAGAGATTTATAGAAATCTCTGATCAAAAAAACATTCTGAATAAATATTGTGCTGAGTTTTCCTTAAATAATGTTTTTGAAAAGTTTTCTATCTACGAAGTTATTACACCGATCGATTATAAGGTTCGCGCTGACGGAAGTTTGCACCGCGTTAAGACAGAGTGAACATTTTTTGTATGTATCGCTTCACTTTGTTTATTTAGACGTGCCAATAGAGATTTATAGAAATCTCTGATCAGAAAAACATTCTGAATAAATATTGTGCTGAGTTTTCCTTAAATAATGTTTTTGAAAAGTTTTCCATCTACGAAGTTATTACACCGATCGATTATAAGGTTCGCGATGATGGAAGTTTGCACCGCGTTAAGACAGAGTGAACATTTTTTGTATTTATCGCTTCACTTTGTTTATTTAGACGTGCCAATAGAGATTTATAGAAATCTCTGATCAGAAAAACATTCTGAATAAATATTGTGCTGAGTTTTCCTTAAATAATGTTTTTGAAAAGTTTTCTATCTACGAAGTTATTACACCGATCGATTATAAAGTTCGCGCTGATAGAAGTTTGCACCGCGTTAAGACAGAGTGAACATTTTTTGTATTTATCGCTTCACTTTGTTTATTTAGACGTGTTAATAGAGATTTATAGAAATCTCTGATCAAAAAAACATTCTGAATAAATATTGTGCTGAGTTTTCCTTAAATAATGTTTTTGAAAAGTTTTCTATCTACGAAGTTATTACACCGATCGATTATAAGGTTCGCGCTGACGGAAGTTTGCACCGCGTTAAGACAGAGTGAACATTTTTTGTATGTATCGCTTCACTTTGTTTATTTAGACGTGCCAATAGAGATTTATAGAAATCTCTGATCAGAAAAACATTCTGAATAAATATTGTGCTGAGTTTTCCTTAAATAATGTTTTTGAAAAGTTTTCCATCTACGAAGTTATTACACCGATCGATTATAAGGTTCGCGATGATGGAAGTTTGCACCGCGTTAAGACAGAGTGAACATTTTTTGTATTTATCGCTTCACTTTGTTTATTTAGACGTGCCAATAGAGATTTATAGAAATCTCTGATCAGAAAAACATTCTGAATAAATATTGTGCTGAGTTTTCCTTAAATAATGTTTTTGAAAAGTTTTCTATCTACGAAGTTATTACACCGATCGATTATAAAGTTCGCGCTGATAGAAGTTTGCACCGCGTTAAGACAGAGTGAACATTTTTTGTATTTATCGCTTCACTTTGTTTATTTAGACGTGCCAATAGAGATTTATAGAAATCTCTGATCAGAAAAACATTCTGAATAAATATTGTGCTGAGTTTTCCTTAAATAATGTTTTTGAAAAGTTTTCTATCTACGAAGTTATTACACCGATCGATTATAAGGTTCGCGATGATGGAAGTTTGCACCGCGTTAAGACAGAGTGAACATTTTTTGTATGTATCGCTTCACTTTGTTTATTTAGACGTGCCAATAGAGATTTATAGAAATCTCTGATCAGAAAAACATTCTGAATAAATATTGTGCTGAGTTTTCCTTAAATAATGTTTTTGAAAAGTTTTCCATCTACGAAGTTATTACACCGATCGATTATAAGGTTCGCGATGATGGAAGTTTGCACCGCGTTAAGACAGAGTGAACATTTTTTGTATTTATCGCTTCACTTTGTTTATTTAGACGTGCCAATAGAGATTTATAGAAATCTCTGATCAGAAAAACATTCTGAATAAATATTGTGCTGAGTTTTCCTTAAATAATGTTTTTGAAAAGTTTTCTATCTACGAAGTTATTACACCGATCGATTATAAAGTTCGCGCTGATAGAAGTTTGCACCGCGTTAAGACAGAGTGAACATTTTTTGTATTTATCGCTTCACTTTGTTTATTTAGACGTGTTAATAGAGATTTATAGAAATCTCTGATCAAAAAAACATTCTGAATAAATATTGTGCTGAGTTTTCCTTAAATAATGTTTTTGAAAAGTTTTCTATCTACGAAGTTATTACACCGATCGATTATAAGGTTCGCGCTGACGGAAGTTTGCACCGCGTTAAGACAGAGTGAACATTTTTTGTATGTATCGCTTCACTTTGTTTATTTAGACGTGCCAATAGAGATTTATAGAAATCTCTGATCAGAAAAACATTCTGAATAAATATTGTGCTGAGTTTTCCTTAAATAATGTTTTTGAAAAGTTTTCCATCTACGAAGTTATTACACCGATCGATTATAAGGTTCGCGATGATGGAAGTTTGCACCGCGTTAAGACAGAGTGAACATTTTTTGTATTTATCGCTTCACTTTGTTTATTTAGACGTGCCAATAGAGATTTATAGAAATCTCTGATCAGAAAAACATTCTGAATAAATATTGTGCTGAGTTTTCCTTAAATAATGTTTTTGAAAAGTTTTCTATCTACGAAGTTATTACACCGATCGATTATAAAGTTCGCGCTGATAGAAGTTTGCACCGCGTTAAGACAGAGTGAACATTTTTTGTATTTATCGCTTCACTTTGTTTATTTAGACGTGCCAATAGAGATTTATAGAAATCTCTGATCAGAAAAACATTCTGAATAAATATTGTGCTGAGTTTTCCTTAAATAATGTTTTTGAAAAGTTTTCTATCTACGAAGTTATTACACCGATCGATTATAAGGTTCGCGATGATGGAAGTTTGCACCGCGTTAAGACAGAGTGAACATTTTTTGTATTTATCGCTTCACTTTGTTCATTTAGACGTGCCAATAGAGATTTATAGAAATCTCTGATCAGAAAAACATTCGGAATAAATATTCTGCTGAGCTTTTCTTGATAATGTTTTTGGAAAGTTTTCTACGAAGTTATTACACCGATTGATTATAAGGTTCGCGCTGATGGAAGTTTGCACCAAGCTAATACGGAGTGAACATTTCATGGATTTATCGCTTCACTTTGTATATTTAGACATCCGAATAGAGATTTATAGAAGTCTCTCATCAGAAAAATATTCTCAATAAATATTGTGCTGAGTTTTTCTTGAATTTTTTACATCGATTTTTTACAAACTTCCATCAGCGAGAGCCTTATATTCAAATATAAGGCTCTCGCTGATGGAAGTTTGCACCGAGCTAATATATAGAAGCGAGCTCTATTGTGAATATTTTTCTGATGAGAGATTTCTATAAATCTCTATTGGCATGTCTTGCGACGCTTTCCGCGGGGGAAGACGACACAATCCGGGGAACGAGGAGAAAGCGGGAAATAATAGAAAAACTGAAAATAAAACGAGAAATAATATATTAAACGAAAAAGAAAAGGCTATTGTATAATCACAAAATTGTCTACGGTTTGGGCGCCAGCGAGTTTGTCGCGAACTCGCAACGACAGAAAAAAAAATTATAACGAAAACCGAAAGAAAAAAAAATAAATGTAAAATTTTAAGACACGCAGGGGCTGGGGAAGGGGATCTCAGGGGGAGGGTTCCCGAACGCTAATACGCCTCTCACTCTTGACCGCCGAGTCACCAAAGAAACAAAAAAAGAAAAAACGAATGAGGAAAAGCGTGATCCTCGCGAAACACAAAAAAAACGACTCTCGAGCGCGGAATAGCGACAGGGGGATAGTACGGAGGAAAACGGGCAAAACGGGCGCGGGGGAATATGAGGGGGGGACGCCACGCACTTGTCGCAGGGAAAACGCAGGGGGGAACGAAAGAACGAAGCCTCGTGGCCGCTCGCACGCGATATCGCAGCAATAGCGAGAATAAAATAGAAAAAAAAATGATCCGACCGATAATTAGAAGAGAGAACTCACGCTTTACGGCCGTCTCCTGCACAATCTCGCCCTACACTCTGTCCTTCTCCGTCGTCCTCTCCACGCCAATTTTCGTATAAACGTCCTTTCCACGCCTTTCTCTATCGTCCTTTCCACGTCTCTTCCTTTACACTCGTCCTATCCCGTCTTTTCCTTTACAAACGTCCTCTCCACGCCTTTCTCTATCGTCCTTTTCCGCCACGTCTCTTCCCTTATCACCTCTCCCACACTCTTCACTCACACTTTATCACACACAATTTACTCTCACACACAACTTCTCTCACACACAACTTTTTACTCTCACACTCTCACTCTATAAAAAAAAACAAATAACTCAGATAAGAAATAACGCAAAAAAAACAATTGCAAAAGGGGTTCGAAACGCAAGGAACCAAAGAATCGCTACTATTCGTAATTAATCGCCGCTCAACGCTCCGCTCGCAAGTGACGAGCTCGTCACTTGCTTTTCGGGTTCTGGGCTAATGAGGGAAAGTGGGAGCAATTTTCGGGGGGGCTAGTTCGTAGGGAAGGGGAGGGATGGCAGCACGGTGACTCTGCATCGATCGTAGATCCTTCAAGGTGCGCCGCGGGAGCGAGCTGTCGTGGGATATTCCGACCCCGGGGGTCGATGCAGAATTCCAGTTTGTGTGCGCTGTTGCCAGCCGGTGATAGTGGCGATAGCACGATTGCCCCATGTTCGATTTGTCCACGGGGGATGGGCCTTCTCCCTCGTGTTATGACGTTGTGTAGCGACGTTCGCTGGTGCGGGGAAGCAATATCCTCCGCCGCTACTTTGATGCACCCCCGGGGTGGCGTCGACGAGATAAGGCCCGCTTCGGCGATGATCTGCGTGGGCGCTGAGGTCCACCGGTGATGCTGCGCTGGGCGGGAAGGAAGGAGGGGGGCTGCGGGGGCGAGAACGAGAGCGGAATTTTCTGCGTATCTGTTTTCGCGAATTCGCTTTGCTTACAACTAATTACAATGGTACTTATGATTTCGCGACATTAAGGGACGGCTTAAATTATACGACGCATATACGGGGATCTCGAGGGGAACGTAACGCGGGGGGGAAGGAAGCGGAGGGGGGCGTGCGTGGTGGACTTGCGAGGGCAGTTCGGGGCGATCTGTGGCGCAACGTCACAGTCTAAACAAACATAATATGAAGAATATGAAAAAGACGAAACAAGGTTTTTTTCAAATGAATTTTTATGTCATATTTTAAATTTTATATAAATAATATCCTCTGCCTCTGCCTCTGCCTCGACGGACCGGAATCGTTGAAAATAATATGCGGGCTATACGGTTTTCCGCCTCTGGTTGCCGCACTTTAAATCCGCTTCGGCGGCCACGTTTTCTGGCTGAAAACAAATAAACGTTTTTACATTTTAATATAAAAATTATTATTTAGCTATTTGTTTAAAAAAATATACTCACGTTTTTTAACACTGCCCCCCTGCTGGCTCGGTTCCGGTGCCGGTGCCGTCGCCGTCGCCGGTGCCAATGATGGTACTGGTGCCGGTGCTGGAGCCGGTGCTGAGGCCGGCATATGCTCCATCTGGAATTAAATATTTACATTATTTATTAAAATAGCATTATCGAATAGTTTTATGAATTATAGTACGAACGCTTACCTCTTGTGTGGACTTTTTTTTATTATGACATGTGAGGGTTCACTTGTTTTTATATCATAAAACTGGTGAAATTTTCTGGTGCAATTGAATCGAAAAATCGATAATCGATGAAAAAAGAATAGAATAAAAAATGCATAATTCCACAATGCTGCATCATCATTTGTTATATGAATACCTCGTCGTATTATAGCTCAGTGGGGTTAGACGAAAAAAAGGCTTTGAATAGAAAAAATTCCGGGCAGCAATTTAATTGTTCTAATCTTTAGGGGGGGTTAATAGTAGTGTAAATTCAAAATGGCGACCAAATTCCGCCGGTGAATGAGCCGCCATATTGCATTTAAGGGGAAATAGTTTTTGCTCAATATCTCGACCAGTTTCAACTTTTCAACAAAAATGGTAGGGACTAAAGTTGTTGATAATTCAATTCTCGACAATTTTAGTTTTAATAATGTCTCGTGCGATCGATATTTTTCGAATTAAGCGGGAAAAATGTATCAAGGTAAAATTATCGAATTATCTCGTTTATTATTAACTTTAGGACATAAATATGTATTAACAAAGTTGTTCATAATTACATTTTCTACAATTTTGATATCTATAAGTTCTTCGCTAAAACGAATATTTAAGGTCCTACGCTTGTTACTGTAAGGGCACAGAGCAACGTAAAAATTGTATTTTGTAAACTCCTTTCCACACCACCACAGGGATAAAGTTTCAGGTGCATTTTTTATGTGGCCCAATCAACATCGTAAATAAACATTAAATGCCACAATAATTGCGAAGGGGAAACCGACGATGTAGATTTGGCAGGACCATCGTCGAAAAAAAAAGAGTCTGAGGCTTGTGGAGAAAAAAACTTGCTTGAAGCTTACATGAAAAAAAAACGATATTTGCAACGAATTTGCAAGCGATGAAATGTGGGGATACCACTTAAAAAAAACGCGCCAGAAACGTTACTCCTGTGGTGGTGTGGAAAGGAGTTTACAAAATACAATTTTTACGTTGCTCCGTGTCTTTACAGCAAGTGTAGGACCTTAAATATTCGTTCTAGCGGAAAATTTAGATATCAAAATTGTAGAAAATATAATTATGAACAACTTTGTTTATACATATTTACGTTCTAAAGTTAATAATAAACGAGATAATTCGATAATTCCCTGGCGGAATTGCCAACCACGATTTCGTGATAGGTATGTTTTGGACAAATGACATACCAGAAAATCATAGTTGCCGTGGTTTGCAAACCAGAAAAACCACGATTTTGTGGTATGTTATTTGTCCAAAACATACCTACCACGAAATCGTGGTTGGCAAATCCGCCAGGGTTTTACCTTGATACATTTTTCCCGTTTAATTCGAAAAATATCGATCGCACGAGAAAAATTATTACGACTAAAATTGTCGAGAATTAAATTATCAACAACCTTAGTCCTTACCATTTTTGTTGAAAAGTTGAAACTGGTCGAGATATTGAGCAAAAACCATTTCCCCTTAAATGCAATATGGCGGCTAATTCACCGCCGGAATTCGGGCGCCATTTTGAATTTACACTACTATTGACCCCCCCCTAAAGATTAGAACAATTAAATTGCTGCCCGGCAATTTTTCTATTTAAAATTCTAACCCCACTAGGCTATTATGTTTTCCTTGTAACGGAAAATAATGATTGTTTTACGATAGTGTATCTTTGGGTGTTGTAATGTCAGCTTTCGATCGAAAAATGATTATTTCCGCCTGAATCTTGATTCCTCGAACGCGGATCGATACTGCATCGTTTGTCAAACCCTAATTATTAATTTATATTCGAAATTTATTTTCTCCAAATTGGTTTCAAATTATATATGTTAATATATGTCAAATATAAACGAGATAAATTGCTAATAAAAATGCAGCGCTTGTTGCTTACTTACACGAGAATTCGCAAAATATTGATTGCAAAGAAAAACCCCCAAAAAAAATTACACATCATTTGATTTTCTATAATTTAAGTTATTACCATTTCTAGTAAAAAAAAGTCATATTTTTCGACTTATTGATCAAAATCCGATCAAATCAAAATGACTGACAATGCTTCGGAAGAATTTTATCTCCTTTTCAAATTAAGATTAGGATCTATACTCCTCACTACTGGAAAAGAATTCGCTTAAAAATTTGTACGAAGTAAAACGTATAACGTGCCTGAGATAGATGCCACATCTTTTAGTCGCGACAATTTTTTATTGCGGCAGTGCGCCATGGAATCATCGCTAACTCGTAGAGTTTTAATTCTATCTAAAACAATTAGTAATGAATTTTGTAGAAAAATTTATTTTCCATATATTATGATTTATACGATAACAAATTTTTCGTTTATTCAGGAAAGCAGGCAAATTTACTTGTGATAAATCAATTGTCTGTAAATAACAAAGTTTCAATGAAAGTTATAGAAAATTGATCGACTTATTATGATGGTCCTAATCATTTTCTTTATGTTCTTTATAAAACTAATAATTTCGAAAATACAAACGAACAATCACTTCCGACATTTTCCCGCATAATTTTACTTCTCACTTATATAATTATAATACGTGGGTGTGTAAAAAAAAAAGTTTGGTTATTGTCGTTAATAACTTCACAACGTAGCTCTTTTTTACCACTTTATGTTGTTCTAGCATTCTTGCTTTTTCTATGATTGTTTATAGCAACGCATGTTTATTTTTTTTCCTCGCGTCAGTCAGTGAATGTGAGGAATATATATTTCACAGTGAAAAGTGAGTTTTCATCAATTTACGGCATTATATCGAAAGGATTCGGTGAGTATCTTTAATTAATTTTATATTATCGTTATCGCTTTATCATTTATTTTCTATCACGCTATGCTTTGTTGAAATGATAATTTCAACAAAGCGAAGTTTGCACCGTGTTAAGACAGAGTAAACATTTTTGTAATTTATCGTTTCACTTTGTTTATTTAGACGTGCCAATAGAGATTTATAGAAATCTCTGATCAGAAAAACATTCTGAATAAATATTGTGCTGAGATTTCCTTAAATAATGTTTTTGAAAAGTTTTCTATCTACGAAGTTATTACACCGATCGATTATAAGGTTCGCGCTAATGGAAGTTTGCACCGCGTTAAGACAGAGTGATCATTTTTTGTATTTATCGCTTCACTTTGTTTATTTAGACGTGCCAATACAGATTTATAGAAATCTCTGATCAGAAAAACATTCTGAATAAATATTGTGCTGAGATTTCCTTAAATAATGTTTTTGAAAAGTTTTCTATCTACGAAGTTATTACACCGATCGATTATAAGGTTCGCGCTAATGGAAGTTTGCACCGCGTTAAGACAGAGTGAACATTTTTTTGTATTTATCGCTTCACTTTGTTTATTTAGACGTGCCAATAGAGATTTATAGAAATCTCTGATCAGAAAAACATTCTGAATAAATATTGTACTGAGTTTTCCTTAAATAATGTTTTTGAAAAGTTTTCTATCTACGAAGTTATTACACCGATCGATTATAAGGTTCGCGCTGATGGAAGTTTGCACCGCGTCAAGACAGAGTGATCATTTTTTGTATTTATCGCTTCACTTTGTTTATTTAGACGTGCCAATACAGATTTATAAAAATCTCTGATCAGAAAAACATTCTGAATAAATATTGTGCTGAGTTTTCCTTAAATAATGTTTTTGAAAAGTTTTCTATCTACGAAGTTATTACACCGATCGATTATAAGGTTCGCGCTGATGGAAGTTTGCACCGCGTCAAGACAGAGTGATCATTTTTTGTATTTATCGCTTCACTTTGTTTATTTAGACGTGCCAATACAGATTTATAAAAATCTCTGATCAGAAAAACATTCTGAATAAATATTGTGCTGAGTTTTCCTTAAATAATGTTTTTGAAAAGTTTTCTATCTACGAAGTTATTACACCGATCGATTATAAGGTTCGCGCTGATGGAAGTTTGCACCGCGTTAAGACAGAGTGAGAGAGATTTATAGAAATCTCTCATCGGGAAAAAGTTTTCAAAAAAGTTTGTGTCTAGTTTTCATTGTTTATCGCTTGGTTTTGTTTTTCTAGCCTAATCGATAGAGATGTTCGGAATTTGATGTTAGAAAGACATTTTTGACGTTTTTCTTATCGATAGATTTCAAGACCACTCTTGTCTAAAGCTTTTGTCAAGCTTTCATTCAATATTAATTGTTTCAATCCCCATTGTTTCATTTCGTTTCTCTAGTCACGCAGACAGGATTTTTTAAAATGTTTCATAAATACTCGAACATGATTATGTATACAGCTTGTCCCATAATGGTCAACCGACCTCTGAGGGGTGGGTAGATGGGGTGATTTTGGACCGAAAAGTCCTCTTCCATTTTTTCCTCCGACGCCCCCCTGATTAGATATTAATTAATTAAGTTCAGCCAATAGTACGCGTCGAATAAGCGGACTACACGGCGAGTAGTGGTGTGCGTGCAAGCGTAGCAGCCTTGGGAGCGTGCGTGTAAAGCGCGAAGGAGGTCGATAGTGTGTGTGCGTTGGTGTGAGAGAGTGTGGAACGTCGAACGTTTGCGAAAACATGAATAGAGCGAGGTAGTGTTGGTGAGGGCACACAATGTAAGGAGGAACGATAAAAATGGCGTTTGCAATCAGTTTTCGAATTAATCGTTAAATGCAATAAAAAAAAAGTCGATGATTTTGAATTGCGACTGGACGAAGATACAATTTTCGATTACTTTTTTGCAATTACGATTTACGAAGCTTCTAAAATCATTTATTGCTGTTTTTGAAAAAAACATTTTGGGAAAAAATCTTCATTGCAATTTAGAGAAAAATGTTCATTCTTCAATTTGTATGAAAATCAAATGCAATTTCCGATTGGATATTTTCGCAATACAGTGAAATTGAACTTTTCGAATTGCTCATTGCAATTAGAACAAAAATATTGCCATTCCATTCAATAAAAAAGTCCAATATTTCAAATCGTTTAGATTTTAAGAAAAAAAGCATTATTAACACTGTTTAATAACAGCGGCATGAAGTTAAAAAAAAAGTTGATGATTCGAGCGTCGCGCGAGTATTGCATGCAGACACTACTCGGATGGGTGACGGCTCGATTCGAGGGGGGGGGGGGGGGATTAATAAAGAAAGTCAATATTTTAAATCGTTTATATTATTTTAAGAAAAAATGCATTATTTTCACTGTTCAATAACAATGGCATCAAGGTATTAAAAAAAATTGATAATGACTCTGGTATCGCGCGAGTTTATCGTGTTGCACGCGGACACTATTCGGATGGATGACCGCTCGATTCCATGGGGGGGGGATTAATAAAAAAAGTCGATATTTCAAATCATTAATGTTAATTTATGAAAAAAAACACTATTTGCACTGTTTAATAACAGTGACATGAAGTTAAAAAAAGTTAAGGATGACTCGAGCGTCGCGCGAGTATTGCTTGCGAACACTACTCGGATGGTTGACCGCTCGAAAATTTGAAAAAAAATTATGAATTAAAAAATACAATTCTTCATGTTGTTTACGAGAAGTTATTGAAAAAAGTACTCATAAGTACTGTTTAAATGACAGTTATATGCCATGAAAAAAATAAAATAAGAAAATTGCGATTTTCAGAAAGTACAGTAAGCATTTTCAAATATTATTTGAATGCAATTGCAAAAAAATTGGGTCGAACGAATTTTATTTTGTATTATTACAATTAATATTCGTTTAGAGTTGAGATTACAACCCGGCATTAGTCGAATTGGTAGCGTCTTAAGTTGTCACCGGGGCGATCGAGACCTAATAATTTATTAATTTTTTTGTTGTTTCACAGCATATAACTGTCATTTAAAGAGTACTTATCAGTGCTCTTTTCAATCACTTCACGTGAACAACGTGAAGAATTGTATTTTTGAATTCACAATTTTTTTTTTAATTTCCGAGCGGTTACCCATCCAAGTAGTGTCCGCATGCAATACGATGAGCTCGCGCGACGCTCGAGTCACCATTAACGTTTTTTTTAACTTTATGCCACTGTTATTAAACAGTGCAAATAGTGTTTTTTTCCATAAATAAATATAAACGATTTGAAATATTTACTTTTTTTATTTATCCCCCCCCCTGGAATCGAGCGGTCGCCCATCCGAGTAGTGTCCGCATGCAACACGATGAACTCGCGCGATGCCAGAGTCATCATCAACTTTTTATTCAACTTCATGCCACTGTTATTAAACAAGTGTTAATAATGCTTTTTTTCTTAAAATCTAAATGATTTAAAATATTGATTTTTTTATTGAATGTAATCGCAATATATTTGTTCTAATTGCAATGAACAATTCGGAAAGTTTAATTTCATTGTATTGCGCAAATATTCAATCGGAAATAGCATTTGATTTTCATACAAATTGATAAATCAACAATTTTCTCTAAATTGCACTAAAGATTATTACTAAAAATGTTTTTTTTAAAACAGCAATAAATGATTTTAGAAGCTCCGTAAATTGTCATTGCAAATAATTAATCAAAAATTGTATTTTCGTCCAGTCGCAATTTAAAATCATCGAAATTTTTTTTTTGTTGCCTTTAACAATCAATTCGAAAGCTGATAGCTAACGCAATCAGTTTTTATCGTTCCTTCTTACATTGTTGCGCCCTCACTAACACTACCTCGCTCTATTCATGTTTTCGGGAACGTTCGACGTTCCACACTCTCTCACACCAACGCACGCACACTATCGACCTCTTTCACACCACTACTCGCCGTGTAGCCTGCTTATTCGACGCGTCCTATTGGCTGAACTTAATTAATTAATATCTAATCAGGGGGGCGTCGGAGGAAAAAATGGAAGAGGACTTTTCGGTCCAGAATCACCCCATCTACCCACCCCTCAAAGGTCGGTTGACCAATATGGGACAGGCTGTATATATTTATTCGAATCTGGATTAACCTATGCACAAATATATATTTTATATATTTACGAGTGGACCCGTCGGACATTGTCCAGTACACACGTTTTTATAATTCGAAAATTAATTGAATAAACAATTTGAATTGGACCGAATTGTAAATCTGAACCATTCTCGAATCCCCGTGAACACACACAACAAATTTCATTAAAATCAGTTCAGCCGTTTAGGAGGCCCCCGATATATTGAATTTTCTAATTAACGCGAATCGTTTGACGATAGTTTGAGAGAAAAGAAAAATTGTTTGAGAGTTGATAGTTTTTCCTAAGAAAATATTTTTAATTTTTGCATAAAGTTAGTACCCAGATTTCTGAAAATTCACAAAATCGACCTGTTATATTTTATAAAATACAAACTCTTGAATGCTTTTATCCAATCCCAAACCCTCTCTAACGATCTTATCATTTATGTTGTACCTTAGGAGAGATTTCTATATTTACTGCATGTAACTTACGACTGCGGTGCGTTCCACGCGTCACACGGCCTTGTGGTTGGTTGCGTTTTTGGATAATAAATTCTGAAATGTTTTCTTTAAAAATTGTGAATGGTCATTTTTTGCGGTTAACAAAAATCTGGAGTCTAATTTTGCGCGGAAGTTAAACATTTTTTATTTCGGAAAAACTATTAACTCTCAAACGATTTTTCTTTTCTGTCAAACTCTATCAAATCATTCCTAAACGATTCGTGCTAGTTAAAATCAATTTGGATCAAATCGGAGGCCAACTTCACGGAGGTCAAATCTCCTGGTTTTTCACTTTACTGATCGGATACTTGATACACCAGAAATCCACTTCAATTCATAATCATATTTTCACGTTGAAAACGAAATTAGCGGTTTTAAAATCGACGTGTATCAAATTTTTAGCCGTTTAAACGATAAATTGCGAGTTTTGTTATATTTTCCATTTTGAATTTTGCAATTGTTGTACTAGGATTGTGATCACCAGCCTCAAAAATTCAAGTATCACAAGTTTTTAAACAATATAATAATACCTGCGAGTTTTATTGAAAATATCAGTTATATTAAATTCGCCATTTTGAATTTTGCAATTCCGACCCCAGGATCTTCAGCGACGCCGAAATGCTATAAACTTTTATTTTCAGCGTCCAAGCACTTTTGTCTCACGAATAATAGAATTTTACTCTACATACAAGCTTTTTATGTTTAAATGGTTTAATGTGTAGGTAGACACGAAATAGGTCTAGAATAGGAATAGGAATTGCCACAAAGTAGGTCAGGAAAACTGTATCCATCCTTCTCCTGCTCTTATCGCTCTCTTTGATTTGGAACTTCCGAATTAAAATTTAAGCAACGAAAGAAAGAACCAAAAACAACTCAAAACATTACCAAACCAAAAAGCCCAAGAAAACAACAAGAAACACAACCCTAGACCCAACCAAACACAGAAGCTCAAGCAACATTTTATTTTCATCTTTTGTCCTGTATGGTCCAGTCCTGCAAGGATCTGTCATCATATCATAGCAGCGCAAAACCTTAATATCCTCTGTTTTGAATCGACACCTCGAAAACTAAGCGGGATATAAAAAAAATGTATTCATACTTTTCGTCTTACTTCGTCGAGTTCTACAAGCAACGGTCATTAGATCGCCCCGCTGTACGAATGATAGTATTTCCCCGAATTCGGTTTGAACTTGCACTGAATATATTAATTTCACGTTAATTTTTCTCAGCTTCATTTTCGTCTGTTGGGACTTTCGCTAAAAAGATCCGACTTTTGTTGGATTGTGCAGTTTATATGGAAACATAACGCGTGGAACAGTTATTCTGTCTTTTGTTTCAGGGTGATTTCCTTGTCCTTTACGGCGCTCCTAAAGTAAATTATCCTTATATTATTTCATTCCTTATTTCCTGATTCGGCTTATTTTTTTTCTATTTTTTTCAAAATTTTTTATTTTGTCGAGTGCCCATTGTTGTGACCCGGAATTTCCCTATTTCACAACATCGGTCAGCGACCGAACTGCGGTCAATCACCGACCGAATAAAAGAGCATTCAACTGCTTATCGCAGCAGAATTAGGCAATTTAGAGCAAATAATTGCAACAATGCTTCGTCAGATTATTGCAAAAGATCGATAGCCGTCACCTTTCGAGCGACGACTTATCGATCCCGAAAGTCAGTCTTGATCAGGGCAGCGACGGGTTTGGTTCGAAGGCAAAACCATCTACCTGTACCTCTTGTTAAACCTTTTTTAACCAACCTAGTCAATAAACTTTACAAGTATTTTGTAGCTGCTTGAGTTGGAGTTTAACTCGTTTGGCGTAGATCCCAAAACCTTCATCCCTATTTTCACGATAGTCTCTATCTTGAAATATCGGGACACAACACCATTAACAAATTTATCGGCTGCTTTTAGCGCCTCTAGCAGCTGCATTTTCTGCACCTTGAGAGGATTTTGCTTCTATAGTAATCAGAGGTGCAGAGCATTTGAGCGCTTTAACGTTGAAAGACGTATTTGAGACACTTCAATTGAATGATGACTCAGTTGGCACCGATGGACCGTAAGGTCTTTACAGATTGCATTACAAACAATCAGTGGCTGGATGATGGGCATATTGAAGCCTTTACTGTGATATTTAATGCAACTTTTGAAGGCACATTTCATATGCAGCCGCAGTTGAATATTTATATGCCCGAGCTAATACAACCTATACCGCAAAACGAGAAACATGTCCAAATATTGTTCAGTTGTGGTGAGTTGATTACAGAAAATCTGATTGAACCCGCAAATGGTCATTGGGTTTGTAGTTATTATGATGGTCGCCAAATTTTCATATATGATTCTGCTGGTGGTACCAAATTGCACCAACTCCACAGGTTGTTTTTGGAAAAACTATTTCCTTTTTATGATTTTAATAAGGTCGGCGCTGTATTGTTTCCGTCGGTCGACCGACAACCAAACGGCAATGATTGTGCATTGTATGCCATGGCATTTGCTGTATCAATATTATACAATTTGAAACCTGAAAATGTGAGATATTCGCACTTTCATATGCGTTCTCATTTAATGAAAATGTTTCAGTGTAACCGGAAAACAAAAAAACCAAAAAACAATAAAAATATTTAACAAAGTACAACAACAAAAAAACAAAAAAACAATAAAAAAATTTAACAAAGTACAAAAAAAAAAAGAAATCACGGAAACCAGCCAACTATCAACAAAAAACTAGCTTCAATGGATGCGTGGTCAACGAGGGGATTGAGCGTTAACACCAGTTAACCTTATTGTGCCTGAAAATATTAATAGAAAACAAAAACTTATCGAGCAACAATATAAAATTTGGAAATCAGGAAAACAGAAGGTCAGGAAAGATAGCCAATTATCAGACAACAAACAGTAAAACAAACTATCAGACAACAACAAATAGCCAAAGAAACTGTCAGCCAAAAACATAAAACTTGGCGTGCATGGTTGAAAAAAAAAAGACGAAAGAAAATTTAGTTATACGGCTCACGGTGTTGAAAATTTGACAGCTCGTTGGTGTAACGGCCCTATCCTATAACCACTTCTTTCCCACACAACACCTTACACCTACAGCAACCCTGTTATCACCTCGTTCCCACACACATCAGCACCTCCTATTTCGCCACACAGCATCCCTGGACCACGGTCCCACGGTCCAGAACAATGCAACTCGACCATCCCCTCCACTTCACACTTCCTCCACTTCATTAGCGACAGGCCTAATCCTCAGTTCATCTCCACCCGTTCAACCGCAAAGACTTATTAATAAACGCTCTTCACTTAACCGTTCAACTTCTTTATTTCACCTCTGATCATCGCCCGCATCTTCCATTTCACCTCGACCATCACATTGGAGTCCAGGAAAGAAGTAGATATTTTAAAAATAGTCCGAACAAATTCGAAACATTTTTTTTAGTTCAATTTTAAGCTCCGAGTGTGTTCGCCCATTGCATCAAATATTTGGTGTCCAAGTGACAAGATTTTGAAAATAGTCTAGACATTTGACAACATTTGAGTTCGTTGGATCACTCAGTTCAATTTTTCTTTCGTACTACTTCAATTTCAATTCTACTTCTTCCATGTATTATCAATAGTCAATAAGCTCAACATTCCTGCCAAAAGATCTTTTTGTCGCTTATGAACCTTGTTTTCTTGATGCGATTGCCACCCTTGAGAATATTGAATCGGACCAGAAAACTTACAATTTCTCTGACGCAGTTGACTGTGTTTTGAATAATATTCTTTTCTAATTGCAACCGTTGAGTACGTTGAAGGCCACCGAGTTCAATTTTTTATTTTAAGTTGATATTGAGGAAACGACGAGATTATTCAAATTAACAAATCGTCGGCCGTGACCCCTGACTTCTCAAGAAAACTATGATTATAACAATTCACACACTGTTTCTCTTGTTTTTCAATTGAACTATCATCTGTTATTTGGACATGCAATGAATGTATTTGGCCGTGGAAATTTCCGAATTCACACACTGTTTCTCTTGTTTTTCAATTAAACTATCATCTATTATTTGGACATGCAATGAATGTATTTGGCCGTAGAAAGTTCCGAAGAAAGCCGTTGGAAGGTGTGGATGTATTCGTGTAATCGTCGAAATAGACACAATATCTTATCGAAATTCGACGTTCCGTACTTACGTAGTTTTAACTGTAAGTACGTAGGTAACTATGCGTATAGTACGTAGGTAATTATGCGTACAGTACGTAGGTAATTATGCGTACAGTACGTAGTATGAACTATGCGTACAATACGTAGTATTAACTATGCGTACCGTGCGTAGTATTAACTATGCGGACAATACGTAGTATTAACTATGCGTACCGTACGTAGTATTAACTATGCGAAACATACATAGCAGTCAACTTCAAATGAAGTTTCTTTTTCTTCGCCAATCTTTTTTTTTTAACCATGCACGCCAAGTTTTATGTTGTTGGCTGATAGTTTTTTTGGCCATTTGTTGTTGTCTGATAGTTTTTTGGGTATTCGTTGTTGTCTGATAGTTTTGTTGGCTATTTGTTGTTGTCTGATAGTTTTTTTGCTATTTGTTGTTGTCTGATAGTTTTTTGGCTATTTGTTGTTGTCTGATAGTTTGTTTTAATGTTTGTTGTTTGATAATTGTTTATCTTTCCTGATTTCAGATTTCTAAGTTTTATGTTGTTGGCTGACAGTTTCATTGGCTATTTGTTGTTGGCTGACAGTTTCATTGGCTATTTGTTGTTGTCTGATAGTTTGTATTATTGTTTGTTGTTTGATCGTTTGTTTTACTGTTTGTTGTCTGATAATTGGCTATCTTTCTTGACCTTCTGTTTTCCTGATTTCCAAATTTTATGTTGTTGCTCGATAAGTTTTTGTTTTCTATTAATATTTTCACGCACAATAAGGTTAACTGGTGTTAACGCTCAATCCCCGGGCTGACCACGCATCCATTGCAGCTAGTTTTTTGTTGATAGTTGGCTGGTTTCCGGGATTTCTTTTTGTTCGTGTTTGTACGAACGTACGTTTGTACGTTCCCCGACTCAGTGGTAGTAAAATAAAAATAACTCGAGTTCTATTTCACAGAAATTTTTATGATCAGATCACATTTTTATTCTTTACTTAGTACAACATAAAATATAACACTCATCATTTTATCATCAACTTCAAAAAAAAAATCATAACGTAACAAATTCATAACGTAAAACATAAAGGATATACATAATAATACATAATAGGAGGGGTACTTTTAATGTTTTACTCCAAACGATTTACTAGTTATTAAATCTATAAATACTTCTATTTTAAAAACGGACTGTACTTTCAAAAATAACGCCGGCCATCGAACCCGTATTGATATTAATTTTTCTGAAGAATCATTAGCTTTCATAAAAATATGTTCACTAATCACAAATTTAATTTGAGGTAGAGATAACAATAATAAATCAGGAACGGTATTGGAAATGGACACAAATTTCCTGACGTGTCCTCCAACTATGTTTCCATCGCTAGAAATACGCATTTGTTTTGTAACCACATGAAATGAAATCATCTTAACGATATAACGTCCTTAAAAAATATATCTATGAATTTTATTGTGCTTCTTAGCTCAAACAATCCAATATGGTTCTTGAGATTTTCAAGTGACGATGTCGCCTTGTAGTAACAGTGAAAACGACCAAACGCTGTCTTCTTCTGAATAAAGGTGTTTTCAACTCCAAAAAGTGTTCCTCTATTGAAGATCAACATCGATTATGATCCAGATTGTATTACAGACTATGATCCAGATTGTATTACAGATCACTTTCGAAGACGTCAAAATGATCTTCTATATATTAACCAGACGTTCGTGGACAATATCCAGATGAATCAGTGTCTCCACATTTCTAATGGACTCAAATTTTCTGACGTGTCCTCCAACTATATTTCCATGAAGACTAGAGTGAGAGGAGTCCGAACTGTTTTGGCGAGATTTGAAAAAAGTAGACACAAAAACGTGGGTAAATAAGAAATAGCGCTGCGATCGGTGATTACCTGAGAAGTAAGCTGCATGCGAGGGAGATGGAATGAGGAAATCCTGAGAAGTGAGTTGGGTATTACAGGCATGTAATGAATAAATCATGAGTAGTGTTACGTCCTGAGCACTCCACCTATACTAACAACATATACATACTAATAGCTCAGCACGAGCTCTAAAAATTTTTTTTTACTTATTTTTATTTTTTTTAAATAATTATTTCTAACCACCCTAAGGTCTGAGGGACCCCCTAAGTATTCAAAATCGCTTGATTTCTCAAGCGTGTATTATTACTATCAAAAAATATCGGTAAAAAGCATAATTTCCCGTAAACTTACAACATAACATTGTTAATAACAATGCTACAGGTTTGCAAAAAATATCAAAAAATCTAGCATCAAAAACCAAGTCGAAAAGGTTCCTAACTTTTTTCTGTAGCTCTGCAAGCAAGCGAGATATCAGCTTTCCAGATTTCTTCAAAATTTTACTTTGTTTGATTACACTTCGTTAATAATTGGGATAGCCCCATAGTGTGACCTGTCTAACGAAAGGGCTTAAAAAGTTGAGACGTTATGGTTTGCAACATTCCCGATATTGTTAACGATAACCGAGATAAATAACAATTTTTGATTTTAACGTTGTAAAGGCCTTCCGGGACACCAGGGGCCTCTCTAAAATAATCTCCGACCTGTAAAAACATTTTTTTTAGCATCTAGGCATCATATTATTACATAATAATCGCCCTAATGGCATTACGAGCCATATAAAAATAATAATAATCACCCTAAAGGCACTGCGATGCCATACATTACATTTTAACCACCCTAAGGCATTGCGAGCCATATAATACATAATAATAATCACCCTAAAGGCACTGCGATGCCAAATATTACATCATAACCACCCTAAAGGCACTGTGATGCTATACAATACATATATAACCACCCTAAATATCATTTTATATCTATATATACTCTCTTATAGTACCATAAGACATTGTAAAGCCATGCAACAGGCTACAAGCCGAAAGGCGTATGTACAAATGATTTTATTCTTTTTATTCTTTTAATTCTTAAGACCCCAGAGAGGACTTAAAGAATTTTTCTCTTAGCATATAACTCTGTAAGAAGAACAGAGAGGTGCAGACACACGCGCCGATTATTCCTATCTGTCCCATGAGAAAGAAGAGGACAGCTAACAACGCGTGATAACGAACGGTCACCAAAAGCTAAGCGTTAGATATCTCCAGAATATACATCCTGAAGTCCAGACTAAACATCCTGACAGAGGACCGAGATGGAAACGCGAGCCGCTGGCCATCCTCACGTAGCCACGCGCCTCGGACCATCCCTACCAGTCAGCATAATCCGACGCGAGCATCAGTCCCCACTCGCGAAGTTTCAACCATATATTCGGGGACAGAGGCATCGAATCTTCAGTTCTTGTCCGGTCTCTCCAACAGCGCGATCTGTAAAACCGACTATCTTACAAAACGGGCCAAGTCCCAGTCATCATATATTATAGTACGGCGAATAAAAGCCTTTATTAAAATATAATAAAAAATTCTACAATATCCATAAATCAAAACTTCGAAAACTGCGAAGAATACAAGGTACATCCTTCTACTATATCCTACAAGTACTTCCCAAGTGTTACTTTATTTCCTTTAAATACATTTCGAATTGTGAAACGTGAAATATATAGAGTTTTGTGGGGCAAATGTGTTAATTACCCCGTTCAATTAAAATAATAAAATACAGTGGAATTGTGAATTTGCGAAATTAAGTGAGCGACCTTCTAAAGACCAGGCGAGCCTGCTCTTGGTGCATCTACGTGCACGACAGCGGTGTTCCCTCCGACAGAAGGGCGTGTAACTTTCCTCCCATAAGAGCGAGGCTGCTCTTGGTGCATCTACGTGCACGACAGCGGTCATCCTCTTTGCGGAAGGTCTTGTTAACCGTACTGCAAACGCGGGATACAGGACTTTCTTTCGAATCATCCCCTCGCATATTCGCATATTCCACCATTTTATTATATTTTAAATATTGTGTTTTTTTGTGTTACAATAATAAGGTTTGAAATTGTGAAACTGTGTTAGCGATCCTCTAAAGACCAGGTGAGCCTGCTCTTGGTGCATCTACGTGCACGACAGCGGTGTTCCCTCCGACAGAGGACCGTTTAACTCTCCTCCCATTGGAGCGAGGCTGCTCTTGGTGCATCTACATGCACGACAGCGGTCATCCTCCTTGCTGAAGGACCTGTTAACTGTATTACAAACGCAGGATACAGGTCTTTCTTTCGAGTCTTCCTCTCACATGCCCAAATTTTATTATTGAACTTAAAATAATAATACCGGTAAAATTCGTATTTGATCCGGAAATATTCCTGGATCATCGCGTGCTGCAATCATTACCTGAAAATAAAAAGGGAATGGTGTATTAAAATCCTTTAAGAGGAAAAATCAATTAACATCATACTTATCCTTAATCCTTCCCCGGGCATCGACATCGGGACAGTCCACCTGAAAATTAAAAGTCATTTAGAAGCCTGAATAAAAGGGAATTGATTCTGAAAATAAAATAAAATAAAATAAAATAAATTACATTTGAAAATAAAATAAATTGCATTTAAAAATAAAATAAATTACATTTAAAAATAAAATAAATTGCATTCGAAAGTAAAGTAAATTATTTGAATAAATTGGTAAATTGGGTGCGATCCGTTGTTGTATAGGGAAACTCTGCCTTATACATTGGCGAGTGTATCGGTGCACGTAACATTGCACTGGGCCTCGCTTACAACGGAACAAACCTAATTCCAAAAAACGGATGTATTCGCTTTATCGTGGGTTTTCGGTGTACAATAAATTGTTTTGGCACTGGCAGGAAGTCTGGTGCACGTAACTTTGCACTGGGCCCTGTGTTAAGACCCCGTGAATCGAATCATTCCTAAATTAATTATTATTTGTGATATTTGCAATAATTCATCCATTCTCGGTAAGGAGAGTGCTGGTGCATGTAACTTTGCACTGGTCTCCCTTTTTTGAATGGTGAATTAATTTCTGATAACTTAAAAATATTATTTTTTTTTTCTAGTTAAATAAATATTAAACGAATTACTTGCAAATTTATTTATTTTCATTATTGCAAATAATTCAACCATTCTGGACAAGGAGAGTACTGGTGCATGTAACTTTGCACTGGTCCCCCTTTTTGAATGGTAAATTTATCCCCATAAATATTTTATCCAATCAAAATATTTAGCGGAAATTAAAAATATAAATAAATTAATCATTCTTGACAAGGAGAGTACTGGTGCACGTAACTCTGCACTGGTCCCCCTTTTGAATGATTCATCAGTCAATTTTTAAATCAAATAAATAAAAACTTGTCCAAATTTATTTATTTTCTATACCATACAAAATTCAACCATTCGCAGTAAGGAGCGTGCTGGTGCATGTAACACTGCACTGGCCCCCCTTTTGAATGTTGAATTAATAATTTTTAATCAAATAAATAAAACTTGTCCAAATTTATTTATTTTCTATACCATACAAAATTCAACCATTCGCAGTAAGGAGCGTGCTGGTGCATGTAACACTGCACTGGCCCCCCTTTTGAATGTTGAATTAATAATTTTTAATCAAATAAATAAAACTTGTCCCGCTTCCGACGTTATACATACCTTCTCCTATGAACACGTCCGATTCTGACGCCGAAACCGTAGAGGTCCTCTCTTCAGACCCTGAAAATGAATGAAAAATAATATTAAAATAAAATCAAATATATTAAAATTTAACATAAAATTAACATAAAATATATTAAATTTAACATAAAATATATCAAATTTAAAATAACATATATTAAATTCAAAAATTATATTAAATTCAAAATATATTAAATTCAAATAAGAATTGTCAATTTGAAGGCAAAATATGTAACCTTATAAAATAAATATATTCAAGCGTGTAAAGACCCGCTACGTCTCAACGTTCGTTCGCTACCAAATAAATAACGTTAATTTCTTTTTACCTCAAAAGGGTTTTACTCACTGTCTTAATTATTTTGCGCGCTAATTTTGGCCTTGCATCCTTGTCCCGGCTGAGCTCCCACTTGGCCAAACAAAGGGTGTTGATCCGTGCGTTTCACCCGTTATCCCGCTCGTCCCTCGACCTGCGACGTAACAGTAGCGACACGAAGTCCGACTTATATGGAATAAGCCCATATTTTCAAATATAGCTTCAGTTCAAATTAATCTTAGTACATCTTTCCTTTATAAAAAAAAACAGTAAGAGCTAAATGAGCGTGTTAAATTATTGCTATGAAAACAAAACAGAGAGCAAACATACAACATGCAGTATAAGTATCCCTTAAACTCTCAAGCTGATCTCATACCGTAAATGTGAAATTTCGGTTAAAATACTGTTTTCTTAATAGTAGCCTCCAGCATACAGCGCAGACTAGTAACTCGAGGGTCGCGAGTTCGATCAGCAACATTTTTTTTTCTCATAATCAGCACGACCGAGATGGCGAAATTCAATAATTATTCAATGTTATGTGCTGTTAAATTTTGCATATTGAAAGGTGCATATTGAAACAATGATACTCGATGGTACCAGAACAGTGTTTGCGTGCGAAGACACCTGATATGAAACTCACCTTCTGAAATGTTCGAGACAATAGCAGAAAGTCGAATAAACGTTGCACGTTTATAAATCAATATATTTTATTGTCATTGGTTTCAGACTAGAATCATTAGTATCGAGTATGGACGGTAGGCATGCCGAATTCGATAAGTCGCAGAGATGACAGAAATAAAATTTGTAACGCTGACAATGTAATAATAATAATAATATATACATGTTCAACATGTTCATGTACAATAACAATATATTGTAAATAATATTATACAAGATAAACTTGTTGTTGAGAAAAATTTGACGATGTTTCTGTCCTTCGAAGACAGGCGAAGACAAAGGTGTTGTTGCAGACGGAGACTTCAATTTCTTTATGCTATTACAATCTGAAACATGAAAAAGAAGAAATCATATGTAAATAACATGACTATAGATGCTACAACAAAAAATAATCCCTTATAGTAGTTGAAGCAGCAGTAGTGAAAAAAATGGAATGCAAGAAACAATTTAAAATTTTCTTACAGTCTGGCTTGCTTGCGGTACATCCGAGATTTTTGTCGGTTGTTGTTGTTATTCGTGTTATACGATTTGCTAAGAAAGTGACCTCGCATGACTAAATAGAAATCAATCGGCTTTCGCGTGACTTCTATCGAATGTAATGGACACCCGAGCAAAGGCAGAGACGGTAGCTCTATACACACTCCCGCCTCAGACACTTTTGGTTTTAATTTGTCTCACAGGCTGTGCTCAGTGCTTACGTGATTTTGCCCCATAGTGTCTCTAGAACATAATTAGTCGTGTCAATTTCAAATGCACTTTCTCGCTCGCTCTCTCGCTTTCTCTCTCTCTAACTCTCTCGCTCTCTCGCTCTCTCTTTCTGTATCTCGCTCTCTCTCGCTCTCTCTTTCGCCATCTCGCTCTCTCTCTCTGTCTCTCGCTCTCTCTCTCTCTCTCTTTCTTGCTCTCGCTCTTTCGCTCTTTAGCTCTATCGCTTTCTCTCGCTCTGCTCTCTCTCTCGCTCTCTCGCTCTCTCTCCCTCTCTCCCGCTCTCTCTCTCGCATCTCTCTCTTTCTCTGGCTCTCTCTCGCTCTTGCTCGCTCTCTTTCTCTCTCGCTCTCTCTCGTTCTCTCGTTCTCTCTTTCTCTCTCGCTCTCTCTTTACGATGGGAACCATCTACAGCCTGTCCCAAAAGGGTCGAAGGATCTCTGAAGGGGTGGTAGATCTCGAAATTCTGAATCGAAAAGTCTTCAGCGGTTTTTCGATCCGATGCACCCCTGATGAGTTATTAATAATTTATGACAGCCAATAATACGCGTGGGCTGGGCGGCGCGTGGTGGTGTGCGTGTGACTGTGTGCCCGGCCGCACCGCGAGAGGCAGGGCTACGCCGCCCGACGTGGACGTGTGTGTGTGTGCATGGGTGTGTTACGTCGCAGGTCGAGGGACGAGCGGGATAACGGGTGAAACGCACGGATCAACACCCTTTGTTTGGCCAAGTGGGAGCTCAGCCGGGACAAGGATGCAAGGCCAAAATTAGCGCGCAAAATAATTGAGACAATGAGTAACATCTTTTGAGGTGAAAAGAAATAAACGTTATTTATTTGGTAGCAAAACGAACGTTGAGACGTAGCGGGTCTTTACACGCTTGAATATATTTATTTTTTTTAAAGGTTACATATTTTACTTCGAAATTAACATATTTTATTTTGAATTTAATATATTTTATTTTAAATTTAATATATTTTATTTTAAATTTAATATATTTTATTTTGAATTTAATATATTTTATTTTAAATTTAATATATTTTATTTTGAATTTAATATATTTTATTTTTAATTTAATATGTTTTATTTTATTTTTATATTATTATTTTCAAAAAAAAAAGAAAATATTTAAGAATTAATTTTACCATTAAAAAAAAGAAGGGGGACAACGGTGCAACATTGGGCACACCAGCACTCTCCCTATTGAGAGTGGTTGAATTTGTAATAAAAAAGGAAATAATAAATTTCTGGACAAATTTTGTTTGTTTGATAAAAAAAATATTAATTCAACATTCAAAAAAGGGGGACCAGTGCAGAGTTACATGCACCGGCACTCTCCTTGTTGCGAATGAATGAATTTTGTATAATATAGAAGATAAGTCAACTTTTGGACAATTTTATTTATTTGATTAAAAATTTACTGGTTAACCATTCAAAAAGGGGGGCCAGTGCAATGTTACATGCACCAGCACTCTCCTTGTTGCGAATAGTTAACTTTTGTATAGTATAGAAAATAAATATTTTTTGGACAAGTTTTTATTTATTTGATTAAAAAATTTATGGGGATAAAATTTACCATTCAAAAAGGGGGACCAGTGCAAAGTTACATGCACCAGTACTCTCCTTGTCCAGAATGGTTAATTTATTTATATTTTTAATTTCCGCTAAATATTTTGATTGGATAAAATATTTATGGGGATAAATTTACCATTCAAAAAGGGGGACCAGTGCAAAGTTACATGCACCAGTACTCTCCTTGTCCAGAATGGTTGAATTATTTGCAATAATGAAAATAAATAAATTTGCGAGTAATTCGTTTAATATTTATTTAACTAGAAAAAAAAAATAATATTTTTAAGTTATCAGAAATTAATTCACCATTCAAAAAAGGGAGACCAGTGCAAAGTTACATGCACCAGCACTCTCCTTGCCGAGAATGGATGAATTATTGCAAATATCACAAATAATAATTAATTTAGGAATGATTCGATTCACGGGGTCTTAACACAGGGCCCAGTGCAAAGTTACGTGCACCAGACTTCCTGCCAGTGCCAAAACAATTTATTGTACACCGAAAACCCACGATAAAGCGAATACATCCGTTTTTTGGAATTAGGTTTGTTCCGTTGTAAGCGAGGCCCAGTGCAATGTTACGTGCACCGATACACTCGCCAATGTATAAGGCAGAGTTTCCCTATACAACAACGGATCGCACCCAATTTACCAATTTATTCAAATAATTTACTTTACTTTCGAATGCAATTTATTTTATTTTTAAATGTAATTTATTTTATTTTTAAATGCAATTTATTTTATTTTTAAATGCAATTTATTTTATTTTTAAATGCAATTTATTTTATTTTTAAATGCAATTTATTTTATTTTCAGATGCCATTTATTTTATTTTCAAATGTAATTTATTTTATTTTATTTTATTTTATTTTCAGAATCAATTCCCTTTTATTCAGGCTTCTAAATGACTTTTAATTTTCAGGTGGACTGTCCCGATGTCGATGCCCGGGGAAGGATTAAGGATAAGTATGATGTTAATTGATTTTTCCTCTTAAAGGATTTTAATACACCATTCCCTTTTTATTTTCAGGTAATGATTGCAGCACGCGATGATCCAGGAATATTTCCGGATCAAATACGAATTTTACCGGTATTATTATTTTAAGTTCAATAATAAAATTTGAGCATGTGAGAGGAAGACTCGAAAGAAAGACCTGTATCCTGCGTTTGTAATACAGTTAACAGGTCCTTCAGCAAGGAGGATGACCGCTGTCGTGCATGTAGATGCACCAAGAGCAGCCTCGCTCCAATGGGAGGAGAGTTAAACGGTCCTCTGTCGGAGGGAACACCGCTGTCGTGCACGTAGATGCACCAAGAGCAGGCTCACCTGGTCTTTAGAGGATCGCTAACACAGTTTCACAATTTCAAACCTTATTATTGTAACACAAAAAAACACAATATTAAAAATATAATAAAATGGTGGAATATGCGAATATGCGAGGGGATGATTCGAAAGAAAGTCCTGTATCCCGCGTTTGCAGTACGGTTAACAAGACCTTCCGCAAAGAGGATGACCGCTGTCGTGCACGTAGATGCACCAAGAGCAGCCTCGCTCTTATGGGAGGAAAGTTACACGCCCTTCTGTCGGAGGGAACACCGCTGTCGTGCACGTAGATGCACCAAGAGCAGGCTCGCCTGGTCTTTAGAAGGTCGCTCACTTAATTTCGCAAATTCACAATTCCACTGTATTTTATTATTTTAATTGAACGGGGTAATTAACACATTTGCCCCACAAAACTCTATATATTTCACGTTTCACAATTCGAAATGTATTTAAAGGAAATAAAGTAACACTTGGGAAGTACTTGTAGGATATAGTAGAAGGATGTACCTTGTATTCTTCGCAGTTTTCGAAGTTTTGATTTATGGATATTGTAGAATTTTTTATTATATTTTAATAAAGGCTTTTATTCGCCGTACTATAATATATGAAGACTGGGACTTGGCCCGTTTTGTAAGATAGTCGGTTTTACAGATCGCGCTGTTGGAGAGACCGGACAAGAACTGAAGACTCGATGCCTCTGTCCCCGATTATATGGTTGAAACTTCGCGAGTGGGGACTGATGCTCGCGTCGGATTATGCTGACTGGTAGGGATGATCGGAGGCGCGTGGCTACGTGAGGATGGCCAGCGGCTCGCGTTTCAATCTCGGTCCACTGTCAGGATGTTTAGTCTGGACTTCAGGATGTATATTCTGGAGATATCTAACGCTTAGTTTTTGGTGACCGTCCGTTATCAAGCGTTACTAGCTGTCCTTTTCTTTCTTATGGGACAGATAGGAATAATCGGCGCGTGTGTCTGCACCTCTCTGTTCTTCTTACAGAGTTATATGCTAAGAAAAAAATTCTTTAAGTCCTCTCTGGGGTCTTAAGAATTAAAAGAATAAAAAGAATAAAATCATTTGTACATACGCCTTTCGGCTTGTAGCCTGTTGCATGGCTTTACAATGTCTTATGGTACTATAAGAGAGTATATATAGATATAAAATGATATTTAGGGTGGTTATATATGTATTGTATAGCATCACAGTGCCTTTAGGGTGGTTATGATGTAATATTTGGCATCGCAGTGCCTTTAGGGTGATTATTATTATGTATTATATGGCTCGCAATGCCTTAGGGTGGTTAAAATGTAATGTATGGCATCGCAGTGCCTTTAGGGTGATTATTATTATTTTTATATGGCTCGTAATGCCATTAGGGCGATTATTATGTAATAATATGATGCCTAGATGCTAAAAAAAATGTTTTTACAGGTCGGAGATTATTTTAGAGAGGCCCCTGGTGTCCCGGAAGGCCTTTACAACGTTAAAATCAAAAATTGTTATTTATCTCGGTTATCGTTAACAATATCGGGAATGTTGCAAACCATAACGTCTCAACTTTTTAAGCCCTTTCGTTAGACAGGTCACACTATGGGGCTATCCCAATTATTAACGAAGTGTAATCAAACAAAGTAAAATTTTGAAGAAATCTGGAAAGCTGATATCTCGCTTGTTTGCAGAGCTACAGAAAAAAGTTAGGAACCTTTTCGACTTAGTTTTTGATGCTAGATTTTTTGATATTTTTTGAAAACCTGTAGCATTGTTATTAACAATGTTATGTTGTAAGTTTACGGGAAATTATGCTTTTTACCGATATTTTTTTGATAGTAATAATACACGCTTGAGAAATCAAGCGATTTTGAATACTTAGGGGGTCCCTCAGACCTTAGGGTGGTTAGAAATAATTATTTAAAAAAAATAAAAATAAGTAAAAAAAAAATTTTTAGAGCTCGTGCTGAGCTATTAGTATGTATATGTTGTTAGTATAGGTGGAGTGCTCAGGACGTAACAAGCCCAAGGGCCCAAGCTAGGCAGCACGCGTTGATTGTATTGAAGGAGAACGCGAAAAAAATAAGTAGCGCCCCGCGATGATACATTTTCATAAATTGATGATAAATGAATTAAATGAATTCATGTGGAATTGTAAATCCTTAATGGAAAGCAAAATTTCTACTAAAGCCGTTAAAATTCCATTTCTTTATTTACTTAAACTAAAATAAAACACCAGCTTGGCGTTTTGTCATACGATATTTTCACATTATTGATTGAAAACAAAAAAAAATTATGCGCTTTAATGGTCGAAGTTAACGCATGCTAATTAATTTATTTTCATGATTGTCTGACTTAGTTAATTGATGAGTGAGATAATCAACTCGATCAATGACTCTTCCTCCTTACTTCTCGAACGAATCGTCTCGAGATAATTGAATTTAAGGTGTTTTTCTGAAGAGGGAAATAGCGAATATCCCGAGGTAAATATTTTCAAAACTCTCACACCCATGCACACACACACGTCCACGTCGCGCGGCGTAGCCCTGCCTCTCGCGGTGCGGCCGGGCACACCGTCACACGCACATCACCACGCGCCGCCCAGCCCACGCGTATTATTGGCTGTCATTAATTATTAATAACTCATCAGGGGTGCATCGGATCGAAAAACCGCTGAGGACTTTTCGATTCAGAATTTCGAGATCTACCACCCCTTCAGAGATCCTTCGACCCTTTTGGGACAGGCTGTATATACGTAATTTCATAAATATAGTCCATTAACCATTCGTCTAACTAACTTCATATGTTTAATATAATTATTATAATCAACAGCGTAACATGTACGCACTGCTGCGTCAATCACGTTTGGTTTTAAGTTGTCTCACAGCCTGTACTCAGAGCTTACGTGTATTCGCCCCATAGTGTCTCTAGGACATAATAAATTGTTTCAATTTCAATTTCTCGCTCGCTCGCTCTCTCACTCTCTCTTTCTCTATCTCGCTCCCTATCGCTCTCTCTCGCTCTCTCTCTCTCTCGCTCTCTCGTTCTCTCTCGCTCTCTCGTTCTCTCTCGCTCTCTCGATCTGTCTTCACTATGGGAACCATCTACATAAGTAATTTCATAAATATAGTCTATTAACCATCCGTCTAATTAACTTCAAATATTCAATATAATTATTACAATCAACTGCGTCACATGTACACACTGCTGCGTCAGACACTTTTGGTTTTAATTTGGCTCACAGGCTGTACTCAGTGCTTACGTGCTTTTGCCCCATAGTGTCTCTAGAACATAATTGATCGTGTCAATTTCAATTGAACTGTCTCGCTCGCTCTCTCTCTCGCTTTCTCTCTCTCTAACTCTCTCGCTCTCTCGCTCGCTCTCTCTCGCTCTCTCTTTACTACGTGAACCATCCATATAAGTAATTTTATTAATATAATCCATCAAATATCCGTTTAAATAACTTCATATATTTAATAAAAAATTATAATCAACTGCGTTACATGTACTCACTGCTGCGTCAATCACGTTTGGTTTTAATTTGTCTCACAGGCTGTACTCAGAGATTACGTGTATTCGCCCCATAGTGTCTCTAGGACATAATAAATTGTTTCAATTTCAATTTCTCGCTCGCTCGGTCTCTCGCTCTCTCTTTCTCTATCTCGCTCTCTCTCGCTCTCTCTCACTCTCGCTCCCTCTCGCTCCCTCTCGCTCTCTCTCGCTCTCTCTCTCTCTCTCTCTCTCTTGCTCTCGCTCTTTCGCTCTCTCGCTCCCTCTCTCTCTCTCTCTTGCTCTCGCTCTTTCGTTCTCTCGCTCTCTCGCTTTCTCTCGCTCTGCTCTCTCTCTCGCTCTCTCGCTCTCTCACTTTCTCTCGCTCTGCTCTCTCTCTCGCTCTCTCTTTCGCTCTCTCTCTCTCGCTCTCTCTTTCGCTCTCTCTCTCTCTCTCTCTCTCTTGCTCTCGCTCTGCTCTCTCTCTCGCTCTCTCTCGCTTTTTCTGTACTATGTGAATCACCTATCTAAGTAATTTCATAAACATGGTCTATTAACTATCCGTCTAATTAACTTCATATATTAAATGTAATCATTATAATCAATTGCGTTAAATGTACACACTGCCCCGTCAGCTATTTTTGGTTTTAATTCGACTCACAGGCTGTACTCGGAGCTTACGTGTATTCGCTCTATAGTGTCTTTAGGGCATAACAAATCGTTTCAATTTCAATTTCTCGCTCGCTCTCTCTCTCGCTTTTTCGCTCTCTCGCTCCCTCTCTCTCTCGCTCTCTCTTGCTCTCTCTGTACTATGTGAATCATCCATATAAGTAATTTCATAAATATAGTCTATTAACTATCCGTCTAATTAACTTCATATATTTAATAGAATCATTATAATTAACTGCGTTACATGTGAACATTGCTGCGTCGGTCACGTTTTGTTCCAATTTGTCTCAGTGTTGACGTGTTTTGGCGACATATCGTCTCTAGGGCATAATAATTCGTTTCAATTTCAATTTCAATTTCTCGCTTGCTCGCTCTATCGCTCTCTCTCTCTCTCTCGCTCTCTCTCTCTCTCTCTCTTGCTCTCGCTATTTCGCTCTCTCTCTCTCTCTCTCTTGCTCTCGCTCTTTCGCTCTCTTGCTCTCTTTCTCTCTCGCTCTCTCGCTCTGTCTTTACTATGGGAACCATCAATATAAGTATTTTCATAAATATAGTCTATTAACTATCCGTCTAATTAACTTCATATATTTAATAGAATCATTATAATTAACTGCGTTACATGTGAACATTGCTGCGTCGGTCACGTTTTGTTCCAATTTGTCTCAGTGTTGACGTGTTTTGGCCCCATATCGTCTCTAGGGCATAATAATTCGTGTCAATTTCAATTTTAATTTCTCGCTCGCTCTTCTCTCGCCCTCTCTCTCTCTCTCCCTCTCTCCGGCTCTCTTTCTCTCGCATCTCTCCCTCTCTCTGGCTCTCTTTCGCTCTTTCTCGCTCGCTTTCCCTCTCGCTCTCTCGTTCTCTCTCGCTCGTCGTTCTCTCTCGCTCGTCGTTCTCTCTCGCTCTCTCGTTCTCTCTCTCGCTCTCGCTCCATCTCGCTCCCTCTCGCTTTCTCTCGCTCTCTCTCGCTCTCGCTCCCTCTCGCTCCCTCTCGCTCTCTCTCGCTCTTTCTCTCTCTCGCTCTCTCTCTCTCGCTCTCTCTCTCTCTCGCTCTCTCTCTCTCGCGCTCTCTCTCTTTCGCTCTCTCGCTCTCTCGCTCTTTCGCTTTTTGTCGCTCTGCTCTCTCTCTCGCTCTCTCTTTCTCTCTCTCGCTCTCTCTTTCTCTATCTCGCTCTCTCTCTCTCTTTCGCGATCTTGCTCTCTCTCTCGCTCTCTTTCTCTCTCTATCTCTTGCTCTCGCTCTGCTCTCTCTCTCGCTCTCTCGCTTTCTCTCTCGCTCTTTCTGTACTATGTGAATCACCTATCTAAGTAATTTCATAAACATGGTCTATTAACTATCCGTGTAATTAACTTCATATATTAAATGTAATCATTATAATCAACTGCGTTACATGTACACACTGCCCCGTCAGCTATTTTTGGTTTTAATTCGACTCACAGGCTGTACTCGGAGCTTACGTGTATTCGCTCTATAGTGTCTTTAGGGCATAACAAATCGTTTCAATTTCAATTTCTCGCTCGCTCTCTCTCTCTCGCTTTTTCGCTCTCTCGCTCCCTCTCCCTCTCGCTCTCTCTCTTGCTCTCTCTGTACTATGTGAATCATCCATATAAGTAATTTCATAAATATAGTCTGTTAACTATCCATCTAATTAACTTCATATATTCAATAGAATCATTATAATCAACTGCGTTACATGCAAACATTGCTGCGTCGGTCACGTTTTGTTTCAATTTGTCCCAGTGTTAACGTGTTTTTGCCCCATATCGTCTCTAGGGCATAATAATTCGTGTCAATTTCAATTTCAATTTCTCGCTCGCTCCCTCTCTCGCTCTCTCTCTCTCTCTCGCTCTCTCTCTCTCTCGCTCTCTCGCTCTCTCTCTCTCTCTCTTGCTCTCGCTATTTCGCTGTCTCTCTCTCTTTCTCGCTCTCTCTCTCTCTCTCTCTCTCTCTCTCTCTTGCTCTCGCTCTTTCGCTCTCTCGCTCTCTCGCTTTCTCTCGGTCTGCTCTCTCTCTCGCTCTCTCTCGCTCTCTTGCTCTCTCGCTCTCTCTCGCTCTCCCTTGCTCTCGCTTTTTCTGTACTATGTGAATCACCAATCTAAGTAATTTCATAAACATAGTCTATTAACTATCCGTCTAATTAACTTCATATATTGAATGTAATCATTATAATCAACTGCGTTACATGTACACACTGCCCCGTCAGCTATTTTTGGTTTTAATTCGACTCACAGGCTGTACTCGGAGCTTACGTGTATTCGCTCTATAGTGTCTTTAGGGCATAACAAATCGTTTCAATTTCAATTTCTCGCTCGCTTTCTCTCTCGCTTTTTCGCTCTCTCGCTCCCTCTCTCTCTCGCTCTCTCTTGCTCTCTCTGTACTATGTGAATCATCCATATAAGTAATTTCATAAATACAGTCTATTAACTATCCGTCTAATTAACTTCATATATTTAATAGAATCATTATAATCAACTGCGTTACATGTAAACATTGCTGCGTCGGTCACGTTTTGTTTCAATTTGTCTCAGTGTTAACGTGTTTTGGCGACATATCGTCTCTAGGGCATAATAATTCGTTTCAATTTCAATTTCAATTTCTCGCTTGCTCGCTCTATCGCTCTCTCTCTCTCTCGCTCTCTCTCTCTCTCGCTCTTGCTCTCGCTATTTCGCTCTCTCTCTCTCTCGCTCTCGCTCTTTCGCTCTCTCGCTCTCTTTCTCTCTCGCTCTCTCGTTCTCTCTCGCTCTCTCGCTCTGTCTTTACTATGGGAACCATCAATATAAGTATTTTCATAAATATAGTCTATTAACCATCCGTCTAATTAACTTTATATATTCAATATAATTATTACAATCAACTGCGTCACATGTACACACTGCTGCGTCATACACTTTTGGTTTCAATTTGGCTCACAGGCTTGTACTCAGTGCTTACGTTCTTTTGCCCCATAGTGTCTCTAGAACGTAATTGATCGTGTCAATTTCAATACCACTTTCTCACTCGCTCTCTAGCTCGCTCTCTCTCGCGCTTTCTCTCTCTGTAACTCTCTCGCTCTCTCGCTCGCTCTCTCTCGCTCTCTCTTTACTACGTGAACCATCCATATAAGTAATTTTATTAATATGATCCATCAACCATCCGTTCAAATAACTTCATATATTTAATAAAAAATTATAATCAACTGCGTTACATGTACACACTGCTGCGCCAGATACTTTTGGTTTTAATTTGGCTCACAGGCTGTACTCAGTGCTTACGTGATTTTGCCCCATAGTGTCTCTAGAACATAATTAATAATCGTGCCAATTTCAATTGCACTTTCTCGCTCGCTCTCTCTCTCGCTTTGTCTCTCTGTCACTCTCTCGCTCGCTCTCTCTCACTCTCTCGCTCGCTCTCTCTCGCTCTCTCTGCTGCAGCTTCAAACTCTTACTTCTGCTTCTAAAACACATACGTCTCAGCTTTAATCTCTTACGGCTTCCTCCCTCGCGCAGAGCGCGGCCACCGATGCTAAACTCACAACGATACAGGATACACTCTCGGGTGCCGTCCAATGCATCGCTGATATCCGTACTGAGCTCTTATCTCTAGCCGAATCACATGGAGTGTTGTCGAACCGTGTTACTTTTCTGGAGTCCAATTTGGATGCTGCTACTTCAAAGATGGCTCAATTAGTGTCAGAATTGATGAGCACAGTGCCCGCTACCTCTCGGGTTAACTCTCCACCTGCAACTGCTGACCTCGTCGTCTCGGGCTTCCCAGCGACTCTCGTCGACAACCCTCGGTTTGCTGTCGAGAAAGTATTTACCACGATTGGAATTGCGCATCTCACTCGCGACATCCTTGATGTAATTGTGCTCACCCACCCTGAGGCACAAGGTTATGGTTCCTTATCATCGGCTACGCCCTCGCATGTCTGCCTAATCGTGAAGTAGAAGTCTACGTTCACTCGGGACTTCATCATCAAGAGGAAACGGGATGTCAAAACCTTGCTAGCTCGTTAAGTTTATGAGTGCGATTCGACCTGTCGAATCTGACCTGTCAGATCTACGTTAACGAGTACATGTCTGCAGATCAATATCGGCTTTTGAGGAAAGCGAAGGATCTTGCCAAAACCAAAAAGTTTGCGTATGTTTGGACTCGATCGGGTGTTATTTATGTGCTGAAGCGTGATGGCGAGCCGGCTCTGTCCATTTCCACGATAAGCGATTTGGATAACCTTAATTGACTATCGCCGGCTGCTAGTTGTCCCAACTCGCTTTCTGTTGCATCTTCGAAACTTTCCAAACTAAACGTGGTACAGTTTAATGTTACCTCCCTGCTCGGTCATATTGATATGGTTCGAGGTTATGTTACGGCGAACCCCTGCCACATCGTCTCGATCTCTGAATCTTGGCTCCACGCGGGTATCCCCAGTGCCTTAATGATCATTGTTGGTTATTCGCTTTTCAGACATGATTGCCATCCTTGCAAAGGCGGTGGACTCGTGTGTTATGTTCATAAGTCTTCACAGTGCAAAATTCTGGCACTGTCTGATAATAACGTACTGAATAGTCCAGAGTTCATCCTACTCGATATACGGTCGCGGCTGATGCAGCCCGTACTTTTCGGCTCAATCTACAGGCGTCCGACGGGCCTGCTTTTTCACAAGCTGAGTGATACACTCTGCCGTTTGTCTTTTGCTTATCGTAATATTGTCCTTGATGGCGACCTCAACTGTAACCTATCTCGTAACTGCTTTGAGGGAAATTATCTTAGAGACTTTGCAGCGGGGAGTCGACTGAGTATTATTGAATCTGGGCCTACTTATCTCACGCGTACAGTCACTCCTGGCTTGATGTTGTTCTTGTCGATGATCTGGATAAACTTCTGTCTTTCTCGAGATCTCTTGTGCCGTTTGTTGCCTTGTGTGCCTTGTCATGTATCCAATCCCTTAGTTCGCCTAATAATATTGATGATGCTGTTGGTGTTGTGGGCCACTCGCTCACTTCTGCTCTTGACTCTGTTGCTCCCGTCTGCTCCTTTAAATCACGTGGCCCCCATGCTCCGCGGCTCTCGGCGGATCTTCGGCGGCGTATCAAGTATAAGAATCTCCTTTACAAGAGGGCTAGAAGGGCGGCATGTGCGCTTGTGCTCGGTATATTCAGAGACTTTCGTAATAGACTCTCCAGCGATTTGCGTTTGGCGAGAGAGCAGTTCTTTGTACAACGTTTTGTAGCTATGGGCAAAAATATGCCATTAATTTGGCGTGAGCTATCGACAATGGGCCTAATTAAGGTCAAGAGCACCTCCCCGTTTAATTTCTTCACGTTAACTGAGCTTAATGATTTTTGTGGTAACATTGTTGGTGGTTGCATTGGTGGGGATCCGGTGATGCTAGTTGATGGTTTTGTTACGTCCTGAGCACTCCACCTATACATACTTATAACTCAGTCTGAGCTCTATAATTTTTTTTTACTCATTTTTATTTTTTCAAATAATTATTCCCAACACCCTAAGTTCTGAGGGACCCCCTAAGCATTCAAAATCGCTTGATTTCTCAAGCATGTATTATTACTATCAGAAAATATCGGTAAAAAGCATAATTCCCCGTAAATTTACAACATAACATTAATAATAACAATGCTACAGGTTTGCAAAAATTACCTAAAATCCAGCGTAAAAAACCAAGACGAAAAGGTTCACGACTTTTTTCTGTAGCTCTGCAAACAAGCGAGATATCAGCTTTCCAGATTTCTTCAAAATTTTACTTTGTTTTATTATATACTTCGTTAATAATAGGGATAGCCCCATAGTATGACCTGTCTAACGAAAGGGCATAAAAAGTTGAGACGTTATGGTTTGCAACATTTCCGATATTGTTAACGATAACCGAGATAAATAACAATTTTTGATTTTAACGTTGTAAAGGCCTCCTGAGACACCAGGGGCCTCCCTAAAATAATCTTAGGCCTGCTAAACCATTTTTCAAGCACCTGAGCACCATATTATTATATTACAATTACCCCACGAATCTTTGAAACAATATTATTATATAACAACCACCCTAAAGGCACTGTGATGCCATATAGTACATATTAAAACCACCCTAAGGCATCGCAAGCCACATAATACATTGTATACCCTAAGGCATTGCGAAGCCAAGTATTACGTTATATAACCACCCTAAATGTCATTATATATCTATATATACTCTCTTATAGTACCATAAGACATTGTAAAGCCATGCAACAGGCTACAAGCCGAAAGGCGTATGTACAAATAATCTTATTTTATTACTCTTAAGATCCCAGAGAGGACTTAAAGAATTTTTCTCATAGCATATAATTCTGTATGAAGAACAGAGAGGTGCAGACACACGTGCCGATGAAACCTATCCATCCCTTAAGAAAGAAGATGACAGCTAACAACGCATGATAACGAACGGTCACCAAAGCTGGCGTTAGATATCGTCAAAAAAAAATACATCCCGAAGTCCAGACTAAACATCCTGACAGAAGATCGAGATCGTCACCCAAGCCGCTGGCCATCCCCACCGGTTCAACAAAGCCACGCGCCGCTGACCATCCCCACCAGTCATCGAAATCCCACGCAAGCCACTGTCCCCACTCGCAAAGTTTCAACCATATATTCGGGGACAGAGGCACTGCCTCCTCAGTTCTAGTTCGGTCTCTCCAGCAACGAGTACTGCAAAACCGACTCTCTGCAACGGGCCAAGTCCCAACCTTATTATATAGCGCGGCCAAGTCCCAACCTTATTATATATTAATGTAGGCATATACTAATATGCCTACATTAAAACTTACATATTAATAAAAGTTTCTACATATTCTTCATTTAATTCAAAAACCGCGAAAAATAAAATAAAAGGTACATTCCTTATTACAATATCCTACAATTATTTCCCGAGTGTCATCTTATTTCTTTCAATACATTTCAAACTGTGAATCGCGAAATATATAGAGTTTTTGTGGGGCCAAAGTGATAATTACCCGGTTCAATTAAATAATAAAATACAGTGGAGTTGTGAATTTGCGAACCTAAGTGTGCGACCTTCCAAAGACTAGGCGAGCCTGCTCTTGGTGCATCCACGTGCACGACAGCGGTGTTCCCTCCGACGGAAGGGCGTATAACTTTCCTCCCATTAGAGCGAGGCGGCTCTTGGTGCATCTACGTGCACGACAGCGGTCATCCTCTTTGCGGAAGGTCTTGTTAACCGTACTGCAAACACGGGATACAGGCCTTTCTTTCGAATCTACCCCACACACGCTCAAACTTTATTATTGAAAATTAAAATAATAATACCAATAAAATTCGTATTTGTTCCGGAGATATTCCCGGATCATCGCGTGCTGCTATCGTTACCTGAAAACAAAAGGGAACGGTATATAAAAATCCTTTAAGAGGAAAAATCAATTAACATCATACTTATCCTTAATCCTTCCCCGGGCATCGATATCTGGACAATCCTCCTGAAAAATAAAAGTCGTTTAGAAGCCCGAATAGAGAGAAATCAAAGCTGAAAATAAAATAGATTACACCTGAAAATAAAATAAATTACACCTGAAAATAAAATAAATTGCATTTAAAAAAAAATGAATTATTGAAAATTAATTGGTAAATTGGGTGCGGTCTGCTGTTGTATATGGAAACTCTGCCATATACATTAGCGAGTGTATCGGTGCACGTAACATTGCACTGGGCCTCGTTTACAGCAGAACAAACCTAATTCCAAAAACGGATGTATTCGCTTCAGCGTGGGTTTTCGGTGTACAATAAACTGTTTTGGCACTGGCAGGAAGTCCGGTGCACGTAACCTTGCACTGGGCCCTGTGTTAAGACCCCGCGAATCGAGTCATTCATAAACTATTATTATTTTTTTTATATTTGCAAAATTCAACCATTCTCGATAAGGAGAGTATTGGTGCACGTAACTTTGCCCTGGTCTCCCCTTTTTGAATGGTGAATTAATTTCTGATAATTTAAAAATATCTTTCCAGACAGATATATTTTAAACGAACCATTCGTAAATTTATTTATTTTCATTATTGCAAATAATTCACCCATTCTTAACAAGGAGCGTACCGGTGCATGTAACTTTGCACTGGTCCCCCTTTTTCGATGGTGAATTAATCCCCATAAATTTTTATTTAATTACAATATTTTCCAGAAAATTACAAATTATAAATAATTTATCCATTCTCGAAAAATGGAAAATCAAATAAATTATAAAAATAATAAAAATAATAAAACCTGGATAATTCGTTTCGTTCTGCCGTTGTATATGGAAACTCTGCCATATAATATTAGCGAGCGTATCGGTGCATGTAACATTGCACTGGGCCTCGTTTACAGTAGAGCCAAACATATTTCCAAAAACGAATATACTCGTTTTATCGTGGGTTTTCGGTGTACAATAAATTGTTTTGGCACTGACAGGAAGTCTGGTGCATGTAACATTGCACTGGCCCCTGTATCAAGGCCCCGTGAGGCGAGTTGTTCGTAATTTCATTTATTTCCGTTTTTACAAAAATTAAACCGCTCTTGACAAGAGGAGTGCTGGAGCATGTAACCTTGCACTGGTCTCCACTTTTAGAACGGCAAATAAATTACAACCAATTTCAAATATTTTTCCCTTTTTCCATTTCTTTTATTTTTGGAAAATAAATTTTATTTGAAATTCATTTATACTTACACTGTTATAGAGGACAGACATCCATCCATTTTGACTCCTCGAGAACGGTGCTGCAATCCTGCACTGGACGAGGAAGTTAGCGAGAGGCTCCATCATCAACGGAAGGTTGGTTGAAGTGCATCAATCTCCTGCACGACTTTATCTCCCTGTTTGGACAAATTTTCTCGTTGACACGAAATGTATGGAAACGGTTGTTTTTCTTTAATAGATGCCGCGAAGGAGAGCAGGGCAAAAATTTAAACTTAGGCGCGAAGCCGCAATCGCACAGGGCATTGTCCGGGTTTTACCCCGAGGGAACAACACCCCTGCCCGACCGGTCAACCTTGACCCCCCTCCTCCTCGCCCGGTAGCTACCGTAGCTCCTTACCGGCCGACGCAATATTCGGTGGTAACAGCGGAGGAGCTGCAGCCTCAGCCACCACCAACAGCATCGTCCTCGTCCTCGGCCCAGCAGCCACCGTACCGTCGCCCTGTCCCGACCCCTCAGGATATCCCGCCTGAGTTACGCGGTGCCCCTCTTCGCCCGGTTCCCGTGCCGAATGTGCCTTCCCCAATGCACACGTCCGAATCGGAAACAGAGACGGTAGAGGTCGGTTCCTCAGACCCTGAAAATGAATAAAAATAATTAAAGTATATTTAAAATTAAAATAAATAAATATATATATATTTATATATTCATATATAACTATATTATGTAACTAAATATACAAAAATATATATATATATATATATAAAAGCGTGTAAAAACCCGCTACGTCTCACAGTTCATTTCGTTACCAAATAAATAACTTCTGTTTTTTTTTTCCTTTCGACAAAAACCTTGCGTTCTTGTTTTAATTATTTTGTGCGTTAATTTTGGCCTTGCATCCTTGTCCCGGCTGAGCTTCCACTTGGCCAAACAAAGGGTGTTGATCCGTGCGTTTCACCCGTTATCTCGCTCGTCCCTCGACCTGCGACGTAACAGTTTCATCCCTGCTGTGTTTCCTACCGAATCCTTGAATTTTTGGCTGTCCCTGTCGACTACGTCACTTCTCTTTATCAAGCGCGTCACCTCGCCATCTGTGCCATCTGTGCCATCGGTGGTGCCCTCTTCTCCGTTCACAACGCCTTGTCCTCCTTGGCCCCGATTCTTGCTCTTCTTTTTAACGAATGCTTCCGTCTTTCCTACGTCCCATTGGAATGAAAAAGAACTTTCATACGCCCTCTTTTGAAGTGTGCCCTTCCGTCATCTCCATCTGATTACTCGTCCCATTGCAAACCTTTGCGCCTTGGCTTAAATTTACGAAAAAATTGCTTATGATCAGATGTACTCGTTCATTGAGGCAAATGGTCTTCTTTGTCACTTCCAATCGGGTTTCCGCAAGGGCTTCAGTACGCAAACCGCGCTGCTTAAGTTGTGCCATGACACTCGGAAAGCGGTTGATGAGAGATGCGTCACTATTCTCTTATTGACTTCTCTTTGACTTCTCGAAAGCATTTGACACAGTCCCGCATGATCTACTTCTTAAAAAGCTCCTTGGTTTCGGGTTCTCTGAATCGTCTTTACGGTGGCTTGCCTCCTATCTTAGCGGCCGGGTCCAGGCAGTGGTGGGTGACTCTGGTGTGTTATCTAAGTGGTGTCATATTCACTCGTAACGTGCCCCAGGGCTCTATTCTTGGGCAGCTACTTTTTGCACTTTACATCAATGACATCGGTCAGCATCTTGTTCACACGAACTACCTTGTCTATGCGGATGACACCCAGATATATCTCAGCTGTCCGGTTTCCGAGCTTGCTGCAGGAGTGTCCAGAGCTTCTTCAGATGCCAATGTGATTGCAGCTTATGCTAAGTTAAACGGTCTGAAGCTCAACCTTTCCAAGACCAAGGTCCTACTCCTGGGTAGCCGAGCCTATCTATCGAAACTTGATGTTGATTCTCCCATTACTATCACTATTGAAGGTCACCCGGTCGAGTCTGTTGATTTCGTTCGTAACCTTGGTGTTGTTATGTCTGCCGATCTCTCGTGGACTAAGCATGTGGGGGCGTTACCTCTAGGGTCAACAACGTCATTTGCAAGCTTAAATACCACCGAAACTCCTTGCCAAGGTGCGTTCGGATAACCCTTGCAACTTCCCTGGTGTTTCCGCATTTTGATTACTGTTGCCTGGTTTATAACGATCTGACTGATGAGCTCAACGTGAAGCTCCAGAAGCTGCAGCACATGCTGGTTCGCTTCATCTTTGACTTGCGGAGGGACGTCCAATTACCCCTTTTAGAAGAGAACTTCGTTCGCTTACGGTTAGGTCGCGCAGGCTTTATCTGTTGGGCGTCATGGTCTTCCACGTTGTGCATGGTTCTGTCCCATCTTACATCCTGGCTCTGTTCCCGCGGGCTGGTGCTCCTGTGAGACCGCAGCGCCTACGTAGGCCTTCGTACTTTGATATCCCACGGTGCCGTACACCCAGAGAAAAGATCTATTATGATTGAATAGATTCGTCTATTCAATCTTCATTTATTACAATTAAATAGATTTTTTGTTGGATCAAATAAATTTTTATTTGATTTGATTTGCCTATGTATTCGCTTCTAACATATATATTTATTTAACATTGAGATATACTTAATCACTAAATTACACGAATATAAATGATACTATAAGAAATATTTTTCGTATACACCCAGAAAAAAATCTATTATCTTCAAATAAAACCTATTTAATTTGAATAGATTTTTTGCTTGGCTCCTGGCAGAATAGACTTTTATTCAAATTCAACATATAAATTTATTTGATTCAACTAGTGTTATTAGTGTTATTTAAAAAGTATTGGAATGAGCCTGGAGTTAGTATTGGAAGTAGTTGTATAGGATGTTATGACCCGAAGGGTCTTGCAGTGGTGGGGACGGTCCAGTGACGATGAGTGATCGGAATGGTGGCCCCGCCGCTGGATGGTCTCGAACCCCGGTCCTCCCGATGAGAGCGATGAGCGCTAACCACTGCGCTACGGCTACTTATGATTTTTTTCACTCGAATCGTCTATACCTCAGTAATGCTGGACCGTCACAAGGAATTGTAGCCACCATCGTAACTATACCACCGCCATAGCCTTTCGGTTATTAATAACGATGCTTGATATCAGCATTCATGCACTGTACGAAAAATATTTCTTATAGTATCATTTATATTCGTGTAATTTAGTGATTAAGTATATCTCAATGTTAAATAAATATATATGTTAGAAGCGAATACATAGGCAAATCAAATCAAATAAAAATTTATTTGATCCAACAAAAAATCTATTTAATTGTAATAAATGAAGATTGAATAGACGAATCTATTCAATCATAATAGATCTTTTCTCTGGGTGTAGTGCATGAATGCTGATATCAAGCATCGTTATTAATAACCGAAAGGCTATGGCGGTGGTAGTTACGATGGTGGCTACAATTCCTTGTGACGGTCCAGCATTACTGAGGTATAGACGATTCGAGTGAAAAAAATCATAAGTAGCTGTAGCGCAGTGGTTAGCGCTCATCGCTCTCATCGGGAGGACCCGGGTTCGAGACCATCCAGCGGCGGGGCCACCATTCCGTTCACTCATCGTCATTGGACCGTCCCCACCACTGCAAGACCGTTCGGGTCATCACATCCTATACAACTACTTCCAATACTAACTCCAGGCTCATTCCAATACTTTTTAAATAACACTAATAACACTAGTTGAATCAAATAAATTTATATGTTGAATTTGAATAAAAGTCTATTCTGCCAGGAGCCAAGCAAAAAATCTATTCAAATTAAATAGGTTTTATTTGAAGATAATAGATTTTTTTCTGGGTGTACTGCCGCCCTTCATCACTCTTTTGCTTTTGCGGCCATGTATCTCTGGGAATCGCTTCCGGATAGAATTGTGAGTCTAACGACTATTACACTCTTTAAGCAGCGGCTATTTACGTACTTATTCGATCTCGATGTCTGATGCCATGTGATTCCGTGTCTATACTACTCGGTGTGCGTTCTAATTATGTGTTAGGAGAGCGCTCCTTGCACATTCGATTTACTTGGTAGTTGCTTCATTTCGGTACTATTTACTTATTTCTATCACTGGCTCACGCTTGATTCTACTCGGTTTACCCACACTTTCTTCTTAGCCTATATTCGGGGCTATCCTTTAACCTATATTTTAGTTATTTATCTATATATCATCCATTCTATCTATTTTATTATCTATATCTATTATCCATTGTATTCTTCTGTTCTCACTGCTTATTATTGCACTACCGGTCACCATTGTCTTGCTATTCTCGTATTCTTATATTCTTAGTCATTTTCTGCTTGCTTTACTCTGTCCTACTATGTTTATTATTAACCTTTGTTTCCGTTGCCTGTAAGTGTTACTTAGGCATAAATAAATCAATCAATCAATCAATCTCTCGCTCCCGCACTCTCTCGCTCTCTCGTTACTATGTGAACCATCCATGTAAGTAATTTCATAAATATGGTCTATTAAGCAGCAGTCTAATTAATTTCATGTATTTAATAAGATCATTAAAATCGACTGCGTTACATGTGAACACTGCTGCGTCAGTCACGTTTGGTTTCAATTTGTCTCACAAGCCGTACTCAATGCTTACGTGCTTTTGCCCCATAGTGTCTCTGGGGCATAATAAATCGTTTCAATTTCAATTTCTCGCTCGCTCGCTCCCTCGCTCTCTCTTTCTCTATCTCGCTCTCTCTCGCTCTCTCGCTCTTACTCGCTCTCTCTCTCTCTCTCTCTCTCTCTCTCTCCTGCCTTGCCTGTTATATACATAATTCTATGCGACGCAAGGTTCTTGCAGTATCTGAAAATACAGTTCTCAACGCGCCGGAATTCCTAGTCTTAGATTTACGCTCTACTGCCAGCGAACCGCTATTGTTTATTTCTGTATAACGTCGTCCGAAAGGGCTTCTTTTCAATGAGCTTAGCAATGTCATATCTCGGTTTTCATTTGCATATCGGAATATTATTATAGGAGGTGATCTTAATTGTGACCTTCTGAAGGATCATTTTGAAGCGGTATACCTCAGAAATTTTCCAACTAAACATTTTTTACATATTGTTGATTCTCGGCCTACATATCATACCGACACGTCGAATACGTGGTTGGATCTTTTTCTGGCGGACAGCCTGGCAAAGATAACATCGTTTTGTTCAACGGATGTCCCGTTTATTGGCGGACACGATCTGCTTCAACTGCGCTATGTCTTTGCGATACCAGCACCATCAACGAGGTGTATCATGCGTCGTAATATTAAGTTCTTCACACGCATTTGCGACTGAGCTTGCACATTAATTGCGGTATAATGCGTTGCTACAATCTACAAACCTTAGCTCTACTGATTGTATCGATGAAGATGTTAACACTTCGGCGACAGTTCTAACAGCAGCAATGGACCGTACGGCGCCGCTAACTTACTTCACACCGAATCGACAACATGCTCCGTGGCTAACTCACGCGCTTCGTCAGCGTATTAAATTAAAAACTACTCTATATGAGAAAGCAACGCGGTCATCGTGTGCGCTATCATTTGCTATTTTCAGGGAATATTGCAATAATCTCACCAGGGACTTATGTGCCGCAAAGGAGGAATATCTTATCCGGCGTTTCCAGGGACTGCATGCTATGAGCGAGGTTTGGCGCGAGCTGGCAACTTTGGGCCTGATTAAGTCCAAAAACTCCTCTCCGTTCAACTTCTTCACGCCTAGTGAGCTGAACGACTACTGATGGCATTGTGAATCAAGCCGAAAAGACAAACCTTGGAGAATTGGTGCTCAATCTTAACCCAGTACGGTTCCTATCACTATCTATGCATATTCAATTTAAATTGGTGTCGGCCGCATACATAGAGAGTTTCATCAAGACCTCGACCACCTCGTCTCTGCTAGCTGGACCTGATGATATTACTATGTTTGCGACACATAACACTCTCCCGTCAATTGCCGTGATACTATCTCGACTTTTTGATGAGGCTTTTCGACTATCGTATGTTCCTTCGATATGGAAACGGGTGTTTATTCGACCTTTGCTGAAGGTTAACATCCCATCGTCACCGTCTGATACAGGACCAATTGCTAACTTGAGTTCGATTGTGAAGGTATATGAGAGAGTTGTGTATGACTCTCTCGCTCTCTCGTTCTCGCTCGCTCTCTCGCTCTGTCTTTACTATGGGAACCATCTATATAAGTAATTTCATAAATATAGTCTATTCACCATCCGTCTAATTAACTTCATATATTCAATATAATTATTACAATCAACTACGTCACATGTACACACTGCTGCGTCAGACACTTTTGGTTTCAATTTGGCTCACAGGCTGTGCTCAGTGCTTACGTGCTTTTGCCCCATAGTGTCTCTAGAACATATCTGATCGTGTCAATTTCATCCGCACTTTGTCGCTCGCTCTCTCGCTCGCTCTCTCTCGCGCATTCTCTCTCTCTAACTCTCTCGCTCGCTCTCTCTCGCTCTCTCTTTACTACGTGAACCATCCATATAAGTAATTTAATTAATATAGTCCATCAAATATCCGTTTAAATAAATTCATATATTTAATAAAGAATTATAATCAACTGCGTTACTTGTACTCACTGCTGCGTCAATCACGTTTGGTTTTAATTTGTCTCACAGGCTGTACTCAGAGATTACGTGTATTCGCCCCATAGTATCTCTAGGACATAATAAATTGTTTCGCTCTCTCTCGCTCTCTCTCGCTCTCTCTCGCTCCCTCTCGCTCTCTCTCGCTCTCTCTCGCTCCCTCTCGCTCTCTCTCGCTCTCGCTCCCTCTCGCTCCCTCTCGCACTCTCTCGCTCTCTCTTTCGCTATCTCGCTCTCTCTCTCTCTTGCTCTCTCTGTACTATGTGAATCATCTATATAAGTAATTTCATATATATATAGTCTATTTAACTATCCGTCTAATTAACTTCATATATTTAATAGAATCATTATAATCAACTGCGTTACATGTAAACATTGCTGCGTCGGTCACGTTTTGTTTCAATTTGTCTCAGTGTTAACGTGTTTTGGCCCCATACCGTCTCTAGGGTATAATAATTGGTGTCAATTTCAATTTCAATTTCTCGCTCGCTCGCTCTCTCGCTCTCTCTCTCTCTCTCGCTCTCTCGCTCTCTCTCTCTCTCTCTCTCCCTCTCGCTCCCTCTTGCTCTCTCTCGCTCTCTCTCTCTCTCGCTCTCTCTTTCGCTATCTCGCTCTCTCTCTCTCTCTCACTCTCTTTCGCTTTCTCGCTTTCTCTCGCTCTGCTCTCTCTCGCTCTCTCGCTCTCTATCTCGCTCTCTCTCGCTATCGCTATCTCTCGCTCCCTCTCGCTCTCTCTCGCTCTCGCTCCCTCTCGCTCCCTCTTGCTCTCTCTCGATCTCTCTCTCTCTTTCTCGCTCTCTCTCTCTCGCTCTCTCTTTCGCTATCTCTCTCTCTCTCTCTCTCTCGCTCTCGCTTTTTCGCTCTCTTGCTCTCTAGCTTTCTCTCGCTCTGCTCTCTCTCTCGCTCTCTCGCTCTCTCGCTCTCTCTCGCTCTCTCTTTCTCCATCTCGCTCTCTCTCGCTCTCTCTTGCTCTCGCTCTCGCTCTCTCTCGCTCTTTCTCTCTCTCTGCTCTCTCTCTCGCTCTCTCTCGCTCTTTCTGTACTATGTGAATCACCTATCTAAGTCATTTCATAAACATGGTCTATTAACTTTCCGTCTAATTAACTTCATATATTGAATGAAATCATTATAATCAACGACGTTACATGTACACACTGCCCCGTCAGCTATTTTCGGTTTTAATTCGACTAACCGGCTGTACTCGGAGCTTACGTGTATTCGCTTTATAGTGTCTTTAGGGCATAACAAATCGTTTCAATTTCAGTTTTTCGCAGTGTTTCGCTGTCTCAGTGTTAACGTGTTTTGGCCCCATATCGTCTCTAGGGCATAATAATTCGTGTCAATGTCAATTTCAATTTCTCGCTCGCTCGCTCGCTCGCTCTCTCTCTCCCTCTCTCTCTCTTGCTCTCGCTATTTCGCTCTCTCTCTCTCTCTCTCTCTTGCTCTCGCTCTTCCGCTCTCTCGCTCGCTCGCTTTCTTTCGCTCTGCTCTCTCTCTCGCTCTCTCGCTCTCTCGCTCTCTCTCGCTCTCTCGTGCTCTCGCTCCCTCTCGCTCTCTCTCTCTCTCTCTCTCTCTCTCTCTCTCTCTCTCTCTCTCTCTCTCTCTTGCTCTCGCTGTGCTCTCTTTCTCGCTCTCTCTCGCTTTTTCTGTACTATGTGAATGACCTATCTAAGTAATTTCATAAACATGGTCTATTAACTATCCGTCTAATCAACTTCATATATTGAATGTCATCATTATAATCAACTGCGTTACATGTACACACTGCCCCGTCAGCTATTTTTGATTTAATTCGACTCACAGGCTGTACTCGGAGCTTACGTGTATTTGCTCTCTAGTGTCTTTAGGGCATACCAAATCGTTTCAATTTCAATGTCTCGCTCGCTCTCTCTCTCGATTTTTCGCTCTCTCGCTCCGTCTCTCTCTCGCTCTCTCTTGCTCTCTCTCTGTACTATGTGAATCATCCATATAAGTAATTTCATAAATATAGTCTATTAACTATCCGTCTAATTAACTTCATATATTTAATAGAATCATTATAATCAACTGCGTTACATGTAAACATTGCTGCGTCGGTCACGTTTTGTTTCAATTTGTCTCGGTGTTAACGTGTTTTGGCCCCATATCGTCTATAGGGCATAATAATTCGTGTCAATTTCAATTTTAATTTCTCGCTCGCTCTTCTCTCGCCCTCTTTCTCTCTCTGCCTCTCTCCCGCTCTCTCTCTCTCGCATCTCTCACTCTCTCTGGCTCTCTTTCGCTCTTTCTCGCTCTCTCTCTCTCTCGCTCTTTCTCTATCTCTCGCTCTCTCTCTCTCTCTCTTGCTCTCGCTCTGCTCTCTCGCTATCGCTCGCCCTCTATCGCTCTCTCGCTCTGTCTTTACTATGAGAACCATCTATATAAGTAATTTCATATATATAGTCTATCAACCATCCGTCCAATTAACTTCATATATTTAATATAATTATTACAATCAACTGCGTCACATGTACACACTGCTGCGTCAGACACTTTTGGTTCTAATTTGGCTCACAGGCTGTACTCAGAGCTCACGTGCTTTTGCCGTATAGTGTCTCTAGAACATAATTGATCGTGTCAATTTCAATTGCACTTTCTCGCTCGCTCTCTCTCTAGCTTTCTCTCTCTCAAACTCTCTCGCTCTTTCGCTCGCTCTCTCTTTACTACGTGAACCATCCATATAAGTAATTTTATTAATAAAGTCCATCAACTATCCGTTCAAATAACTTCATATATTCAATCAAAAATTATAATCAACTGCGTTACATGTACTCATTGCTGCGTCAATCACGTTTGGTTTTAATTTTTCTCACAGGCTGTACACAGAGATTACGTGTATTCGCCCCATAGTGTCTCTAGGACATAATAAATTGTTTCAATTTCAATTTCTCGCTCGCTCGCTCGCTCTCTCGCTCTCTCTTTCTCTATCTTGCTCTCTCTCGCTCTCGCTCCCTCTCGGTCCCTCTCGCTCCCTCTCGGTCCCTCTCGGTCCCTCTCGCTCCCTCTCGCTCTCTCTTTCTCTATCTCGCTCTCTCTCGCTCTCTCTCGCTCTCGCTCCCTCTCGCTCCCTCTCGCTCTCTCTCGCTCTCGCTCTCTCTTTCTCTATCTCGCTCTCTCTCGCTCTCTCTCGCTCTCGCTCTCTCTCTCTCTCTCTCTCGCTCTCTCTCGCTCTCTCTCGCTCTCTCTCGCTCTCTCTCGCTCTCTCTCGCTCTCTCTCGCTCTCTCGCTCTCTATCTCGCTCTCTCACGCTCTCTCTTTCTCTATCTCGCTCTCTCTCGCTATCGCTCTCTCTCGCTCCCTCACGCTCTCTCTCGCTCTCGCTCCCTCTCGCTCCCTCTTGCTCTCTCTCGCTCTCTCTCTCTCTCGCTCTCTCTCTCTCGCTCTCTCTTTCGCTATCTCTCTCTCTCTCTCTCTCTCGCTCTCGCTTTTTCGCTCTCTCGCTCTCTAGCTTTCTCTCGCTCTGCTCTCTCTCTCGCTCTCTCTTTCTCTATCTCGCTCTCTCTCGCTCTCTCTTGCTCTCGCTCCCTCTCGCTTTCTCTCGCTCTCGCTCTCTCTCACTCTTCTCTCTCTCTCGCTCTCTCGCTCTCTCTCTCGCTCTCTCTCGCTCTTTCTCTCTCTCTCTTGCTCTCTCTCTGCTCTCTCTCTCGCTCTCTCGCTCTCTCTCTCGCTCTCTCGCTCTCTCTCTCGCTCTCTCTCGCTCTTTCTGTACTATGTAAATCACCTATCTAAGTCATTTCAAAAACATGGTCTATTAACTATCCGTCTAATTAACTTCGTATATTGAATGAAATCATTATAATCAACTGCGTTACATGTACACACTGCCCCGTCAGCTATTTTCGGTTTTAATTCGACTCACCGGCTGTACTCGGAGCTTACGTGTATTCGCTTTATAGTGTCTTTAGGGCATAACAAATCGTTTCAATTTCAGTTTTTCGCTCGCTCTCTCTCTCTCGCTTTTTCGCTCTCTTGCTCCGTCTCGTTCTCACTCTCTCTTGCTCTCTCTGTACTATGTGAATCATCCATATAAGTAATTTCATAAATATAGTCTATTAACTATCCGTCTAATTATCTTTATATATTTAACCGAATCATTATAATCAACTGCGTTACATGTAAACATTGCTGCGTCGGTCACGTTTTGTTTCAATTTGTCTCAGTGTTAACGTGTTTTGGCCCCATATCGTCTCTAGGGCATAATAATTCGTGTAATTAAGTTCATATATTCCATATAATTATTACAATCAACTGCGTCACATGTACACATTGCTGCGTCAGACACTTTTGGTTTTAATTTGGCTCACATGCTGTACTCAGAGCTTACGTGCTTTTGCCCCATAGTGTTGTTACGTCCCGAGAAGGGGGTTTTGATGCGAGACACGTGACCACCGAATTTAGAGCGCGAAAGTTTAAATGTCTTTCGCCAATGAGCTGATGATGGTTGGTCTGCGGCTCGCGGATATAGTAGCCAATTGAGTTTTCACACTCGATTCTCTTCGGAGATGTTTCGAAGGATGAATTCCGGAGAAATTTCGATGAAATTTCCCGAATAAAGAAAAATGTCCGTCGGATAACAAATTAACAGAGTATTTATTTCTCAAAAGTAATTATCACTAAGTTTAATCAAAGTCGGTACAGTTTGTATGAGTTTGTAATCGGTTTCGAATCGTTTGATACGCGTCGGAGAGCTGAGTCTCTTTTTACGGAGATATACAGAAGTTTGGTTAAGTCCGAAATTTACAATGAGTAACGGACGTAACGACGACGTGAACTCGATAAAATTTGTATAACGATTGAACGAACTTCGAGGTTTGTATCGTGGTTTTATAATAGTTTATCGGGAAAGGTGGGAGTTGATTAGCACCTCCCATGATTCAGTTTTTGAGATGGAAGTTAAAAGTTATTGGTTAGTCAAGATCTTGGATTGGGCAGTTGCAGGATAAACAGATTGCATTTGTGCATTTAGAAATTAGGGCGGAGTTAAAATGCAAGGGAGGCTCGATAGTCCTCTTTAGTTTCTGAGTTTCTTATCTTTATAGAGTGGCGCGACGGCGACGCTTAGGCGCGACAGAGTTTAAGGGTCGTCGTCGTGTTTTTTTGGAAAGTTATTTGGGATTCGATGTTTTTCTATATATGGATGGAGGCGACATTTGGTCGCGACAAAGTTTATCTTATTTTTCCGAAAGTCTGTTAAAAAAAATTCTTTATACATGGATGATGGCGACATTCGGTCGCGACGGGTTTCAAGGGTCGTCATCCTGTTTTTCGAAAAGATTCTTGGAGTTTTTTTATACATGGGGGATGGCGACGCTTGGTCGCGATGGTCAAGAGTCGTCATCCTGTTTTTAGGGGAGTTCGGCTTTTATTTTCTTGAAGTGAATGTTTGAGAAAATTCCGCATTTTGAGGCGCTTGAAGTGCTTCAGTGTCTTTTAGATAGAGAGAAAGGATAACTGAAGCATATAAAAAAAAGGAGTGCGGTGACGTCGAGTGAGGTCTCTCTGTAAATGTAGATAGTATGTATTGGGTAGGCTTTTCCCGGAAAGGGAGTATTTACGACTACCATAAATCTAGAGGTACTTGTATACTACAAGCTATGCGCTTCGACGAAGGAAGATACCGGTATGTGCGTGGTCTGCAAGTACCTACTGTCGGCATTGCATAATTTTTGAAAGGGGGCGAAAAAAAACGTTCGAGCATGAGGCTGGGGGGTAACACTTCCCTTCCCCAAAATTGAGCGTCTCGCTCAATCGCGATTACCCTATAAGTTATGTGAAATCGTATCTTCGTTCGTCGATTACAAAAGAGTTACATTTATATGTGTTGTTTTTGATTCGAAGGTAAGTACAGTAAGGTAAGTATTAAAATTTGAAATCGCTTATTCGGTATGTGAGGATCTAGTTTAAAAAAAATAGTGAATTATTATTGCTATGAAAGGCAATTTTTGTTTCGTACTTATATTTTCAAAAAAAACTTCTTAAACAGATTACGCATTGAGGTATTTGTTTAAACATATGTGCGAAATGTGAGATAATAACTAATGTGTAGTCACGACAGTTTTAATTATTTAAACTTATTTCTAATACTAATTTCGAATGTATGTATTATAGCTTGTTAGAAAAATTTCTAAATTATATCGATATTTTCCTGAGTTTGATGGAGCTTTGTTGAATATTAAAGAAAACAATTTTTCTTGGATTTCTCTTTGAAAGGAAAAGAGACATGGATGTAACGCTTTCGTTTCGCAGTTGTACAGGTAAATCCCGTTGTAGTTCGCCATCCCTACCTTCGAATATTTTTTTTTTTTGCGGGGGATGGGACGGGTTTCGTATATAAGCTCTGGGTTTTGGAGATGGACTTCAAAACCGAAAAGCATCTTGATTTCCTCCGGCATACCTGAAAAGGTACCGGTTGGTATGAGATTTAATGGTCGTACTGCCTTATTAATGTGCTATTTTAGCTCGATCACAATGGATGATTTTACGTTTCCCTCTTTCGAGCTCTATTTCGATATCGTTTTGATCTGAGAACACTTGAGTTACTAAATATGGACCTTTGTAATTGTCGTCGAATTTTCCAACTTTCTGATTTTTTACTAAATATATTCTGTCTCCCGTTTGAAATTTAACTGGGTTAATTTTCTTATCATATACGACTTTCGATTTTTGTTTCGCGTTTTCTAAATTCTTGCGAGCTAATTTCCTTGTTTCTTGTAACTGGGCTGCTAGATTTTTAACATGGTCATCATACGTTAATAAATTATCGAGGTAATTGAATTGAGATGGTAAACGAGCTTCTCTGCCAAGAACAATTTGATATGGGGTGAATTTTGTACCTTCGTGTACGCTTGTATTATATGCAAATGTTGCTAATCGTAACCATTTATGCCAGTCTTTTTTGTTGGTGTAATGTTTGAGATAATCTGTCAAGACTTGGTGACTTCTTTCAAGCGATCCGTTAGATTGTGGGTGAAATGCAGTTGTTTTAATTTGTTTGATTTTCAATACTTTCGTCAACTGTTTCATTATTTTACCAATGAATGCTGCTCCTTGGTCGGTTAATATAACTTTCGGACAACCGAAGAGGCATATAAATTCGGTCACTAAAGCGTAAGCGATTTCGTTAGCGGTTGCGGTTACCAAAGGGATAGCGAACGAGAATTTAGACAAATTATCTTGAATTGTTAAGATGAATCGATGACCGAAATTAGATTCTGGAGTTATTGGACCAACTATATCCATTGATATTTTGTCAAATACGTTTAACGGAGTGTCTGTAATGACCATTGGTTGTTTCGTTTTTATTCTCACTAATTTTCTTCGTTGACAGCTCTCGCATTGTCTCACAAAATCTTCTACCTGTTTCTTTAGATTGTCCCAAAAATATTTCTGTCGTATTCTGTTGTACGTTTTTGTGACGCCTTTATGTCCTGCTATTGGGGATTCGTGGCATTCACGGATTATATCGTTTCTATCCTCAACTGGAGGAGTTATAATTTCGTCTTTACAGATTTTTATTTGTATGTTGCTTTTGTTGAAAACTGAATTGATAATATTTTTAATTTTTGGCCAAATTGTATCGTTAATGTTACTGCGTTTGCGAGAAATTGCTGCTGATTTGATATTCAAATTTGTCATTTTAATTTTCAAATTTTCAAATGCTTTAATAACATTTTCTTGAAACAATGGAGCTGTGCCATGATCTTGAATTACTAACGCAAAAATTTTCTTTTTCGGTGTACCTGAAATGAGAACTTGCCCGATTTCGAAATTGTTATGTGGGCTCAAATTTTTTAATAATCCCATTTCGATTAATCTTTTTCCAATCTCACTCGAAACTGTTCCATCAGCGGATATAAAACAAATGTAATGATCTTTTGTCATTTCTAAATTATCTCTAGATTCGATAACGTTCATTGTATCCGTGTTTGAGTCGCTATCGCTTTCTGATGACTTTTGAGGTACGGATTTTAAAAGAGGTGTAGTATTATTACTGTTCGAGTTTTCTATCTGCCGTTGGTCGTCGATTGAGTCGTTATCTACTTGAAGAGTGTGTTCGGGTATGATCGTAGGTAAAGAGACATTTATATTTGAGATAGTTTCGCACAAATCTGACATTCGAGCTTCGTTGGTTTCGAAAGGTTTTGTTTTTGCTTGATTACTTTCGTTTGATGCTACTGTAGGAGTTCGAGGCGACATTTCGACTATGGTTTCTGGAATTTGGATTTGTTTCTTGCGCTTAATTACTGCTCTTTTCGTCTTTTGAACACGAGGTTTTTTTGCTTGTGTGTAGTGTTCTCCGTCTGTGCAGCAAGGACATTTCTTCAGTTTTCTCTCTCTTGTAGACCTGCGGAGTGGTTGAATTTCCGAGCTTTGCACAGGGGCTGGAGTAATGATTGCTTGAGGCATAGGCTTAGCCGGTGGGTGTTCGGTTTCTATTATCGTTTTCATGTCCTCATCCGAAGATGGTTCGTTAATTGAATTTTCTAAAATTGACATTTGCATTGCGGATGTATTGGTCGGATTATCCTGCATTGTTATGTTTTGTATGCCTTGTTGCATAATTGCTTCTTCTGTGAGGGACATGTCTTCCGGAGAGAGCCTATTTTCCCTGGTTTCTATTTCCATATTTTCGTTCCTGAGAGATTCGTTAAATTTTTTCCTAACTCGTCTTGCGGGTGAGGGAGTATAATTTGCGGATTTAAACGTGCGTTTTTTCAAAAGCTCTTCAGCAAGTTTGCGTTGAAAATTGTTACGATTTTGAATTCCTTTGTTACGAGCGATTTTTGAGTCAATTGGTGTTGACGTATGGGAAAGTTCGCAAAATGGTTTTTTAGTTTCGGATATAGGGGTTTTATGCAGAATTAATTCACCCTTATTTGGTTTCTCTATTGGGTTTTGCGAAGTTAATTTTTCTCCTATAATGATTACACTTTGCTGCGCGTCATCGTCGCTGGATTCTGCATCTGAAGATACAGGTGTTTTATCTGAATTATTTGTGCTCAAAGGAACTGCGATTGTATTATCTTCATCTTCGTCGGAAGAAGGAGATTTATCACGAATTGAAAGATTTTTAAAAGAAAGATGTCGACTAGCTCGATTCTTCTGTTTCATGCAAGATTTACGTTTTATTACGGATTCCACTAAAGTTTGTTTCGATTTCGTATCGGAATCGTAATTTTTGCTCTGAGATTTATTTATCCCGATGCTCTGATCTAAATTTCGAATTTTGCTTTGGGATTCATTTGTCCCGATGCTTTGAATTAAATTTTGATTTTCATTTTTGGATTTATTAATCCCGATGCTCTGATTAAAATCTCTATTTTCAAGATTTCGACTTATGTTTTGAGATACGTTTGTCTCGATGCTCTGATTTCTATCTTTATTTCCCTCGAAATTTTCTAGATTATCTAGACTAAGGTTCTGAATTCCTTCGAGAGTTTGCGAATATTCGTCACTGAGGTTCTGAGATGGCGGATGATCAAGCCGCTCGATCTGATTTAAATTTGTAGAAATTCCTTCAATAACCGTGTCCGCGTGCGTTTCTCTAGGAATTGCCACATCTGCGAGTTTGGTCATATGGGGAATTTGAATAGACTGATTTTCGATGGAAGTTTCCGGAACATCTTCCTCTGAATCAGATTTTGTGATTTTCTGAATTTTGTGTTTACCCTGGGAATAAGAGTCTGATGAAGAGGTGTAAGTCCTCGCGATTCCCGGGTTAAGATTTAATGTACGTCCATCGTGTGGGGACACGTTGACACGCCATTTGAATTTGATCGGTAAAACGATCGGATTGCGGGAGAGGGCATCTGCGTTGGTATTAACCCTTCCCGGTTTGTACTGGATTTTGAAATCGAATTCCTTTAGACGTTCTCTCCATCTCAGTACACGAGACGTTGGGTCATTCATCGAATTTACCCAAACAAGTGGTCGATGGTCGGTCAGTAGTGTAAATTGCCGGCCATAAAGGTACGGTCTAAAGGTCTTTAAAGCGAAAACGACCGCGACCATTTCTTTTTCTAGAGTGGAATAATTTTTCTCTGCTTTATTCAAGACTCTAGATGCTGCTGCTACCATGGGATCTTCTCCGACTTTGCCTTGTGATAAGACTGCGCCGACTGCAATATTTGATGCGTCGGTCGTTACGATAAAAGGTTTCGAAAAATCTGGATATTGTAAAATTGGAGATGTGCATAATTTATCTCTCAATGTTTCGAATGCTAACTGGTGTTCGGATGTCCAATTGAATTTCACGTTTTTACTTGTAAGATTTGATAATGGCTTTGCAATGCCTGAAAATTTTTTAATGAATCGTCTGTAATATCCGGCAAGACCCAAGAATTCTCTTACGTTTTTCGGAGTTTTTGGTGTGTTAAATTTTTCTACAGCTTCTATATTTTTTGGATCTGGTTTAACACCGTTTGCAGAAATTAAATGTCCCAAATATCGCACTTCTGTTCTTAAAAATTCACATTTATCTGTTTGTAAAGTTAAATTGGCTTTACGTAATCTTTCAGCGAGTTTTTTAAATTTAGTCTGATGTTCATCTATTGACCGTGCGTATATTACGATGTCGTCCAGGTAAACGAAAAGATCGTTGCCCTGTAGACCCTTTAATACGAGGTCCATTAGTCGCTGGAAAGTTGCTGGTGCATTTTTCAGACCAAAAGGCATTCGGTTAAATTCGTAGTGACCATGAGGGGTCGTAAATGCCGTTTTATGCCTATCTTTTTCATTCATTTCAATTTGATGGAATCCAGAAGCTAAGTCGAATATCGAGAAATATTTTGCTCCTCCCAACTGATCTAATATGTCGGTTATTAAGGGAAGAGGATATGCATCACCGATTGTTTTATGGTTTAATTTTCGAAAGTCTATCACAAGCCTCCATCGTTTGTTTCCTTTTGAGTCAGCTTTTTTCGGAACAATCCACAATGGTGAATTGTATGGAGATTCTGATGGTTCGATAATGTTTAGTTCTAATAAATTATTTATTTGCTTTTCTATTTCCGGTTTTTGGAATGGTGGATGTCTGTATTGTCTTGTATTAATCGGAATATCATCCACGGTAGGAATTCTGTGCGTACATACATTGGTCGATCTAAGAAATTCACCTGGCAAATGAAAGAGGTCTACGTGTTCCTCTACAAGAGTGGAAGTTGCATTACGCTCTTCGTCGTTAAGATGATCAAGATTTAAAAGATTCATTACCTCACTAACACGGTTTCCTCGCGTCCGAGTACTACTTTTGTGCTCGAAGGTCTGGTCTTTTGTGGAATTAATTTCCGTTTGATCGTCCTCGTCTATGCTCATATCAAAAGGATATAGAGAAATTACGGGAGCATTTATCTCAACGTCTTTGTCTGAGGTGTTGATGGCATATATATAAGCTTTGCCGTTGGTGTTAGTAACCAAGGCTTCGCCTGCAAAGATGTCATCGCCCAAGGGTATGCGTGGTACGTATCCCGTCTTTAACGTGTTGTTTACCCGAACAAACATGATCGTTTTATGTCTGGCCCGCAGAAGAAACGATTCTGTGTTTGTGAATGGATAATCTGTATCGTTCAGCCGTACGTATTTCGCTAACCAATCGATTCTACCCTTGTTTTCTCCTAATGTCTCGTTACCAAGTATTGCATCAAATTCTATCGGGAAATTTTCTGAAACTACATGGAATATTTCTAATTTATTATTGATTTCGAGGTTGATTTCACCCACGGTCACGGGTTTATCAGTGTTTGAGATTCCTTGCAGTTCGTAAATTATTGAACTATCAATTGTATTTGGATTTTTCAGATTATTTATTTTGATCAAATTTAATTGAGAACCGGAATCTGCCAGAAATAAAGTTTTTGATTTAATTAGATCCTTCGAGCATAAAAATATTGTCGGAGAATTGTAATTTATAGAAGTGAAACTGAGATTACAATTTGCTCGAAGAATTTTTTGTGAAGCATCTGTGGCTATTCGTTCCGGCGCTCTTGCGAGTGTTGCCCCGTCGCAGCGCCCTGTCGAGGGGTCGTTTTCCCGTTTCCCTGCACATTGTTCGAATTCTCCTGTTCGACCTTTTTGCCTTCGTTAAAAATTCGTTTACGGCAGTCTTTTATCCAGTGACCTTTTTTCTTGCAGTAATTACACAAAGCAGCGTCCGTATTGGTTTCTAATTTCGATTTGTTGTTTGATTTGTTTAATGCAAAACATTCGTTAATTGTGTGGTTTGTTTTTTTGCAATGTGAACAAAATTTATTTGAATTAGTTTTTGTGTCATTACGAAAATTATTTGATCGTATTATGGGTAAACAAGTTTTCATGTTTTCATTTTCTGCCTCTGCATAACCCATCGATCGTTCGATTTCGCGCGCTTGCTTAAAGATTTTTGCAATATCCGGTTGATGGTCAAATGTGATGTGAGCGCGATATATTGGTTTAATACCTTTTCTGAATTGATCAGCTGCAAGTTCTTCCGCAAGTTCTATTGCTCCAGTTTGACTTTTAAGGGACGAACTGTCGATTGCTTGTCTAAATTCTGTTAAATATCTGATTATTCTCTTATGGAATTCTGTAACTGATTCTTTACTTTTCTGTTGGAATTTGGAAATTTCTGAAACCCACATTACAATTGGTTTTTTAACAACGAATTTCTCTTTTAACGTTTCTATTAGTTCGTTTATTGTTGGAATTGGAGAACCTTCTAATGCTTCAAAAGCTGCACCTTTGCATCTGCTTTTTAAAAACGCTACGACCGTCCTTTCCCCAGTTGCTGCAATAAATTCTCTTGCTGTGTCGCAATATTCTAAATAACCCGTTAATGAAATTGTTCTACTTGTTCCATCAAACTCTGGTAAATATTTTGTAAAATCTCTATAACTATTGTACAGTTGTGTCATATTATTATCTACTGGATGTTGCGATGTTGATGGAATTTGAAATGATGAAGAGAAAGTATTCTGTGACAAAGGCTGCGATGGCCCTTGTTGTTGGTGTGGTTGCGAAGGGTTGTATGCCGTCGAAGTTTCCATGGGGATTTCGGTGTCGTTAGGCATTGTGAATGTTTCGACTTACTCGTTGAAGATCTTGTAAATAGGTGGTAGATATTTGAGAGTTGCAGCGGGCGGTTTTTACGGCACGCGTCCGAACCGTCCCAAAGGTGTCAGGCTGCTTCCGAAAGTTGACCTGCGTCTCGAAGTTTATGATGTTGGTGATGAGTGTGCGGTCAGCCACACTTACAGCAGGTTTCTCACGTCGTATTATAATGTTGCACTTGAAGAACGTCTTGTAGATTTATGATGCGAATGCACAGAAAGGTCTTTAGACACGAGCTTAGTTCACAATTTTAATTCACTGTTACCGATTTTTACTTGATAATGATACTCTGTTATGGTATAAATCACCGAACTTGTTTTCCGTTGCCACCAGGTTTATTGCTGGTGCTATATTAATGTTTGTTTTCACTGCCACCAGATTTTTAGCTGGTGCGAATTTGTTGCTTTCCGCTGCCACCAGATTTATTGCTGGTGCGAATTTGTTGCTTTCCGCTGCCACCAGATTTATTGCTGGTGCGAATTTGTTGCTTTCCGCTGCCACCAGATTTGTTGGCTGTTACGTCCCGAGAAGGGGGTTTTGATGCGAGACACGTGACCACCGAAATTAGAGCGCGAAAGTTTAAATGTCTTTCGCCAATGAGCTGATGATGGTTGGTCTGCGGCTCGCGGATATAGTAGCCAATTGAGTTTTCACACTCGATTCTCTTCGGAGATGTTTCAAAGGATGAATTCCGGAGAAATTTCGATGAAATTTCCCGAATAAAGAAAAATGTCCGTCGGATAACAAATTAAAAGAGTATTTATTTATCAAAAGTAATTATCACTAAGTTTAATCAAAGTCGGTACAGTTTGTATGAGTTTGTAATCGGTTTCGAATCGTTTGATACGCGTCGGAGAGCTGAGTCTCTTTTTACGGAGATATACAGAAGTTTGGTTAAGTCCGAAATTTACAATGAGTAACGGACGTAACGACGACGTGAACTCGATAAAATTTGTATAACGATTGAACGAACTTCGAGGTTTGTATCGTGGTTTTATAATAGTTTATCGGGAAAGGTGAGAGTTGATTAGCACCTCCCATGATTCAGTTTTTGAGATGGAAGTTAAAAGTTATTGGTTAGTCAAGATCTTGGATTGGGCAGTTGCAGGATAAACAGATTGCATTTGTGCATTTAGAAATTAGGGCGGAGTTAAAATGCAAGGGAGGCTCGATAGTCCTCTTTAGTTTCTGAGTTTCTTATCTTTATAGAGTGGCGCGACGGCGACGCTTAGGCGCGACAGAGTTTAAGGGTCGTCGTCGTGTTTTTTTTTGGAAAGTTATTTGGGATTCGATATTTTTCTATATATGGATGGAGGCGACATTTGGTCGCGACAAAGTTTATCTTATTTTTCCGAAAGTCTGTTAAAAAAAATTCTTTATACATGGATGATGGCGACATTCGGTCGCGACGGGTTTCAAGGGTCGTCATCCTGTTTTTCGAAAAGATTCTTGGAGTTTTTTTATACATGGGGGATGGCGACGCTTGGTCGCGATGGTCAAGAGTCGTCATCCTGTTTTTAGGGGAGTTCGGCTTTTATTTTCTTGAAGTGAATGTTTGAGAAAATTCCGCATTTTGAGGCGCTTGAAGTGCTTCAGTGTCTTTTAGATAGAGAGAAAGTATAACTGAAGCATATAAAAAAAAGGAGTGCGGTGACGTCGAGTGAGGTCTCTCTGTAAATGTAGATAGTATGTATTGGGTAGGCTTTTCCCGGAAAGGGAGTATTTACGACTACCATAAATCTAGAGGTACTTGTATACTACAAGCTATGCGCTTCGACGAAGGAAGATACCGGTATGTGCGTGGTCTGTCGGCATTGCATAATTTTTGAAAGGGGGCGAAAAAAAACGAGCATGAGGCTGGGACGTAACAGTGTCTCCAGAACATGATTGATCGTGTCAATTTCAATTGCACTTTCTCGCTCGCTCTCTAGCTTTCTCTCTCTCTCTCTCTCTCGCTCTCTCGCTCGCTCTCTCTTTTTTACTACGTGAACCATCCATATAAGTAATTTTATTAATATAGTCCACCAACTATCCGTTCAAATAACTTCATATATTTAATAAAAAATTATAATCAACTGCGTTACATGTACTCATTGCTGCGTCAATCACGTTTGGTTTTAATTTTTCTCACAGGCTGTACTCAGAGATTACGTGTATTCGGCCCATAGTGTCTCTAGGACATAATAAATTGTTTCAATTTCAATTTCTCGCTCGCTCGCTCTCTCGCTCTCTCCTTCTCTATCTCGCTCTCTCTCGCTCTCGCTCCCTCTCGCTCCCTCTCGCTCTCTCTCGCTCTCGCTCCCTCTCGCTCCCTCTCGCTCTCTATTTCTCTATCTCGCTCTCTCTCTCGCTCTCTCTCGCTCTCTCTCGCTCTCGCTCCCTCTCGCTCTCTCTCGCTCTCGCTCCCTCTCGCTCTCTCTTTCTCTCTCTCGCTCTCTCGCTCTCTCGCTCTCTCGCTCTCTCTCGCTCTCTCGCTCTCTCGCTCTCTCTTTCTCTATCTCGCTCTCTCTCGCTCTCTCTTGCTCTCGCTCCCTCTCGCTCTCTCTCGCTCTCTCTCGCTCTCGCTCTCTCTCGCTCTTTCTCTCTCTCTCTTGCTCTCTCTCTGCTCTCTCTCTCGCTCTCTCGCTCTCTCTCTCGCTCTCTCTCGCTTTTTCTGTACTATGTGAATCACCTATCTAAGTCATTTTATAAACATGGTCTAGTAACTATCCGTCTAATTAACTTCATATATTGAATGAAATCATTATAATCAACTGCGTTACATGTACACACTGCCCCGTCAGCTATTTTCGGTTTTAATTCGACTCACCAGCTGTACTCGGAGCTTACGTGTATTCGCTTTATAGTGTCTTTAGGGCATAACAAATCGTTTCAATTTCAGTTTTTCTCTCGCTCTCTCTCTCGCTTTTTCGCTCTCTTGCTCCGTCTCGCTCTCGCTCTCTCTTGCTCTCTCTGTACTATGTGAATTATCCATATAAGTAATTTCATAAATATAGTCCATTAACTATCCGTCTAATTATCTTCATATATTTAACCGAATCATTATAATCAACTGCGTTACATGTAAACATTGCTGCGTCGGTCAAGTTTTGTTTCAATTTGTCTCAGTGTTAACGTGTTTTGGCCCCATATCGTCTCTAGGGCATAATAATTCGTGTCAATTTCAATTTCAATTTCTCGCTCGCTCGCTCTCTTGCTCTCTCTCTCTCTCTCGCTCTCTCTCTCT